>OX104032.1:24351672-25601672 GCA_944470205.2 Schistosoma margrebowiei | reverse complement strand
TACGTCGTATGTAAGTTAAAATATTCAAATTTCACGACAAACTTGTTAATTGAATCGATTACTACAAAGAACCAAAAAGCAATCAATAATCTTATGTCATTTCTTCCGGACAATTATCAGGATTTACCTGTCAAAAATGAGCCTTTCTGTATAATTTCTTCTTCACTTTTAGATTTTATTTTGACATTTATCTTTGTTTATTTTAAACAAATTGATCATTTTTGTACTTGATACACTCCAAAGTGTTTGGTTCAACAACAATAGAAACTGATTAGATGTTTAAGCACCTTATTCTAAGCTGAGTATTATCAAAGAAAAAACTTTTGGAGGGGAAGGGAAGTATGATCGAATCCGTACCTATGTAACATTTTATATAGTAAAAAAACGTGAATATATTAAATCAATAGTCAGACCTTATGTCAAGGAAGTTGGTATATCAGTGCTAATAATTACTGTTTGGTTAAGTCTAAATCAGTCTGTTTAATGTTCATACACCTACTGTGTTTGAGTAAGACTATATAGGTTGACAGTCTCTAACTAATACATATCAGTATTACGAAATTATTCATTGTTATAGGCTCAGATTGTCGATGACAGTGTTTGTACTGTTACTAACCAACTATCTCTTTCCAACTGTTTTCCTATTAGAGTTGAATGACGAATTGTTGTCATCAGTTCAATCGTTTGTTGTGTCTCAACAAACAGTAATGAATATCATTTAGTTTTGTGTGTTCAGAGAAATCCTTCAACCATACCAATTGTTAAAAAGTCCGTGATAATTTTGTTGTTTTAATTAGTAATTCCAATAGTTGCAATCATGAGTCAATTGAAGCTAGACCACCATGAAATACCTGAAAGCACTGAACAGCTGTTTCGTCCTAGTGTGGGACTCTTCAGCAAAGCGCATCTACGATCCCGCCCCCCCCTGCGAGATTCGAATCCAGGGCCTATCAGTCTCGCGCGCGTGCGCTTAACCATTAGACCACTGAGCTGGCCGGCATCCAAAGGTGTTAATGCCTAACTTCAACCAATCCACAAAGTCGCGCCGCCGTACACCATTGTCTTCAGTGAGTTGATATCTCACAACAGACCTGGTTGAACTCCACGTGGATGTGCGCGGCTGAGGAGTCTCATACTAGGACGAAACGGCCGTCCAATGCTTCCAAGTTTTCCATGGTGATCTAACTTCAATCGACTCTTGATTTCAACTATTGAAATTACTAAAATATTCACGAAACCCCTTCTGATAATCAGTAATATAATTATGGCTATTCTCATTTAACAAATTTAAATATGCTATGTTACTTATAAATATTGCCAATAATATACATCAGATTTACGATTGTTAACGTTAAGGCTTTAATTTTGATCAATCGATTTTGGTGTATTTTCATCCTTACCAGATTAATTCAGTAATGGCATTATCCAACATTATTTTAAAACGAATTTAAATAGCTTAGAGGAACAAAGTAGAATGTTTAATACGATCAAAAACAATTCTAATCATGATAAATATCATATCATTTTGATTAAGATGTTCCTCTAAGACATACTCTTCTATATTTGTGTATATATTAGTGGAAGTACTTATCAACCCTTGTTATAAATATGAACTTAGCAACTAACACATAACTGATTGTCTTCTTACTGAACTTTCTATTTACCCATTAATAATGATAAATCATATATGAATGAAAATGGTATAAATCAATCATACATGAACCATTGTCATTTATCCATTTTTTTAAAGAAAAACTTTTCTTATATGATAAATCTCTTGATTAAATTTATCATACAGAAAAATGACAGTTTTCATCTTCTGATATAAACATTAAGTTGGTTAGTGATTCTTTCATTTAAAATTTATCCTATTGATAATTAGAAGTTTATTCAATAATCATATCATCATTTTCTATTATAATATTGCTTGATATTTTATCGAATCAATAGTACGAAGAGGTTACTTTTACAAATACCTGTTATGACTTTATATCCAGCTTTTATCACGTGATTTATCCACTAATCAAAATACGGCTTATACAATCTTCGCACTGTGCCAAAACCAATGACGTTCGACTGGTATGAGCAGTCTAGCGTCCTTATTGGTCCTATATCCTCCTAGCCCATCCATTTGAGTTCAGAACAACAATACCAGCTTCCAATATGCGAATGGAATAGAATCATTTATTTCAAACATACACTGGGTTTATATATCAAAGAAACAGATCACAACGCACCATAAAATAGGAAATAACATTTGTACACAATGAAGTCAAAAAGTGACTGTAAACGTGGGATGCAGTAGTCAATGAACTCAACATAGCTTCAGAACCGTAAATCGTACAATAATAAATTATAGGTCAAAATAAAGCTTATAATAAGAGGAATATAAAATATACATAATCTAATTATTGAATAGTTATACCATAAGAATGTATAGATAATATTAGTTAATTAATATGTCTTAGACGTTACTCGTGATTTAATCTTCGCTCGGATATAACAATACCAAACTAGTAACTAGCAGATGGCAACACTTTATTCAAACTTTTTAAATGAGTCTTCAAGAAAATGCAGTCACTTTATTTTCTAATATAGTTAAAGTTAAATGGAATAAATGTACCTAATCAATATATGATACCCGTTGTCGAGTAGGTTATAAGTAGTTTACTCATTGATCTTGTTCGATGTGTTAAGACATAAGACCTTCTGAAATATGTTTTTTTTAAAAACCTGGTGACATTTCATCCCTAATTATTTTTAAATTCAAGTTGGTCTTACTTAAATCCTGTTCAAATGTCTATGAAAGTTGTAGGACAATTCATACTGATAAAATCCTTAATAATCGTTCTCTTTATAATAGCATCTACCAAATAATTATTTCTTCCATTACACTGTAAAAAAAAAACACTTTTTAACCATGTTACTTATTGTTATTCAGCAATTTTATGTCCCGCTTAAAAAGGGGTGAAAATTTCATATTCGTACTTTTGATTGGAATACACATTTTAATTTTAGAGAATGACACCTATTGACAAGTGGACGTGAAATGTTTTGCACAAAATGATGGAATATTCTAATTCTAATTATCATTGGATTTGATAAAGAACAACAATCATCATGTGAATATAAAAGTTACTTGAAATTTCATTATCTTCTATCTTGAACTTTAAAGGCACCCAGAAATTACTGTTACTTGTAATGAAGATGATTATATACAAGTAGAAAGTACTCTAATTTAATTACGCCATCCAAACCACTTGATTGAAAAAAAAAATAAAGAATGTAAACAATTCCAAGTGTTCTTTTGCAACATTTTCTTTCTCATTTTTTTCATGTTTTTATTCATGGTCAACTTTAACGATTCTTTTAAACATAAACTGATTTTACGATTAATTTGTTTTGTATGAGAGGTGTTTTATGGTGTAAGAGTAGGTTTGAAGAAAGCTAGGAGCGGCCTGAACAAGACAATGCACAAATCCATGAATTCAATGACTAGTGGACTGAGACAGGTTGATAGGTGTAGACTATCAGTTTGGGATCCGCGAGATGATAGCAACCGATGGTCAAAGACCGTGAATGACATGACTCAAGATCGTTTGCAATAGCATCCACTCTTTGTGTTCTCCCAAATTCTAATCTTTGGAATTCTTCATGTCCCCTTTTTCTCTTTCCAAGTTTATATCACTGGATTATACTCCTTCAATAACATCTTCAAACCCTAATCTTTTCGATTACTGCCTATACTTTAACTACCTATACCACTATAGGATTTGAATCGACTATTGTATCTGTGTGTTAATGTGGTATGGCAACTTGAACTGATGTACGTACGTATGAAATTCTACGTTATTGATGACTGGCTGGGAGAAAAAAAATGAAATTGATGGGTCAACTTGAATAGTTTCAACAAGATATTTTTATAATTTTTATTAAAATTGGCTCATTGTGCTAATAACTAAATTTACAATTAAAAAAATATATTGTTATAATAGCCTATCAATGTAGTCTTAGCAAAGTGCAATGTGAAAATTATTATTCATGATTTTAGGGAGAATTATCTCAATCATCTTTGATTTAATGTTTTAGAATGAAATGATTTATTCTCTATTCAAAATGATTTCAATTTAAGAGACGGACTTTATCCTATTTGTGGTTGATTCGTTTCGTAAAAGTTCATTATATGATAATTTAAATACTGACTATGACAACGATGATTGTTTTAATTCATTAGCTTAGCATCAATCACCAAATTCAAATTGGTAATGAATTTCTTTAGATGAATTTTTATCATAAATAACAAGATAGTAAATAGTGGACTTTCGCTCTCGGGACACTTCAAAGACGTACTTACTGGATACAAATGAAATCAAAATAATGCATGTGTAATAATAGCTTTGTTTGTTTAGTCTAATGGTATTCGGGTCTTTCTCAAGATAATAGTTTTCTTAACATTCAGCTAAAATATGTCATATCCGTTATATACAATGCTTCAGACATACACATATTAATATAATTTCTTTCTGGATTCACCAAACTTATTAACATTTCCAACCTTTCGATGAGTGGATCTGCAGGTGAATATGTAGTGACTTTTAATAAACTTTTGTTTTTGTTTATTTCTCGATAAATAGATGTTGAATGAAGCAAAATAGACATAAGTTTACAAAGATTGTGTTCTTAACCTCTTATTTCGGTTAGCCTATATTGTGAATAAAATAATAAAGAGGATTTTCTTGCTCTGCCTATACTTTATTACCTATCACTCATATATTGATCATTCATATAATTTTAAAATATTTTCAAGTCCGGTGAGACATTTTCCACACAAGATATTTCGATTAACTATTTTAACTACTATTAAATTATTTAGTAGAATAAGGTGCTAAAATAATTATTTTAAAATTCGTTGCAAAGGCCTCTGGAGACGGAATAATTTGAAGTTACTTCCATTCTAGACTAACTTAGTATGAAAAACTACTTAGGAACATTTGACACTGAGCAGTTGTTTTTCTCCATTCCTCTATGGACTTCTAGTATTTTATACAAAACTATTGTCTTAAAACTTAGAAATGTGGAGAAGCTGTTGTGAATAAAATGATTATTCACTCAATTAAAGCCATTTACCACAGGTCCCTGTCTAAATAACACCGATCACAAATGAATACGCGCAAATTGCTAGTAGCTCGTATGGAGTTTTAATAACTAAGCTTTCTTTTCATTTAGTTTGTCAAGGCGATAGTCGAGTTAATGGTAGCTGAATCGAACTATAGATCTTAACAAATGTCCGAAACTACAACAAAATAGTTGCCCGGTACTTTCTTGTTCTTATTGTTTCTTCTAGTGTTATCAAGTCTTGAAAATTTATATCCATCAATAGCACAAAACTTCCTGTTTTTATCGATACAATAAAATTAGATTTGAATAGATGATTAGTTGATCATTTAAGTTTAGAATGTTTCAAATATTTTTATTAAATCCATCCAAATTTGGGAATACTCCTTTTTAATGTCATTAAAGTTATACTGACACAAAGTGATTTAGAAGTCTGTTAGGAATGAGCTGCTATATAACTTGGTAATTCAGTTATATTCGTAAGCTAAATTATCTTTAAAATATTGGTGTAAACTGTACACGCGTAATAAGTTATAGTTCAGTATATTGAAGTTTGACTATTGGTTGTATAAGCAAATCATATATATTTGACTTTCTTTAGATACTGCTTTTGATCTGTTGATGGTGTATAATAAAATCTCTATCTGCTGTCTTGATTTCCTCTTAAAGTCAAGCTGCATCAGCTTTTGTACAAATATCATAAGTTCCACGTAGTAATTTTTCTGCGTTTATAAGAAGTAGCCGTAGAAGTAACTTGTATAGTTAAAAAAAAAGAATACAATCACTATTTTGTGATGATACAAGTCTAAACAAAGAACATTTCATTCAAATATTAGTAATGAAGGTTCTAGTATTTCCTCTAAAACTGATACTATCATTTATAATTTAAATGATCAACAGTAATTATTTTTTCAATACAAGGCAAATATCATCCCCCCCTGGAGTTAAAGAAATATTTCATTGAAAACCTCAAACAAGATGTCCCATTTTAGTATTTATCTTTTGTTCAACGAAGCTAACTTAAGGTAATAAATAGTGTAACAGAGGAAGATAACATTGAATTTACCTATATAGGAATTTTATTTTCAATCTTTCAGTTTCTAACCTTAATTTGAAAATTTTAGAGGAAACCACGTTATGAGTTCACTTTAAATTTTACATATTAAAGTAAGTAATGATTATAGAAACTAACCTACAACCAATTTTGATTATGGTTAATTTTGGCTAATCCCTTTTATTGACTTACTTAACAGAAAATGTTATTTGAACAGTAACAATTCGCATATTTCTTTATACAGTTATGATCACTTAGAACATGACACACTCTTGTTAAAATGTTGATTACTTAAATCTCACTCTATGATTCATTCTCCTCCCTATATTCACTCAAATGCTATTATTAGTCCTTGCTTTGCCTTGCTGTACCCAAGTGCTATTTGACCATAAATTTGCCTTTGTAAAATAGTTCGCATATACGCATTCGTCTCTCCTCATCAAACTCGCTTGATGTACTTATAGCTTTGTGATCTGTGCTATCCGCTTATCAACTGAAGTTGCTACTTCTGTTTCTCTTCTTATTTTAGACATCGTTTAGATTAATGCTATAACGGTTATCGAGATGATGGATTAGCGAAACAAAGCCACTATATGTTTGTCAGAGGAATTATTTGGTGTAAAAGCCATGTACCTCTAATATACGAGGTGATTTTTAATGGGACTAAAAATATTTTCTGTTAACGGATCGTAGATTTGGTCCAGAGTTTCTCTATATACATTAAATAATCCGCTTAACAAAAGGTACAAATCGAATATTTATACCTAACGAGACCACCAGAATCATACTAATTTAAACAGCCTATATACATCGCCTAAAACCCAACTTCACATTTTATCCCTGATATACTTCTATAAGTATTTAAATTATTTATATTCTTTGTCATTCAGTCATTAGATCTCCATAATTCCTTTTCTATCGATCTGATTATATCTTTATTTTTAAATACCCCTTAATGTTACATTCTATTTAACCGCAACATCTTAACATTAACATAATACTCAATAAATTTAATTTGTTGAAAAGAAAACGACGCTGTAAACCAACTTACATTTCCAACTATATATATACAAATGTAAAGTTTAAAATGAATTCACTAAATAAATGGATCTACAACGTTATAACTACCTTTTATTTCCCAAAATCCAATCGTTATAAATTCATTTAGAAACAGAATTGTTTAACTTATAATCAATAGTCTTAATTTATTTATGTAGGTTATCTGCTATTTTTTAATGCAGAAGTTTCTTAGACTAAGATAAATTGTTTTAAGAAGTCCTTAGAAAGTGATTATGACATAATACATGTATTGAACAATTCAAATTTATAACTTTTTACAACCTGGATGTAAACAATATTTTTTTAAAGAATCACTGAATTGTTACAACAGACTTGAATAATCGTTCTAACAATTCAGATCTTACCCAGATAAAATCATATACTAAATTGGCATATAGACTACACTAATTGACATAATAGATATCACATTTTTATACATCGACTAACAAGCATATAAATACACAAAACCAGGTATCATATAGAAACCCCCTTCTCCTTATTGTTATCACGTCCAAATATTTCTATATTAGTTTAATAATGTGTTGTGAAGAATATTGAATCATATGGAAGTTATGAATTGATCCTAGTTCAACAACTACTGAGATTCAGGGAATACTGGATAGTTGTTTTAAGCTGATATGCGACTCCGTGATAACGTGCATATGCTGTGCTACTAATGATATTGTGTATTCCATGTATGATGTGGTTTGTTTCATTCATTACTTAATATTCGAAAAATTATTAATCACTAATGATTTATAATAAGTTATGAACCATCAGATGTTTAAGTCATCTAATTCATGAAGATATTACAAAAATGCTGTTGTTTGATTATTATTTAGAATTCATCTGTTGATTAATCCGCTTGAAATAATTCATTATAGTCGTTATATTGATAAATAGATAACTGAAATGTTAACACATGTCACATGAATTATTTGAAATAATTCATACTACTTACAAGTAGCTCACTTTTTTAGGTGAAATATTTGGTACGACTCAATCACAAATTAATTTTATTTTTTGAATGATGTATTTAATTTAATGATTGAGAAATAAAAATGCTAAAATGATTATTATTATTCTCATGAAAAATGATGATCTACTTCTAGTTTATTACTACCCACTTCTATGGACTAACCTTAAAAAACAACGATAATTATTGTTTTTAAATATCATAATAAGAAGTAATAATATTGAAAATAAAATTCCTAAATTCTTATTGCCCTTATAGACGTATCATTTAAGTGGAAATAGAATAGACCCGGATATATAATAAGAAGCAAAAACGATAGAAAAACAAATCAAGTCAATAAGTAATAAATAAAATATAAAATGGGAAGAAGATATTTTATTTAAATAACTTTTGAATAGAGAATACTATTCTTACCGATTCATATTAAAGCATTATCTATATACATTACAAATATTCATAATGATAATAATCCCAATAAAGAAAGTTTTAATATTCTTCTTAAATGCTTAAAATTGAAAATGATTAAACTTTATTACAACTTTATCAAAAATAAATTATTCTGTTTTATTACTATTATTATTATTCTTATTCAAAAATAAAACTATTGAAAACAATCATTGAATACTTAGTAACCGATTAGACTTGTATTTCCGTTTCATTTTAGGAGATTGGTGATTATTTTAAGAGATTTATAATGTGTTCTTTAAAATTCTATTTGTTATTTTTGTCGCTTTTTCATTCTTGTATTTCAATGTATCTTTTTTTAATTTAAACAATCAATTTGTTTTTCTCACCTAACACTACTACAACTACTACTAATATTATCACCTTTATTTTCTAACGATACAAGTAAGCATCAATGTATATACACATAATAAGTATTTATTAACTGTCAACCGGAGTTCATTATTTAATATGCCAATCATGTTACAAAGTGGACAAACAACTGAATTTATGCTTAATTTTCTTTCTACCTCTGTATTTATACATGTAAGTAGATTTATATACGTGTTTATGTGTGTGTGTGTGTGTACTTATTCTTAAATAAATGAAACTCACAAAAGAAAAGATATAAAAATGCATAAAACTACCAGTATATTAGTGTATCAATTTTTCAAAGAAAAATGAATATGGACAACAACTAAATAATGATAATATAAAATGATCAATTACTTTAGTATAGTCTATTTAATAAACAATTTAGACCACCGGTCAATTGAAGAATAGAAAGAAAAAGAAAGAAGAACAACAAGAAGAGGAAAGAAGAAAATTAAAATTTAATCACTTGAATTCAACCGGAATTTCATCATCATGAATTTCTTTCCCATTTTTTTTTCATTCATTCTCCCCCTCCCCCCCCCAATTTTTTTTCCAATAATTTTAGTCATTTTTAATACGATAAAGTGGTCATTTTTATTGTTAACTATTGTAATTAAAAAAAAATTAGTTTTTTTTTCCAAAAAAAAATGAAGAAAAAATAACCCATGACAAATTAATTTTATTAAATCAAGTAGAAATTTTATGATTGTTCATTCTAATCCATGAGTTAAACATTTTCAAACATACCAATGAATTATAAATTGGAATTTATTTTTTTCTTCTTTTTCTATCTTATTCTACTATTCTGAATGATTATCATCTTCTATGGTGGCTGTAAAAGTTTTTTTTTTAAATCTTTTCTCTCTCTTTTTTTTCTCTTCTTTTTCTATCTCCCTCTCTCTCTGTGTGTGTGTGTGTGTTTCTCTCTTTTAAATATTCCTATAATTCATTTTACAATTCATTTAATTGATACTCTATGTGTTTTAACTTATTAATGCATAAATTATGATTTTTATGCTTAAAATTCATTATTATTATTTTTTCTAGAAAAAAAAATCGGATTAAAATTTTAAAAGTTGTCATGATAATAATTATCATTAGCATAGAAACATTCTTTTACAAAATAAAGAAGAAAAAAAAGGGAAACTAATACAAACAGTTTTTGTCTCTAAGTTAGTTAAACTAAATTTGAATAAAGCGGTGTAAAAATGAATCGATGCTTTGATTACTTATTTTAATGTTAGTCAAATATTTAAAGAAGAAAAAAAAACAAAGTTATAAAATGTCAGAAATCGGTTAAGGATAATAATTTTTGAAATCAATTATATATCTTGTTACATTGAAGAAGTAATTGAATTAATCTAATTATCTTATGAATTTATGAAAGTGATACTTGAAATGAATAAGAACTAATAAATCAACTGAATATGAATGTTATACACGGACTTCGAATAGTTTTAATCTTATATATATATACATTATCAATTATCTAAAGCTAACAGGTTGTTGGATCATTATCACCCATTAAATTCTTCTTTTGCACTTTCAAATTTGTTACTTACCATACTGAAACCTTTAACCGTTTCTTTATTTTTAAAATCTCTATTTAGAATTCAGTTATTAACTCTGATATGGTACAGACATGTCATTAACAAAGGTTACCACTGATTTTTTATACCTTTTACTCTAAATATTGAATGAGTATTGGTATGAGGGGAATAACAATTAAGGAAATGTAAAGAAGTTCACGAGTTAGTCCCTGTTCTATTCATGTGAAATTTCGTTCACTAAACTTGTTGATTTTATCGTAAAAATAATTCTTTCGTTATGTGGTCTAGAAAGACAAGGAAAGATTCATTATTCAATCATCCAGAAAACTTAACACTATATAAACCTTGACCAGAAATAGAGAAATTCTAAACAATTCTTAGATTTTCATGCGATTTCATCTATAAGGCGGTTTCAATCTGTTTATTAATACTTTATGTAAATGGCTGATATTTGTGACATTATATTTCCTTTTCCTCTGTCTACTGTGATAAATAGTTAAGTCCTTTAATCTGTCAGTGACATCAGTTGTAAATAAGAAAATTTCATCATTAAATATCCTTAATTCAGTAATATTAGACCCTAGTGAGGAAAGTAAATCAGAAAGCAGTAGTATCTTAAAATTCATAACATATTAAAACGTGCCATGTGTAAACGGAAAAAAAAATTTGAACATTTGTTAACTCTTATTAAACTAATATAAAATGGGAATATTTTACCAACCAAACAACAAGTGATATGCATGAAAATGTTATAATGTTTAGAAACCATGAATTACTAGTCACGGGAATCACTCATTTTGATGTGTTATGATTTCAATTATCTCGTTGATGACACTTTTGACCGATTTCGGCCTCATGTAGGGCTTACTCCATCATAATTATTGTCACAATATTTTTTAAAAATAATGGATGATATGTGGCTAATAGTGAAATCTAGGACTCTCATTTAATATCATGTGGGTCTATCTAAATCGATGCATCTTTTGTCCAGAGTTGGTGTTTACATTTGAACTTGAACTCATAACCTTTTGACAGGTGCATCTGGCTAACGATTTCCAAATAGATTGAAGCTTGAGTCCTGAGTTCTACTACTAGCGAGATTCAATTTACTTTTTATAAAAATTACAAACTGGCACTTAGAATCTACTATTCGTCTGATGGTTTTAGTTTCATTTAGTTCATAACTTCACATAACCTTCGTTTTGATTATGTAGGTCTGTAAGCATTCATATTATATCTGTAATTGGACAATATTTATTCACCACAGATTTTTTTCAAGGGAGTATTTGAATTGATTGTTAAACTCCACACTCTTTAGTATTCTTATGTTATGAAACAAGTATTATTACTCTCTAGATCATTGTTATTCTCAAATCTATCTACAACCAATTTAGAAAAAATGACGTTGCTAACGTCGAAGTATAACTTAACATTTACGTATTAAATTTTAACTATGCAGTTGTAAAAATCGTTCACTTGTACAGTAGTTGAAAAAACCTTTTTGACATATATGATAATTCTTAGGCTAAATTATTTTTGATGAATTCAGGTTTAAGGAATCCTCTAAAATCCTTACTTATGGCTTCACACAGTATCTAACCAAGGATATTCGCATCTATATTACTATGAAGATGATATCATCCAGCTAGTGAGTTTTTAATATAACGTCCTGCATTCTAAGCTTCATTCAGTTGCCGAATTATCTCTGTCCTAAGTCTTTGCCGTTCGGAAAATTTCGCAAGTTTCTTCCTGAACTTGATGAATAATGAGCCTTTAGTTATTGATATAAAATCAGGTAACTGATACGACTGTGTGGTAAGTTTATATACATCTATCTCATGTCAGTTGACTTATTAAGACGCAACTTAATTAAATCATTTCTTTAAAAATAAATTCATTAGCAAATTACGCAAACAGATTTGACTCAAAACTCGATCATAATTTCAACCAATAATTCTCTTAAATCATTTTATATTCGGTTTATTCATACTCAGAAAAAAACTGGATAGCTTCTATTGAAAATAAAAGTACCCTTCTTTTCTATTAGTTCATATTAAAATCATGATTTTATTGTCATCAATCTTAAACATCACTTGTCTATTTAAAAAAGTATGATTAAGGATACATTACTCTTATTTCAAACTAGACATCTCTTTACTATGCGTAAAATGTAAATAGTATAAACTCCCACTTTTAATGGACTATTATTATTATTATTATACCAATCAATCAATTTGATAACTTTTATTAACCATTCTCTATCACCATCATCATCATTATGACCAGTATTTATGTATTCTAACTACCATATCTATAAGGTGTGAGGATTTATGAATCTATAAGTGTCTGTATTTGTTAATATTCAATGAAATATAGAGGGGACAAACGCTACTATTATAACAATCAAAGTCAAATGAACAAGTTTGAAATTCAATAGTCAATTAAGAACGGAAATACCTTCATCTTTCATTTCCTGTTCATCATACTATTCATACTGAATAGACACAGATACACTATTCAAATTATTCATTTATGTGTTTTACTGGACAATAAAAAGGAATAAATAAAGATTTGCCCCTGGAAGTCATTCTACTTTAATGATAATAATAATAATCATAATCATAAAATAATTCTCTTAACCTCCAACATAGTCAGGGTGGGATCAACAAGAGAGTGGGAAGAAAGAAAAAAAAATACTATGATTAGTACTGCTAAAATGTCTAGTGTAAATTCTTCATATCATTCTTAGTTATCATGGCAACACAATTATTATTATTATCACTATTATTATTAACAATAGTTTTGTTACTATCAAGTGAATTTTCATTACCATTATCTTCATTTATTTCTATTATTCCCCTTTCTTTTAACATATCAAAATATGTATTTAATATCTTATCGATATTGTTTTTATTATTAATTGTTTTTGTATGATTAGTGTTATTGATAAATGACTCATAATTGGTACTAGTTACAATAGTAGATTATGCCTCAATTGGTTAGATTAGGAGAAAAAAAAAGTAAATAATTGACATTGAACAAATTTACTCAGGTAGATCATCACGATTGATCATTTAGACAGAAATAAACAATAGATGATACAGTAACTAATATCATAACAAATGAGAATTAGTTAAATAAATTGCAACATTAACTTGTTGTTTAATTATGAATCAATCTTTTCATTACTGATTGACGAATTATCAAAATAGTTTTAATCATGGTGTAAAATGATTCAAATCAATTGAAAAGATGCTTAGAACTTGAGTTTCATATTGGTTAACACTTATCGACATGGCACATTTGCAAGTATCAGGAAATCAATGCTTTGTATGAAGTTTGAGTGCATGTAAACGATTTTTACAATCAGTGATATTACCGTTTAACTTTACAGTTTATGAATGGTCACCTACTAGTCTAAAGTACTTACACCATTTGGGCATCAGATAGTAGTAAATTTCGTTGAATTATGGTGACGATTTGGCCTAATGAACAATCACTTTATCTTCCTTTTCTTAGAGTAACACAGTAAGAGACAATTAACCGGAAGTATCCAAAAGAAAGTTCTTTTGTCTTAGCTTGCACTCATCAACAAGGACTCCAGTCTATTGCCTCGTATTATATGATATCGTTCAAGTCTACAGAAACAATCACTTACTTAGCCTGATGGCTACAGTGCAGTCTGATTGATATATTTCGTTCAGTTCTAATAAATCGAAAGGATTACAACTGCTAACATTTAATAGACTATTAATCTACATATTACTTTATTAGGCTTCACTATTTAACCATAATTATTATCGGTTTTAATTTAATAGACAGCTGCCACATGGTATAATGTGAGGTTTTAGTTTTAAATGGTGACGATGATACATTTATTAAAATTTTCTATGTTGCGAGCACTAATTTACCAAGCCGAATATTGTAATGAGCCATATATTCTGCGTAGCATTTAGATAGGTGTCAGAAAACTTGCTAAAGGATAATATAATGAATCGTTTTCATTATTATAGGACATCTGGAAGCTGAGCGAAACATTGAAATATATAACTTTTTAATCGAATTCATGAACTGATCAGTGTTAGACCACCAGTGAAAATCTGGAAGCACTAGAGGACTGTTTCGTTCTAATAGGAGACTTATCAGCAGTTCGCATCCACGATCCCGTACGCGGGACTCGAACGCAAGACCTTCGGTCTCGTGCGGGAACTCGAACATCTAACTTTATTAAAATACTGAACTAGTTATAACTATACATAAGTGAGTAATTTTCACAATAAGATAAAATCTTCATATTCTCTTAAACCTTCTTACTAAATTGTTAATATATACCCTGAAAATCTATAATAGGATTGACTCTTCTCTTTAAATGAGTCGTCATTCAATATCGTACTAGTAAATGCTTACAAATAAATGTTGATACGGGAAAAACTATGATTTCTAGATGATTTATACAATATGTAAATATAAAAGAGATGTGGTATAGACGCTGTTTGACACTGGAATGACTACAGACCTAACAGAACTATTTATTTAACTGAATTTACACCATGAAGAGCGAGACTATAATTTATGGACTGACCAATCGGAAATAAGATAACTACTCTTGGGTTTTGGCGTGAAATTCATTCATCCATTAAGCTAAATATCGGCTTATGCCAATTCGTGATGAAAATCCTAATACTAATAATTCCTCACCCCAACCATCAACTATAAATTATAATTCTCAATTATTCACACACGTTTATAACCATCATTTAACCCTAATAAGCAGGTGGATATTCTCGAGGTCAATTCAGTGTCACTCAAAGGTTGTCCATAATTAATAGTCGCATCCCATCAACAGGATATTTAAGTCTAAAAAAATAGGCTATTTAATCAAATATCAAACGGGGATTAGTTATTACTATAATTGTGTAATAATTATTTTGAATAAATAAAATGTACTTGACAAGATGGTAATATCAAAATTGAATAATAAGTCAACATTTACTTGTTTATGTACATTATTTTAGGTGAATGTATCAAACTGACTTATGACTTCAATCTGTGAAATTTCTAAAATCTCCACAAAACCCATTCCGATAATAATCAACTGCTCACTAGTGACTGACTTCAGGAAAAACTCCCGAAGTTCTAGTGAGAAGCCGTTACCAGTGGAGTTCAACCAGGTCTGTTGTGAGATAGGAACTCACTGAAGACAATGGTGTACGGTGGCGCAACTTCGTGGACTGGTTGAAGTTAGACATTAACACCGTTGGATGCTGGCTCAGTGGTCTAGTGGTCAAGTGCTCGCGCGCGAAGCCAGTAGGTCCTGGGTTCGAGCCCCGCGTGGTGTGGGGTCGTGGAGTCCCATACTAGGATGAAACGGCTGTCCAGTGCTCCCAGGTTTTCAATGGTGGTCTAGGTTCAACTGACTCATGATTTCAATCTGTGGAATGTATTAAAACTAGTTCATATCATAATCAAATATTAACCGATAATTTTAACGGATTTAATGAATGATAAGGTTGATCTTTTGTAAAATATTAAAAAAAGGAACAACGACTAAAACTTTGCTTTACTTGAAGTAAAGAAACTTTTTTTCCATATCCACTTGTTTGAATGATGTTTATTTTCACTAATGTAAATACTTTGTATACACAGTTCTCTTTATTATCTGATGACAGAGCAAGAACAAAGATTGGTGAAATAGCCTCATAGATTTTGATCATTATTTAAGTAACTATCTTTGTAAACAATTATTAATCAAATATTCATTTAATATTAGCATCAGAAGGGTTTTTGTGGAGATGGTAGTAATTTAAATAGTTGAAATGATGAGTCAATTGAAGCTAAACCACCATGAAAAACCTGGAAACATTGGACAGCTCTTTCGTCCTAGTATATCCTGGAGTTCTAGTGGGCAGCAGTGATCAGTGGAGTTCAACTGGGTCTGTTGTGAGATATTAACTCACTGAAGACAATGGTGGATGTGTCGCTCAATTTCGTGGATTAGTTGAAGTTGGACATTAACACCGTTGGTTGCCGGTCCAGTGATCTAATGATTAAGCGTTCGAGTGCAAGATCAGTAAGTCCTGGGTCCGAACCCAACGAGGCAGGGTCGTGGAGGCGCACTGCTGAGGGGTCCCACAATAGGACGAAACGGCCATCCAGTGTTTCCAGGTCTTCCATGGCGGTTCAGCTTCAACTGACTCATGATCTCAATCAATGAAATTTGTAAAATCTCCACGAAACCCCTTCAGATGTAGTTTATACAATTTATTTCTTAAAGTTTAATAAACTACAGTCAAAAGTGTTTTATATTATTCTGTAATTTTTCAATGATTCTTCAATAAATAACTAGTTGCTTCTGACGATAATTATGATTAGTTTAAATGAATACCCCATCAACAGAAAAGTAAAACAGGAAAAACTTCATCTTGCATTTTCTCTGTTTTTTGTTTTTGTTTTGTTTTTCAAAGAAGCAAATTCTGTTTACAAAATGATATGGTTTGTTTTAATCTATTTCATAGAATATCAGTATTCATATTAGTGAATGTGATTAATACAATTAGAAAGTAATGAATTTTATAAAAATGAATCCTTTGGTCAATTTTTTAGGATAAAGTTATATATTAAGTAAATAAATCAATTCTTTGTTGTGTATAAAGATAAAGGTACATGATACTTACATAATTGACCATTATTACATATCAATTTAAAATATGCATAAATGTATATATAAGACGAGTATACCATAGTAACAAGATAACTGAAAAGTAACCATGTTTCTTTTTTTTTCAAAGACAAGAAATGAGTTAAACAAGTAATGTGTTGCAAAATTATTTGTATTTTCTTTTATATTTATATAATTTAAAATGTTTATCTACAAGAATGTTGTAAATAATTTAGATTTTGATTTACTGTATTTAATAGATGTTGTGATGAATGTAAAATAGACGATTGTTTTCGGTCTATTCCAATGTCTGTATTTAAATTTTCATGTATTCGTTTCAATGGATTCCAAGTGTATTTTGTATAATCATTTAGTTTGGACATTTCTGATAAATCATTAATTCTTTGATTGTTTGATTTTGAATGATCAAGATATTGTTGACATTCTTTCGAAGGACTTAATTGTTTATTTTCTGTAATAGAATAAGAATTTTGTATTGGAAATGTATTGATACTGATTCTTTTAGAGGATTCAGAGTTTGGATGTTTTGAATGTGTTTCATGCTCGAATTCCAAATTATTTTGATTTTGATTTATAGATTTAATCATAACATTATCTTCCTCTTCATCTCTTTTAACTAACTTATCATCAACATCATCATCATCCTCATCCTCATCATCGTCATCATCATCGTCATCACCATCATCATCATCACTGTCTCCATCTTCATCTGATAATGATTTTTGGTCTTTGGAATTTGAATCGCTTAGAATTTCTTTACCATCTGTATGCAAACGTTTATATTTCGTTCGACGATTCTGAAACCATACTTTTACCTGTTGAAAAAATATAGTAATATATTGCATTTTACTAAAGAAAATAAGCTAAATATTTTGTAAGCAGTAGGAGATTAAAAATGTTTGTTAATAAATATTTCGACATACGGATGAAAACGTAGCAATATAACTCATATACTAATATAACATATTCCGTGTTACGATTCTGACAATTACCAGAATTGAAAATCATCTTATACTTCAGTTTTAATGAAGTCACTGATAAAATTGAAGTTATTTATGGTTTCCAATAAGATATTATAATCATTTTATTGTGTAGCTTCCAAAATGACTCAAGGAACTACTCCGGTTTTTATCTTAAAGTGAACTTAAATAGTTGTGCCCAGGATTATTTTTTAGTGAATATCACTAAAAAAAATACATTTATTGAAATTGTGAATTGATCTAAGTTAAATAACTATTGAGAACTTGGAAGTAGCCTAACTTATATTGGTTCATGATTTCAATGAAATTCAACAACATCCACAACCCCGCACTAAAAATGCATTTAATTCTTGATGATAAATAGTTCAATTTACTTCACGGAAAATTAATTTCTATCTTATTTCAATTGTTCTACAATCTAATTAATAAGTTTTCAGAATACATTTCCATGTTGTAATATATTAATCACCATATCCCTTCGTTATATAAGATCATCGTGACCGAACCAGTGGACAAAATTAAATATAAATAAACTTGACATATAAATCCTCCATTAATGAAATCTCTTTACAGTATACCACGAATAACGGCTTATCTAACAAAATCCGACTTCAGTAATAGGAATATGATAATTAGATTGGTATATGATGACTGGTTCATATACGACTACAGTAGATCTAGAATACAACGTGGTTTTTATTTATTATCATCGATAAGTCACTATCTTACTTCTAACTTTACTTATTTAACAAATAGTAGTTTCTCGCCCCCGAATGCCCTGGTACGACCGAGAGTGAGGAGAGTCAACTCTCCCTCTCGAAATGATCTCACATGGCCACGTACATAGAGCCACTGCAAGGGAAGTCCTACTTACTACCTTCTCTAGCCACGGGTGTTGTTTACGAAATAGAAACGACGAAAAGCGAATGTCCGGTGCTTTCACCGGGTTGGTGGATACAAAGGATCCACCTAGGGGAGTTGGAAAACCCTGATTCCAAACCAATCGTGCACATGGGCTCCAGGATCGTGAAGAAATAAGTGGCGTACGAACCAATTACTGGTCACTGGCTACCATGGGACCGCATCTTCTTACGTTGCTCCACTGCCTTGTGTGTTAGGCCTTTAGGTCAAAGATTCGAGGTGTGGCCCCCTAAGAAGACCACTTACTTCGGTCTGGGCACTCGGGCAGTATCACAACCCACGCACAAATAAAATGAAGTGACGAAAATTACTGAAACTACTATTTGTGTGGTGTATATGTATCAGGTGCTCCTTTGTACCAATAGTTATGTATTCAAGTAAATAAATAAAAATCTCACTGAGTCGATCCATCTTGAAGTTATTCATCTTTGAGTTTGATAAAACTAGCTTTGAAATAAAAAGTCTACAAACTCACATAAATGAGCATGAGTTAGTCAAAAAAGAATGATACAGAGTATTGAAGGAAATACAGAAAAGTTTAATTATTGTTAAGAATTTCTGATCCAATCAAGTAAACTAACTAAATGCTTAAATAATACGATAAGAGGTCACGACCTGGTATCATCTATAAGATTACTTTCATCGGTTATGAAATTAAAACTCAGTTAACTTTATAGTTGCAATTTAAGGACTTTCGTATTATATAAGTGATATCTCAACTCTGTCTATTTCTGTAATGTAATCTTTATTTGACAGGCTGGCACTGAGTTCAGAAATGAGTATTATTCAAATCAGTGTTGATTAAAGTATATTTTCAGAGTTGAATCTCTGAGATTATTTTTAAGTGCAAGTCAGTATTATGAATGAATTGATGTTAGCCCACCCCTGAAAACCTGGAAGCACTGAATGGTCGTTTCGTACTAGTATTAGACTCCCAAGCAGTGAGCATCAACGATCTAGCATGCTGAATTCGAAATCCAAGGCCTTTACTCTCTCATACAAACGCTTAACCCTTAAACCACTGAATCGCCATCCATTGATGTTAATGTCTAACTTCAACCAATCCGCAATATTACACGATCGTCTTCCATTGTTTCATACTAAGAAGAAACGGACGTCCAGTGTTTCCAAGTTTTCAATGGTGGTCTAACGCTAATTCATTCATGATCTCACTCAACACTTAGCAATCTCTACAACCCTATACTGATAAAATCAATATTAGTCAGACAAAGGCTTTATGTTAAAGAGTATAGAACTGTAATTTATTTGGTTAGAAAATTTGACAAAAATGTAGTACACAGTGGCCTTTATTTGGTTATTTAACTCACCTACAAACTGATTTAATTTGAAAATTAAAATCAGTATCAATAAGTTATAGTGAGGTGTGTGCTCCTGATGTCTATAGATATTAGTAGTATGTATCATCAATCAGAAGTGAAATATCTGGCAGCAGAAGGTTAAAAAAATTGAAGAAAAGAAAACGAGAACGGAAATGAAGGAATAGTGAAATGTGAGATTACTGACTGACATCTTGAAAATTAGATATTTACTATATGGTTCCCAGGTTTTACTAAGATATTCTGTAACTTTGTATTCAAATACATTCGATTTTCCCTACTTGTGTTGTCATTCATTACAATAGAGCTTATTAATTAAATGTTAAACTAAATTTGTAAATAACGCGGGAATTGATAATTTAACTAAAACTATTCTGAATTAGTTTGTAAGATTATCTAACAGTCACTTGATAGAACTTTAAAATATACTTAAATTTGATACAAAAAGGATAATTACGTAATGAGTATCACTGTCTGAAATGAAATTAGCTTAAAAACCCATTAGAAGTTATTTTCTTAATATAAAACAATAAAACAAATTTGAGAGTATCTTTTTTAAAATAAAGAAAATCAAATGAAAGTTTAAACTGTTGTATTCCGATTTATTAGCTCATTGATATCTTACTTGTTACAAGGTAGTGCCGAAATGTTCTCTACTCAACTCATGACAAGGGACATGTTTGTATGAAATTTTATATTGAGATTAAACAATCATTTCGTATATTTCAATTTTCATTTAAATGATCCTATTCAATGGTTACAATTAGTTTTATAATAAATAAATAATAAAGTCTAAACTAATATTTGTAAAAATTTATCAAATCAAAAGTTAGAATTACGTAGTTCCAAATATTGAAGTATCAATATTCAACTATTATGAAATTATTTATACATAAGTTTTTAAAAGAAAGTTTTGTTCATAAATAAATCTTATTCAATATTAAGTTTAACCTTTCAAGATCATCGTGTATCATAATTTTATTCTAGAAAGGTTAAAATTAGTTTCTCTGTCTGTGTGTGTGTGTGTGTTTATTTAAACAAAATTAAAAATAATTCACTTGGTATTGTTTACTTGAATCTTCCCATTGATGTTTAGGACTGAAAGTGATCAGTCTCTTATTAGCATATGTGCATACTGTGTGTATTGCCTTGATATTGACTTAATTTACAAGCATTATAAGCAAATTTGGATAGTGGCTAGTAGTGAAATTCACGATACACGTTTTGTCCCATTTGCGACTTATCAACTGGATATACCTCATCTCAGAGTCGTACCCTGAACATCAACTCTGAGATTCAGGTACATCTAGCTGACGGTACCAAATAGAATGAAACGCGCGTCCTGGATTCCACTGCTAGCCACTATCCATCTTTGATTAAAATTCAAAATAGTTTACATCTTTAAGTAATAAATAATCATTAAACTTATTATTTGTTTTATTTTCTTCACATTTTCTTCTCAAAATTATTCTCATTATTAACAAATGATTTTTCGATATTAATTCATCCATTAATTTTTTTTTAAATTATAAACTTGACCATAATCTAATATTAAAACAAAATTTTCGTTAACTTGTTCCTTTAATCATTTTTTTCTTCTTAAAATAAAAGATATTTGTTTACTTATTTGTTTTAATAAATCACAAATGAATTAGAAATTACTATCAGCATATATATATATATATATATATATATATATATATATATATATATATATATATATATATATATATGTATACTGTGATTATATGCAAATATCTTACATATCGTGTCTTGTACCTATCAAATTTCATCAGCTCTAAAATTGTCAACATTCGCAACCATTCCTACCAACCTATTTCTTCATACAAGGTTTATTAAGGTTTTCTAACTATGTACGCTTTCACCGTATACATATATATATATCATTGAGTACTACTAAAACGAACATAATCAAGTGTATAATGATTATTACTTTTCATAAGAAACAAGTTAAATTTACTACGATTTTGCGTGTACATAAACTTTATCATTATTATTATGATTAGCATTTTTCTTTCTATATAGAAATATTTATATTATGCATTAGTTATCAAGATGTTTAATTAATTAGAAATGGTCATTCAGTTAGTTAGTTAGTTAGTCAGTGAATAAAAGTTGTATTCTTTAAGATACTTTGGCATACATATATACTTTTATAAATAAATAAATATACCCATATACATATATGTATATGTACTAACTTTTGTTGAAATGGTGTATTTGAATCTAACAACTCCACCTTCTTTAATATAGTTTATTTACATTTTTATCTATTAAATGTATACAAATTTATTTGTACAATTTTGAAGAAATCAGTCACGCGACTGATTACAAGTTTTATTCACTATATCTATATTTCTTTTCTCAATATCTTTTTATTTCTATTCGCCTTTCTTCATGTCTGTAAAGTGTTATCAAGTTGACAATCGAATTAAGAATAAATATAATTTTGTATTAATGTTATTTATAGAATTCAACTCTTTGCCCTCATTCATATTCATCCCCTCTTGTCTATATTACATTATATATTAAAGTAAATTGTCCCCTTTATAAATAATAATAAGATGAAAAATTATTCGAAATATAAAGAAAGACACTAATATTATTACTTAAAGTAATGTATATAGATACATATATATTACTGAATAAATTTTATCATAAAAGTATATCTTGACATTTTGATTTTTAAGTAGCCCATCTGTTTTTTGTAATAAAAAAGATAATTTGATACTTTATAATGATTTCCATTAGGTTTATTTTTTCCCAATCTATACTAATGGTAAACTTTAAACAATAAACATCAGATCAAATTTAAAATCAATTTGATTTATTCTATTTTTTTAATAAATAAATAAATAAAATGGTTCATTAATGATTGAAGTTTATAAATTTATTAGTTATTAAGATCATTTTATTTTAGTTCTACTCCATACATGAATACCATACTAATAATAGAATAGAAAGTATGTACGTAAAATGTTTATATCTTGCGCCAAAACGCATATTCTCTTGATTTATTGAACTTTGTATCAGAAGTGGTTTTGTGGAGATTGTAGTAATTTCAATAGTTGAGATCATGAGTCAATTGAAGTTAGACCACCATGGAAAACCTGGAAGCACTGGATGGCCGTTTCGTTCTATTGTGCGACTCCTCAGCAGTGAGCATCCACGATCTCGCCCTGCCTCGTTGGGTTCAAACCCAGGACCTGTCAATCTCGCGCCAGGAGCTTAACCACCAGACAACTGAGCCAGCAAGCAACGGTGTTAATGTTCAACTTCAACTAATTCATGAAATTGATCGACACATCCACCATAATCTCACAACAGACCCAGTTGAACTCCACTGATCACTGCTTCTCACTAAAGTTCCAGGATACACTAGGACGAAACGGTCGTCCAATGTTTCCGGGTCTTCCATGGTGGTTTAGCTTCAATTGACTCATGATCTCAACTGTTGAAATTAGTGAACTCTGATTCGATTATATTGCCATTGTAAATATCATAATAATAGTAATAATATATCACTTGAGTTAGTTTAAAAGTAGTGTTAAATTCATGATATTTATCGTTTCAATGAAAATGATTAGTTTCTTGTCAGTTCTTCATGTTCCATATAATTATTCAATACACTAACTATTTTCAAGGAGCTTTGCGCTTGTCTTCACCTTTCTTCCAATGTATTAGCCGTATATCAAACGAAAATACTAGTATTTAAGTAACTATTAATCTCATAATAATAAATTGTATTTTAAATATGGTATTTTTGTTAATCAGTTACTTAATTTTAATCATTTTCTTTGACACAGTTTATATACACTTTGTATAGCAAAGTGGAAAGATAATACATTTTCTAAAAATTAGGCATCATATTGATCAATACTGAAACACAATAGTTTTACGAAAAAGTACCACTTATAACCGAACAAATACTTCCAGAAAAATATTATTGAAGCAGAATACAAGCATTTCATAATTTAACCTCCTGCAAAAATCTTTGGAGAAACTTCATTAGCATATTCCTAGATAGTTTTTGTTTAGAAATTTCTACATTATTTGACAGTAAAATATTTCATGTTTGATTTACTTTTATTTAGCTCTTGTATTTCTTGTAAATCGGTTCACCATTTGTGTTTAGAATTCATTTTTTCTAAGCCGTTAACTTCTATAACCAAAATTAACATTTTATCTCCATGGTTAAGTAACTTTATTATTAGTATTGATATGACGACTGGAATTCTTTCATTCCATTTGTGGTTAAATCACAGGGTCTCATTCAGTGTTAATAATTATTCTCCTGAAAAATCAAGTTTCCAACAATGTAATTTATAAAATCTAGCTTATTTACACTATGTAATGTCATTTGTTATTAACTGATTTTATAATAAGAATGCTACTGTGCTATTAAAAGCTATTGATCTCTAAATTCAATCGTCTCGTTTGTCACTCAGAAGTTTATTGAAAATTTTCGTGACATCAAGCGGAAATTTCATGTGTTCAGTAACAAAATAATCGTATGTTAAGAACTTCGTTAAGTCAGCATTTTAGGACAAAATGTATCCATATTACTTTAAACAACCTATGCTCTTGTAACTTTAAATAAGACTATGACTGACTAAAATTTAAAACGCACATCATTGTATTTCCATTTATCAGTCTAAATGTTTTGCATACATCGTCAGATCTAAATGCAGTGTGTTGTCATCAGCATATTAACTGGAAAGTATCAAACCAGACAGAAACGGCTTTTTCAGCTCACATTAGTTTCCGAGAGAAAATACACTCAAAATAATTATAAAAAATTATACATAACTAACGTGTTAACTACTTTTTATTTATTTAGAAACGATCGTAATCAGTGATACTAGATAATTTTGAGCTTATCTTCAGAATTTTACGAAGCATTTGAACCTCATCGATTACTACCATAGATCAGTACTCAAAAATTCCTTAATAATTCCACTTTAGTGGTAATTATTTTGTAAATTTACATTAACAATGGAATAATTCACAAATGCGTATCGTATTCTTTTATAAGCAATTCAAAAATCTACATGGTTCAATAAACTGGTCATAACTAAGACATTAATTGTAATGGTTAACAAATTATTATATATTTTTATAAACAAAAAACAAACACTTACTTGAGTTTCAGTTAAATTTAAATCAGTAGCTAAATCTTTACGTTCTTGCCCGACAACATAATGATTTTTTTCAAATGCACTTTCTAATTGAAATAGCTGAGCTGGTGAAAAAGCTGTACGTATTCTTTTTGGTTTCCTACTATCGGATGGAATCAAGACGTTACGACCCATTGAATTCTTAATAAAATTATCTAGATAATGAAAAAGATAAAGTAAACAACACATATTTTGATTAATAATTATTTAGGTTTGTATGTGTAATACAGCAATATTAACTGACAACTGAAGTAATGTAAAATGAATGTTCTCGTTTTTTGTCCATATATATACAAACATTAAATGTGCTTGTACATGTTTTCGTAGTTTTATTCTTGAAATAATGTGGCAAACTTTCATTTTATCATAAACCAGCGTAGTTACTTGCAAAATCATACAAAGATCGTCCAGTTCTGTCGAAATGAAGAAAATAGCTATCTTTCTAAGATCACAGAAATTTGCATTCTTCTGAGGAAATTATATATATATATATGCTATTCCTTTACTGAGGAGAAGTCTATTGAACTGAGCTTTTAACTTCACTCTATTTGTGATCAAATATATCCTTTGTTTGGTATTACCGATGTGTTACCGCTTTATTTACTTATTCGATCTCAAACATACTGTCTCCCACTTTAGTAAGTTTCAATAGTATTGTAATAAATAATATGTCAACATTCTTTGCTCAGTTGCAATAACACTAAATATCAGTCATACGTTCAACAATTTATCATGGGTTAAGTTGTTACAAAACGCCGGGAGCTGTTTGGGGTATTAAAGTCAAAATAACAAGAGTATTAACATTAAAAAAATTGTTTTTACTGCTATATTCCATTACATATTTAAAACAATATTTCTAAAGTATTTTGCAGATTTTGTTGTCTTATTATTTATTCCATAATATACATTTCATCATCACCCACTGGTATACGTGGCATTTATTCCTTAGTACTGAGAAGTAGACATAAGTATTGATAAATTCAATTTCGAATACGAAGAAAACTTCTCACTATCGTGCTTTGACAAGTTTTCATTTTACTATTACTGATGAGTCGCACACTTTGTATACATCATTTATCATGAAAGTATTATATTTAAAATAAATTTTCACTATAAACATACCATAAACTTTATTGTCAATCAGTAAAAGTATTATGAAAATGAATATTATCATCATAAAATTTCTGACAACTATGGTTTTCATCAGAATTATTATTGTTCAATGAATGTTAATTTCGAATCCTTATAGTTATTTTGTTTAATGCTAACGTCTCGCACTCAAGCGCTTAACTACTAGACCACTAAGCTGGCATCCAACGGTGTTAATGTCTAACCCCAACTAATCCACAAAATTGAGCGACACATCCACCATTGTGTTCAGTGAGTTAATATCTCCCAACAAACCTCGTTAAACTCCACTGGTCACTACTTCTCACTAGAACTCCAGGAAATATCTCTTAAAGCTAGTCACCAGTGAGCATATGTTGATTAGTATCAAAAGTTTTGAAAATATTATAGGGATTTTAATAGTTGACATTATGAATCAATTGAAGCTAGACCACCATGAAAAACCTGGAAGTACTGGACGGCCGTTTCATCCTATCGTGAGATTCCTCAACAATGTGCATTCATTATCCCGCATCTCAGGATTTAAACCCAAAACCTAACGGTCTCACGCGAGAATTCTCAACCACTAAACCATTGAGTCGGCATTCAACTTTATTTTAAAAATTAATTTCATAAGTTTTCTTTAAAACTGTGCCTACTAGATATTGAACATTGAATGATTTAAAATTGAAATACAAATATTTATGCATAGGTCAAAGATGAATAAAATAATTTTTATCTACTGTCATTATAATATATAAGCAGAATAGAGACTATAAAAGAAAATAATAATAAAGAAGTGGAAGCAGAAGAAGAAAAAGAAGAAGAAGAAGAGAATTTATAGTATGATATAAATATATCTGATGATCTAATTTATTTATTCTGATTAATTATGTTTTATAACGAGTTAAGTTGATTGTTTTAAAATTATAAAAAGTTAATACTCGATAACATAAATTGATAAAGAGAAAGTTTAAAGAAAGAAGAAAAGAAAAAAAGAAAAACTTTATTAGTTCAGTTAAATTAATATACCATATGGTTGTAACAAATTATTGTTTAAGAAAATTGTCAAGAAATCACATATCTAACTTATATACAACAAACAAAACTAATAAAAATGTTGGTTATCATTATTATTGTTAGTAGTATTATTATTAGTAGTAGTAGTAATAGTAGTAGTATCAATGTCACGTATTATGTTTAACCTTTAGTTAAATTGAACTTATATAAAAATCTATCTTTAGTTATAGAAAGGGCATCATTATATCTATTTTATAAAATAATAATGAAGAAGAAAATGATGATAATGATGAACTTTATGTATATTTTTAAAATGATTAATGCTTTTCTGGAATGTTTAAAATTCTCTATAGTGTCAAGTCTAAATGACTTATAAAATAATAAGCCTTATCATTCTCCCTTAGCTGATTTTCCCTCTTTCTTTCTCTCTCTTAGACACAAACACACACACAAATAGTGTTTGTTAAAACATATTTTACTAGAATTATAAGATGAGTATCAAAATTTCAATCCATTCGCTTGTCGTAGATGCCTTGTTACTTGAAGAATATTAGATGTGAATAGTCACAAAGTAGTGAAAACATTTAAGATATATGTAAACACAATTAAAAAGAATAAATATAATTTTCTGGGCATCTCTTTACCTTAATATACTACTTATATACATTGGGTGAGCGTGTACGGCAGTTCATGTTGTTGACTATTATTTTAGTACGTTAATATAAATCTTATTCAATTCAAACGGTCTATTGATCTATGGATTGTTATTAGATGTGTAACTTGATCTAATAAAGAAAAACATTATTATGAAGAAAAAACACACAAAAATAGAGAATTAGCCAGTAAAATTGATCTAATACTATTTATGATTTATACTATCCACTATTATTTAGAGTAAATGGCGTGCTGTAAGTGAAAAAATCATATTCGTTCATTTATTTCATAGATAATATGATGTGGAATCTAAGGATAACTTATATATATTGAGATGTAAATAAGGACAAAATGAATTTCTTCATATGAATGTGTACATACATATTTATAGATAGCTAGCAACAAACCAATGATAGTAAATGATTTCAACATACTAAGTGAATATAAATAATCATATTTCACTGTACTTGGATCATCAATCAAATCCATACACATGTATGCTTAATTAAATATAAGTGATATAGTGTACCAAAGTTGAGACTTCCTCAATTTAAGAAAGACGAAAATTACATGGACTGACAAAAATATTGGCAACAGCAACTTAACTGATAGAAGAAACTAATAATTGAGTCGGTTTTAAGAAAAAAATAGTAAACCACAACCGAAAGTCAAAACTTACTAAAATAAAACCTTGAGCTAGTAAAATTCTACCTATTAACAAATCAGAATAGTTCTTAAATCCAGGGGAAAAAGTGTTCACATTTATACAGATTTTTTTCTAGTCATACATTTACGTATAGTTTTACGAAGTTGAAGCAAGGTATCTTCTATTCAGAAATATAACTACACAGCCTAATACTAATAGCACGAGTTATATTCGTTAAAGTTGAATTATATTTGAAATAAGATTATGTAATATACCAAATCTAATCCACCTATTAAGTGTTATCTTTGAATCACAGAAATTTGTACAATCTTCACAAAATTTCAAAATATTATAAAAAAGTATATTTGATGTATACCCATAGAAAACTCATTAAGATTGAAAAAGTAATAAGGATACAATAAAAGAACGACAATTGATAAACAGTCATTATTTATCCGGATGGAAAATCAAACAAAAGTGAGTAAACTTTTCATTAAGAAATAAGTAAATCCACAGTTTGTCAATATCTAAAATTTCTGTTTAATAAAAAAAATGAAGAGTTCTCAAATTCCCCGTATAAATTCTACCAGTCAATATTGTGGATCGATTGAAGTTATTCATTAACACTGTTAAATATTGGGCAGCTCAGTGGTCTGGAGGTTACGCGTTTTCACGCGAGACTGAGAATCCTGGGTTCGAGTTCCGTCAGCGGGACTATGGGTACGCTTTGTTGAAAAGTCCCAAACTAGGACGAAATGTCCGTCCAGTGCTTCCAGGTTTTTCATGGCGGTCTAGTTTTGATTAACCATCATAGTATTTTAAACTCGTGACTGAAAAACAACTTTTAATAAATATGTGTAGGACTTCAAATACTTCTACCATATCTTTTACACCGATTGAACCACACAATGGAAACTGTACAATTTTTCATTCGGTTTGAATTCACGAGAAAATAACCATTGTTAAAGAATTTTGATTGAGATCATGAATCGGTTAATGTTGGGCTAGCATGGGAAACCTGGAAGCACTGGACTGCCGCTTTGTCTTAATATTGGGCTCCTCATCAGTGTGTCCAAGATCCCGCACGCGGAATTCGAACCCAGGACCCTCGGTCTCGTGTGCGAGCGTTTAACCCTTAGATCACTGAACCAGTATCCAACGATGTTAATGTCTGACTCCAACCAATCCACGATATTAAGGAATTTTAATTTGTTAGGAACTATGAATGATTTTCCTATTTTATATTCATCATTTTTTCTGACTGATATATTTTTCGAAGTCTAATACACATATAAATCAGCATTATTATCAATGATCAAATTAAATTGTCAGTGTCTCACTTTTATCAAGATATCTGTGATTTTTCTACATACAAACAAATACAATATAACAATTTAAGACATAAACCATCTCTATATCCAAAACTCAAAAGATTGTTTAAATAAAAATGACATACAGTTATTTAAACAAGTTTAAACAGAACGTAACAACTATAAGGTCAACAGAATACAATGGCTCAGTGGTTTCCACTCATTTACATAGTAGTTATGAAGTTAGGCAATAACTGTTTAATGACTATTTATTTATTTTTCCCAAGAAATTTATAAAATGAATAAAAGAGATGTTTTCCTTTATTTTTATTGATTGAATAAAATGTAATAACATTAGATTTTTGTATTTACATTGATCAGGTAGTTGAAGTTAAGATAAGTTTCTTTTAAGTTATAATTATAACTTATTCATAATGAAAATGATAAACAGAATGAATGAATTCTTGTATTTATATAGAAAACAATAGGAATTATCCAATTTTCTTTGAATTTAGTTGCTTACAGGCATATTTATTATCTTCTTTTTTTATATTATTATAATCAATTAGTATTTATGAATAGTTTCTTTCAATGAAATTTCAACTAACTGACAATGTTTCCTATTCAGTTTCTTTACTTGTCATCAATGCTAGAACAAAACAACAACAACAACAAAACTATTAAAAAAAAAGTGAAGGGAGCATAAGTAAAACAAAAAATGAATTATGTTTTACAAATGTATCATTTAATGAAAAATTCTATTTGTTTAACTATCTTTAAATATATTAAATTTCTTTTCTGTTTACTATTATGGATAACGATGATGATGATGATGTGGATAAGGATGAACTTGGCAACAATTTCAATGACATATTTATTTAACAAGTTTATTCACAATATATGAACCCGTAAAACGACAAAATTTAACTAAACTGAATTGTATTTTACATTTATCATTGAACAAAAACATCATACACATATGATTATCTTAATAATAGTTTTAATATTGTAGAAAAATAACCTATATGTGATCTGTGAGAAAAATATCCCATTAAATAAGTGTATCTTGAAGCAATTTCTTCATTATAAACAGAATATCTAAATAATGATTGACTTAAGAAGAAATTTCCCATGTATAATTATTTATTAATTTCGCAGGGGGCGAGGTCGTGGATATGCACTGCTGAGGAGTCCCACAATAGGACGAAACGGCCGTCCAATGCTTCCAGATTTTCCATAGTGGTCTAGCTTTAACTGACTCATGATCTTAACCATTTAAATTATTTATTAGTTGACCAACTAATGATTTATCTTCTGTAAAATAAAATATTTAAGGTTCCATTTAGAAGAGGGTTAATCTGGAACGTAACTTTATTTATCATATACAAAATCAGTTTTAATTAAATTTAATAAAGAAATATAATGATGTATCATAAGATATTTCAGTAATATCTACTGAAATGTGCACATTTTTAATAGAGTAGATAATGAATTTTCTTAAATTCTTAACTAGGGTAAAATTACGTTTTTTTCTTTGAGGAGGGGGGGGGTTAGATTGAATATATGATGTATAGTTCTATTGAAAGTAATGATCATCTATTTCTAATGAAATCGAAAACTTCTCCTTGGATTAATTCACTTTTTAGTTTAATCAGCTTGATGTTTAAAAGTTGAACCTAGATGTAATCATTTCCTACTACAATAAAATATCATATTCTTGCATAGTGAGCTTTTTATGCAAAAGCTTAATGATTCAGTCATCCCTTATCAATCACTTCGAATCATTATGCAGAAAATTAATGTATATAAGTAGTAAATTATTGATGCATTTAGTTAGTTTCAGTGTTTACACTAGCCGGTTACTGTTTCTAATCTACAAATATATGTCACTAAAAAAACGCTAACCAGAAAAAATTTATTCGAACCTATATTGGTTTTATACACACTTGATTAGTCAACAGTCATCACACTGGAAGAATTCACTGAATTAGTACAGGAACTCAAGTTACATATCATATTGAATGAATCTCATGACAAGTTAATTCAAAGAATATTGTTCTGAATGAATATCATACTGATATAGAACCAATGTCGCGTTAAAATTCTAGCAAATATTGCAGTGAGTAATCACCACATTTAATTGAAAACAAAAGTAATGTATAAAAGTCTTAATGAGTTGTAAACGTAATTTTGTTTTTATATCTTGTCAGATTAAATAATAGTTATACAATATTGCAATAGTGACTAATTTCAGAAATACAAACTATTGCGTATCAACTCAGTGGTCTATAAGTTAATTGCTAATCTTAAGGCTTGAATGTACTAGATTTTACCAAAGGCAAGGTAACGGATGTGCGCTGTTGATGAATTTCGTACTGGAACAAACAGCTATCCAGTGTTTTCTAGTCTTTAACGATTTTTAGTTACAATCAATTCATATTGTAAATTCCGAGATTACTGGTGATAAATCTTTCGCTTCAGTACTGTTTCTTTATTTAATGAGCCTATTTAATCATAGATATATTATAACCCATTTACATATACTTTGGTACTAGTCTTTATGCTTTAGTCAACCCCAAATATAAATAAATTAGTAAAATAGTCACTTATGAAGTGAAGAATATATATTTATATAATTTCCAGTATAACTAGAAAAGCAAATCACAAAATCAGAAGGGAATTTTAAGAAATTTTACTAATTTAATGGTTAAATTCATGAGTCGATTAAATTTAGACCACCATTGAAAACCTGAAAGCAATGGATGGCCGTTTCGTCCTACTATAGAACTCCTTAAAAAATCTCAAGACAAAGTAAATAACAGACAATAAGATGACAATAACTACTACTAGCCATTATCCAACTTTGCTTAAAAAACTTGTGACTTAAGGCCATATTGAGACAATACTCACAGGATGCACATATGCCAACAAGAGACTAACCAATTACAGTCCTAAATAACAATAAGAAGATACAAGTAAAACAATAAATGAATTTAGGATTAATAAAAATAATGTTAATAACTCTCAATCATATAAACGAATATATTCCGAATAATGACTAAAATGATCAATCATGGTGTTATTTCATTACATGAATTGTATGGTATCAATTATATGGACAGTAAATCAAAAATAACTTTTGGTCTATTTTCATCATAATCTCACATAATTTCAAAAATTGTTAAAAGTTAATAAGCATCATAATAATTCGTGACATAATTTATGACTTTTAAATAATGAACATTTTCTCTTTATAATGCTTGATACCACTCAAAGTTTACTATTTTTTTGTTTTTGTTTTGAAGAAAGTACATTTTAATGAGTTACTATGATAAAGACTGTTCTTAAATAAGTTATTTTCAACAAAAATATCAATCAAATAAAATAATAACAAACTCCTTATTATCAATTATTTTTGTTTAATATCAGGAGTTTTGTGGATATTATAGTATTTTCAATAGTTGAGATCCTGGGTTAAAATCTCGCTAGGCGGTATCGTCGATGCGCACTGCTGAGGAGTCCCACAATAGGACGAAACGTCCGTTCAGTACTTCCATGATCTCAACTAGTGAAATAATTTTTGGGTTTGATATTTCAATGTGTAGACGAAAAGTTGAGTTTTTTTTTAAATATCCATTCAATAAAGTGATAATCGAAATTGATTTTGACCATTCGTCTCCCTAAAAAAACAATATTAACTTGTAAAAAGATTCACATTTTGAATTTGATTCCTATTCAAGATAAGATGTAAACACTCGTAGAGCGTCTGAAACTAGTAAATTGTTTACTTATTCATGGGATATTTTTTTGGTTTGAGGGAGAAATTATAAACCTTTTTACATAACCAATAACTTTATTTTTTACTCTCATTACAAATGGCAATTCCTCAGTATTAATTGTTCAACATAAAATTGTTATCTTTCGTCTAGATATTGGAATTGAAAGTTGAAGTTTCAACTTGTGATAATCACTTATCGATATGTTCATCATTAATAATTTCCAAATTATAATTATCTAAAGTTGTTGTATACAGATGAAATTGTTTTTAAAAAAATGTATATTAACTTCTTCATTTAGATTTTAGATTTAGTACTCATAACTATAACAACTATCTTTAATGATTGATTTAGTGATCATTGGTTTTAAGTTGAAATTTTCGAAAGAAACAAACAAAAAAGTGTATATACACTTATCCAATATTTCAGATGCTCATTAGTAATGAATAGTACATAATAATAGGTATATATTGATTCACAGTTTTACTGTTTATTACTTACAATTATATTTTATACTCGATATGACTGTCTCAAAGCTTAACAGATATTTTTCAATTATATTTTAGGAACCTTAAATGTTTAGCCATCTTTATTAGTAAAACCACCCACTTGCTGTCAATATGTTAACACCCCCCTAGCAACTTTAACTAATTTGAATAACACAAACAGTATATCACTGTGTCACATGACACGCGCATTTAGGTAGACCTGATTGATATATTTTGGTAATTACTTTTTTATTGTTCCGTGCTCTCTGTTTTCGTTTTAATTTCTCTAGTTGTAGATAATTATCATTATTTCGATCTGGCACACGAATTGACCTTAATTACACCGTACATAAATCAACAGGCTGTCCATTTAAGAAATATTGAAAATTTCCGGCTGATGCTTTGGATCGCTGTAATATATGTACTACTTAAACAACTACTGAACTAGTATACTTAAAACTTTCTTCTATCACATGTTTGTTCTGCATGTCTAACGTTATTATTTATATCAAATTGATCATGCCTGTAAACTGGTGTGAATTCTGTTATTATTATTTTTCAGAATATAAAATTATTATTATTTTAAATAGAAACTTAAGTCATTCTTGTTGTTATTTAAGAAATGGCTTATGTTTTATAGTGCTTTCATTGAAATAATTGGTTCATATGCTCTAGATAATTTAGTTTATAGATTTGTTCAACATCACCAATCTTAATATATATTAACTGAAATAAAATACACTATTCATTTAACTTACCATAATTATTGAATGGTATATTTGAATGATCAAGTTTAGCTAGTTCATTTAAATCTTGAAAAACATTTTGTCCACAATTATTATCTAACATAAAACGTGATTTCAAAAAATTGGCTATCAAACGATCTCGGTTTACTGCTGTTAGTTGTGAATTCAATTCAGTCGATTGTTGATGATATAACTGTTGTTGTTGATGTTTTTGCTGAGGCATCTGTTGTTCAAGATAATTTTGATGATGTAGATAATTTAAATAAGGTTGATACAAAGAAGAAGATGAAGTTGAAGAATTTAATTCTTCCAATTGTTCTTTATTTAAAATATTATTAATCATTATAGACATTATGTATGATGAATTAAATGGTACAACCGTTTCAGGATATGAATTCAGTGATATATTAGGATTACTTTGTCCAAGTGAATTTTGGGTTGGGTTTGGCAAAATGTTATTGAGAAAAGGTTGATCATTAAAATTATTGTCTATAGAATTTAAATTTGTTAAATTTATATTGCTTGAAATGGATTTATTTGGACTAGTTATTCCAAATAAGTTATGTAATTTTAGTAATATTTGTAATTGTTCTTCTGTATTAGACCCAAAAGAAGAAGAATTTGTAACAGAAGATAAAGGAGACGACGAAGAAATTACAGTTGGAAACAAAGTAAAATCATTAGAGATGGTTTTCTGAGATGACCCTGAAAATATTGATGCGTCCGAATTTGTTTTATTTATTGACTGAATAGTTATTTCCTCCTTTGATAAATTGTTAACAGAATTAAAGGATTGTGCAGATATAGTTGGAGATGATTCTGAAATTATATCAGTATTACTACTACTACCAATATCACTGGCATTATTTACATGAAACTTTATCTGCGAAGTAGATTGTAGTGAATTCAATGTAATTTCTGAATCCGAAACTAAATTCTCACTACTTTGATTAGATGACTTAGAAATGTAATTATCTTCAATTCGACTTTTCTTAACAATATCATTCCTTGTTGAATTTATTCTGTGCATTATATTTTTATGCTCTTCGAATGAATTCAATGGAACAATCATAACTGACTGATCATTATTATCATTATTTATAATGTTAGTATTGATAAGTTGTAAACTATTCTTTTCATCGATACTTCTTTTCATTGTTTCTTTAATGAATAATTTTTCTTCAGATGAATTCAATGATTCTAATGTTGGTTTTATTAAATCTGCTACTGAAAATCCGGACATAATTTCTTATTAACCTGAATACTACTAATTATAATAATAAATAATTTCAAAACGAATTTATCGTCTACTATCTAATCCACTGAGAATGGATATATATATGTACCAACTACAGCATATTCTTAAATTTATTCTTGCCTTACTACAATGATACTTTTCGTCTCTTTTGATATTAATCATTGGGATGAAATTCTTTACTAGATGAGATACATTCATAAATATGTTGTTTTCCCATTGGTTAATTACTTTGGTTAAATAGTCGCGTAATTGGCTTCTGCATCAATATTTAATTTCATCCAATTTAATTTCCTTTTACTATATAATTTCAGTTATGTGTACTAATTTGTTTTCTCCCCATATTAGTTATCATCACCACCACCACACTGTCTTCCTTCTCCTTTTCATCATCACCATCAAAATCAACATTGAATTCACCTGTGAAATATTCCATACCCATTTATATTTATTGTTGGAATGGATGAAAGGGAATTTTCTGGTTTGTTAATATATTTGTTTGTTAGTATTGAAGTATTTATTGTTTTATATCGTTTCATTTTTTTAATACCGGAAATGAACATGGTTTGCCTAAGAGAAATTAGTATGAATACTAACTAACGTTAACACTATTAATGATAATTATAAAAACGCGAAGTTGAACTACGAAATGTCTCTTTATCGGATTTACTGTCGAGCCGTAAAAATATACTTGTGTATATCAGATACTAAAGCCTAATTCTGTGAGGAATTATAAGCAATAAATAAACATGATGATGTAGTTCAAAGATTTAATTACTAGATTGTAAAGATAAACTCTTATCTTAATTTCCTTTATTTATTGTATTTTAAAACAATTAATCTCTAGCTTCAACTGACTCATGATTTCAATCTGTGAAATTTCTAAAATCTCCACAAAACCCATTCTGATAATAATAATCCCCTGCTCACTAGTGACTGACTTCAGGAGACACTTCTGGAGTTCTAGTGAGAAGTCGTTACCAGTGGAGTTCAACCAGGTCTGTTGTGAGATAGGAACTCACTGAGGACAATGGTGTACGGTAGCGCAACTTCGTGGATTGGTTGAAGTTAGACATTACCACCATTGGATGCCGGCTCAGTGGTCTAATGGTTAAGTGCTCGCGCGCGAAGCCAGTAGGTCCTGGGTTCGAGCCCCGGGTGGTGCGGGGTCGTGGATGCGCACTGCTGAGGAGTCCCATACTAGGACGAAACGGCCGTCCAGTGCTTCCAGGTTTTCAATGGTGGTCTAGCTTCAACTGACTCATGATTTCAATCTGTGAAATCTCTTTGATAAATTTCGTCTTCTCATTGCATTATCGAAATTTGTTGTTTTAATAAAAATCGTAAATTTGTTGGAAAAACAATCATTCAGCAAATCTAAATTTTCCTTAAATTATACAAGTGTTCCCACTAAACAACTCCGCTTGTAACTCTTCCAGATTTACTGCCGGTCCCAATCCCGGATAAAGGAGTAGGGTTGGGCATGGGGTTAGCGTTCCCATCCCGTAGAAAACTAACTCGCTAAAAAAACGCTAACCAGAAAAAAATATTTCAAACCATTTAAACTCTGTCCTGGGAGGTAGAAGGTCTTCATTTAGAAGAGCTATGACGCCTCATAGTGAAAGCCGAGTTCCTTCGAAAGTCACGAGGCCTATGTTCCTTCTAACAACCAGAGCAACAATTTTTATAGGTAAATGGAACGTCCGGATAATGTAGGAGACCGGAAAGACCAGTCAAATAGAAACGGAAATGAGGAGATACAACTTGGCAGTACTGGGAATCAGCGAAACCCACTGGACCCAAGCTAGATAACAAAGGCTAAATATCAGAGAGATGCTGCTGTACTCCGGTCACGAATAGGAAAGTGCTTCGCACACTCACGAAGTCTAGAGTAGCACGGAATGCACTTGAAGGATGGGAATCTCACAGATAAAGAATCATCAAAGCATCATTCAAAGCAAAGAAGGAGGGAATCACAATGAATAGTATCCAATGTTATGCATCCAACAATGATAGCAACGACGACATTAAAAATCAATTCTACGAGTGGCTGCAATCAATCATAGAGAAGTGCCCAAGAAACGACCTCACCATTCTGATGAGAGGTCAAAACGCCAAGGTTGGAATAGACAACACCGGACATGAAGATATCATGGGACGACATGGACCGGGAGAGAGAAACGAAAATGGGGAAAGATTTGCAAATCTGTGTGCATTCAACAAATTGGTCAAAAGTGGCGCAATATTTCCACACAAATGTATGCACAAAGTTACATGGATCTCACCGGATCACACCACAGAGAACAATGCAAGACGTGAGAACCAAGAGAGGAGATGACATAGCTTCAGATCACCACCTAGTTGTGGCTAATTTAAAAGTGAATCTAAAGAAGAACTGAACAAACAGCACTACAAAGGTTCAATGGAGCCTTCCTTCGAGATACTGACAAACTCAACGAATTCAAGATAGCTCTCAACAACAGGTTCCAAGCCTTACAGGATCTACTGAAGGGAGAAGAAACTACCATGGAGGACAACTGGAAAGGTATCAAAGAAGCATTAACTTCAACGTGTCAAGAGGTTCTGGGTCTAAAGAAGCATCATTATAAGGAATGGATTTCTATCGAAACAGTGGACAAGATCAAACAAAGGAAGAACAAGAAGACAGCAATCAACAACAGCCGAACACGAGCGGAGAAAGTCCAATCACAAGTTGAATACAAAGAAGCAAACAAGCAAGTGAAGAGGAGCATTAGAGCCAACAAGAAAAAATACGTGGAAGAACAAGCAACATCGGTGGAAAAAGCTGCAAGAGAAGGAAATATGAAACAATTTTACGATACAACGAAGAAACTATCATGGAAATACAGTAAACCAGAGAGACCGGTGAAGGACAAAGAAGGCAGACCAATCACTGAAATTCAAGAACAGAAGAATAGATAGGTAGAGTATTTCGAGGAACTCTTGAATAGACCAGTTCCACTGAATCCTCCCGACATCGAAGTAGCATACGCAGACCTTCCTATAGATATCATTCCACCAATAACCGAAGAAATCAGGATGTCCATCAGACAAATCAAGAGCGGAAAAGCAGCAGGACCTGACAATATACCAGCTGAAGCACTGAAGTCGGACATCGAGGTAACTACAAACATGCTTCACCTTCTATCCAAGAAGATTTGAGAGGAGAAGCAAGTGCCGATGGACTGGAAAGAAGGACACCTCATCAAGATTCCAAAGAAAAGAGATCTGAACTAATGTGAAAAATACAGAGGCTATCACACTACTGTCAGTACCAGGAAACGTTTTTAACAGAGTATTACTGAAGTGAATGAAAGACCCAGTACATGTTCAGATTTCATATATATATAGCCTTATGCTTTTACTTGGACTATATATGATCGCGACATTTGCTTGAATGCTTAAGTATAACATAATGAAAATAAAACTAGAAAAATGCATTTTATGACCACCTGGATAATTTAAAACACTAATATCAGTTAATAATTCCAGAACGTTCGCTTAAGCAAGACAGAATAAATTATTTTGTTATTATTGAGACAACAAACGCTTATTCGATCAGTTGTAAGTGCACCCCGAAAAACACATAGAAATGAAAGTATTTGTACTGACCGATCATTCCTTTGTACTGGATTTCCCGCTCATTAGGAATTCCAAATATAATACATTAGTTTGAGCTCACCTACTTCTACTTGGTTCAAATTGCTTTATTTCGGAATTCTTAGTTAGCACATTGATTCGAATATTTGTAATTACCATAATAGTTCTCGGAGTTAACGATATTATATTAAAGGAAAATATTCACTTAACAGTGGAGTCAAAGCTTTGTTATTCATAAAATTTAAATTATAAACTTGACAATCTGCTGATTTTATGCGCCTCTAATTCGATATATATATATATATATATATATATATATATATATATATATATATATATATATATATAGCCTTATGCTTTTATTGGCGAGAAATTGTTTAGTTGTTTCGAATCAGTCTTAAATGAAACACAGCCTACCGATCAAGTATAGAATGGTTGAAGTTTGGCTTCTCTGAAGTCTCCTGTTTTCTTACACTCAACTTAATCATTCATATATCACTTATGAAAGTTATACATGAAGCACACAATGCTAGAGAATTTAACCAGTCTTTGTGTGACAAAATTTATTTAGTTTAAAATAAGAATTAAGATTAATATCTCTTCATTTGACCAGAATCATATAATTTGATAAAGGCAAATGCGAATAATCATTTTACGTAGTTAACTGAATGGTTTTATGCCTAATAGCGCAGACCAAACTTAGTTAAACAACTCTCGAAAATCAAGAGTAACTAAACAGCTTATTTATCCCTTTATGGGACTTCTCTAGAGTAAAAATCCACAATCCCTACAGGGGTCCGAACTCAGAAAATTGCTTTTAGTGGTTTGCACATTTCAAATCGATGGATTCATGGTATACCCGATTCATCTTACAACATTGGTATCACCATACCGAGAGCTTACTGATGTTAGATAGGCATACCATGAAATCCACTATGAGATTGTGGGTGCGCAGTACTTAAGAGTCCCAGTGAAGGACGTAAAACTTCCAAATGTCTCCTGGTTTTCAGTGTTTGTTTGACTTGGTTCATTCTGTGATAAGGCTCTACAATTTGTCAATCTTTACAAACCCCAGAATAATAGACATTTTAACGTATTAGGTTGAGTGAGCCTATGAATGACAATTATACTTAGAAACAGTGGTTCTTAGTGCGAAGTAGTGTTACAGAGACCAGTGAATAACTCAGTTCAGCAATTTAGTTTCTTTTCATGAATATTTCCTAAGTTTCATGCTCTAAATCTATTCAGAAACAATCCTCAGCACGTTTCGATACCGATCAATTTACCTCTATAACCGTACCCTGACATATTGTAGCGGTAAATAAATCCCCAAAATAAGTAGCTCTGTAAGTTTTCGACATTGGATGCTGACCACATTAGTTTTAATGGACTCACCTAGCTGAAGGCTCTCGGTCATGCATCCTCACCAGATCACGAATGGGAACGCCGTGCTCAGCAACCCCTGCAATCGCTAGTTAGATTAGATCAGACGATCCTCGATATATTGATAGCCTATCAAATATATCTTCGAACCTCCTCGCTTCTGTCTTTTGATTTCACTTGGTGGGTACGATTCATATTAGAAGGTGTTACTAGCTAAATCGTTGTCAAACTCCGAATACCTGTGGCACCTTCAATATCTAAAAACCAACTTAACCCAGTGGATTTTATGTCACCTTATTAAATGTCTCATAACGAAATATTGGATGTTCATCAACCTTTCTTTTGTGGATGGTTTCAGTTCATGAGTACACAGGACAGATGTTAGACCGTTTCTAAAAGTTTCAGAGCGAACTGTGACTGGAAGATCACTTTACTAAGCCCAGCAAGACCAGAATAAAGATGATATTAAATATATTAAATATTAGATATTCTTGATTAACTATAGCCTAAATCCTTGATTATGGGACCTAATTGTTCTCTGTGTTCATGACATATTGATGGAAATGTTAAGGAAAAGAAATGTGATCAGTTACCGGAGACATGTTTATTATTTAGCTGTAATAGAATGTGTTTACAACGACTAGACTGCTTAATAACTGTAATTGTCTACGTCAATCTATCTGCGATTTTCAACGGAGAAAATTAAACACTCAACCTCGTAATTTTCGACGGATTTTATGTTCCACTTGAATGATTATTAGGATCTTTTTGGTATATATATATAGTGGACAGGCCCTCATTTGTATCAGTAAGCTACTGATGGGGCCCGTAGTTTTGTCGTCGTTAAGGTCGGACGATGTTCGTTGAAGGGCTCACCATTTTAGTGGCCCTTTACGCGCAGGGAAGATGGCTGGGAAGCCAACTCCATTTTAGTCAAGAGTTACTCCATATTTATAGGCAGACAGAATAAAGCTACAGACATGTGATTAATGCGATAAGAAGGGCACACACATATACGCTCATATAAAAACAGTCAGGACTGATAAGCGAATAATTGACAAGGTCAAAATATGACTCAAGTAGAATGAATAAAATGGGATATCCGCAAGCTAGAATAAGGTAGACGGGCTTGCCACAATAGCTGACACTACATAGCCCCCTTGTAGAAAATATCACATTTAAAAAATGTCTGTTTTCGAAAATAACACTGAAGTGTATGAAGTTAACGTTAGCAACAAGTAGCGAAAAAAAATATACAACACTCGATAAAGTACAGTAGTGTCACATGAGCGGTGAGTGTATTATATGAAAATGTCATATTTATGTAAAAGAATACATGAATATAGAAAAGGCGCGGACAAAAATGGGAAAGTTAACATGCGAATATGAGCAATTTAAAGAGCGTACAAAAATTAACATCTAATAATGCTGTGACTGTCTGAACGATAAAATAACAAGTTCGTATGAGCGATTCAAAATACCGTGAAAACAGTAATAAATTGTTTGTGGGTACGACTGCGAAACAAATCGTGAAAATAAGTAAAGTATAATATGACAGAAATTGGTCTGTGGTGCTGACAGAATAGTGAAATATGTTAAATATATGTTCCGTTGAGCCGTAGTAGAATAAATAGCATCGACTAGCGATGAGTGGATTTGAATTTAAATGAGTAGTTCCCCATTCGTAGAATGACAATAGGCAAGTCGTGAAATGATAACTGCATTGACGGGTGATATTCGTTGCTGTACTGCAATTGATAATAATCATAAAATGTGAAGTCAGTGAACGTTGTCGTCTGTGTTATGACAGATGCATTGAGTTATCGTTAAATATGTATTAGTAGAATGACCAGAGGAACAGAATAGTGACTGAGTAGACGAGGTACGTAGAGTCGAATTCCTTTTTGGTCATGAAGCCTAGAGTGGTCTGTGTGGTTTGAGGGAGATGCGCTCGATCTCGTTTGTTACAAAACCGTACCAAGGCATGACAAAAATACCAATACATATGATTAGCGATGGCGACGTATGAGACTGACTTGGATGTGACGAACAAGAGTGTATCTTTGAGAGACTAGCTCTAAACTCTATGTTCTGATATACCGTGCGATGGGTATAGAATAGTAGTTGCAGTACTCGAATAACGTTTTTGGTTGATAAATGATGCGGCGTGCAGTTATGCATGTGAAAGAATAGATAAGATGAACGTAATGGTTTCTAATCAGCTAGTTAGATGCATCCACAGACATAATAGGAGGCGATGAAGAATGTGTGTTATGATAACATAAAATAATGACCTCGACTAAGTGAATGAATGTAATATTAGATCAAATGACATGAAAAAAATTGGAACGAACTCACTTAAAGCAGGGAAATTTCACGTTTTGAATGGTAAAAATATTCCAGTGAGTTTTGAATGTCAGAAAGTGGAGTATTCATAAAATGATAATCTGTTCGGTGAGCAAGATGATTGCGAAAATGTCATAATTTAATGACAGCATGAACATGATTATTAATTCCACATTCGGTTATGATATTGAGAATAATGTAATAATAAGCATATAATGATACTTCGGATCATGATGGAGCAAACCGACGAATGGATCAATGAGAATAGTTGACATGAGGACAAAGTATCGATAAGATAATACGACTTGAGCATGTCCATGTCATGTTGCACAGGCTGTGCTGGTTGCGTCGGATTGGAGATTGCGCTGGCTTCGCTGAATTTGTTCGCCGAACGTATAGAGTGCAGAAGTTCCTTCATCGACGTAGCTTGCTGCGTTGCGTTCGTCGTCGGCGGGCTTACCAATGATGGGGCCCGTAGTTTTGTCGTCGTTAAGGTCGGACGATGTTCGTTGAAGGGCTCACCATTTTAGTGGCCCTTTACGCGCAGGGAAGATGGCTGGGAAGCCAACTCCATTTTAGTCAAGAGTTACTCCATATTTATAGGCAGACAGAATAAAGCTACAGACATGTGATTAATGCGATAAGAAGGGCACACACATATACGCTCATATAAAAACAGTCAGGACTGATTAGCGAGTAATTGACAAGGTCAAAATATGACTCAAGTAGAATGAATAAAATGGGATATCCGCAAGCTAGAATAAGGTAGACGGGCTTGCCACAATAGCTGACACTACACTACTTCATTGACTACTGCTTTAACGATAGAGGCTATGTCTTAAAAAGAACTGAATATTGCAAGTTGTGAGCTTTTAGAGAGTTTCGTCCCCTTTGGCCGCTCGCTTGAGCCTGATTGGATCAACTACCATGTTTGGTGAGCATTTATATTGTCGTTTTTAAAAAAAGCCATAGAGCGAATATCGGACAAAAGTACTATTACTATTCGTTATTCCTATTAATTTCCAAATATTCTTATATAACTTGTAAATGAAGGAATAAATTTTATATTGTGGAAGTGAGTGAGTTAACACTGGACGCCGAAGCTGATCATGTTTGATCTCCTGGATACAAACTAGCTGGATCAGGCACTGACGTGATATCGTGTTTCCGCATACTAAGAAACATTTGTTATGTCCTAAATAACCCTCGGTAGAAAGTGTTTCATAAGAAAGTTAAGCGAAATTTCAGGTTAATGATTTACGAAAATATACTTCCGTCTTGGGGATGAGTAGAAAACAATAGATTGCATGTCAAGTGCATTTAAAACAAAAAAGGCAATCGGCGTACAATAGGATGCAAGTTATAAACAGAGCACTGCAACCTGCTCCCTGGTAAAGGGAGATTCACTTGTGAATCTATAGTGGCATTTGGCCCTAACCACACAATCCTCAAAGCTGAACAAGAGACACTTGGGAAGATAAATGTTAAATATTTAACGCAGAAAAAACCCCAACGATTGATAAGGTGGGAACAATGAAGTGAATTGCAGGCGTGGTCCCTGTTGAATGTTACCTCATATCTTTTATTCATATTAAGTGTATTGTTCTATCTCTAGTCTAAGCTTGTTCCCCATCATGTATTGATGGTTGTTATGATACGATGAGCCAGTGTAGGTACTGATATTACTTCCACGTAAGATTTTAAAGATTAGGAGGTTACATCATAACAAATGTACAATTCTAAAACTAGGTCTATCATTAGAGCAGCAAAGTTATCGTGGTAGACCATAATTCCACAAATCTGTGATGTTATCGGTTCCGAACTACAGGGTTCTCGGATCTGAATATATAATTACTGAAAAGATTAACATTCAAAATGTAACATTTGTAGCAGGTCGGTGATGGTGAACGAATGAGGAATCATTCGAGAATGCATGGTTTAGTAATGCAGACGTGGTCACCTCATGTAAACTCTTGTTTGTGTATTAAGTAAATTACTCTCCATCCGGCACAAAAAGTGTTCTTCATATGCATTAGATGTCATATTGCTGGTTATCACCGTATGACGAGTTAGTGTAAACAATTATGTGACGTCCGTGTGAGATCTTATAGATTAGGTAGTCACATCATGAAAAATCTACAATTTTAGGATTAGTCCTATCATAATAGTAACAAGGAGAGATTTACTAATAGCGAACTAGACCATAATTTTAAAAATTTAGCCTCATACGATTTGAAACTTTACAATAATAACAGCTTCCATTACTAAAATTCAACACTATTTCAACCAGATTAACGGTACATAATTCAGTGTGATTATGAATAATTTCTTATGAGTCCGCACACAGTGAAAGAAAATATTTATTACAATACTTATAATCTCAAAGTACTCTGGATAAGACGCAATCCAACGATACTAATACCTAGGTTCATTACAGATAGGGGCTTGAAGACAAATTAAAAAGCTATAATTATAGGGAGAAGCGATATCGGTGATTGTGAGAAAAGATAGAATAATGTTTGTCTTTTACGAGACCATTTAGATAAGGATAATCGCCTTGCGCTAGACAGCGTCACGATAGCACCACAATGCTTGAGAGAATGCGTCCAGCTAGTAGCGTCTATTAAGACTGAAAAGTTCAGCATCGTTATTGAGTGTTCATCAAATCATTTATCTTGTACAGAGATACGCCATTGGAAATCTAACAAAGAGATCAAGATGCACTAAATGTATAACTAGAACTTCACATTGACTTTGATAAAATTAGTCTCCTTGACTATCCTCTTCAGAACTAAGTTTAGTGTGAACCTAACGCCAGAATTCCAGTAAAGAATTTAAATATTAGATTTTAATAGCACTGGTGGCATTTCGAGCATATTTTAGAACGCATTAAACTTCTCTTACTGATGTAAATCACTAACTTAGGTGGTCTGTGTCGATGAACGAGGACCTACGCTAATTGGACGAGAATGACGTGATCTCCCAGTATATGTTAAAGTCACATCAAACGGTAATGACTAACATGCATTGCCCTTCCGTCTATGGCCAATTCGATCATAGTACAACACAACAAATGTTATTTAAGAAATCTTTTATTAAGAATAGATTTAAGATCTAGAAGGCTAGAACTGCCTCATGCTGCTGTCCAAGAATTACAAGTGATTGAAGCATATTCATTATCTTTAACCTTTCTGAGAATAGGAAAACTGTTCCGCATTCAACCACCCGACTGCCAGATGTTTTGACATTTAAGTGACCCTAAACTAAGTTACTAAAATGACATAATTCATACTTCAATTAATCTGTCTAAGAATGTATTTCAACTGAATGGCGGTTCATCGATGCTGGACACAAAAAAGTGTTCAGCAAGAGCTTCATTCGTTCCATTATTTACAATTTGGAGCTATTTGTGGACACTTGCAAAGGTCATTTGACACGCGCGAAATGGATTTGGGTTACATCAGGTTTACCTTCAGGCTGCAAATTTTTAACTCGCTTGAAACCTTACACTGTCACTTCCTAATTTTAGCTATCAGATTGCTTTAACCTTACCCTCGTGATATCCCCAATTGTTTTTAATTATTTACGTTACTAAATGAAGTTTCATTCAATGTGGCTACTGAGTCAATAACTCAATTCTCTTCTTTTCTGTTCTAGATAGTCTAACATACTGCTTTTCAAACTCTCTAAGCACACAAGATATTTTCCAGCTATACTTAGATCAACCAAAAGCGGAACGTGACAACTTACGTTGATCTAATTGGATCAAGGCTAGATTTCATCTAGGATAAATGTAAATGATCTTGAATGTCTTTTTTTCACGCGGGATTTGAAGTATTACTCGTTTTTAGCTTTCAATAGCGAGATTCGACAAATTATTCGCGTGTGAAAGTATTGGCATTTTGCTAAATTCAGTCGTTAATGATCAGGTTAAACTGTGAAGCATACTCTTAAGATTAATGAATAAAGAAGTGTACTAGACTGATATCTATTGATGCATCACATTATCTCAGATCGCAAAGGTTCTGTGGATATAGTCTGAGATTAAGACTCGAAGGAATTACTACCTTGTCACCCACCTAAGCTTTAAATCACATTGGGACATCGTTTGCTTAGTCCGGCGTTTAACCGGGTTGGTGGTGGGCACGGAGAGTCTACCTAGGGTAGTTGGAAAACCCAGATTCCAAAGCAATCGTGCACATGAGCTCCAGCACCCCGAGGGAACAAATGGCGTATGAACCGATCGTTGGCCACCGGCTACCATGGGAATGCATCTCCTTACGTTGCTCCACTGCCTTGTGGTTCAGACCTTGAGGTCAAAGGCTCTGAGTGTGGCCCCCTAAGAAAACCACCTGCTTCGGTTTGGGCACCCGTGCAGTATCCCAGCCCTCACACATATCAAATGAGATTTGTGTGGCGCATATGTATTTGGTGCCTTCTTGTACCAATATCTATGTGTTCAAAAAAGTAAATAAATACTTAGTTTTACACCTTAAATTATGACACTTGCATTGGCGGTGAAACCATAATTTATGGACGACTTTTGAGCGACGCTAAATTGACTTTGAGGATGTCCACTGGCTAACCAGGGCTAACTGAGTTTTATAAACCAGTGTGATGAATTAGAATTATGATTTACAGTTAGTGGTTAGAGTTAGGAATTAGATTTGTGGTTTTCATCACAAATTGATATCAGCTAAAATGCCAAAACACTATATGATCAAATGGATTGTCGAATTCCGCGTTGTCTTATATATTGCTTCGTCCATAAATTATAGTTTCACCACATTAGCTGTACAAGTTTACTACGCTGGTTTCTAGTGCTGGTTATTGTTAGCGATATGTGCGCAATACTGTTAATGTAACAATACTGATTAAAATATGCTCATCTCTATTAACATAGCCGTAATGAATTGTAAAATCAGTTTTATTTAGTCCCTTTTTGTTTTTTTCCAGCCACTGCTTATTCTGGTTCTGAAGCTTTCTCTAAACATACCATCTATATGAAGTCAGATGAAAGATGTCTTATTTTTAAACACTTCCCACCTGAAATATCTGAAGATGAATGTGTAACTTTTTTAAAATCTCTGGGGGCAACCACGGCTCAATATTTTGGATGTTCCGGTTCTCTCAAACATGTAATGTATTCCCTTTATCTGTTTCATTCTAATTCAGACTTAGTGCGCTTATGCGGAGTTCGCATCTGAACAACATGCATGGAATATCATTAAAAATCTTCACCAAAAGAAAATATTGGATCGACGTCTTTCAGTTGAATTCATCCAGTCTGTAGAAGGGTAAGGATGACATTCCCTAAATCTTCTTTAGATTATCTTCAGTTAATATCCAAAAGACTAATCCAGACGAATCCAAAGAAGAATGTCTTCCCGTAACTACGAATGCTTTTTCTGCTATGTGGGATACATCTTTTGAAGCTTCCTCACGAATGTACTATGAATATCCTGTTGCATCCATTGACGTACTGACAAACATTGTGCGATCGTTGGCTTCTTGCCCAGCATTTTATAATCAGGTAGGCAATAGTGAAGACAGTTTTATGTGTTTTTTGGTCAGGATTCTTGAATGCATTTACACAACAGTTTAAAGTTTTGCAAAACCCTTAAGTTTAAAGACATGCTCTAACCAATGCACATCGTTGTGGTTTCTTTATAATAGTGCAGTAGAATTGCTTTGTAGTACATAACCTCCGATATTGACTCTATTTGGACGGTTTTACTGACATACGTGTAATATCACATATTAGTTAAACGTTAAACTATCACATACTCGAGAATACGAATAAGTCAGTTGTAATCAATGCACTTTATTTATTTATTTTAACACATAGATATTGGTACAAGAAGGCACCAAATACATATGCGCCACACAAATCTCATTTGATATGTGTGAGGGGTGGGATACTGCACGGGCGCCCAAACCGAAGCAGGTAGTTTTCTTGGGGGGCCACACCCAGAGCCTTTGACCTCAAGGTCTGAACCACAAGGCAGTGGAGCAACGTAAGGAGATGCATTCCCATGGTAGCCGGTGGCCAACGACTGGTTCATACGCCATTTGTTAAAGCGCCGGAGCACATTAATTTATGTTGGAACCTTGATTATACATGCGATGCACAGAAATCATCGACTGTTGTTAAGATGTTTCTAGAAGGAAACATTTCTTTTCACCAATGAATAGCTGTTTTGTCCAGAAAACTAATTAAAATTATCTGACAGTTACTCATCACTATTCGCATTAAGCAACCTGCGGTAATATTTACACGTTTTTCTACAGGTACTCCACATAATGAACAAACTACATTTACCACCACCATTTGAAGATCCGGAACAATTCCCTGGGGATTATCTTGTCATTTCTGCTTCAGATTATGCGAAAATGCAAACACTAATAGATAATATCCAGCGCTTGCCAAAAGAGGAAAATTATGATTCAGGTTCAGTTTCAGAAGAAATGGATTTATCTAGTGGACCAGAGTCTGAACTTGCTTCTGGTAAAGTTTTGATTTTTTTATGTTTCCTTCAGACGATGAAAAAAAAGCAACTACTTGTGCACAAAAAAGCATCTCAGTGAGAAGACGTTTCAAAGTCCGCAAAAAACCCCCTACTGTATTACTCAGTCGTCTTCCTAAGACTTCCAAACGTAAAAATGTTGATGTTGCTGATTTATTCGAATCACATCAAGCTGCTAAAAAGTTAAACTTGCCAAAGATTCTTAACGTCAATTCTCAGCGTGATCATAGTAATTCACTTGATGAATCTGAAGGTGGATTCGGACTTATCCATACGGAGACTAAAGTAGAGAGACGGCATTTTCTTGACGGATCAACTCAGAATTCTCAAGAAAACCATGCATCAATCTTCTCCAATTTTCAGCTCCGTAAAGGTAAGGAGGATTTTATGAAGTCTTGTCATGATATTAGCTAGGTAAATCCGAGAGTTTGATGTATAATATATACACTTACTTTAGTCTCAGATGTTCGTTATGCAATGTGGAATGACTAGATCCTCAAATGTGAGGCAGGACAAGATTATGTTCTGCATTACTTATGTGTAACCAATACAAAACCGTATTGAGCATAGGGTTACGCAAGTTAGATAAAAATGATTTGAAATACGTGATATATTTAAACAGAATTTATCCCTTGGATCGTATGGACGATTTGTTTACATACATTTTCCTATCCTGCTTATCATTTTTCTTCGCAGAACAATTTTCTGATGAAGAACATGAGAACTTTGGAGATTTAATCCCACTACCATCACAACCACCTTTGAGTAGTGAAAATATGACAAATGTTACTGATAATAACCCGTCTAATATCATAACAGTACTGTCCCTTGATGAAATTATATCCAATCGCCTAAAAGATGAGGATCGCAAGAATTATCCAGTATTTGCTAAATATGATACTGGAACTACCACCTCTCGTCTGTATGTCAAAAATTTATCTCAAATGGTTACAGAAGCCGATTTGTTTGCAATATTCGGGGTATTTTCAAACGGACCTGTGACTGACAGTAGTTGCAAACCAAGGGTTTCGTTGGACTCAACTGAATGTTTTTCAATAAGGCTTTTGACGGAAGGTCGAATGAAAGGTGAGTACAAGACGATGTTAAGCTCTATTTTACTTTCTAACCCCATTTCGTGTTGTATTGAATTCTTTTATAAGTTAGTCGTATACTCTATAGTTTTTATTTGGTTGTAACAAATAATATCAAAAGGAGTCGATCTGATTCAGTAAATGTTCTTCAATATAATAATCACATGTTTGATGTAAGAAATCCAATTGTTGTTATCGTCAGACTTCTGATGTATAAGAGTCGCGAATAACAACATACCTGCATTTATTACTAGCAATTCTAAAAAAAAATCAGTACACCACACTATCTTTCTCATTCTATTTCATAGTATAGGCTTAAAATCTACTGTTTTTCTCAGGTCAGGCATTCATCGGCCTTGCATGTGAATCAACTGCCAAACAAGCGTTGGAAGCCACAAATGGTTATATGCTATATGATCGTCCGATGGTTGTTCAATTTGCTAGAGGTGCTAAAGCAAAACCAGATGAAAAAAGTTTATTATTATCGAATTAATGCTTTTGATAATTCATATCTTCAGGAGGATTCACATCCAAAGTTTGGAGCTCACCTATGACCATTTTGTCGGAAACCAAATAATTGTATATGTTCTATGTACAAATTGTAAATATAAAAACTAATGGCACATTGCATTGTAACAGTTTTATGATCTATCACAAATACAGCGATTTCAGTGAATCTGATAAACAATATAGTTCGTGAGCAACGAAAGTATTAAGAAGCATCCATTTCCATTCCTTACTATTGAGAGACATTTCCATTCTTGTAACTACTATGAAAGTGTTTTGAGTTGACAAATAATCAATTTCAACCATGTTCATAGACGTCCATCAGTTTGTCGAAGTATGATAATCCTATGGTAATGTCTTTAACACCTCTAGTAATTTTAGGACGTAAAGGAGGTAGTTTACATTATTACACTACATCATTACATTTACAAATCAAAAATTTATGTACTCAGCTTTTACCTACCCTTTCTATGTGAATTCTCAACTGTAAAGACTAAATGTCCGCTGCAGTTTCCAGTCTACTCACAGACAATATTCGATTTTGAATGTGTAGTAAGTGTGCAAATTTCATATATCATTACCATAATTATAGATGAAGAAAATTAAAATGTAAAAGTATATTTAGTTACATGTTAAATACGTAAGATAAGGAAGTATGAAAATAAAAAGAAAAAAACACATTCTGTTTGATATGTAAATATGAAGGAGTCCTTGTTCACAACAATGGTGGATATTACAGTTAAAATATGAAAAGCTTTAGCTAGAGTGAATTTGAGTTTGTCTAAAAAAAAGACTACGCACAATATTCGCTGTGTTACAAGAGTATGCATTAGTTTTATTGCCAGATGATGATGGCTGAACTCGAACAATTTTACGGTTTGCTTCTGCCAATCTGAACAATTCATGGCTTCGTCGAACATGAGGAGGTTGAAATGAGTCGGAAGCCAAACGACGTCGTCGTGATAAGTTTATAACAGTTTGTCTTACAAAACTACTAAGACAACGCTGGCTTAATACAGATCCATTCTGTAATGGACCAGCTTCAAATGTTCGTCCTTGAAGACGCATAATGCCAACTCTGCATAATCCGGAACTTAAAGGATGAATATAAATTGTGACAGGGCAGTCAAAATTCTTGCTCGTCATATTCTGGATGCTCGTTCCAACTCCTGGCTCATAATGCATAGGTCCATCTTCCCATCGTTCGAGCCATACAACTGCCACTCGACCTCCAGTCGGGTCCGCCCCAACTTCTCCCATGCCTAGTGCACTTTGACTTGTCCCACGAGTGATGTTAGCTGGTGTGATAATTAAACAAAATATAATATTATTATAAAGGATGGGGGATTTTAATCAGTATCAAGGTTTTTTCCAGAAATAGAAATTACTTATCGAGTATGCATATGTATTATTCACATTAAGTTAAATTATTAAAATATCTAATCTATACAGTCTTTCAAAACCACCAAACAGTTTCTTATGTGACGTTTTTTTTTACCAAACACGATCTTACAAACACTAAACATCTAAAAAAACTCAGATTAACATCAAGTAAACTTGTAAAGGAAGTTCTTATTGTTTGTCAACTAAAATATATTTACTAGAGAACCTTGATCCATTTAGTGTTTGCTTTAATTGGATTGAATACTCTTTTGAAAACAGTTTACCATACAGCTACACCGTCCTCTTATCATTTTTCTGCATGAAGTAATCTAGTCATGTGTAATATACTCCATATGGTCACTTTAATTAGTATTCATCAGAAGTAATTAGTTTCCCTTGATGGAACTGTTTACTTTTAAACTTGATGAAATCTACCACCTTGTAAGCTATTGGTCACCTTCAGAGATAGATAAATTTCCAATATGCATACAACACAAACCTATTTAATAGCAATCGTCTTTAGCGTTTTAAACTATCGAATTTCCCAAAAGTAATAGTGATGAGCCCATTGTGTTAGCTACCTCAAGAGATAAATCAGGTTCAAACGTAAATTATATATCTACAAAGTCGAGTGCATTTCGTGTATGCTTCAGGAAGTACCGTCCGATTAATGAAATATCCTATTTTATTCGTACTGTTTGTACTAAACCAATCACAATTATTTTAATTTTAAACTTACTTATGATTTCGCTAGCAGTGCGATAACGTGTACTCTTTAACGAACGGTTTGGGTCAGAATTCTCTTCATTTCCATAAAATTGATTAGTGGGACAAATGCATGCTAATTCTGTTATTGCATCAGCATAGTATATAATTGATTGAATACCATCTGGACAGTGGTCAGCATGTATATTTTTCGTCTGATTACAGTGACCCGTCACAAAGTATCCATTTGATGTACGATAGCTAGTTTGAAGGTTCCCTGTCCAACCTGAATGATCAGAAATATCTTTGATACAGCCGATACCACTTAAGAACTGATGAAATGCTTCAGGTAGTCTTGACCAAATCTTCTGTTTAGCAAATAAAAAAATTACGTACATGAACAGAACTAGGTAGGTGGAAATCCAGGATTAATGATCAAACGTAATAAAAAATTATTCACAAATCAAAATTACTGAAAAACTGTTTAAACATTTATGGAATGTAAAATATACTTTCGTGGAGTAAGTTATGTAGAAGTCATATATGTACAAGATTCAAAATTAAATGATGAACAAATGCCAATACTGTGTAATTACATTGCTGTTATCAGACCAGAAGCTTAATCAGAGCATGCTACACTGGAGCAAGCTGATCGGATCACTTTCATCCAATCAGCGCTAAGGGATAAGGTGAGAGAATTCTCAAATATTCTTGTGTAAAGTTTGTAAATACAACCACATTCTATTACTTTGTTTTGTTCGGAATGTAATCTACGTCCCTGTCCAAGTCTTGTTTTAGTTTGACAACTGGTTGAGTGAACGGAAGTGTCCAAGAATACTAGGCTGAATAAGGAGACTTAGCAATGACAATAACATTTATTTGATTAAATCAAAAACTTGGTATATTATCTAGTAAATGTGATAATTATTATATAAATTTAATAGGACATTTATTTTTCAGAAATTATTTTGTTTGACTTGGAGACTTATATCCTCTCATATAAATATAGGCTTTCCTTTAGCCATTAGCTCGGGTTTGTTCTCATTTGAAAACCCGACAATCAGGAATAACTGCAACAACGATTTTAAATCGAGCGATAACATGTTTGTGAATAATTTAATTAAATATTTCGACAAAAGATATTATCGTTTATCTTAAGCATTTGAATGATACGTATTAGTTCCATTTCTGATTAAAAATAATTCATATAAAATTAAGTGTGTAGTGGGGACAATCGGATTGTATTTAGCACAAAATTACAGAGTTACTTGGTAAAATAGAAAAACCATATAGTAAATCGTTAATTTGCAAAATGTTAATCCATCATATCAACCTGGACTGTTCCTGTTGCAAACACCAATCCATTGTCTCACATTTCATTGTTCATGCGTTTTCTTACAAATTGTATTGTGTTCTCGCTCTTCCTTTCTTGATCTTCCCCCATCTTCTGCTGCCATACATTAAGTTTTTAACTTGCGTCACATACTACTTATATCAATATAAGTGGACTGGGAAGTGTGTTGAAGAAACTGGCTTTGATATCTCAATACTTGTTTTAAAGCTATTAGTAATTATTAGAAATGTCATTTAATCCACCTTTAATCATTAATATGCTTTTAGTAAATCTTCACTTTCTTGAATCCTTATGGGACAACAATCTATTATAATCTGATTATTTTCTATTGCATTCCTATCGGTTTACCTTAACCAATTTACCATTATCTTAGTGCGTCATATTATTTTTTTTGTTTTTTCAAAATTTCCACATCAAATATTCACATGACAATCTTTGGAGTAAGGTTTGTTGAAGCAGTATAAGTTATTTTGGTAGAGATCTTATATTTTCTCTCTACGTCGAAGTGTGAAAGTCGTAATTTTCAGTACAAACATCAATGTAGTTCTGTTGTACGGAGCTGAAACGTGGAGAACTACTACAACCATCATCAAAAGAGTACAGCCATCTATAAACAGTTGCCTTCGCCAGGTACCTACTGTTGCAGAGAACAAACCAGGAAGTTAAGAAAAGACTCTAGATCGATAGGGTACATATTGTGAGAATTATCAAACTGGGTCACGAGGTAAACTTTCAGTCAGTCAGCTACAACGTAGGACCAGGCACATATTTGCATCGGTCCAAATCGCCATACTGTTATGACTTGTGACTGTAGATTAGATGCGCAGGGTACTATCGATCGGATCAATGACACGTAAGAACGACCTAGACTCCTGATTGGCCCTGCTTCCCTGTCTAGCCCAGTCAGTTGAGTCCAGAACGCAAGAATCAGCCTCTGAGATATGAATCGTTATATTTCAAACATACTCTGTTTATATACCAATCAAGCAGACCACATCGTACCATAAAATAGAAACAACACTTGTACAATATTTGACAAGTGAAACAAAAATTGGCCAATAGGAAATGTCCATTTAAAGTCCAAGGACACCATTAGACTTAACAGGATAATTATTGGTATATTTTTCTGAATATCCCAATACATACCTCATTAGCACAACAAGATGAACACCGGATTCATAGGAGTGGTTAAGTAAATGGTGGTAATATATAAAAGAAAGATTGCATATAAGGATATAGTACAAGAAGAGAGAATTAGTTCGTAGAAAGAAAGGTGTGAAGTGATTTTAATCTCTTAGTTTAAGGGAAAACAGAGTGTACACACCCACGCCATTGTGACTGATTCTGAGCCATGTCACCAAGAGTCTTCAACCATTGGTTACGATAATCACGCGGACCCCAACCAAGTAGTCTGCATCTACCAACATGGCTCAGACTAGAAGTTGATGTCTCCAAGCACTGATGCCACGTTTCGGTTTGGCCGCCCCTAACTTTCTTCCAACCATCCCCAACACCGGTTAGCATTGCACGTCGTGGTAATCGGTGTTCAGGCATACGTAGACCAGAGAACACATTGTGCTGGGAATAGGAGGCGGATATTGGAAGGATGAATAACACTTGACAATAACTAGGAAGCAGAGCCCAGGAGAGTTGATTCGAGATTGCCGGTCAACAGTCTATGCTCAACAAGGGATAACAAACGTAATAAGTATGCAATATCGAGTTGTTAGGTGTAGTTAATTAAACTTACTCTCAATGTCCATACAGAATAGTTCACGAACATTTGCATCATGTCATCTGGAAAATGAATTTAACAGAAACCAATTATGCACATCTTCAACTCGTAGAACACTAAACCGAAACGTTTTGCGTTCTCGACGTAATGGAAAATACGAATAAAGTTCAACAGTTCCCACTGAAAAATGGCGACACACGGTAAACTGTTTAAATGAAAGTATGGGTTGAATCTTAGGTATTTAAAAATCCCAATGTCATATATTCTATTAGGTGAATAAATGGAGACAATTGATTATTATGTAAACATTATCATTTTCCAATGTTGAAGGCTCATTATCAGTATTTCTCGATCAAGTGATACTACTAAATGTTCGGAGTTATTTTGTGAAAAAAAATCAGAACTAAATCTCGAAGCTTGGTTTCTCGTTGAATAAGAAGTTAAATTTTATTAAATTTTCAGTTAAGTAAAGTTATTTTGATAAACAGAAATAAAAAAGCAGAAATCTTACCATATTCGCAAGAATATCACCAACTTTTGACTGACCAGCAGCAACATAAAAAACCAAAAGCGTATCACCTGTTCTGGTCGGCATATGGTCTAGATTTGTTAATATATCAGCAAAATCTGGATTTTCCACATCGAATGGAAATAAGGGCAATAGTTCGTCTTCAGTACTATTCGACGGCAAAGTAGACGAAAGCCCCTGTATGATACGATTAGCTGTTAAAGATGGACTTTGTCGATTCCCAAGACCAAGACGTTCACCTGATTGGTTATCACGTTTTAACTCTGGACGTGGCCATAATGACTGGGGCATTTGAGAAGGTCCGATTGATAAATAGCCCAAATGTGTTAGTAATAAACGTATTGGGTGAAAACTAACAACGGGACTGAGAAAGGCAAAAATGAAAACAATTGTCACTTACTAAAACATGTTCTCGAAAATGTATTGATTGCTAAAGTGCACTTATACCGCCACTGGGGCAAATTCATTCAGAGTTCATAAAACAGTGCTGTATTATGAACAATTAACTACTACATAATATATTTTGAAAAAATTATCCTGAAAATTTGTTAACACATAACTAGAAAGGAAAGTTTCCATCCTAAAAAGTGAATAACTTTGATATTTTCAAACAAACTGAGCATTGGGTAAAGTGTTAATAATAAAATGATGACATATTCGTGGTTTCTCAACGAGTAAGAATCTGAATTTCTGATGTTTCGTGACTTAGTGTAAGCCACTTCAGAGTAAATAAATGACCGTATTAAATTAAGATCAAACAGACTACTTAGGTTTGTGTTAAGTTTTATACAGTTACTTATTTAATCAGAAGAGGCCACAGAGCCTCAAAACATTAGAAACCCAAATTCTTACTGACTGAGATATTATAGTGGCCGTATATATGACTTCAGTTAAATCGCATGATGATTGTTATAGAAATATACATACCACCAACCTTCGTAAATTTTTATTGACTTAATTTGTGCTGGAGAACAACAGAATAAAATAAGCCAAATACGGGAATGGATTTTGAATACCTATATTTCATACTAATTGATTTGGTGAGTAAAGCCGCTTGCGGCTTCGCGAAACGTCCCGCTTATAAGCACTGGGTTTCTTCAGGTTCATTACAACTAATTGAAGCCCGTCGGTCTATTCCAAGTAACCGTGAGTTTGACCACAAACGACGACTGTTACATAATGAAATTGAGCAAAAATTGCGTAAGGACCGAGAAGCCTGGTGGTTGGAGCGTACTAATGAGCTGGAAGCAGCAGCTGCATCTGGTAACTACCGGAAGCTCTTCCAACTCATCCAAGCCACTGGCAGCAAGAAGTCTGGTGTGAGCGGAACAATCTACGAGGATGATGGGATGCCAATCACTAACATCCATCGACGTCTTGGACGATGGGCAGAATTTTTCGAAGGGCAGTTCAACTGGCCTGCTGCTCCGGCAACATAGATCAAACTGTCCTGCCCTCCATGTTTGGTGACGACTGATCCACCAAACGAGGAGGAAGTCCGCAAGGAACTCCAACTCTTGAAGCGTTACAAATCACCTGGCCCAGATGACTTACCTCTGGCTCTTTTTAAAGATGGTGGTGACTTTTTGACTAAGGAATTGACGACGTTGTTTACAAAGGTTTGGGAACTAGAGAGTGTACTAACGTCATGGAATGAGTCGACAGTTGTCCCTATCTTTAAAAAGGGTTCATGTCGTTCCTGTCACAACTATCGAGTGACAAGTCTACTTGCGATTGCGTCCAAGCTATTGGCTTCCGTCATACTTCGTAGGTTGTTCAAAACCCGAGAAAGATTGACTCGCGAGGAGCACGCTGGGTTTCGTTCTGGTCGAGGATGTATTGATTATATCTTCACCCTCCGCCAAATTTTAGAACACCGCCATACTTATCAAAGGCCAACAATCGTAGTGTTTCTTGACATCAGGGCTGCTTTCGATTCGTTGGACAGGACTGTTCTCTGGGATTGTCTATTGAGGAAGGGTGTGCCTGAGAAGTTTATTAACATCTTAAAGGCCCTATATGTAAACATTTCAGGTGGAGTGAAGGCATACAACCACCTCTCTTCATTGTTCGATTCAAGCAGTGGGGTTAGACAGAGTTGCCCAATCTCACCATTCTTCTTCAACTTTGTCATCGATGACACTCTGGAAACAGCTTTGATGGATGCAATTAATGGCGGTGTGCATCTGTTGCCAGGAGAAAGACATCCCGACCTTAAGTATGCAGATGATATTGTCTTACTGTGCGATAATGCCCAAGCCATGCAATCCGCACTTAGTCAGTTGGCAATCAATGTCCGTAGGTAGGGTATGTGCTTTGCACCTTCGAAGTGCAAAGTACTTCTACAAGACTGGCAGGATTCTAATCCTGTACTCACTCTGGATGGTGAGTAGATAGAAGTAGTCGAGAAGTTGGTGCATCTATCTAGGTTGCTGCATAAGTGGTGGCGTGAGTGATGAGACCAATGCACGTACAATGAAAGCCAAAGCGGCTTATGCCGATCTGGACCATCTTTGGCGCCTTCGTGATGTTAGTCTGGCTGTAAAAGGTCGGATCTACAACGCGTTGGTGAAAGCAGTTTTGCTCTATGCTTGTGAAACCTGGCCTCTCCGAGTTGAGGACGTTAGAAGACTCTCTGTGTTCGATCATCGTTGTCTCCGAAGGATTGCTGACATCCAATGGCAACACCATGCTAGTAATGCAGAGGCTCGGCATCGTGTGTTCGGGCACAGAGATGATAATTCAATTGGTGTTACCATCTTGAAACACCGACATCGGTAGCTTAGACATGTTCTACGAATGTCGTCCCAGAGAATTCCATGTCGTGCATTATTTGCCGACTCTGAGACTGGTTGGAAAAAGCGGAGAGGTGGTCAGTGCATGACATGGTGTCGTGGGATGGAAGAAAGCTGCAAAGGACTGGCCTGTGTTGGTCCTTCACGACTCCCTGGTTGGGGTCCGAGAGATGGTGCTACACAGTGGCTAGAGATGTTATCAGATATGGCTCAGAATAGAAGCCAGTGGCGATCCTGATGTTTCTTCCTTAACTGAAAATTTTTTTCTTCCGATTGTACCTTTCCGTTTCCTCCATTATTACTTTTATTATTGTTATTATTATTATTACTACACTACCTTACACTAATCTGTTTGTTATCGTTTTTTTTTTCTTTTCGAATTCTCATTGTTTTGTGAAGCACATATATATTTGGTGCCCTGTTGTACCAATATTTATGTGTTCAAACAAAAAATTGATTTGAAGAGACAATCAGAGAAACAGAGTGGCGCGCAGTGGAGATGGCGAGTGAGCCGACTCGTTTTGATCAAGCTTGACTCAATATTTATATTCAGACCAAAAATAAGTTGCAAACACATAATGAATAGGGTGAGCAATTAACACACATGCGATCATATAAAAACAGAAATAATAAGTAATCAGGTCAAAATGTGGCTTGAGAAGAATGAATAAATTGGTCTGTCGTCCAGATGCTAGAACAGCCTGTGTGAGCTTGACACAGTACCAGCCACTAAAATATCACGAATATACCATTATTTTATTACTAAAACTTAAAATGTTCATTCAGTAGATAAAATGCCTTTCTCTTTAAAAAAAAGTAGCAACTTTCGAAGCCATATCTACAAGACAGACTTTACCTTCAGGAAGAAAATGTTGTAAAGACTACTCATTACTCGGTAGATTACCTGCTCTCTTAAAAGTAATTAGTACAGCAATATTATTGTTCTAGTGTTAAAAAGCGAAATCAGAATACAAACTACGTAGTATACAGTCATAATATGTATTCTTCTAAAACTATCTTCCAGTCTAAATACAAGTTTTATTCTGATGGATGTACGCTGAAGTTCACTACAAACATTTTACTGATACACTGGTTACCATTATTAATGAAAACTCCCTATTTAACTAACTATATGAATGAACATCTCGCTGAAATACCTACTATATAATAACACCATTGAGGAATACTATTTGCCGCACGGTTATTTTTGTATTTTTTATCCCGTTTCGTCCAACAAAATGATCAGCTTTAAAATGGTAAATATTAATTACTGATTCCTGAAAAGTAATACAAAACGTAAATATCCCTTGACTGATAACTTTTTCTTCGAAATATGAACGTAAATAAATTACAAAGTACTAGCTGTATTGCTTCGAACGTTGTCATGGACACCGATAATGTGTTCTTGAGTATGTTGTATCTGCTAGCGTTCCAATCGCAACAATGTTCCTGAACACATGAGCACGAATTTTTAAAAACAAGTTAACCACTCACTTAATTTTAAGTGTTTTTAATCACACCCAGGAAATTCCCATAACTAGGGATCAGGAATCACAATAACCGTGCAAAAAATGTCAGCCACTGTTGAGAGTACAAATGTATAGAAAAACACTGATAAATTGAGCTCATTTCATGTTACTCTATTCATCAAAATAAGATTAAAGCAAGACACAAAAAATCAAACTTACACTGGTGCTTTTGCTTCTGTGATTGGATCAGGATAAGGTGCATTAATTTTCTCTTGGACACAACGTAATCCAACTTCCTTTGCTAATGAAGCATGTGTGGTTATTAATGTCTTGAATACATTAATTTCTTGTCTAACATTACTTCCAAGTTCACCACCAACTTTATCCAGCGAAGGTATTATACGATCACTAATTTTGATATGATAAAGAATTAGGTATATATATAATGCACAAAATACAGTACTAAGCAGATTTAGGGCACAAATAAGAAACTGAATTACAACTCAATGTGTATCATTAAAAATATAAAGTACAACTACAGAAAAGTGGTGGATCTTTATCAATTACTGATCAGCGCCAAAAAACTAGAAAACATGACATTAATAACTGCTTAGAGACCAATAACTTGGAAACGTCTCAATCCAATGGAAAGTCATTTGCAGCAAGATCAGCTCAGTGACAACGTTTCAAACTGTGAGTGTGAATGAAGTGGATTCAAACCCACCGGAAGGGATCAGTTTCCTCAAGACTGGGGAGTATATCTAGCCTCCAAATGCGAACCTAAGTAATAACAATTAATCAAGAAACATATTGCTTACGCTTCAACAAGTGGAATATCGGATATTGATTGTGGAAAATTTAAAGCAGGAACATTTTCATTGTTGGTTACTGTGGTGATAAGTCTGTCAAGAAAACAACCCCAAGGTTTAGGACGATCAATTACTACTTCTTGTTTTTGATCCGAATAATTTGACTGAGAATTTGAGTCGTTTCCCAACAATGGTGAAAGACGCATATGCGTTATCCAAACATGACGTCCAAATGGTCCTCGAATAATTAAAATTGCAGCTGGTCCATCTTTTGAACTATCAATTTTTGGTTTTATGGTTGATTTAAACGAGTTCGTAGGAAATTCGCACAATCCAATTATTAAATTGGGTTCAGACCAGAAATAGTGAAATTCTGACCGACCCTTAGATGAATTCGATTCTTCATCTATAATCAATTTCAAAATGTTATCTTCTGCTAACTGAGAACATGTTGTATCTGTCCCGAATGGTCCAGGAAAAGATCCAGCTACTGACATTAAATTTGACAGACAAGCCTCAGCTGCATCACAAACACGTTTTGAGGATGGAACTAAAGGTTTTTGACCTTTGAGAATAGTAGTGGGGGGCTCATTTTTTGCCTGTTTATTCTGATTTAGATGAAAAACAGAGAACGTAGTTTAATATAAGGAACTCAGAAACAGAAGTTTGCAGAGAAAAAAAATACTATGTAAAACTAACACTTATCGTAACATTTACCGCTCAATAATCAATGAATAATGGATCAAAATTAAGACATTTCGCTACTTTATATTTTTTTATTTCATATGATTTAACTAACTTATATTAATACATAGACGCTTTTCCCGCAAACACAAACTAAAATATTATTAGAATGCTATCAGCTATCACATGTAAGTAAATTTGAAAAAAAAATTCATCATGTGATGGTAACATATGAAGGGAATTCTTTCAAAAGATTATTGTTCACTGTATTATGCATAAATAGTAGTTATTTGGATTATCAATCATTAAGTAAATATTATAAATAAATAGTATATTTATAATATCCCAATGAGTAGAAAAGTTAGATTTTCTGACGTTTCGCGGCTTAGTGTAAGTCACTTCTTCAGAGAATAAATAACCAAATTAAAATTAGTCCAAGTTTAAATAGTACAATTTAAATTGTACTATTTGGTTATTTATTCTCTGAAGAAGTGACTTATACTAAGCTGCGAAACGTCAGAAAATCTAATTTTTCTACTCATTGGAATATTACAAATATACTATTTATTTATAGCAATCTACCCAATGCTCAATTTATTCGAAATTATCAAATCAAACCTTGGTAATGTTACCTATTAAGTAAATACTGTTTAATAATAAGTTTATTCATTAAAAGTCTAATATAGAAAAAAATTAGCTTATCTACAGTTCGGAGGTGATTTTCATTGGGAAATGATATCAATTGAGAAATTACTAGATAGCATCAAATGGTTGGTTTGACCTAATTCCGGTTCTTCAGCAGTAATTATTATTATGATATTGATTTAAGGTACACAATCAACTCATATTTCAAATATAATCCATAAATAGTTGAATAGGTCTAAAGAAAACCAAATAAATTATTTTACCGTCGATATTTAGTTGATGAATATACTATGGTTTCGTTAGTATTTTGTTTACTATACTAAGATGGTTCACAGACAATCAGTATATTATAAAACTTTATTAAATAGCTTCTAAGCTTTATCGATTAAGTGTTCGAACGCACGACCCAGTAACTCAAAGTCTAATACTTTAATCACTGAACTATTCCTCTCCACTAAGACAAAAATGTTAAGAGTATTGTTATATAGAATTATTTAGCTCTGAACGGATCATTATTATAAGATTAGCATCAAAGATTCGCCCCCAAATCCCCTGGTATGGTCGAGGGTGGCGTGGGTCCACCCCCCTCTCGAAATACTCTCACACGGCCACGCGTATACAGCCTCTGCCAGGGAAGTCCTACTCACTGCCTTCTCGTGGCGGGGGTGTTGTTTACGAAAGTGAGAGGACGAAAAGCGAATGTCTGGCGCTTTAACCGGATTCCAAACCAATGGTGCACATGGGCTCCAGTATCCTGCGGGAACAAATGGCGTATGAACCAATCGTTGGTCACCGGCTACCATGAGACTGCATCTCCTCACGATGCTCGACTGCCTTGTGGGTCGGACCTTTAGGTCAAAGGCTCGGAGTGTGGCCCCCTAAGAAAACCATCTGCTTCGGTCTGGGCACCCGGGCAGTATCACAGCCCACACACACAAATATGGTGTGGCGCATATCTATTTGGTGCCCTCTTGTACCAATATTTATGTGTTGAAATAAAATAAATAATAGTAAATTCGACAAAACTTAAAATACAACATGTAACAACCAATAACATACTGAAGATTTAGCACCACAAATGCCCAATTCAATTGTTTCTAATATAGTCCATACACATTCTCGATCAGATAATAATAAATTCACATGTTGTACAATCCATGAAGATAAACAATAATACGCAGCAACAATAATACTATGTAGCTGCCTTTTATGGTCTTTCTTTTCACGGTTACATTGATTTGTAATAAATTCACATATTGATCGGACGGTATGTCTATCTAAAAAAGATAGGAGGTGAAACAAAACGAAAAAAGATCTAAAACATAACTGTCTTTTTCTTCAATTAAAAATGAAGTTACTCAATAATCAACTGATAGGTTTACAAGTGTTTCATAGTAAGAAAAAGAAACTAGTAAAAAACTAAACTGTATATTCACTCATGCTGGAATTGATTGATATGTCGTGACATAAACGATAAGAATTGTTCTTGATCCGAAAATTCCAGAGTTGCATACATCAAGTCTGGGATCACTACAGCAAAAGACACTTATCCAATTATATAAGTGTTGACAGTTTTGTTTATTCTAAAATACTATTTTTACACTGATATAATTCTAGTTAAATTTGTCTTTTTCATTCAATATTGAGGACTTAAGGCAACAAGAAAAAGAAAGAAGTTGAAATAGGTTTTATCAAAACACAATTACACTTTCAAAATTAGTTTTTATAAATCCTTATCGTTTATTGACCTCATGTATTATTTAGTCAGATAGGGTATATTTCTCCCATTACACACTCATGATACTGGACACTTCCCGTACAACTTATCACCCTGTGAATTAAAAGGTTTGACGATAGTGTCTACCATTTTTTCGTAGTATAAACTAACTACGAATTTAATGCGAATTGTACGGTTAATTCAAGAACCGATATATTTTAAATGAAATCTTAGTTTTATTACACTCTCCTAGGGGAGTGGCTATAGGTGAGGATTACCGAAGTGTACGAAACTGGGACAAAAAAACAACGATTCGGTGCTCCATCGTTCTCGGTTATTCTTCAGTTGATGTCAGTTTGCCATACAAAATTAATTCAAATGAATTTTTGGTCTGAAACATGAAGATAACAATTTTTCAATTGACGGATAATAGTAAAAAATCTTATCAAATGAAACAAGTACTTACATGTAGATGGATCAACTGGTGCAACATGTACACTAGATAAACCAGAGATGATTTCTAATAAATAAAGCAAAACTGATGAATCATTTTTCCACTTATATACTAAATTACCACAAAGCAGTGGTGTCAGAATATTGAAGAAACTAGATGTTGTATCTAAAACGTAAGAAAGTTTGCATCTGAAGAGTATATATATATATATAACACTAGTGTATGAATATTACGAAGCACTTAAATATATTTAAGAAAATCAATATACGTGAATAGAAAAAGAATAAGCCAAACCAAACGAAAGTATGTTCTGTGGGGCTTTAACAACAAATCACATTAGTTAATCCAACGAATCAAATGACGAAAGAAACAAACAAACTTGCTGTCACATCACCTACGTGAAATATGTTGAACATGCACTAACTAGATCATGTATCGTTAATACCAAACAACCACACTCCACTATATCAAAAATGAGCTAAATGGGAAACGCTGCCATAGCCTAATAGATAACAAACTATCATATTAATCTATGAAGTCACTAATTGTTGGACTTGTGTCGCACAAGGAAGTGTTGACTTGTTGGACTACTTACGTGAAGAGACTAGATAAAATGACCTGTAATTAATCACTAATGGCGAAGATGCATTTACTATCTAACGTACCTACAAATTTTGATAATTTATCCTGAAATTTTTTCACAGTACAACAGTATTATTTCTGTTTATGATAATAATTTTATTTTTTTGATATTGAGAAGTGGGAGAATTGAAACCAAGATGTATTTTATTGTATGCACACAATGTTGCATTCGCCTATGTTACTGAAATTAAATGAACGTAATAAATGAATTTAAAAATTGTTATCATAAACGACAGTATCACTAGTGACATTCTGTCTGATCTGAAATATGAACGAAGTTCTCCGTCGAACACGAGTTAAACTTTCGAGGTGTTACACCTCCGAACAGACTGTCAAAATAACATTAATTCAAAATCACGGAATGAAACTTCCTGGACAAAATGAACAATTACGCGCTGGTGATATATATTATTAAAATAGTCTACAGATAACTGACACAATTTCATCAACAACATGACCCAACCACAAACACGAAGAGTAATTAAACAAGAACATCTGTTTAAAAACTGTTAGAAAAAGTAATATAAGCTTAAAAAGCCTTACGAGATTTGCCAGGGTCGGTTCGACTATTAGATGACTGCATCTCATCAGCTGACATATCTTCAATTAAAGCCAACGCCACACCTAATCGATAGTTAAAAATGAAAATTATTGCGATTTATGATTTGGTTTTGATATATATATATATATATATATATATATATATATATATATATATATATATATATATATAATGAAAATATAGAAACTACAGTGAGTGTTGGCAACAGCGTTCATAAAACTTAAAAATAGGTGAAACTGAATGATAATTTAAGTGCTGATAGAAGGGAGACATTTTAAAACAATACGGGCGTTTTTTAAGAGTCCAGTTATTACGCCGTTTAGTTGCTCTATTTTACGTTCTTTATGTAGTTTGAATATATCTTATGAATTAGATATTCTAACTATTTATATTGATTTTGTATTCCATTTCATGATTCTAATAAATAACAATGCAATATAACTAAATAGATTTAATCAAGTTATAGAGATATGAACAACTGGTGAAAGTAGCCGAACAAACAATTGATAATATGAAATAATAAAATATATTTTCTAGAAAAACAAAAGGCTAAACAATCATTAATAAGATGTCATTAGTGTATAATTGTCTTTATCCCATACTTAACTATATCGGGTAATAAACTCTTAGTAAAAGTAAGATATTTACATATGGAACCCGATGTGTAAAGAAGACCATCTACAGACATCTCCAAAAATTACTGAAATGCATGAACGTTCTTACAATAGATAGTAAACAATGATCGAATCAATCAATCATAGCCAACGTATGACCACTTGGCATGAATGTGCATCAGTTCTGGTGGCTATACACCAAATCAGTAAAAAGAGAGAAAGACTGACAAGATGGTGACCTGCTAAGAAATTTGGGACATTTATTTCTCAATCATCCCAATGTTTTAAAAAGTATTCTTGTTTTAAATCTCTTTTCACTGCAAATACTTATGAAAATCAACTGCATACATTCACGCGCTTTTATAGGAAGCTTACAACTTTAATTCTGTGCTCAATATTGGAAAATTCAGATGGAAACAACTCACTTCATGGCATATTTCCTTTTTACCCTTACCTCTGAAGAAACGAAAGGCGATTACATTGGAATTCATACGATGAATCAAGAAAATATTAATAACTTGGTTGATAGGATTCGATCTGCACTAAGAAGGACTTGACACACATGACATTAATCACCATCCAATGGTCAATCAGTTGTAAATGCAGGTCTAAGAGAAACTTGTTGTAATAGTGTATAATTGGTGCTGAGTATCCCCTATCGAAAAACTTTATAATATTGTATAAAGCACTTAATTGTCGGTATAGGGGTTTATGGAGCATGTGGAAAGTTATAATTTACATCACGGATAACCTTACTAAGATAACCTTTCAAAATCGAGAACTATTGGATAGCTATTTGGACCTAGTATGTGAATTATGAACAGAGGTAACCCAGGATCCTATCGGAAATCTAACCCTGAACTTTCAGTAGCTTAAAGGCTAAGAGCTCCTCACGGAACCGAAAGTTCCTAGCTCCAATCACCGATAGGATAGTGAATGAGCACTGCTACTGAGTCATACACTAAGACGAAATAATTGTAATGTAAACCATATTATTATTATCATCTCCAATAAAAAACTAAATATAAGACATACATTAAAAAGAAGCATTAATGACGACGTTGAAATCATATTTGAAATAACAAAAAGATAATACTCACTTAATAATAATTGAAAATTTACCGGATCTTCTGTACTACTCAACGTATCACATACAATATTAACCATCATATTTTTTATATCATTCAATGAACATGGATTATCCTCATTAGACATCAAAGGAATCAAAGCTTAAAGAAACAGCAATTAATAACAATAAAAAAGATGAATGAAGAAATTAATGAAAGAAAAATGGTATGATAATTAAACTTCTTGAAAAATAAGTTACAAAACAAGTATTATGATTAAAGGGTTGTAAATAAACCATATGATGAGAATATATTCAACGATGTAACAAAATGTATTTTAACAATTTCATACACAAATTTTTTCAATGTCCAATATTTATATGAGGATCTCTTATTAAAAGGTTATACACAACATGAAATGTGTGTTAATTTTGTTTTAGTTTTATTTAGTACAAAACAATCACCGGATAATAGATGAATATCATTATTTAGTATATGTGATTATTATTTTTGTTTTGCAGTAATCATAATATGGTGAGAAAAAAATGAAGAAGAATATTTTAAATGAACATTATGAATTTCTATATTAAATGTTTCTATGGAATGATTTAAATATTAAAAAGTGAGATATTTCTGATAAAAGATGATTGATGATTAGGCAATAAAACTCAATCAATTTGGTATGTGGTTAATAGTGGAATTCAGGATACGCTTATCAATTCATCGGCTTGATGTACTTGTATCGTTTACGTTAAAATTTAAACCTAGGAAACTTTTAGTTCAAATGACCAACACGGCATCCACTGAGCTACTGGGTCCAGATAGTTACTAACTTGTTTAATGAGTATGAAGGTTATTAATGAGAGTTTGTGAATTCCTGTTATTGATGTAAAAGACTTTAATTGATCAGTTTCTGTTGGCGTATGTGGACCTGATGCTGGCCACAAACGAAATATACGTGTGACACAACACAATATTAAAGCAATCCGCCCAGGATGCACATACAGCGACAGAGACTAAACAACTTCAGTTCTGAATATCAATAACGGAAAATTTCAAAATCCTTATTAATACTGAATAAAAAGCCAAATAAAATTATATACGGATAAGGTTACTCATGTAATTAATTAGAAATTTAAGTTTTATGATTTATAACTTCTTATAACTCATCAAATTACAGTATGAGTTATTCAGAAAGTTTATAGGTAAATACCTCAGTAAAAAAGCGAACACTGAAGTGATGACATATTAGTTAAGTCACCGGATACTCAATAACAATAAATAGTAAGGTTCAGACGACATATCATCTATTCTGTTTTGGATAGCTAGATAATATCCTTATCCCATGTATAAAGTGTACAGCTCAAAGCTAAGTTTGTTACAAATGAAAACATACTCGATAACTTATGAAGCACTGTAAATAAATGTGGTAAGACGCAGACAAATGTATCTGATTTTAGAACTAGTCAATTAATTGTGAGTGGACGTATTTACTAGACAGGACAATATTCTTTTGAATAGATTCTTCGGAATCAAGTAGTTATGGGTAGTGTTGAAGTTACTTAGTAAAGTTCAGATAATATTCTGTTAGCTCAACTATATTTCCAATTCATGATAATAAAAGGTTTACTAAATGTTCAATAATAGACCCGGCTACTGAGTGCTTCTTTTACCTACTTGATTCCCATTAAAAGTAGCAAATATAATTTGGATTTTGACGATTCCTATTAGTTTTCAGTTTAAACTACACATAGGTTTATAAATTCTGGCTAGAACACAAAACAATATTCGGAGGGAAAGATTGACTATATGAATGTAATTCAAAACACTATTAAGGGTGAAGCAGGAAGTATATGATTTCTAGTCATTTGAAAGCCAAGTCAAATAAACACAAAGGTGATATATTTTATTTTAATATATCAATGTGATTATATCTATCAATATGAAAGCATGAATCAATCAATTGGAACACTACATTGGAATAATCTAGGGGCAATAGTACTATTTCCCCTTCTGAACAGTGTGATTAAAACTAAATTGAATAGTACACCACAAAAAGTCGTAATCACTAGTTTGACAGAACCCTGCTAACATTTGTAGTGTGCGTGATCCAAGAAATAAGTGTTGCAACAAGTACGGTGAATGCTCGTCAATACAAGTAAATAGTCAAACAACGAAAGCAACGAAAGCAAAAGAGATGGAAAAGGCGGCGACTATAGGGAACACAAGACAACTTTACAGACTAATAAAAGAAACTGGAATTAACAAGTCAAGTGTAAGTGAGATTATATCGGAAAAAGACGACACTCTCATCTGCTCCCAGTCCAGACGTTTAGAACGATGGGCGGAACATTTCAGAGAACAGTTCAGCTGGCCTTCAGCGACTCTACAACTACCCTCCATTCCCAGACAGCGTGAATGGAACATTGAAGTAGGTCCCCCAACTCTTGCTGAAGTTCAAAAGGCTATAGATAATCTGAAACGAGGAAGGGCAGCTGGACCAGATGGACTGGTTCCAGAAGTCTTTAAAGATGGTGGTCCAATTTTAGCGATTAGGTTGACTAATATTTTAGCTAAGATCTGGGAGTTAGACGTTATTCCATCTGACTGGGCACAATCACTTATCGTCCCAATATATAAGAAAGGGTCAAAATCATCCTGTGACAACCACAGAGGGATTAGTTTAACTAATATAATATCTAAAATACTAGCCTCGATAATTATCAGACGCCTAACTAAGACTCGTGAACTGCAAACACGAGAAAACCAAGCTGGTTTCAGACCTGGTCGTGGCTGCATCGACCACATATTCACCATTCGTCAGGTTCTAGAACACAGGCACACTTATCGGCGTCCGACGATGGTGGTCTTTCTTGACTTAAAAGCAGCATTTGACTCGGTAGACCGCGAGGTTCTGTGGCAGTGCCTGTCATTGAAAGGCGTACCTCAGAAGTACATAAACCTTGTGAAGGCTCTTTACTCGAACACTACTAGTCGAGTGAGAGCTTATGGCGAACTGTCATCTACTTTTGCAACCTCAAGTGGTGTCCGTCAAGGATGTCCACTCTCCCCATTTTTGTTTAACTTCATCATAGACCTACTGATGGAAATAACTTTCTCGTCGACTGAGTTCTCGGGTATTGATCTCTTTCCAGGAGGTCCACTTATCGACTTAGAATACGCAGATGACATAGTCCTGTTTGGTGAAGACGCTGACAAAATGCAAAGTCTTCTGGTAGCACTGAGCAACAATGCCAGAATGTTTGGAATGCGCTTCTCTCCCTCTAAATGCAAGTTGTTGCTTCAGGACTGGTCTGCGTTAACACCTGAACTAAGGATAGGGAGTGAAGTAGTCGAACGCGTTGACAACTTCACTTATCTTGGAAGTCTGATCAGCCCTAATGGGTTGGTATCGGACGAAATCTCAGCACGGATTCGAAAAGCTCGTTTGGCTTTTGCCAACTTACGTCACCTGTGGCGAAGGCGAGATATCCGTCTATCAATAAAAGGACGAGTATACTGCGCGGCAGTCCGTTCTGTTTTACTTTACGGTAGCGAAACATGGCCACTAAGAGTAGAAGACACTCGCAAGCTGCTAGTATTTGACCACAGATGCCTTAGAAATATTGCTGGCGTCTGCTGGGATAATCGGGTAAGTAATAATGAGGTTAGACGCAGGGTATTAGGAAAGGATGGTAAATCAGTTGATGAGGTTATGAATCTTCATCGACTGAGATGGTTGGGCCACGTGTTACGTATGCCTGAACACCGATTACCACGACGTGCAATGCTAACCGGTGTTGGGGATGGTTGGAAGAAAGTTAGGGGCGGCCAAACCAAAACGTGGCATCAGTGCTTGAAGTCACTAACTTCTAGTCTGAGCCATGTTGGTAGATGCAGACTACTTGGTTGGGGTCCGCGTGACTATCGTAACCAATGGTTGGAGACTCTTGGTGACATGGCTCAGAATCGATCACAATGGCGTCGGTGTATACACTCGGTTTCTTCCCTTAAACTAAGAGATTAAAAGCGCTTCATATCTTTCTTTCTACTAACCAATTCTTTCTTCTTGTACTATATCTCTATATGCAATCTTTCTCTTATATATTACCACCTTTTACCTAACCACTGTTATGAATCCGGTGTTCATCTTGTTGTGCTGATGCGGTATGGCAACCTGGACCGATGCACATAAGTGCATGGTTCTACGTTGTAGCTGACTGACTGAGTCAAACAACAACTATCATATATATATTCAACAAACCACTGGATTTTTAACTAAATTTACCTGTATAAACTATAAATAATGCAAAGTAACAACGTAACTTAATGGTCTCAATAAAAATAAAATGCACCAAATCGAGAATACGTGATCTAATGAATTTGTTAATTATCAACAATCAGAATTTATATCAAAGCTTAGAAAACCAGTACACTTCAAAGTCAACTGCTGTTTTTGGGAAACACGACAAATATCGTGAATGCTCGTACACTTACACAATAAATAACACTACACACTGAATAAGTGATTTCAGCATAACAACAAAAATAACTTCCGTAAGGATGTGCTTCACAACTGATTGATCAGACTAATTATACTATTGTAAGATCAAGGTGATTAAAATGTTATTTATACCTCGACAAAAAGATATCAAGTTTATTATAATTTGAAATTATAATGGTCCCACTATCTACTTACGTTTTAAATGTGCGCCTTTAAATTGAATAGGAATACATACCATTGACATAAGCTGATGTATAGCTGCACGTTGAACCAAGGTTGGTGATAAAAATTCAGGTTTCCTAGAACAAAAATGGTAGTATTTACATGAGAACACATTATGACTAATGGTGAAATTGAAAATAAAAGTTAATGCGGTAAAATTATCAGTAATTTGTCAGATTCAATAAATAAACGATACTTATATAATGGTGATCAAATAAATTCCAGAGCCTTAGCTTGTCACGACTAACGCTATGGAGTTAAAGCAAAATTTCTATTTTTTCGTTTTTCAAACGATTGAAAAAACAGAAGAAAATTCTAAATTGTTCTACAAAAATACTCTTATAATAAAAGACTGGTGATAAAATGTGTGCTATGAAACCGGAATAATTACATGTAAGTAATGATTTATTGGTTCAAGTGAATCCTGTCAATTAACAAATGAAATGTAGCTAATAGAACCCGTATAATATAACCTTCTTTACGTATAGAGGTAATCACTGCGAAAAAACCTAAATACCACTCTCATATTTATCAACAATTATTAATGAGACGTAACTATCTTTTTGGTTTTGCCTTTTATTGGCACAGATAGCTGATCTATTCGAGTTATAATTAATCCTATTCAGAATTAGAATGAATAGGTTTATGAGTTGTTGTTGTATGTTAATCTAACCATGTCAGATTTAGAAATACTTGTTGTATAAAAAATAGAAATAGTACTGCAACAGATAAATAATAGATTAAGGCTTCGTTAAGCAGAAAAAAAATACTGACACTGGTGATGGCAACAAAGAATCAGTGAAATGAATATAGTATACTATAGAACTGAATTCTCATCTAATAAACGCATATATCAAAAAAAAATTCTTGTCTACTAAATGAAAACTCATAGCATAACTAGATTCAATTGTATTAAATTTATTCTGAATTTTAGATAAATGATATGTGTTCTGAGTGCATAGAAATAAGTAATAAACATTTATTGTTTTCCAAAAACTTCTAATTTGAAACACAGAATCACAAGCCTATTGATATTAACTTCGATTAGAATGTTCACGTTACGACTAAAAATTCTAACTTAGCTGATATCTAATGATAGTGTGAAAATCTCAAAATACTTTAGCTAACATCAAATTGTAATATAAAAATTACTAGATTACTTCGAATAGGGATCTTAATTTTATTCACAGAAAAAACAACAACATTCAGTTTTATTAACCAATATGTACATAATTATCAGAATGGAGATTTGTGGAGATTGTAGTAATTTTAATAAATAGTTGAATACATGAGTCAATCTAAGCTAGACCACGATTGAAAATCTCAAAGCATTAGACGGCCTTTTCGTCCTAGTATGGGACTCTTTAGCAGTGCACATCCACGATCCCAAACGCGGGTTTCAAACGTGGGACCTTCGATCTCGCGTGCAAACATGTACATGATTGTTAAACAAAGAAAAACGTTCGACGATAAATATGAGTATGTATTTATGAGTCTTTTGTCACAATAAATCAATTAACATTAAAGTTAGTGAAATAACAAAATATGAAACCACAGTTCGTCAGTCAAATAGAAAATAAATAAATAGATCTCAATTACACCTTAATGTAAGGCTCAAATGTTTCACGTTATCAATACTCATCAATGAATGAACTTCTTTTTATCACAATGATAATAATACCTTAATGAAAAAGATAATTTTATTTCAACAATCACGGGATAAGGAATCGTAACTTACATGTTAATTTCTTCTTTTAAAACATGCTGACAAGCACTATATATACGTGGTATCAAGATATTGATACCGGGTAAATCAACACGAAGTAAATCAATTGAATAGAATAACACTAAACATAAAATATAATCATTTTTAACCTGAAATCAAGTAAAAAAATAAGATGGGTAACGAAGAGAGAAAAAAGTAATGTTTCTTCATGATGTTCCCATAGTAAAAAATTCATAAAATTGAAAAATTCTAAAATTATTTCATTGATTAAAATAGTAACAATAAAGACAAATGGTTAGTTGGATTCAATTCTTATGAACACAAATACATCCAATATAATATACATTGACATATTTGTAAATAAGCTTGAAATATATGTGTATATTTTCGTGAGCACCACTAAAATGTATCTCATTACCAAATAATAATAATACTTACGAGAATATATGTATGTAATTGTGGATAACTATGGTTTACATTCACAGAGAATTTATAGATGACTATCATGTGGTGCAAGTATTAATTAATTAAGCACATGCTCAAATAGTAGATACATTTACGTAAAATGTTGTATGTGCAAAAATTACTCCAAATAGATTTTCTTTAATTTGAAGTGGATGCTTCTACAATGTAGTTAATATATATATATATATATATATATATATATATATATATATATATATATATATATATATATATAACAAATAAAGAGCATGACGTTAAAGAATATAAACGAAGGTGACGATAGTGTGGATAATTTAAATTTATTTAAGATAAGAAAACGGTTCTAATGATGAACTGATTAGCAATTTTCCAGTTAAATCAGTCCAGAACAGAAACACCATTGATCATTCAATTAAAACTGCCTCGAAATCACATATACAAATGTAAGTCTTATCTACTCAAATACTGTTATTTATTTATTCATTTATTATTATTACTATTATTGATGCTAAATTTTTATATTTTCGTTCATTACTTATATTCAATAATATGAAGACTGTTTTCACTGTGGGTTGAAATCAATTTGAATCTAACTGGAAATTAGCAGTATACATTCTTGACTCTAAAATAAATCAAACTTTAAGGTTATACAGATATCACTGTTTAGTTGAACAAACAAAAAAGATAATCTAAATTCTTTAATTTTATAAAATACCATGAATATAATCTTACACTACAGTCACTCCTCATAAGTTTAACCTAAGATCAAACCAGTGAATCTCAAATGTTCAACTATTCCTATATAAAAATATTAATCTAATCTTAAAATGTTTATCTATTTCTAATATAGACGCTAATTATAAAAATCTTAAATTGTCAATAAACATGAAATTCATAGAAGAATAAGTTACCGTTTCTAAAAATTTCATGATCATAAACCTATCTAACATAAATTAATTACACCATTATCAAGTTAGTACAACTGAGTAGCATATGATAAATAAACAATTTCTATGCATAGCATTATCCTTATTATTATTAAGATGTTATTTTCATTCAAATCATAAACTAACCGTTGGATCAACAACCAATGCATAATAAAGACATAAATAAAATCGTGTAAGATATTCCTCTGCTAAACGGCCACGTTGAGCGTAGATCATTATTCGACATAGTATTCCAAGAGCTTCAGCACGACCAACTAGAAAACGATTACTATCAATTAATGTAGCTCGATGACTGATTACAGTAACTGAAAGAAAAAATAGTTCAATAATAAGGAGAAATAAAACTGAGTACCTTAGAAATGATATAGTACAGTAACATATCACATGAAACGAAAGTTAATCAACTTATTTTAGGAAATAACGAAAGAAGTGAAAACTACTTTTTCTCTCTGTTCAATGCTTTACTGATTCTTGGTTGGAATAAGTTAACTTACTCAACTACAACTGTAACAAAACAATAGTAAACAGCCTGACGACTTTATAACGTTTCATTGGTAGCCTTTTGAAATAAACTGTTAAAAACAAACACAAGCATTTTTATAGATAAGGAAGATCTGAGTAATTATGAAAACACTAAATAAACTAGTACGTGACGACGGTAACAACAACAATGAAAGCGAAACTAAATGCTGTTAAACCGAAACTAATAAAGCGCTTGTACAGCAAGTAAGACATTATAGAAAGAGGCAAAGATATCAACATACAATGCTGTACAAAGATAAACAGCACCCATTTTTAAAACCATACAGCAGTACATCAAGATAGAAATAAATCAAAATGGAAAGATATTACGCTAGACGTGGTCAAATATAGGCTTAGAAAGGAATATAAAAGAATCGTAAAAGGCTTGACATAGAGTACATAATAGAGTTGATTAAATCCAAACGTCGTCACTGATTTTCGATTATATTAACCATACCACTTACCACTGGTTTATCTTATCCTGAAAACATCCTATAAGTCTTGATTTATTTTGGTAATTTAGACAAACAGTCCATCATTAGCTCTTATCAACCTATTCAGTTTAGTGAGCATTGCAAGTAAAACTAGACAATGACTTGACGGGAGATACATACGACCGAGCTGCTTCAGTCAGCGAAAGTTAACAGCCATATAGTTTGATTTGCTCTAATTTTTCACAATTTTCAATATATGTCCCACACATATGAAGTGGTACACGATAGTCTATAAACTGTTTGGTGAGCTAAAACTGACAAATACTAAATCGTCTTACACATTTCAGCTAAAATTCCACTAGCGACCAGTAGTGACCTATCTTCCGAAATGAGCACATAGAAAATTTTTAGTTTTTCATTTGAGGCAGACTCTCCCTCCCCTTCTCTCTCTCCATATATATCCTGGAATACAGCATAAAATTACCACGAATATGTCTTCAGGAAACAGTTTACTGTGAAATCATAAGGTGATATCAACAGTTACTTTTGATAAGATTTTTTGCGAACATTTAACAGAATACGAAATTCAATGCTTCAATAGGACAGATTGAATAAAAAACATCTTACCAACAACAATAAATCCACAATTTTTGAACAGAAATTTTTGTAAGTTAGTTAGTTACCAGAAAAAAAACGGTTAGCTGCAAATACACCCACAAAAACCCAAGGTAAGATACCAGCTGCACTGTAAAGAACCCGTCTTTATATAACATAAGGCAAAGTCAACATAATAAACGTTAAATATAGTAAACTATTTAACAAGATGAATGGGAGAAGATCGAAATTTGTATATATGTAAGCATACGATGTAAAATGACTGATATTAAACCGATTGTAGTATTTTTGATACATCTAAGGATAAATCTTGAGGATATAACCAATTATATTAAACAAATACTGATTAGTTTAAGTGTTATTAGAATACATCCTCAATTTGTTCACGGTCAAACTTTATTTCTGCTAAAATAATTATTTAATTGGTTGTAAATCATTATTTCCATGTGAGATCTGATTAATAGAATTCCATGGGAAACATTTACTTTTGATTGGATGTGGAATCATTATTATTTTTATAAAAAACATTTTGTTAAAAATTTTCTGGAAATCATTACACTAGTGCATAATAATTTATTTTCTTTAACTGCTTCATACCAATACATAATTAAATGAAATCACAGTGTTAATGTGATAACTCTCCACTGACCAGCATAAAACTTAATTAGCAAGTGTGATTACTCGAGTTCATTATTATCATAATGTTCGTTATTACACAATGTATTGGTCTTCATATCAATAATAAAACAATAATACCCAGTGAAATCCTTCCTAGAACTATAGATATTATTAAACGACAGATTTGAGGAGAGCACGGGGAAAGGTCTGAAACAATTTTCCTTAGTACACAGTCGGTTTAATGTTTTACAAAGAAAAGATTGCATCATAAAGGGATTCGAGATTTAAAATATAAAATGGAGTTTATCCTGACGATTATTCAATCGCTATTATGACCTTTATGTTTCTCATTTTTCTTCATACCTGTTAAGTGGAATATTACATTTCAAAATTCCGAGTTCTTAATTATTTACATCCTTCTATTCTTACCTAACTTTCTGATTATCACGTAACCCCATTCGGTATTTGATGTCTCGAATCACTATATGATGCAATCTTTCCTATCCTTCTATAAGCATATTTATTATACAACTATAAATACGAATGTACAGCTTAAGTAAATAATTTCGTCGAAAAATTTTTTCTTCGCTGAATTCGCAATTAGACAATGGGTTACTCTAATTATTACAAGATAATTCGAATTGCACATCAACAGCTCAAATGATATATAATTTTCATTATATCTATACATAATTGTTGCGAAGTAAATTGTTTAAAAAGCCACAACAGGATAAATATACTGGTAACATCGAACAGTCTAATTCAGTCTGTCAGTTTTTTCACAATTCAACCAGGATATTAGTTATGTTCGTATAATTTAATACAGAATTTATAGGTGAATTATCATACAAGAGTAGGCCAAACGTATACAAGTATGACCAAACGTTAAAAATCTATCCTCCAAATGGTTACTTGTTTAATATGAACAGAGTATACTTTAAAAGTCTACCGGGAATATCTACCAAAACTATAATTTTTAAACAACTGATTCAATAAATCATCGTAATGAATATTTACAGTTAAAAACCAAACTTTCCTAGATCGGTAAACTATATATCTAGGTTCTATAGTTTAAGTATGCTCAAGGTTGTTGAACACAAGACGATATATGATCAATTCTTTAAAAATAACATTGATAGTGTCAGAAACAGTGAGCGGAAGTTTCCGTAAACTTAGTCTTGTTTGATTTCTTTCTGTAAAACACCTACAAAGACAATTCCTTTTGAGTATATTTCAGGTTATATTAATTTAATTAACGACTGTAGTAGTAGTAGTAGTATTTTAACAGGAAATGTGAATAGTCAGGAATCATATTATTATTGGGATAATTTGAAAAGAAAAAAGCCTACAGCAAGAAGTTATTTAGGTATTATTTGCTAAACAACTTACAAACTAAGGTTGTGGCTTTGGTGCCTCATGTCAGAATATTTATTATATGGTATTTATAAAAACATTTTGCAATATTTCAATGATATCGTCTGATTACGATACAGTACAAAATAAGTTCTAGTCACAAAGGGGAATGCCAGAATCTTAGGTATTACAAATACTACTTACTGACAATTGCCAAATAGAATGTAACCAGGATCAACTATGACCCACTGACTGTTAACAGCATCTTCCCTAACTTCAAAGAAGGTAAACCGTAATGACTCAGACTGATATAAGGTCATATTGGGATTTAACTGAGAGAATTCGATCAAAAAGAAGAATTAGACAACATGAAACTAATTACTACCAAGTAATTAGTGAGTACAAATAATTAATCCGTCAAAACAAATTATTAATTATGTTTCTTATTCACTAATTAGTGAATAAGTCTAACAAGCAGTATTTTTCTATTTTAATCCTACTAATATTTATAATGATCAATAGGATTTAAGCGAGACTCAGCTCTTCAATGACTTATCATTCACTTTAGACAACAATTCATAAACTAATTCTCGCGTAGATAATTTAATTAGTGATGCATTAAAGCAAAGTAATAACATAAACTTATCAGTGATTGAACTCTACAATTTTATAACTGTCAGTTACGTCATAAAGTACAGACGTATATATTTAGTTGATGAAAAAGAAACGACATTATCTAACACCAAGAAATTGGTGATTGAAACAGTTATCAGCTAACGAAGTTAACGCACTAAGTTTTTTTAAAAGAAAAAACACGAGCGTTGTGAGTGAGTAAACAAAACTGAAATTATGACGAATACTGATTTATCATGCACAGGCAGAAAAATACTTGTCGTAAAATGAGAGAACAATAAACAACTCTACAGAAATATTGTTCAAATTTATCTTGCTAAAAAATTTGGAATATTTCACTTCATCATGAAAATATAAAATAAAGAGGATGACGATTGAAGTAAAGCGGTTTACGCATTTGATACTCAACTCTATGGGACTATAAAGAACTATCATTCATGCTGCATTCTATATCAGTATAAACAACGGATATGGTATACCTCCTAGTACACAGAATAATAATTAATTAGCAAATTTCCTCTAGATAATGTGCTTAAATTTTTAAACGCAAAAAAAAATTCAACCTAAATAAACCAATATCACTAGTAGCATATCCTCCTAGATACAATTTTAAAAACACACGATTTTGGCCATTTGTTCTTCTATTAGAAAGAATTAACCAAAGACAAGTGGTCTTCACATAAAGAAAGGAAAAGTTAACATACGTGGAACTTAATACATGGGAAAAACACACAAAATAAACTTACAGTCATAATCTACAACTCAGCAAAGTAGTAGAATAGGTTGTTTCGTACAAAAATTTACTGTACAATAGCATAAAAGAAATTCCTTAATTATGAGGAACATTGGCATGATTAACTTTATGACGGCAAACACCGATAAAACAAATAAAGGTAGTGCGAACAAACAAGAAACAATCCAAAAAAATAAATACAAAACTTTAAAAATTCAACAATTTCCACAATTTCCTACAGTTGACTGAAAGATGTAGAGAATTCCGGTGTTTAAGTGTACGACAAAAAAGAAATGCTACGTGGTTATACAGACTAATCGAGTTACTTCTAACATGACTTCAGTTTTAGGTATATAAAATACTTAATAAGATCGAGTGATATTATACAAGAGACAAAATGATCAACTCTTAAAAGTTTAATCCTGGTAGAGAACACCAAAATGGTACTGATATGTGATAATGAAAGTAAAATATGATTGTTCGTTGGGCGTGAACAAACAGACACAAACCACCGACTATTTAATATGTGATTTCCTTTCTTCTCATTGATTTCTATCCTGGGCTCATCGAAAGTGACTGCTCGTAGCTGTGATGAATAAAGTACTATCTAGTGTTAATCTGGTTCTCTATTGTGAGTCGTGAATCCAGGACCTGATATAACGTGATAAGTCTCATTATCGTATCAACATAATATCTCAGTACACCAGAAAGAGGAATATTTTAAACCACCCGTTATATCAGATATAAATGGTGTGACTGCTACTCCAAGTTTAATTTTCATACATAATAACTCTATATTTAACTAGCATAAAGAAGCAATAAGACCAATAATAACAGGAAGATTTCAAGTATAATTGATGAGTGAGATATCTAACTACAAGATGCTTATTTTTTTTAAGCCTGTAACGTTTGAACACTTATCGGACTTGGTAACACGTGTTCATTTGATACATTAAATCTTCGCTACTAATCGATAGATCATCAACTTAAGAGCTATCAAAGCTATCTGAATATTTGCCAAAAATTAGCATATTACAATGTCAACTCAATATGTTTCAACTTTTATTTGAAGAATCAAATTACCTCTATACCTTTGGCATATTGTTCAATCAGGTTAGGCTTGAATATAGCGAAATATCAAGCCAAGTAACAGAGCACAAAGTTGAACACAATTATTCAGATTCATTTATTGGAAATCCCCTTACAATTCTTAAATATAGTGTAATTCTGAACCTATTCTACGTTTATTTAGAAAGTAGTTGATATACAACTTATGACCTGATACAAATATATTCTGATCCAAGGTGCTCCACATGTTATTACAAGAGATAATAAAGCAAAGATGTTAAAACAACTGAAGTATTAATAACAGTTAAAATAAAACAGAGACTATAGTGTAAAAAGAACAAATGGAATTAAGAAATAAGAAATATAAAAAAGTATTAAAACTCAAGATTCAGAAGAAAATAAAGAACAGACTTCAAATCCATTAACAGGTTAACCAGATCTGCCCAACTACGATGTAGCCGTCGACTTTTGTCAATGATTTTCTTTCAGAGGTAACAGTAAGGGAAGTACCTGATACTGCTGCATGGTGTCTGTTTTCAAAACTTTTCAATTTTGCAACTACGGGTTAAATTAGAAAAAATATACACTATTCAAACTGGATTTGATTAACTGGTGATTAACCTTAGTAAAAGTATTAGTTTGCTGAATAAACAAGTGTTTTTTCTAGACATGTAGAGGTTTGATATTGCAAACACTCTAGGTGATAAAAGAATGTAAATAGTGGAAAGGTTTAAATGAATGTCATTGTGAGCATTACTAATAGTAAACTAAAAATAACAAAAGTGAGACTGAAGGTCCTGGGTTCGATTCTTGTTTACGGGGTCGTAGATGCGCATTACTGAAGAGTCTCATACTAGAAAGAAATGGCCATTCAGTTTCTCCAGGTTTTCAATAATCAACTTTCAGTAAAAATGTCCTATTAATACAGAAGTTAACTATATTGGACTTTTTTTAGAAATATATCTCTAACAAAATTATTTTGGACGAATAAATGAAAATCAGTATTTCGTTTAGAAAAGAACGTTACCATGAACTTACTAGGTAAAATATCTAAATGAAATTATCCTAAGAAATATAAATGCATAAATGAACTAGTATAAAAAATCTGCTGTAATATATGAGAACACAAACATAATTAAAATAAGTACTATCATAAATATAAGTAGTAGAAAAACTGATGAAAAAATTCAGACATCACATATACTAACTGAATATATTTTAGAGGAGATTGATTATTTAGAAGAGTGAAATCAGTTTGAGAACTGATGAACATGGCAAAAACATTGGATATTAAGCCTAAGTAGAATTTCATTAATTTCTAACGGTATTATTATTATCACTATTATTATTATTAAGAAAATAATAATAATTATCATATAATCTAGAAATGATTGGAAATGCTGAGAGATATTCAAATGGCGTAATAAACACCGGCATCAAATGTAAATTTTGGGTTAAGAAATCAATGTTCAACATTATCCTAATTTAGTCAACAACCATAAAATAAGATAGAAAAAAGAGGTGAATTACTAGAAGCTGATTTACTTACCACTTAAATCTTGTTTAACTCCTGATACTGATGCTTCAAAAAGCCAAGCACCAAATAGTTGTAACAATGAGTTTATTTCTGGTCTTTGAGGATTTAAGATAATTTGAGAATAGGTTGATAACCAATTTGTAGCTAAATTCTGTAAATGATCGACCTGTATATTTCTATTAACTAAAGACAATATAGGTGGAACATTTCCTAATTTTTGATTAACTGACTGTCCACTTGTTGAAGCATTTGATAACTGCAAAGATCCTTGTGAACTAGAAGTTTGCGACTGTTGAAAAGCATTTGTCAAAGAAGCATTAATTTCAATAGGAGTTAACGAACTACTAGTGGTATGAGGAATATGTACTGAAGTACTATTAAATGGAGCCAACCCAGATTTCAAACCTCCAGAAGTCCCAGTGGAAGCAAGAATACCAGCAGATGTGACTACGCTTGCTAATCTAGATTTTCCTAGATAGGAATATCAATGCAAGAAATAGTTTAAAAAATCACTGTAAGCGTATTTTAACAGAGAATGTAAAGAGTAACATAACTTGGAAAAGAATATACAGTTATATTAGTAAACTGACTTATATTAGTCAGTAATCGGGTAGAGATTGATGTACTCAGCTTTCAGTCAAACTTAATTTATATGAATTAGTGATTCTACTAGCATTCTATCGACTTTATTGTGAATCGAAATAATTAAAACACGGTATCAATCTTCGAACCAACAATTTAAAGTCTAATGTACTAACCATTAAGCCAATGAACCTTTAAAAAACATGTTAGTCTTTATCTTATCTAGCATATACCTAAGTGTGCATAAATGATTCAGATACTTCCGAATAAATATTAAATCTATCTAGTTTTTTCAGCTTTATTTTATAATCATAGGTGGGAATCGTTGAAGTTTTATCAAATTAATCTTTAAGGAATAATTACCTGTTAATTTTCAAATACTGTTAAATTGTCAACTTTGGCGAGTTGTCACTTGTTATTCAAACGTAAAGCAAAAGTAAAAAACAATAAAATTATTGCTCAAATTCAGCAGACCATTGCTGGAGACAATCGCTCTGGGAATTTATCGGTCACAAATTTCTATAATAATTGTTTAAACTTTTAGTATTGATAGGGAAGCAAACTACTATCTACAGTGAGCATAAGTAAAAAATGATTTATAAATACTTTTAACAAGACTTTTAAATGAATTTAATCAACTGTTGGATCAGTAATAGGCTAAATGTAATTCTTATTGCCAATGAAACACGTCGAACGGTACAAATTCTACCACAAACAATTATTAGTGACGCTACATAAGAACATACTTCACATAATTATTTTATTTCCACACTTCTGAAAATGGACTAAACAAACAAAGAGAATACTATCAGTCAGTCGATTCTAACTGTATACAAAACAGAAAAAAGACATAAAATGCTAGACAAATGACAAATTCAGGATGTTAATTTTACAAAACATTCATTTGAAGTACCTGAATAAGAAAGGATTAGAAATTGTCGTTTTAATCAATGAATGTGTGATAACAACGATTTAAAGACGTTTACTTAAAACGAGTTATACACGTAAACCTTAGAAATAAGTGTATTTGCCAAAATTTACCAGAACATTAAAAACCCTACAGTTTTCATTGGAATTTGATGGGATTAAAAATACTAAACATATGAAAAATAATTACATGAATTGAAGTACACTCTTTAAATCGATTCTGGAAAAAACAATATCGCAGAACATACACTAAAGTGTCCTTAAGAAAGCGGAAGATACTTCAATTCATTTTTGATTGTTTGTTTGAATCTTCCCATTGATGTTTAGGACTGCAATTAATCAGCCTCTTATTGACATATGTACATCCTGTGCGGATTGCCTCTATATTGCCCTAATTTACTAGCATTCTAAGCAAAGATGGATAGTGGCTAGCATTGGAATCCAGGACGCGCGTTTCGTCCTTTTTGGGACTCATCATCTGGATGTGCCTGCATCTCGGAGTTGATGTTCAATGTGACTCGAACCCAGTACCGTTCACTCCAGACGCTATCGCCTTACTACTTAGCCGGTACTGTGTTCGAGTCCCAGAGAGAACACCAACTCTGGGATGCAGGTACATCCAGTTGACGAGTCCCAAAAAAAAACGAAACGCGCGTCCTGGATTTCACTGCTAACCACTATCCACCTTTGTTTAGAATGCATGTGACTTAAGGAAAATACTTTAGTTATTAAAATATTTTAAATGTGGAAATAATTACTTACTAGTTGCTTTTTCTGTAGAAAAACTACCAGCAGCCAATCGCGTTCCACTTTGAATATTTGAAAAACCCGTCATAAGGGCTTTCCTGACTTCTGATGTGCATAACATAGAAAAAATAATCAGCACTTATATTAACCTGGTGTTATTCATAATCGTTTTAAAGAAAATTATATAAATAAATATGTTTGTAATACAGGAAAATGTAACGACATTACAACTAATTCCAGAGTATTTTTTTAAAATGAGAGTGACGAGATTTCTTCATTAAAATTTCTATTTGGACCTCAGTAACAAAATGTGTTCATTCACTTGATATTGAGTAGAATTTTCTTGTTTAAGGGCTAATGACACTATCTGGGACAATTCGAATTAATAACTTAATCGTTGATAGCCAAGTGCCTTGACCAATGAATCGATGCACTGTTACAAAGAAGTCATGAACAAAATTGTAACAAATTCCAACAACTGGTAAATAAATTGATCACAGAGAAGTTGAGTTTATTATTATAAGTAAGATTACTAGACAATCCATTCAAAATTAATATATAGGTAAAAGAAATGGATGGTACGTACATGATGTACGATATATCATCTCCTTAAAGCATTTTACACCGTAGAGTATAATAGTTTATAAATTATATGAATGTCAGTCTAACTAATAAAATAATATATAAAACACACACTTTATAGATTTAGACCATTTATAACCACAGATTTCTACATATATCATATTACATATTTTACAAAAATATTTCAATCAATAAGTTACCATCATCATTGTTCACGCTTTGTGTATCTGTGTACTTATGAAATGAAGGGTAACTTTGAAATAATCGACCGATAGGACCATAAAGTTCAGGAATTACACCAACAAATGGATCAATACCAACTGTAAGACTTGGCTGAATACCCAAAAATCCATCCACGATCATTGACAGACCACGTAGGGCTTGATGATATAGATAAGGGAAATAAACAGGTGTCCATCGAATTCTATCATTGCAATTGTATTTCCTAAAAGACACACACAAACACACAGAGAGAGTTAATTTAATCAGTACTTTGTAAATGTTATTTATAGATAATGTTGTTATAGGTACACGATCTCTTATATTGTTTCATGAATGTGAAATTCGGAGACTAAAGAGATATGATGACTTCGTTAACAAATGTACCCATACCTGCCATCATGATTAGACTCATCGAACTTATTGGAGACTGTTGGTTTGAATGTTATGAAGAACCAAATTTACTTTTGGCCAAATAACAACATTTTTAGTAGTCTCATTAAATATAAAAAATAATGACCGAACAATTTATCAATTGGTACATAAAATTAACACAGTAAAGAATGATTTGTAGGTGTAGGAAGGATTTGAATGTGATCAACTTGGTCTCGTGTGCTGTTACGGGTATGAGGGCTGATATCACTTCCCGGCTGCCCACACCGTCGAAGGGTATTTTTTGAGGAACCTGAAAAGGAAGTTGAATTAATGTTGGTCTTAACGACCTGGGAGCGTCACCACAGAGCCCAAGGGACAACTGCTTGAGGCCGGTCACACACGGCATTTTCGTGGAAGGTTTGTAATGTGTTAGCTCCATTCTTCAAAGGGCTTTACCGCCGGAGACGGAAATCTGTGAGGTAAGGTGAGGTGTGACATTTTTAGGGTCGACCTTTTCTAACCCGTTCCTTCCTTGTGAGAAGGCAGCATCACTGCAGATGCTGGTTATCCAAGGGAAACACCTTACTGCTGTCACACCCCTCTACAGTCAGCAGTACGACTTCGCCCTCAGACTTTGAGTTGCTGCTTTTAGTCTTACCGTTCTCCAATCGATCTGCCTGGCATGGTAGAACCTACAGGAACATATGTTCCAGCCAATATAGCTCGGTTGGGTCATCACGATAGGCAAGCCCGACCACCGCGTCAAGGTAGCAGCTTCGGTCAGGGTAAAGAATGATAGACTATACAAAGTTGATTTAGTTGGGTTATGAAATAAAGAGAAGTGAATGACGAACTGTAAGGGACCAAGTAAATTTAGATATAGATTAATATCACGTAAAACTTTGCTGCACTTTTTCAACTTTTATACTTTTTCAGCTTTTGATTTAAATAAATATACGACAAATGATAGCTTTAATTAAGCGTTTTGAACGTAAAGGATTTACAGGTTTCCAGCTACTAAGTAATTAAAGAGATAGCAAAATATTGATGAAACAAAGACAATCGTAAAATATGCTGAACACGAAAAACTACATCACAACATACAATCTACGAAGAAAGTACCATCAGACAGTCTTTTCTGTATCAAAATGATGATGATAGGTGAAAATATGAAAAATTAATACTTGACAAAGACCAGGCATCAGAGTTTACAGTCTTTAATCACATTCATAAGACACTAGATTAAGCTTTATTCGTGAATTGCATTTAATATAGTTTGGTTAGCAAGCATCAGTGATTATCGATTAGTAATACAGAACAGCTTCAATACTCCAATCCCTGTAGTTTTATTGAAAGTTTCTATGATAAAAAATAATACTGAAACCACCTAATTAAGTTTTGCACTTACATAACTTACTCCTTTCTTGAATTAGGGATTTTGAAATCACTTGCTTCCATACGAAAAGCTTACAGTGTCAAGCATTTCTTAATTTCTGTTACGGCTCTACTTGATTACGGCAGAATACGATATACAACTAATGGCACTCGAAAAGACGGGGAAATGATTATTGGGTAAGAATAAAAAATGTACGGAAAAACGTGGGTATCTATAGTTATTAATATTAGCTATAACACCATTATAATTCAGCCCACCCGCAAGGGGACAAATTATGCTATCGTCCAGTCGTAACATGCCACGTTGATATTCTAATGGTTCTACCGATTTCTCATTGGATGAAATCCCTTCGGCTGCTTTAGTCTCTTGAGGTTTCGTTGCGCTATTCGAAGCCGTCCCAAGAATTTCTAATGATTACTTAACTTGTTTTTGTTTTGTAATAAAGATACCTTGGCACTATTTCTTTGATAATAGTCTATAAATATTGTTGTACAAACACTAAGAAATGATGGCATGATGAAATTGCTAGGTTGACCTGACTTCTATTGTTATCAAATGAATGAACCAACAATAAAAACAATAACAGTGTAATTCTTTTGTAATCTATTATACATGAAATAGTTATTCAGTTAACAAACCTCTAATAAATGATAAGTAAGCTAGCGATGTGAACAATGCTTTTAACTCATTTGCTCACTTAACAATCAAATACAGATATAAGACAAACCAGACGGAAAATATTAGTACAGGAGATTTATGGAAATCGCAGGATTTTTACAGTTTTGAATCATGCAGTTAGACGTTAACACTACTGGATACCAGGTCAGTAGTCTGAAGGTTAAAGTATTCGCGTGCAAGACCGAAGAACCTGAGTCCGATTCCCGGTCGCAGGGTCATGAGAACTGCTGTGGAGCCCCATACTAAAACAAAACGGGCTCCCAGTACTTTCAAGATTTAAATAGTGGTCTAGCTAAGATCTCTTAGTAATTTGATACTGGGGAAACTGAACATAGTTATGAATAAAGTTGACTGGTTCAATCTAGACAAATTATAATACAAAATATTCTTTATTGTTTGATACATATTTGAATAATCTAAAACTCCTTTGAAATTCCTAAATAAACAAAAAATAATCTATAAAAAAGAAAGAAACAAGTGGAAGAAGGTGGTTTAGTTTTTTAATAACGAAGTTAATGAAAAGTAATTTATTCGTTGAACCACTCTCCTTTGCTTGTTTTAATCTGCAAAAGTCAATACGCCATGAATACTTGGTGTCACAAAACTTTGGAGTTATTTATAACTGATAGTGATGTAATATTTTTCTGATTTTTAAAGTATGTGTTTTAATTTTTATTTTGGAAATGATTAAGAAAAAACTAAAAATTCAACGTTTTTAAGTCCATGTGAAGTTTTAATACTCAGTATGAAAATTTAATAGTTTGCATTAAACCATTTAATAAAAGTGACATACAAAGTATCCACCAACGATTTATATCAAACCTTATCAGTTCAAAACTGCAATACAGTTTATTCAACAAACTGTAAACTAAATTACATACGTTAAAATTCCCGTATTATTTAGCCAATCAAAAAGATTTAACGGAAATGGAAAGGAATACAAACGAAAAGTAGACAAAAAAGGTTGAGAATTTAACATTAAAATCTAATGTGAATTCATCAGTAACATTATGACCAATTCTGAACTATATTACCATACGTCGCCAAACAACAATTGTCATCAAGTTGAAGGATTCATTCTTTATTTTATTTATTTATTTAAACACATAAACATTGGTACAAGGGGGCACCAAATAGATATGCACCACATAAATCATTCGATTTGAGTGAGGGCCTAATTCAGTAAGTCTACAACTCTTTGAACGATTCAGACTAACACTTATTGGTTTCGTGAATTGATGTCATGTTTTAGTTTAGTCAATTAGTTCAACCTTTTTCGGTCTAAGCTTCGTTTGGTCAGTAATATGTGCTGAAGTGCAAGATGACTCACACAATCCAGTTAATTCAATCGATGGAATTTCACATCCGCATCAAAAGATTTATCTTTAATTTGTTTAAAATATTGAATTTATCCTCAACATTACCCAGTTCACGATTTTGTAATACATAAATAATGATCCAGAGGCACTTAATAACAAATGCCTGTATCTAAGTATATCTTCCAACCTTGTAAGTCACGCCACAAAGCTGTACGATAACACGAAGCTGGCCGTTTTGCATTGAAACTATTATTAGGATAGGACTTTAACTAACGGAAATTTTATTCTTAAAAACGGTAAAAAAAAATTTCTATAAGTTTTACAAATAACTTTGGTTTGAGTCGACTGCTTAACGACACCATTAACCTCAATGAACATGTGAGAACGATAATTCATCAGGACAATCATAAAGATTACAAACGTCATGGAAACCATAGGGAATAAGAAAAATCTATAAGAAGTTCTTTCATATCATCAGGATATATCTTAACAAGTAAAAATATCAGAGCAAAATAGAGAAAATACAGTTTATAACTTACTTATATTCTTCAAAAATCGGTGTATTACAGATTAAACGTTCATGACTAAGATCTACTGGATTGTCGATCAAATATAACATACGAATCCAAGATTCTTTCGCATTTCCATCAGGTAGATCAGATGGAATTAATTGAATGAAAGAAGCATAAGCTAAATTAGAATGAAATAATTGTATTGGTTAACTTGAAGATCAATAGTGTGGATAATACGATGATGTTTGAAACAAAAGGTAATGCGTTCAAGTCTTCATGTGAACATCAATACTTAGCTCAGGTAAATCCTGTGAACGGATCCCAAGCCGGACGAAACACGCGTACTGAATTCCATCACAAACTACATATCAAATATACTGAGAAATGTGTGACTTCATGAATATAGAGGTAATCTAGTAAGGATGAAAATATGGTAACATAGACTAATCAATGGCAGTCTTAAATATCACCGTCAGAAAACTATATAGTGTTAATCCACCTAGATTAATCGATAGTCAGTCAGTCAGTCAGTAACAACGTGGAACTTAGTACGTACGTACATCAGTTCGAATTGCCATACCACATTAGCACAGAGATACAATGGTCGATTCAAATACCGTAGTGGTAGAGGTAGTCAAAGTATAAGCAGTAATCGGAAACATTAGGGTTTGAAGATGTTATTCAAAGAGTATAATACAGTGAAATAAATTTTGAAAGAAAATAAGGGACATGAAGAATTCAGAAGATTAGAATTTGGGAAAACACAAAGAGTGGATGCACCTGTGTCATTGCAAGCGATTTTGAGTCATGTCATTCAGGGTCTCTAACCATCGGTTGCTATCATCTCGCGGTCCCTAACCAGGTAGTCTACACCTACCGGTATGACTCAGTCCACTTGTCAGTGACTTCATGGATTTGTGCCATGTTTTGGTCTGGCCGACCCTAGCTTTCTTCCAACCTACTCCTATACCACTGAACATCGCACGTCAGGTAGTCGTTCGTTGGGCATACGTAACACGTGTCCCAGCCATCTCAACTGATGAAGTTTCACTACTTCATCAATTGATTTGCCATCCTTACCTAGTACCCGTTTCCTAACAACTGCATTACTTACTCGATGGTCCCAGGATATACAAGCAATATTTCGAAGACACCTATGATCAAATACTAGTAACCTACGAATATCCTCTAATCTTACCGGCCATGTTTCACTGCCATGAAGTAGGACGGAACGATCAGCTGAGCAGTAAACACGTCCTTTGGTTGACAGACGGATATCTCGCCTACGCCATAAATGACGCAAGTTAGCAAAAGCTAGTCGAGCCTTCTGTATCCGTGCTGAGATTTCGTCACACACCAGACCACAAGGGCTGATGAGACTTCCAAGATAAGTGAAGCGGTCGACACGCTTAACTACTTTACTGCCTATCGTTAGTTCAGGTGTCGATGCAATCCAATCCTGAAGCAACATTTTGCATTTCGAGGGGGAGAATCGCATCCCGAACATGCTTGCATTGTTGCTTAGAGTGGTCAGAAGACTCTGCATTTTGTCAGCGTCTTTGCCAAATAGAACTATGTCATCGGCATATTCCAAGTCAACAAGTGAATCTCCTGGTAGGAGTTCAACCCTTGGAAATTCAGATGAGGAAAGTGTTACCTCTAAAAGCACGTCAATGACAAAGTTAAACAAGAACGGAGTGGGCAGCCCTGACGAACACCACTTAAGGTAATCAATTCTGATGACAGTTCGCCATAAGCTCTCACTCAGTCAGTCAGCTACAACGTAGGACCAGGCACATATATGCATCGGTCCAGGTTGCCATACCTCGTTAGCACAGCAAGCTCTCACTCGACCAGTCGTGTTTGAGTAGAGAGCCTTTACAAGGTTAATGTACTTCTTTGGTACTCCTTTCAGTGACAAACACTGCCATAGAACCTTACGATCAACAGAGTCGAATGCCGCCTTAAGGTCGAGAAATAATACGATTGTGGGGCGTTTGAAAGTGTGTCTGTGTTCTAGAACCTGATGTAGTGTGAATATCTGGTCTATACAGCCACGTCCAGGTCGAAAACCAGTCTGGTTTTCTCTAATCTGCTCTTCGCGAGCTTTAGTTAGGCGTCGAAGTACTATTGAGGCTAATATTTGAAACATTATATTAGTGAAACTGATTCCTCTGTGATTGTCACAAGAGGACTTTTGTCCTTTCTTATAGACTGGCACAACCAGTGATTGAGACCAGTTAGATGGGATTACGTCCAGTTCCCAAATACTACCTCAAATAATCTCACTGCTAATATTGGACCACAATCCTTAAAAATCTCAGGAGTAAAACTGTCAGGGCCAGCTGCTCTCCCTCGCTTCAAATTTCCTATAGCTTTTTCAACTTCGTAAAGAGTCGGAGGACCTAAATTAACTTGCCATTCAGGTTGACTGGAGATCGTGGGAAACCGAAGTGTGGTTGAAGGCCAGTTGGACTTATCCCTGAAGTGTTCTGCCCATCGATCCAATCTCCTGGATTGAGAATGTATAATATGTCCATCTTTCTCTGAGATTGTTTCGCTAACAATCGGGTTCCCAATACCGGTTTCCCTAACGAGTCTGAACAACTGTCTGCTATTACATATTGCCGCTGCCTTTTCCATCTCTCTGTTGCTTTCGCTACCCACCACTGTTCGCGATCATTGCGTAGGCTTCTTGTCAGCTTGTGCTTAAGCTGACTCCGCTCTTCATTATGTTCAGATCCAGATGGAATGAGTTTTCGAGCATCTTTCAGTACGGTAAATGCTTCTGAGATCCAGTGTTGCTCCCTAACCTTACGGTTTACCGTACTAGCAGATATCACTGCTGTTTCCACAGCTTTTCGGATATCACTACATGCTGCCTCGGGGTGGGCATCACATACATGGATGCTTAACTGTTTTCCTAGTTGTTTCTGAAATATACTCTTAGTTTGACTATCATTAAACAGAACCCTAAGAGGTTTCCTTGCAACGCCTTTCCTACGTCCAGTAAGACGCAAGCAAATACGCGCTCGCACTAGAGCATGATCTGAATCTAAGCATGTGGTCCAGAATGAGCGACAGTCTTCTATCGAGCCTCTCCATCGGTGGCTGATAGCGATGTGATCTATTTGGGTTCAACGTTGGGACGAATTCGGGGGTCGCCATGTCAAAAGATGTTTTTCCTTATGCTTAAAGTTAGTATTTGCAAGGAACAGGCGGTTATCTGAGCATAGCTGCAACAGACGGTCGCCATTATCTGTTCGTTGAGCCACGACACTATAAGATCCACCTAGGTGTCTTTCCCTATTGCTTAGTTTACCTACTTGAGCATTAAAGTCACCAGCCACCATTACTACATCCGAGCGCCTAGATTTTCGGAGAAGGTTGGAAAGCTTTCTGTAAAACTCATCTTTAACATCATGTGAGCTGCAGTCAGTGGGAGAACAGGCAGGAACGACGAAGAGGCAACGACGAGTGTCCCTACCTTTCCGAGTCCTTATTGTTCCGTTTAGTCGGACAGCGCACAAACGATTGTCTACTGGGATCCAGTCTAAGAGAGCTAGTCCTGCCCTAGGACTCAATGTTATACCTACGCCGGCGAGGCCACGAGAAGCAGCATCTGGGCTTCCAGATATACGAAGTGTGAATCGAGTTGGTTCTTTGTTTCGACATGGTGATGTCAAATGAATGACGCTACTCGGATCCTGTATGCGCGTTTCGGAGACGCAGCACACATCGATGGCGTGAGATTCTAGAGTCCTAGCTAAGTAAGCCTGTTGTCCTATTTGGCACAGTGTAGTTTAGAGCGTGGTTTCAGGAGAACAGGAATAACGTTCCGCGTACTCAAATCGTTTGCCTTAGCGGTGCGAGGTGATAAAAGGACGTGAGAAGGGTTAGTCGTGGAGATAAGAGTGGTATTAAGAAGTGTAGGAAGGATTTGAATGTGATCAACTTGGTCTCGTGTGCTGTTACGGGTATGAGGGCTGATATCACTTCCCGGCTGCTCACACCGTCGAAGGGTATTTTTTGAGGAACCTGAAAAGGAAGTTGAATTAATGTTGGTCTTAACGACCTGGGAGCGTCACCGCAGAGCCCAAGGGACAACTGCTTGAGGCCAGTCGCACACGGCCTTTTTGTGGGAAGTTTTTAGGGTGTAGCTCCGTTCTTCAAAGGGCTTTACCGCCGGAGACGGAAATCTGTGAGGTAAGGTGAGGTGTGACATTTTTAGGGTCGACCTTTTCTAACCCGTTCCTTGTGAGAAGGCAGCATCGCTGTAGATGCTGGTTGTCCGAGGGAAACACCTTACTGCTGTCACACCCCTCTACAGTCAACAGTACGACTTCGCCCTCAGACATCGATAGTAACTTAAAATTTCGACAACGTCCTGAGAAAGCAACAACAGCTCAAAAGAAAACTTTTTATGGATATCGAATTTAAAGGAGATACGGCTACTGAAATCTTGAATAAACGGATTTCAAAACCCCTGAATAAAACCTATTCAACTAAGCTCCGCATTGTCTTCTCAAGCCAGTTTATCATTCAGGGATATGTTGAGGACAAATTTTCTCTTTGAGTCATATCGATAAATTTACTTGCTTCTGTACGGTAGGTTACATTGGCCGCATAAAGCGATCACTTTCCAAACGCATCTCAGAACATTATTCGGAGTGGCTGTTAAAAGGAAAATGCAAAAGCTATCAACTCAATACAGGAGCATCTAATCAACTTTAAACACGTCACTTCGAAGGAGTCTTCCTTTAAAATGGTCAAAACAATCAAATGAACTGGATCGAAAGGAGGTTGAATCAAAAACGTATACGCGATTGAGACCCGGACTCTGTGCGTAAAAACGATACGTTCAACCTCTCATCCTTCCTTGACCCTAATTTCCCTCTGTAGTATGTTTTGGTATATTTTTAATTAGTGTTTTGTGATTTTTAACCGTAACCAGTTATTATTATCCATTAACAATTTTTCATGATTATTATCCAGTTATTATTATGACCTTTATGTCCTTTTTTTCATATCTGTCAAGCGGACAATTATCTTTCATAATTTTGACCCGTTAATTATTTACGTCTTTCTATTCTTATCTAACCCTCTGATTATTAGGTAACTCCACTCGATATTTGGAGTCTCGAGTCACTTTATGATGCAACCCTTTCCACCCTTCTATAGACATATATATATTTACCATACAACTATAAATACAAATGTACAGATTAAGTAAATAACTTCGTCGAAAAGAAAATTTTCCTCGCTGAATTCTGTTTTTACTATTCAACGATACAATGGGTTATTTTAATTACTTTAAAAATAACAATTGAGAAATTAACTAATAGGGTTGAAATATTCACCATTGAGTGATTTCATATAAATCAATCACAACCTACTGCACAGACGAAGTCATAAGCACATAGTGATTATTTTTATGTAATATTCAGAATTATATACTGCATTGAATCAATTCAAATGTTCAGCTGTAACACTCAATTGTGTTAGATTACTTCAAAAGAATAGATTCATAAAGAAGAAAGACTATCATTGTGCTATGTTGTTAGAAGATATCTGAAAGCCTAGATGTACTGTTAGTAGGTACAAAGTATTTTGATAACAGACTAACCATATTTTTAAAAAGGTTTGACATTCTAATCTTTTTATGGGTTGGTAAGGGAAAATTGACTCTAATCAACTTGTTCTTAAGGAATATTGCTCAAAGGAACAAGCAATTTTTGGGGAAATAGTTTTTAAAAAATTGTTTACATACGTTTCGAGATGCTTTGAACGATGTAATAGGGTAATATCATTGAAACACTTTTGCGATGCGGGTCTTATTATGATCCTTCGTGATTATTAAAAACACTACTCGTTATCAACTTTATTGAGAAATAGATTGTAGTGAATGAATCAATCATATTTTTGTATCTATTAAGATTCTAGAACACAACCTCATTCGAATCTGCTTTTGAAGAAAGTACTGGACAAATATGTCAGTATTTTGCGTGTGATTTGATCTGTGAGAATCCAACTGTTTAGCTGATGATGAATGAAAAATAGTCGTTAGTGATCACAAGACGTATCATACGTTACTATTTTAACATGGTTTCGTCACATACTACTGACTATATGTTGGAAACTATGTCTGGTTTTTTTATTTTATTGATTTATAGCACAGGTCACTAAGTAAGCCACCAATTTAGTCAAACTAAGACACTGATAAGCTATAATTGCCACTTAACTTTGCGGCACAATCCGGAATATTTGGAAGTGCGTTCAACTTCCAAATTCTGTCTCGCTGTCACATATATTAATACAACAACACTCAACTTCCAAAAGATGGTCTTGGAGAATTGATTATCGAAAAAATTATATATATAAGACCACGTAAAAATTACCGTTTAAGTTAGTAGGTTTATTTAGTATACCAAGTAAAGTAGCGGATAGTGCCACGGAAACACGAGACCACTGTTTAATAAACGCATTATGATGTCGCCATACTTTTGCGCACTCTCTGAATGCGACCCAGAGTTGTGGTTTAGGAAAACAATGAGTACAAGCTTTTAACCAAGTACTGAATAGTAAGTTGGAAACGCAGTCTGATATGACTTCAAATAAGGTAGCTGAATCCTTGGTGCCCCTAACATCTGAAGAACTGGAATGATTTGACAAAAGAGCCATAGAATTAGGTCCACCAACAGATCCTGATCCCGAAATAAAAGTATTGGTCATCTGAGAAGCCCCGGTAGATGACTGGAGTAATCCTGATGGTAAATGTAAAGGTGGTGACAGAATAGCATGACATATGATCAGACAAAACCGCAATATACAATCCCAGGAGTCAGATGTTAACTGAGTCGGTACTGAGCACAATTCTTCGACTGCAACAACCACCAGTTTTATAATATCCAACTGCTTATTTAGCAACGCTGATAAGTGTGTTGACTCGATCACTAAAAAATTATTAAAAAGAATAGGACTAAACAAAAATTTAATTTTAAAAAGCAGAACGAATAAGCAAAACTTACAAACCAAAATTAGGAATAGAGATTACATTAGAGTGGCAACTGAAAATTGTATATCTACATTGCATAAACCATTCTTTATGTAAAATTGGAATAACAATGACACCCGGGAATCAGTAGAACTGATGCAAACTAGTGTAGTTCCAACAGGCTAATCTGAAATGTTACAATATAATCTCCTTGGACCATAAATGACACCAACGTACTAAAATTACGAATACAACAAAAATTACCGTCTTATGGAACCACATCAAAACTACTTTGCTTACCTGGACTGATATCGTTAGGTATTTTGAGACTTTGTCAAAACTCTAAGCACTTTCATTATTATCTGTTAGGAATTCATTATTACTATACAGTAAATTAATGAGAGCAGTGATTCTGAAACAGTTACGTGGCACTGTTAAGTTGAGTTCCAGTCAAACATTTCCTTTAGTTTTGTCATCCCTCACTAACTTAATCTAAATACATAAATATTATAACCGTCCTTACCACTATTATACGACAATCTCGTTTGCAAGATGGAAGTTTTTATTATCCACTAGATACGACTTGATTCCATGTTAGAATATTGCAGCACAGATGCAACAAAATGAACAGATCTGGTGAAAACTGAGACAACAGTTAAGTCATAAACTCACAACTACGAAACAGCTAGACACTGAACCTTCCCGGTCATGGGAGTGGAGTCACGAAAGTACCGAAAATTCCATGATGGTGGAATACCTTTAACCTTCATGTTCTCATGTATGTGAAAATTACAAGGAGGTAACCGACAAGAACCAAGGCTGCTAAAATACTTATGATGGGTTATTATCTACGAAAAGCCGAGAGCCACCACATTATTGACTTAGATGACATTAATATGGCTCCAAACAAGCCACCTGTTTTAATAAGCTGATGAGAATAACATAAAACAACATTTATGACAAGAATAAATGAAAGGCTAAAACTCTAACCTGTAAAAGAAGATGGAGCTTCTGATGAGTCGGCACTAGTCGAATATTGTGGAGGTGCTAAACTTCGACCAAGGGTTGAAAACATTAACTTAGGCTGATCACTTAATGGTTCTGGATCACGTGGAAGGAAATAATAAGTGAGGGAGAACAAAAGCGATTTTAAGAAACGTTGTGGCTCCTTTTGTAGAATCAACGGAATTGGTGAGTTTGAATTCCCTGATTGTGTGGAGCGCATTGAAGAATTAAGACATTTGATCCAATAGCAGTAAATATGTGCACTATGTTTGATGACGTCCCAATTTTCAGATGACATAGTCAGTCCGTAAGTGATAGCCTATGTAATAAAAATGAGACTGCCTAAAATAAACGTAAGATGTGATTGATATGACTAAAAATGATGCACATATGACTGCTTACGATCATGTTAGTAAATAATGACACTAGCGCTTATAAGGTGACCGATTTATTCTAACATATTACTGTTCATATATTTCACAAAATATTACAAACCGTAAATCATAGTCCAAACACTTCATCCATGGTTTCAGGCTAAATGCTATACACACAACTTAGCCATAAAAACCCTATAAAATTGATTACCTCTAAGAGCAGACCAAAAAATTTTGTTTATAACATAGGAAGAAGAAACAACATAGGATTCGGGAAGGTTAAACGTTTTAAAATTCACCTTTATGGTATCTTAAGGCAAAAATCAAGTGTTTTTCTTAAATGTTACATCATGAGCCATCCCAAAAATGGCACATAAAATATTTCTGTACGGTTAGAATGCCTAAAACAGCATACAGATGCTAAGAGATCGTAACTAGTTAAGTATGAAATCGATTTTTGCGTGATAGATGTTAAGAACGAAGGACAAAAGAACAAAAGTTCATGGGAGTAAACTTTATCACACTGCTTTTTGTAATAACCGTGGAAAAAAGAAATAAAGGTTAATGATGTGAAAATCTGTTCTGGCTAACAAAATAGTCAAATGGTCATTTGCTTTTAAGTAATTAGTATCAAGTACCACGTATGCTTTATAACAGAATTGTGTAGCAAATATATAGCGCTATTATGTGTCTCAAATCTTAATAAAACAAAAAACTCAAATTCCTATGACACTAAAGACTTCGCAAGAATTGATTGGTTTTAGGAAACTTTTACTCGCTATAAGTTTAAGTTCAAATTGTTTTATTGTCAGTCAGTACCTTAGTTACAACAAAAACTTCGTATAAACAGGAAAAACTAAGACACATAGTTGTATGAGTTTATGAATCATTATATTTGGTCAGTCAGAATTAACGTAGAGCATGGTAAGAATTTTAGTTGCTCATGTTGTCATACCATTATAGCATAACGAGATGAAATTAACAAGATGAATAGCAAAAAAGTAACAATGATAGTGAGAAAGATTAAGTGTGGAATTTTACAGATGTATAACAGACTAGTACATACATAGAACTGCCTGCAGTACCGTCTGCATACATGAAATGCAAACACAACTATATGATATATACATACATTCTTAACCCACAACGATTAAACACTATTACTAAAGTTACATCAGATAAATATAGATAATAGTAAAATAATTTTAGTCACAACGAATAGGTTTGTGACTCTATGGTTTATAGATTTAACTTCCAAGGATTCAAGTTAGAAATTCTAATCTATAGGATAAATTGTAGGTATTTAAACAGAATAACAAACACTATTAAAATAACCATAAATAAGAAAAAGAGTATGGATTACAATCCAATTTTCCTTGTGGAACAGATTCTGTTTTACTAACTCGAATCGATAATATTGCTGCAATAAATATTGGTAATAGCAGAGATTAAATATTGATCAACGTGCTCACTTTGAAACTGGAAAAAACAACTATAAACTGAGAATGTAATATAAACTAGTGATTCATCATCATATAACCATACATACACCTGGAAATTGCTATTGCTTACTTTTGGAACTCCAACAACAGTACAAAGAAAGAGAAGGTATAAATGAAACCTTTATGCAGCTGTAATGCAAAGACCTACATACTTGACTAGAAATCAAATTATTTTGATCAAAACAACCGGATAGTATTGCTCACCAGTATATAATATGTATGGTCAGTAAATTTATAAACGGATAGGTACCTAGCTACAGATTCGCAAAGCACTGATCTCCTTAAATCAGAAACTCAAAAAATAAACTCTAGACTGATACATCCTGTGTACCTTAGATATTCTAAAACTTACCCCTGCAGGTCAGATATCCCGATTCGAGACTCGACCTAAGAAATACTAAATCTAATTTTAATACACTAATGACTGATTGTGTGAAATTTACACAAGAATCATACTGTTATAAGAGAAAAAATATGTGCAAATTGTATTTTGAACGTACATGCATAACCCAACGCAGTTCATCTGGAGAATCAAAACGTACTACGGAAGTCTGACCAGAAAAAGATGAACGCGGATTCGGTGCTGAAGAAACATTTTGGGGAAGAGATATAGATTCGCTTCGATGAGAAACAGAACCATCATGTGTCGCATCGGTATTGGCAGGTACTACATCACCAGACGATGACAGAAGAGTACATGAACAATCACACTAAAATTTGATTAGAATAAGTTCCCGTATAAACAGGAAAAAGATAGAAAACAGTTTCACTATTTTCGAATTGGTCAACGTGTAAGTAATTTGCATCACCATCTAGCAAGATTTTATCTAATAATACATACACAACGTAAGGTAGTTGGAAGTAGTCAGCAAGAAACTCTGCTCTAGGTCTCATGACACTTAGAATTCATGACCAAAATGTAACTATAATGCTGAAGGGAGTGATGCCCTTTGTGAAGTTTGAACAAGCGTCGCCCAGCTTCACAGCCTGAGACGTTACCGCTGAGCTATTAAGTCCACAACTTACCTATAAGACATCTCGTTTATCAAACAATCATATGTCTATATACAAAAATATTTAGCAAAATGTGAGAAATAAAGACTTGGAGTATGAAACTTAGTGGTGATATTTTCAGGGAATACAGTCTGGAATATTTGAAAATCACCACTTGTTTGATGGTTTACCTTTGCTTCCCTCCATAAAAATTTTTTCAGGAATATTTCACGCATCAAAAAGTTCTGTATTATTGATGGCCATCATGTTAAAACGGTAAAATCTCCACAATAAGTTCACGTGACTAGTTGCTAAATGTATAACTGCTATTACAGATAATTTGGAATAGTAATATTTATTTAATTTTACTAGTTTCTTATTAAGTGCATATAATTTGCAATAATGCATAAACGTAACATGAAAGTATAGTCCGAATAGAGGGCCTCAATACAAAAGTTCATCAACATGGATGAAATGGTAGTTTAATGGTTATGGCATCAAAGTTTCACACTCCCCTAGCCTAATTTAGCATAAGTAACCGTTTAGTATCACTAGTCTTGAAACAAAATCTGTGAATTTAAGCTGGGTGAATGATTACTCAACGAAATCTAAATATTCAGATTAAGTGTGTATTCACGAAACATGTAGGTGAATGTTTCCAAATAATCAAAAGGAAATGAGGTCTGTGAAATGAGACGACAATATAGTTATACGAAAGGTTGCTTGAATCGGAAAAAAATAAATTACTATTATTAGGGAGGCAAAAAATTGGTGATAAGAATAACAGTTCAATTATCATCTAGTTGGATTTTCGAGTGCCCTTTAAAAAATCAACATCCTAAAAGTCAAAGAGCAATAACTAATTGTAAAATAGGTACGATGTTATGTAGAAGTAATAAAGACCCTCATAGAACAGCTCAGCTACACTAATAAAGTTGCCTAATACCCTTACTTCAGATGGAGTTTATTATTATTAAGGTGTTTTAGTATGGCTGATTACGAATACAGTTGTTATCACAAGGATGAGCAAAAGGCTGACCAACAGACGATAAGTAATGATAAGATATGAAGGCTCACAAGATGGAAGCACAAATGAAGACTTCTGAATGAATCGATATCAAGAGACAACAAAGCGGCCAACTGAATAAAATTTTCTTTACTGTAAAGCGTTGCCCTGATATATACAAATTATTGAATAAAATTATAGGACAATTAGAAGTAATTTGAAACATGATTGATTATAGAATATGTGTTTGATTTATTAATCATACACCAAAGAAACTATGACAAAACTAAATAGGTTAATTCTTAACTGTAATGCCACCTATAATAATCAATACAGTCGATTGTAAATGCTAAACAACCAGTTAATTAAGTCCTTTATATTTAATCCAGTTCTGTCACAGATCGATTCAGTGATGGTCACGAACGAATGACCATAGGATATCTCATTTTCAGGCTTCCAATGATTATTCAACTGAAATAATCACGTACGGCTGCTTACTTACTTACGCCTGTTACCCCTTTTAGAGAAGCATAAGCCGCTCACCAGCATTCTCCATCCAGCACTCTCCTGGATGATCCTTTCCAGTTGTTTCCAGTCGCTATTCATACTTTTCATATCTGCTTCCAATTCCCGACGCAATGTGGTTCTCGACCTTCCACTTTTTCGCTTCCCTTCAGGATCCGAAGTTAACGCTTACCTAGTGATGCAGTTTGTTAATTTCCCTAATGTGTGTCCTATCCACACCCAATATCTTTCCTTAATTTCCTCCTCAGCTAAAAGTTGGTTTGTTCTCTACCACAACAGGCTGACGTATGACTGCAGTAATCTGTATTTTATTCATAACTGTGTTTTAATATGACGGGAATTTTCCAGTAACTAATAATTTAAGTTTACTTTTGTAACTGAAAACTTAGTTGCTTGTTTAATTGGAATAAATACATAATCCACTACAAATAATTGTTTTCTTTAACTTAAACACTGTACTATTAAATGAAACATCATCCTACCTTCACACTCATTACAGTGCTGGTGGCTATAGAGTTAGCAACCTCTACAGGAAACAAACGCAAAAAACTTTCATATTCAAGAAGTTGATTGTATGTAGAATGAAGTTCAGAAGACCATCCTTTGTATGCATCTAAGAACATGAAATACAAGTGAAACTAAGTGCAAATTTAACCAAACTAAGAGTAGTATTAGTTGAATATAACTCTCAGTTTCGTGAAGTTTACTAATGATTACACATCAATAAGCTCAAACATAAGAACAAGAAGTTATAGAAGAGAATAAACAAAATTATCAATTCAGATAGTCTTCTGTCAAGAAAATTTAAAATAATAGCTCAGATGATCATACCTGTGAATAAAATGACTTACTAACTAACAACCTACCTACATTTACGCTAGCTTGGTAGTTATTTACTTAAGATCTACACAAGTTACACATTACTTTTCGTCAGAACTAACTGCCAGAAGTTGTTAGTGATGTGTCAGTTAATTTTTGCTGCCGACGATAAACTAGTATATCATAGTGCAGTCGGATACTGATAATATGGATTAATACAAGAATTTTTCTGACTTCCTTGTAAATCCCTTAATTTCATATTTCTTACTAGAAATAGCAATTTTTATGTAACTTTTTAGGCGGTGATTTTTGCCCAGGAAACCTATTCATTGATGTGAAATATCTAGTTGACTTTGTTCTGTTTAATGGAGACTGACATAATTAGGATCATTTGAACGCTTTGAGTAACGATGAACTGGAGAGCATTTATTGCCCAATGAATGCAAAACATTGCTTCTAGACTGGTCTGCATCAACATACAAACTAATGATAGGAAGTGAAGAAGTTGAGAGTGTTTATCTCTCCACCCATCTTGGAAGTCTCACAAGCTCTGATGGACTGGTGTTTGACGATAAACAAGGACATGTTCGGAAACATTCCTAGGCTTTTACCGAACTGCGTCACCTTTGGTGTAAACGAAACGTCTGTCTACGAACCAACGGATGAGCGTGCTGTTCAGCATTTAGCTCTCTTTTAACTTATGTCTCCGAAATGTGGCCTTCAGTGGCAAAAAGCATACGTAAGTTACAATTTCTTGGGCATAGGTGGTTTCGTAGTATTACTGGTCTATGATGGAACAATAAAGTGAACAATACTGGGGTTGTGCACAAGGTACTAGGCAAATATGTATTTATTTATTTATTTGTTTATTTATTTACTTGAACTCATAAATATTGGTATAAAGGCACACCGAATACATATGCGCTACACAAGTCACTCGATTTGTGTGGGCTGGGATACTGCCCATGTGCCCAGACCGAAGCAGGTGGTTTTTATGGGGAGCCACATCCCGTGCCTTAGACCAAAGGTTTTGACCAACAAGGCAGTGGAGCAACGTCAGGAGATGTAATCCCATGGTGGCTGCCGACAAACAATAGGTTTATACTCCATTTGTTCCCTCAGGATCCCAGAGCCCATGTACACCATCGGTTTGGAATCAGGGTTTTTCAACTCCCCTAGGTGGATCCTCCGTATCCATCAACCCGGTTAAAGCGCCGGACATTCGCTTTTCGTCCTCTCAATTTCGTAAACAGAGGGGCTCTCACGACCCATTGATACCCGTTTATTTAATCCAACGAACTGTACCTACATCAACGTCCATATAACCTATGATAAGAAGTTCTCCAAATCATACATAAAAACCGTGAAGATCGATAATAATAATAACTCCTAATAATAGAGACAAATTTAATAGCTGAGTTTAGTGGTTTTGGCTGGTTATTTGAAGCAGTAACAAGCTTAGTGTCAATAGAACAATTTATGTGGGATAAATTTGAACAACACTCAGGAACGCTTGGAATAAATATTGGGTTCGAAGAGCACTAAGTTGATAGCTTGACATAAAAATAAGTCATTTATTTTGTTTGCCAAAGAAGAATCGCTATGAAGATAGGTTCGATAACACTAAAACCATCAGTGACGCAGAATACACTTACAATTAATAAGTTTACTCGTACTTTACGAAAATACTAGAACTAGTATGAAAGATTGGAAACTAAAACTTAACACAGAGCACGGCATACAAAAAAGGAGTGGGATCGAAAAATGAAAAGTATAAAATAGCACTAGCTTTCGGATTTAGGGATCGATAGACGGAATACAACTAGGCCAATACAGCTGGCCCCATCATATGTATCGTCATCCATCCAACGATAATGATCAATGTACTTACTTTAAATGCTAACCTTTTTTCTATATAGTATAAACCAACAACCAACGACTTGGTTGATAGGTTTTATACTGTTTCTTTCACAATGACCCGATACCAGCTATTGAGGTAGGCGGTGGTTAAATTTAAATTAAATATCCGCAAGCCCATCAATCAATATACCAGCCATACACAAAATCATATATATCAAACCTAGGTTGATCACTTGGCGGCCAAATCATACTTAAAAGGCACTTATTAGAGAAGGTGGAATATTTCTACGTTCCCTACCTACATGGACTGTTTCACAGCCACAGAGTAATGCAGTGCAACTGCATGGTAGTCTTTAGTTGTATTGTAACAAGATACGGTCACAGTGAATCATCAAAATGATGAGAATAGTGAAGAATGATTGACATACGATCCAATTTCTCGCCACCTTTAAGTCTCGGTGGTCATTTTTATTGGTGCCATCTGTAAACTAATTTTATAATATAGGGTTAAAGAAGCGACTTTTCAAGATAAGATTCAAAATGAAAAAGTTACCAAAACATGTAGCTAAAAGCATAGCGATAATATTGATCGACTTACTTAAATCCATTTTGTAAAACCAAAACGATCCGTTTATCCAAAACAGTTGATAAAAATTGGTAAAATCCTATTCTGTACTCGCTAAAAACAGGTAATTTTAAAATAAAATGTGAGGAAAGATGAGATAAGATCCCTGAAAGACTAAAAATTAGGGTAAAACGGCAAGTGAAGTTCGAAAGCAAATAAAAAGAACGGAAATCGGCTCACAGGACAATTTGAAGCATGACGTAATAAGTAAGCTTAAAACTTGGTAGAAAAAGAGCCAACAATGTAAAATATTAGAATGATCCAGAAGTCACACTTAGCATAATATTATCACCAATTGCTGACTGTTAAGCCTTAAAAATTTCAAGCAATATTATAATATTAATAGCTGAGACTACCTTTTTAAAAGAAAATTGCATTAAAAGAAACGTATGAAGTTTAAAGTTTCACACATACGTCGTACGTCCGTGTCTGTTCTGAGCGTGTGTGCGTGAAATATTGAGATTTTATTGTCCTAGAATGTGGGCTACTGAGTAAAAGGTCAAATTATTAGTTACGTTAGATGAATTTTATGACAAACGAAAGCTAAGTTTCTCAAAGTATTTCAAAATGTTAGCCGAACTTTAATTTGAAAACCTTAAGATTGACATTTTGTCATCCATTAACATAATGCGTGAAATACAAGCAATATATTACTATAAAAAATATTGCTCATATCCATGGTGATACCACACATACTTTAAAGAGAACATATTGTTACTAATAAATTAACATTGTGCTGCTCATATACAAGCCCAAACTTATGTGTGACTAATAATTTGTTGATTTTCTAGAGCAATCTGTAACATTTCATGCCTTATTTGAAAGTCAAGAAGAAACAGTCACATATGCAATAAGTAATTTTACGCTAAATTACCAAGTGTTAACTAATTTTCTAAGTATATCCCAAGCTGCCAATTATGGGGAAAATTTGGCACATTTTGGGGATGAGCGATGTACGTTATTATCTGGAATTAAGTCTATGCAAATCTGACAAGCTTTAATGCGTCTAATCATCAAAATTCGCAAAAAATTAAAGTACATTAGTACGTTTATCTAGGACTAGGATGAGCTGTCTTTCTCTAGAACAAGACTAACGAAACTAAAGTAACGACAGTTTTATTTCATGCGCGTAGCAAGACGTCCAAACCTCAAGATTGGTTAAATTAACGAACTATTTGTTCCCTGTTATTTCTATCTAACTGATAAGACACCTTAGAATGGTTCTGAATGGAATAAAATCAGCTTTAGCTTGTTGGGCTACCGTATGTTGCAACAGAGTATCACCGTTACCTCCAGGCAGCAACCTGTAGGTTCCTATACCTATAGAGATATGATCGATAAAGGAGAAGGAAGAATGTTTAATCGTAGAAAGGTACTATCATTAGTCCTTGAGAATATTTCAAGTTTTTTCTTGAAGGATTCATGTGAAGTTGCAGCGAATTCCAGCATTTGAGCACTTTCAAAAAGTAGTTGTCTACAGTTCGTTCCACTGTGTTTAGTTTCCAATGTCCGGGTGTTATATCCAACTTTTTTGTTTAGGGTAAGCCTAAGTATGTGTTTAGAGGGATGATTAGAAGTTTTAGGGAGGCTGTAAGCAATTAGAAGGTCACCTCTAAAACGGCTAAACTCTAATGAGTAAAGATTTAGTGATTGAAGGCGCTCTTCATAAGGCTTGAATTTGAATTTCCGAACTGATTTCCTGACGCGCCGTTGGATAATCTACAGAGTGTCCTTATTTTTTTGAGTGAGGAAGGAAATGCTATGTTTCCGTACTCTAAATAAGGACGAATAAAACTGTTGAAGTTTATGTGTAAAGTTCTTCCGTCAATCTGGCCAAAACTGCGCTTCAATGTTAACAGTGCAAGGTTTGCTCGAAAGGCATTTTTGACACAGTCAGGATAGGACTTCAAATCCCAAGGTACAAACACTCCCAAATCTTTTCTCAACTTAGCTGTTGGGAACCTCCAGTTTCGGCTTGTCGACGAGAGGCTGTGTAATTGAGTAAGCTTTTCGGATTGGAGACAAATATATAGATAACCTTTATCTGGTGATGAAGCCTGTCTTTTCTTATCGCCTTTGTGCATATGTTCTATAATTGTTTGTGCTGGTCGTATGCGATGTTGTTATCAGTCCGTTCGTAATCCACCCAGAAGTGCTTTTTACGGCGTGGAAAACCAAGAGTGCGGTACTTGATGACTGTAGGTTACTTGTAGAATCTGAGGACCATTTGCAGAACAGATTGCCGTATGGCACATAAGATCGTGTACAGTAAGAAATCCTAATGAGTATCTACACCATGTTAAGGGCGAACGTTCCAGCCCACTTGCTGCAGATTTACATGTAAAGCTGACACATTCGACCGTTTGAAATTCCAGCGCCTGCTGTTGTTAGGATATCTTGATCAAGTTTTATTGGTAAAACTGAGGATTATGATGGAGTGATAGCTTTTTCTAGGGGAGCCAGAACTGAATAGTTTTTAATCAGTTCTTTTTTGCAAAATACACAGTCTAAGCGAGGTGGCGAATCATAAGAAACATCCGGATCTTGTTGTGTTGTTTTTTAAGTTTAATGGTCGAAAAATCCAGTGAAATTCACCACTAAGTTACACATAACAATCACCCCCCATATCATTAAGAAAGTCTTCTCTCCAAACAATCTATACAACTTTTCGTTCATATGATGTACATATATATATATATATATATATATATATATATATATATATATATATATATATATATACTTATGCCTGTTACTCCTAATGGAGCATAGGCCACCGACCAGCATTCTCCAACCCACTCTGTCCTGGGCCTTCTTTTATAGTTCCATCCAATTCTTGTTCATCTTTTTCATGTCTATTTCCATTTCCTAGCGTAATGTGTTCTTTGGTCTTCCACTTTTCTTTTGGCCTTGAGGATTCCATGTGAGGGCTTGTCTTGTGACGCAGTTGGGTGCTTTCCTCAATGTGTGTCCTATCCACTCCCAGCGCTTCTTTCTGATTTCTTCCTCTGATGGGATCTGGTTTGTTCTCTCCCACAGTAGGTTGTTGCTAATAGTGTCCGGCCAACGGATCCGAAGTATTTTGCGTAGACAAATGTTAATAAACACCTGCATTTTCTGGATGATGGCTTTCGTAGTTCTCCAGGTTTCCGCTCCATACAGTAGAACTGTCTTGACATTTGTATTGAAACTTCTGACCTTAGTGTTGGTTGACAGTTGCTTTGAGTTCCAGATGTTCCTCAGTTGTAAATATGCTGTTCTTGCTTTGTCGATCCGCGCCTTCACATCTGCATCAGATCCACCCTGTTCATCAATGATGCTGCCCAGATATGTAAAGGTTTTTACATCTTCCAAATCTTCTCTGTCAATTGTGACTGTGATTGGTGCATGCTGTGTTGTATCGGAGAATCTTGCTTTTCCCTTTGTGTATACTGAGACCTACTGCTTCTGATGCTGCTGCCACACTGTTCGTCTTCTGCGTTTGTTGTTGCATTTGGGATAGAAGGGCCAGATCATCTGCGAAGTCTAGATCATCCAACTGCATCCTAGATGTCCATTGTATCCTGTGCTTCCCTTCAGATTTTGACGTCTTCAAACTATATGGAGAATGTGACAAAAGAAAACTCAATACTCCACTTTACACGAAAACAACTTAGCACAATCATACCAGAATTGTTCCTAACACCTTTCAAAGCTTACTCACGGCCCCACTTTGAATTTCACAATAATAATGCAGAATCTTTTCTCATGAGACATACACCTCTCATACCAACAACAGAGTTAGACAATGAAGTTCGTGATAGTGAGGTCAGTATCAATGTCAAAGATACAAATAACACTTAATCTGGTGATTTATTTACCTCTAAATATGTTTTGATTCACGGTAGCCAAGTCTATATTAGTCATAACGTATTGCTCGGATCACTCGTTTTGATTCATCGGTCCGTAAGTTGAAGGGCAGGTGGCACCTAAATGACCAAATATATTTGCTCATTTTTCGTTATATGAGCCTTTTTCGCTTACAGAAGATCAAGTGTGATTTTACGTTTTTCAAGACATTTCATCCATGTAAGAAATTCAGATGCAAGTGGACTCGTACAAACCACGAAACTTTACCTTCAAGAACTAACTGTCTGCGATTTGTACACTGAAACTTGAGTATGAAGCTTACAATGAAGACCTGATTCACTGGTTGAATCAAGCTGAGGCACTGTAGAATCACACAAGACTGGCTTTCCCTAAAATCAATTAATTTGGAATTATTTATCTCCGATACTCTCTTAGTCATTTTCTTTCTCCAGTTTATATGTAGAATATGTAATAAATTCACAAATAACTCCACTAAATGTTTTATATTAGTGTGTATGAATAACTACGCGTCAGAAATGTGACAGCAATTAGGTAAGACAACCTCATTGGTTTGAGGCGAATTCACTTGAATAATATCCTTCGTACCTGGTGAATCTACTCCGAAGCATGTACACCGAAAAAGATATTGGATATTTAATCCACATTGACCTTCGAAATAGCTAACCTTGTGTAACTAGGTCCGTTCCTTGAAGGGCTGTAAGATGACAAAAGAAAAACCAGGTTTCCTAACTCCAAAAGCTATATCAAACAGAATCAAATCGAAGGGATTGCAAAAACTGCGATGGTACTGTCAAATGTGTCAAAAACAGTGCAGAGATGAAGTAAGTACCTGCTACTTTCCGACGTTAATTTAAGAATGGTTACAAATGCCATACGATGTCTGAGTCCCACCACAGGCAAATGAAACTTTTTGCCGAAGACGGTGGAAAGTTCATTAGTAGTTTCTCTTCTGATTTTTTGAAAGGATACCTTGACATACTACGTCGACAGTTTGGTGGGAAACGCGTGCATTCCAATGTCGTTTATCAAGAATATATCAAAGACAAAGAACATATACATATGAATGCGACGAGATGGCATACACTTACAGGACTGTGTATGTGGCTTGGAAAACAGGGAATTTGCAAGGTAGATGAAACTGAGAAAGGGTGGTTTATCGAATACATCGATCGCGACCCAGAAAAGTTGAAAAAACAAGAACAGAGTGAGCGTTTGGAAAAGACAGAAGATGAAATCAACAAACAGTTTCTAGGTAAACTCGTGATTTGCTAATTGTATCGATTTATAGAGCGTCAAATAGAACACAATATCAACAAAGTTGAACAAACGGAAGGTCCCGTATACACTCCTCTCATCCGCGCCAACGAAGATGAACCAATTAAATTGGAAATTTCTCTGTCTCAAAAAAAGCCACCTGTCCAGGTGATGAGCACAGAGATTGATCCTTCTCCAAGTTCTTCGGAGGAAAAACCTACTCAAAGTCTAATGACGTTGGGTCCGAAAAAGGAAAGAACTGCAGTAAGCAATCCTATTCTCTTTAATACTAGTGGTTGTCACTTCAGTTGATCGAAGTCATAGTTCAGTGTATTTTATCTTCTCACCAGGTTTTGTTGAAGCTGAATTTTAAGCAAGTATCTTGTTTCTTCTGATAATGACTTCAACTTTTAGACTTAATTTCTACACTTGCGATCGTGGTGTTGTTGCAGTTTTACCGTTTTAACATTTTACACACTTTGACTTTCAGAATCCACTCTTGATTGCTGAGAAAAAAGCACGTGAAGAAAAATCCAAATCTAGTTCTGAAAAGAAGCAAGACACACGTACTACAGCAGTTTCTGGAGTTCGTCGACGTGCCTTGGATGAATTAATGGAAAAAGAAGAAGCTCTTAAAGACAAGAGAAATCGAAGAGATTACTGGATGACAGAAGGGATTGAAGTCAAGCTAATCAATCGCAAACTTCCTGATGATCTACGTTGGAGACATGCCACAGTTTTGAAGATGCTGGATAATTACACGGTTAGTGTGACTAATTATTCATGCACATCATTTAAATTTTATGCAATGCTAATTTACAGAGTCAGACAACATATTCCTCTATTTTGAGGAATGAAACAATTAACCTTATCTTTTGCGATAGTTCCAAGTCTACTGCTGTTTGTATATTTCTCAATGTAGGTTTCACTCTATATCTCCTAAAGCGAGTTTAGCTCCATAATTAACAAGTCGGAAATCTTTTATAACGGTTAGTGTAAAGATCATCAAATTTCTGTAACCAGTTTGGGATACTATACTTCTGTGAATCAGGCAAGTTCCAAGTAACGGGTGGTTGTAAAGTTAATTGCTTACCAAGCGTAATAATGATATGTAAATGAGTCCAGATATTTAAGCAATCAGACATCTTATTACTTAAGACAAATCAAGCTATTATCACCTCAGTAACTCACATGTTCCTGGAAATATGCTCTTCAACTGAGTCCAGACTGTTGTTATTGTCTTGCCCATCTTGAGGACCCAACCAAACTTTATTTGAATATTTGCTCTCTGAGGTCTTAACATTCTGTTCAGGCCGTCTTAAAAGTGGCTAATTCGGAAGCATAGAATTTTAGACTTTAGAGTAAAACTATACTACAACTCCTGTACTGAAAATAGTTTGCATCGTAAAGGCGGTTAGAAAGCAGTCATGTTACTGTCTTGCTAATGTCATGACTCCGTAATAGCTCAAATGTACAATACGGTTGTATTGTTGATTCATTTTGCGAAAAAAAGCATCCATTTTTGCCCGTTATAGGACCCATCACGTAGACGGAACTTTTCATTTATCACTTCCATCAAAAAACTTCATATCACTAGTCTTGAAGAAATTCTCTTGGACTCTTGAGTTGCTTAATATTCACCTGTTTTGTTATACGGACGCTTCACAATGTCTGCTAAGTCGGTATCCTGGTAGTCAGTCACTGGTGTTTATCTGCACATTTTCATCACAAAAAAATTCTCTTCATTAACAATCTTTCTTTGTGTCCTTTCAATATGCACTACTGTTTCGATAAATTTTCATTTAATTGCTGTTACAGAGGACGGATTGCCCACGAAATACTACTCCTGAAACAACACTATGACTTACACACAGGTTTTTACTTTTCGAATGTTATACCGTATCTGATCCCAAGCACCTTCAATTAAAACTCGACTCCCAAGAGATGGATTCAGTTTTTGAGATGCATGCAATGTTTCAATGTGTCTTGACCCTGTCTTGTTGGTATTGATGAGAAAAATCCGTGGTTATCACTATCTACTTCTAGAGTACTATGAAATGTTGGAAGTAGACTAGGTGAAAGCCCTAAAGTTCGCTTAACCATCGCAGCGTACAATCTATTGTTCGGGTGAACTTTCTCTTAGGACTTAAGAAATCCCAAAACTTGTTTAAACACTTAATGAACATTATTTTTAGATTTCATTAAAATCCGTAGGACTCAAGTATATAGACGTCATACAAGCTGTTTGTTAAGGATATCTTAAACATCCCATATCGGTGGGTGTCTCTTAGCATTGTACATCTACGAAAACTTAATCTAGCATTGATTTCAAGCAGGCGGAGTTCACTGATTCTGTCACATCCGGTTGGACTTTTCTTGATCTTAACAGGCAGCTAAGACGTTTAATGAAACATTTCGGCTGACCAATATCGCTGTTTATTTTAATATTATACTGTTTCCGTTGAGTTCCCATCTCACAAGGCAATGAAGCATCGTGAGGAGATGCATTCCAATGGTAGCCGGTGACCAACGATCGGTTCATACTCTATTTGTTCCCTCAGGATACTGGAGCCCATGCGCACCATTGGTTTGGGATCCGGTTAAAGCGCCAGACATTCGCTTTTCGTCCTCTCATTTTCATACACAACACCCCCGTCACTAGAAGGTAGTAAGTAGGACTGCTCTGGTAGAGGTTGTATGCGCGTGACCATATGAGAGTATTTCGAGACGGACAGCGGACTCTCCTCACTCTCGACCATATCAGGTCATTTGGGGGCAAGTAACGTCTTAAAGATTAAGTAGTCACATCATGACAAACGTACAATTTTGGGATTGGATCGGCTATTATGGTAACACAGATAAGTGTACTGAAATCGAAAAAGACCACAAATCTACAGATGGACTAAATTATTAATGTCACATAAGCTCTCGTTTATTTAATTATACTTCTCATCGTGAAAATATACAAAATTATTCATCACAGAATAGAAAGGCCGTTAACAGAGATGAGCACAGGTTTGATAAGTGTTTATCATTTGGCGAATTTCACCTACGTAATTCATGTGTTTTTCGTCATATCAAATGCTTTAAGTATGGCATCATGGGATACATCAAATAGGTCTGTATAGCTGCCGTTCGTTTTTCCATTGGTGATGATAAACTCTGTAGTTCAAATTTTATTAATTTGGGTGTTTCTGATGACCATTTTTCTTTGTCCACGATTTTGGAAGGTAATCTCCATATTCAGAAGTGACTACATACCATCCTTGGTTTATTTCATTACTTTGTTGTCGAAACAGCCATCATAGGGTTTATTATTTCATCCAAGGACTTGGAATCGTTAGATTCTGATGTTGTAGTCCCGACCGTTGTTGCTACCTTGATGTGGTGGTCGGGCTTGCCTATCGTAAGGAAGCAACCGAGCTATACTGACTGGAACAACTGTTCCTCAAGGTCCTACCACGTCAGAAAGGTCGGTTGAAGAGCGGTAAGACTAAAAGCAACAAACCCAAGGTCCGAAGGCGAAGTTGTACTGCTGACTGTACAGAGGTGTGTTAACAGCAAGGTGTTTCCTTCAGACAACCAGCATGATAGCGATGCTGCCTTCCCACAAGGAGGGGTGGGGTTAGAAAAGGTCGACCCTAAAAATGCACACCTCGCCTTATCCCACGGATATCTGTCTCCGGCGGTAAGGTCTCAACAAGTACGGAGCTAACACAAAAACTGCCCATAAAAAGGTCGTGTGTGACCGACCTCAAGCAGTTGTCCCTTGGGCGCTGCGGTCACGCTCCTAGGTCACTAAGACCACTTCTAATCCGATTTCCTTTTCAGGTACCTCCAGAAGAACCCTTCCACGGTGTGGGCAACTGGGAAGTGATAACCGCCCTCATACCTCTAACAGCACTCAAGACCACTGGATTCATAATCAACCTCCCTCTTCAATTCCTATTATTCCTCCTACATCAACTTCAAACTTTAAACTTATTTTTCGGCTTCCCCCTCAAGTGTCACCATAGCCAACGATTCTTGTGCTCAAAACACTGTCCCAGCTCTTTTGAAACCTTGCTCCACACTACACATTGGAGCCTTCAATGTACGCACCCTATGTCAAATCGGTCAGCAGGCTTCCTTGGCTAAAACCCTAGAATCTCGTACCATTAATATATGCTGTGTCTCCGAAACACGCATACAGGACTCCCGTATGGTTATTCACTTGACCTCAACTCGGCAAAACGGAGAGCCAACGAGATACACCCTTCGTGTATCTGGTGACCCGATGGCCAGCTCTCGTGGACTGGCAGGAGTAGGGATAGCACTAAGCATGAGGGCGGATCAAGCACTGTTAGAGTGGATCCCCGTCAACAGTTGTCTATGTGCTGTCCAGCTAAATGGCTCCGTAAGAACTCGGAAGGATAGGGACACACGTCGTTGCCTTTTTGTCGTTTCTGCCTACGCTCCCACTGACTACAGCTCAGATGAAATGAAAGATGAATTTTACAGAAAGCTATCTGAACTTCAGAAAGCTAAACGTTCAGACATAGTACTCGTAGCAGGTGACTTTAATGCCCAGATAGGTAGTCTAAACCAAACAGAAAGGCATTTAGGTGGGTATTTTAGTATACCGGCACAACGAACAGATAATGGTGATCGTCTGTTGCAACTATGTTCAGACAATCGTTTATTTTTAGCAAACACAAATTTTAAGAATAAGGAGAGACATCGTCTAACATGGCGACCCCCTACACCAAACCAACGATGGACTCAAATAGACCATATGGCCATCAGTCATCGTTGGAGAGGGTCGGTACAAGATTGTCGCTCATTTTGGAGTACCTGCTTGGGCTCCGACCATGCCCTAATACGGGCACGCATCTGCTTGCGCCTCACTGGACGCAAAAAAGCCACATTAAAAAGACCCATCAGAACTGAGTTGAGTAACGAAAAAACCAAAAGTAAGTTCCAGGAACAACTGAGGTCACACTTAGGTAGTTCTGAGAACGAGGCTGACCCAGATGTTGCTTGGAAAGATATACAAACAGCTGTGGAAACAGTAATGAAATCTATTAGTGACTTAAACCACAGAGTTACAAAGAACCAGTGGATTTCTTCAAAGTCTATCACACTGATGGATTCTCGCAAACTCGTCCCATCAGGTTCCGAACGTGATGAAGAGCGACAACAAATCAGATCTAGGTTAAGAAAAAGTCTAAAAAACGACCGTGAGCAGTGGTGGGCAACAAAAGCAAAAGAGATGGAAAAGGCGGCGGCTATAGGGAACACAAGACAGCTCTACAGACTAATAAAAGAAACTGGAACTAATAAATCAAGTGTAAGTGAGATTATTTCGGAAAAAGACGATACTCTCATCTACTCCTAGTCCAGACGTTTAGAACGATGGGCGGAACACTTTAGGGAACACTTCAGCTGGCTTTCAGCGACTCTACAACTACCCTCCATTCCCAGACAGCGTGAATGGAACATTGAAGTAGGTCCCCCAACTCTTGCTGAAGTTCAAAAGGCTATAGATAATCTGAAACGAGGAAGGGCAGCTGGACCAGATGGACTGGTTCCAGAAGTCTTTAAGGATGGTGGTCCAATTTTAGCGATTAGGTTGACTAATATTTTAGCTAAGATCTGGGAGTTAGACGTTATTCCATCTGACTGGTCACAATCACTTATCGTCCCAATATATAAGAAAGGATCAAAATCATCTTGTGACAACCACAGAGGGATTAGTTTAACAAATATAGTATCTAAAATACTAGCCTCAATAATAATCAGACGCCTAACTAAGACTCGTGAACTGCGAACACGAGAAAACCAAGCTGGCTTCAGACCTGGTCGTGGCTGCATCGACCACATATTCACCATTCGTCAGGTTCTAGAACACAGGCATACTTATCGGCGTCCAACGATGGTGGTCTTTCTTGACTTAAAAGCAGCATTTGACTCGGTAGACCGCGAGATTCTGTGACAGTCTGTCGTTGAAAGGCGTACCCCAGAAGTACATAAACCTTGTAAAGGCTCTTTACTCGAACACTACTAGTCGAGTCAGAGCTTATGGCGAACTGTCATCTACTTTTTCAACCTCAAGTGGTGTCCGTCAAGGCTGTCCACTTTCTCCATCTCTGTTTAACTTCATCATAGATCTACCGATGGAAATAACACTCTCGTCGACTGAGTCCTCGGGTATTGATCTCTTACCAGGAGGTCCACTTATCGACTTAGAATACGCAGATGACATAGTCCTGTTTGGTGAAGACGCTGATAAAATGCAGAGTCTTTTGTTAGCACTAAGCAACAATGCCAGAATGTTTGGAATGCGCTTCTCTCCCTCTAAATGCAAGTTGTTGCTTCAGAACTGGTCTTCGTCAACACCTGAACTAAGGATAGGGAGTGAAGTGATCGAACGCGTCGACAACTTATCTTGGAAGTCTGATCAGCCCTAATGGGGTGGTATCGGACGAAATCTCAGCGCGGATTCGAAAAGCTCGTTTGGCTTTTGCCAACTTACATCACCTTTGGTGAAGGCGAGATATCCGTCTATCAATAAAAGGATGAGTAGAAGACACCCGTAAGCTACTAGTATTTGACCACAGATGCCTTAGAAATATTGCTGGCGTCTGTTGGGATCACCGGGTAAGTAATAGTGAGGTTAGACGGCAGGGTATTAGGTAATGATAGTAAATCAGTTGATGAGGTTGTTAATCTTCATCGACTGAGATGGTTGGGCCACGTGTTACGTATGCCTGAACACCGATTACCACGACGTGCAATGCTGACGGGTGTTAGAGATGGTTGGAAGAGAATTAGGGGCGGCCAAACCAAAACGTGGCATCAGTGCTTGAAGACACTAACCTCTAGTCTGAGCCATGTTGGTGGGTGCAGACTACTTGGTTGGGGTCCGTGTGACTTTCGTAACCGATGGTTGGAGACTCTTGGTGACATGGCTCAGAATCGATCACAATGGCGTCGGTGCATACACTCCCTGTCTTCCCTTAAACTAAGAGATTAAAATCACTTCATATCTTTCTACGAACTAATTCTATATTCTGGTACTGTATCCTTATATGCAATCTTTCTCCTATATATTACCACCTTTAACCTAACCACTCCTATGAATCCGGTGTTCATCTTGCTGTGCTAATGAGGTATGGCAACCTGGACCGATGCATATATGTGCCTGGTCCTACGTTGTAGCTGACTGACTGACTGATGTTGTAGTACGACCTACTAAGGTTTATTTATTGAGGATAACTGTACACAAGCTGCCTATATAAAAATGCCTTGAATTGTTAATGATAGATAGAAGCTCTTTATACATGTCTTGTAAGTTTTTAGTAAGTGGAATAGGATCCTAAATACTAGTTTTGAAAAGCTTGAAAAAGCTTACTGTAACGGAAAGAACATGCCGAGAAACCCACAAGTATTTTATTTGATAGCATTGCAATTTGTTTGTTCTTTTTTCCTGTTTAGTATTCTAACCTATATTCAGGTCTCCATTAATCACATCTTATGTTCTTCAGTCTTCTGGCAGTAGCCCCAGAGGGACTACAGGCGTTCTTTAACATTATAGAAAATAATAAATATTTCTTAATCAGTTGTTAAACTATCCTATCTCTTTCATTTCACTTTGGATGTCGTATTATCAATTACAGTGAACGTATGTCAAGCACATCATTAATCACTTGCATCAAAACATAAACCCCAATAGACTTGGTGGTCGGGCTTTCTTATGGTGATCGCTCGAACTATATTGACTGAACCACTCATTCGTTTAGGTCCCATCACTTCAGACAGGCCGCTTAAGATTGATGTTCTGAGGTTGAATTCGTACTGGTGACTACAAGAGTGCAATGGCAGTAAGGTCCGAAGTGTACGGATCTAACATTTCAAAAGCTTCTCAAGAAAAGATATGTGACTGGCTTCAAATCGTTATATCTTTCATCTTCTATTCTTGTTTGGTTATTTGTTAGTTGTACAATCTTCTGGTCATATATTGTCTGTAATAGTATAGCTTCATTTGTGTGTAGATATTTTCTGGTCCCAGGATAAAAGTAAAGGCAAAATTAAGTTATGCTCCAAAATGATAATTATTTTGTGCTTCTTACTGCGTAGGCTATCGTACGGACAGTGGAATGTCACACAAAGATCAAAGTGGATCAAAATCACGTTCAAACTGTTATTCCTGAACCATCATCAACAGTTCTTGTTGTTAATGGCGCATACCGAGGAGAGTACGCTACGTTAGAGCAAGTTTTTAAAGAAAAGAATATGTGTGAAATAACAGTGATGACCGTAAGTTTTCTTATTAATACTTTTAATATTGTTTAACGTTCTGTTTTGACTCTGTAACTAAATCTCCAAATGTTTGGATATTTTGTCTGGCAACCCTTTCTCCCAATCATTTTAATTACTTATCGTAATCTGATTTCCAATTACTGCTCTCTTACTTTACATCATTTAATAGCAATCGCCCTGTATTTTGCATCTGATTTCTCAAGTATGTTTGATTTTCAATCCAAAATTATCACTAGTTCATGTTCCACCTTTTTGTGTCTAAATCATATATTCCCACTTTTCAAATTTTAATAGTGTTATGTTTTATGGACTGAATGGTTTAATCATGAGACTTCCATTGACTTTCTTTGAGAAAACATTAGTACAAACTCCAAAATGTAGATAGTTGCTAGGATTTCTCCGCGAATGAGTAATATCCTGCACTGCCAATATGGAACGTGACTAGTTGTTGCAAGTGATTTTGCTGTTCTTATCTGGGCATGTTATTTTATTGCATTTATAGCACAAATACTTTGGTAAAACTGGATACCAGAAGAATGAGTCATAGTATCCAAATACGTTTTGTAATTGTTTGGACCATGTTACTGAAAAGAAACAAAATACATTTAGAAAGCATTTAGCAAATGAGAAAAATAAGAGCTTTAAGGTTAAAAGTCAGATAAAAGAAAATGGCAGGTAAATATTTTTACTTACAGTTACAGAACAATTACTAATAACGTCTTATCACATACCGTATTAATACGACAACCTGTTAGCCACTAATACCAAATGTCTAGTAGCTGCTTTATCGTTGAGGTCTTTCCTTATGGTTATGTTTAAAAAATAATAAAAGCCTCATAATTAAATCAATAGTTTCAAAGAAAAGAACAACTACAAAGCTTTATTTAAAAAGTAATATTTATGTCATTGTTTTTCCAAGCTTAGCCCATTTGCAAAATGAGCAAACGCTTATATGCGTCAACTTTTCGCAGTGGAGCGTGCCAATAGACCCTAGCGTACAACACAATGCTTAAGTCAGTACCTTAGTGATCAAATGACTCGTGTTTTAAGGTATAGATATGTTCAAACACCGTCCCACCATTTCGGCTTGAGTAACCGGGTAATACACTAATCTAACAAATTACAGCTTTATTCTTTTGGACCACACTTCAGGTATGAGGGTATTGATACAAATTGGCGCCCCACACCAATATAAATGGAGTGAAACCCCAACCCACAACAAATTGATCGAAAGCTGAGTTTTTGACCAATTAGCCACCACTATGTACGTAACCATGTTATAATAATATCCTGTAAAGCTGATCACGTAGACCTCTTGATAAAGTAGTTTTATTACCGATAGTTTTTGAAATTCGAAATAACCATTTCATTCTTCTTCGAAGTAATTCTCGTAATCATATTGATCTATATGTTAGAGTTTACATTTATAAAGACTCAAGTTCTTGGTTATTTTCTTAAAACATTGTACTCACTCAGACTATGGGAGTCTAAATATCACGGACTAGGTGTAGTTAAATAGCCACTGAAAAGCAGTAAACCCGGGACATATTTCATCCTGGTATGGTAGTCCTCAGTATTGCTCATCCAAAATCCTACCGAGGATCCAACCTAGGACTTTGTCGTCCCGTTACAAGCCCCTAACCTTTAGATCACCAAACCACCATTTAAAGGTTCACGTTTTTCACTTGAATCAGTTGGTGATTTTGCCGAAACATCTTCCAGTGCGATTGGTGGGTAACTCGTGCATTTAATAAGGTTATGGATGCATATTGCCGATGAGCCTGATACCAGGAGAAAATGGCCGTCTAATGCTTCCTGGTTTCCAATGATTGTCTATGTTTGGTCTGGTGTAAATTATTGGATTCAACAGCTTCCTATACCGATAATAATGGTGTTTTAGTGTCTTGTTCACTTTTGCTGTAGAATTAACATCACTATAGTCTTAAGTTATGTAAAATGTTGCGTACGCCCAACCACCCCCTACTTCTAAGCGAAATAGGTTGGAAGGTATCTATGGGCCCTAAAACCAAAATAATATCAGCCTTAATGGCACAGATACATTCACTCTTTATTTTCTTCTGGGTCTTGAGTCCTAATATTCCACCATGCGTACCTTCTCACTTTCTCTTTGAACCACATTTTGAATACTTAATCTCTCCCGTTATCATTACGACTACATTATTTCGACTCCTTTGCTATTCATCTTATTAATTGCATCTTGTCATGGCGATATAGTGAGAAAAAGTAATGTGATACACGTCTGTACAAGGTTCTGCATTGATTATAACTAACTGACAAACTACGTGAAGTGTAGAAAAGTCATCACAATAATTTTAATGTCATCTTCTGGCTCTATTTCTACGTTTGTAGGCTTTTAAGATAGTAGACATTATTTAATAAATATTATTTCAGAAGAGTTCGTATTCTATCATATTCTTCCCATTGCCTTGTTTTGATTGGCCTTCCTCAGAAACGTAAGTGTTAATCTTTAGTGCTTCTGGTTACTATACACGTGTTCTCAGCTAGTTATGTCAAACTAAACTGATTAGTTTTTTTTGTTTTTGAATCTTTCCGAATTAAAAATTCCATTCCCGAAACCAGTGGGAATTTGTCAGTCAGTCTGTAATTATCGACTTCACCTTTTATAGTAGTAATATATTTTTTGGACTTGCGTGCTTTTATTAAAATCATAGTGGTGTAAATATAGGGGGTTCTATGGCGTTTTCGTAGTTCGCTTTCCATTTGGTAAGAAAATCAACATGTCTCACACGGCAATTTATATCCTCAGCACAGCATAACGAGTATGTTTCAATGGATTTCACAAATTTTCTATCAGTTATGATGTTTTACCATTTCTTTTTTAGGGTCTGTGTATGGGTCGTCTGGTTAAGAACGTTTCTTTGGATGATATTTGCAAACTGTCAGAAGCAAGACAGGAACGGTAGAATTGTTTTCAGTTGTTCCTAGTAATATAGACTTCTGTTGTTCATTTCTAATGTACAGTACTTCCAAATAACAATCAGATATTTTTCTCATGTTGTTGTTAATTAAAAACTGGGTTCATTTTTGATCAGTTTTAAGATTCGTATCACGTTTTTGAACAAATACATTTAAAAAACAATTGGTCATATTGTTATAGAAATGGTTTCAGAGTCATGGTGGATATTCAAACATCTGTCCGATAAAATATTATCAAAGTGTCTTGCGAGGGTTTGTACGCATAATTCTTAAAATTATAGAAAACATTGTGGTCAATGATCTTTGAATACGTAGGGAACGATCAAAATTTCAGTACTACAGCAACCAATTATACATTTACTGTTGTTCTTAAGTACAATCTTTTTGAAGAACTCAAGAGGGTTCCTTATTTCTGAGAGTTGTGCTAACACTATAAGTTAAATGTAAGTCCAACATTATGCTACTGTCAGCATAACTAAATTCACAAATAAAAATATTTGTATAATTCAATCTAATTTTCCACACGAATGAATTACTATCGATTACAAATCAGTGGGGAGTTTTGGAGTTAATTATTTGTTAATATATACAAAAACTCTTAAGGTAGTAAGGATATTTAGTGGTTAACAGACTTAATTAACGATTAATTACAACATAAAGTCAAATAATGGGCTTTTTCTAATTAATAACTAAATTTTTTTATTTGAACACATAAATATTGATACAAAGGGTTACCAAATACATATACGCCATACAATAACAATGAGAACGTGAAGATATAGAGAATGTAAGATGCTTATGGGAAAAAGGGGAACAGTAACAAATAGAAATAATAATAATTGAAGAAGCAGTTAAGTTAGCAAAGGTAAAACCAGAAATAATTCTTCCTGTTAAAGAAGCTACGTCTATTTTTATGAAGAAAGTAAAATAAAGTTACCGCAGGATCGCCACTGGCTTTCATTCTGACCCATATCTGATAACGTCTCTAGGCACTGTGTTGCAGCATCTCTACTACCCCAACCAGAGAGTCATGAACGACCAACAGAAGCTAGTCATATACAGCTTTGCTTCATACTACGACACTGACCACTTCGCTTTTTCCAACCAGTTCCAGCGTCGGCAAATAATGCAAGACGAGGAATTTTCTGGGACGACATTCGTAGAACATGTCCAAGCCATCGAAGTCGATGTTCCAATATAGCGAAACCAATTGCATTATCATCTCTGTGCCCGAACACACGATGCCGAACCTCTGCATTACTAACATGGTGATGCCACTGGATGTCAACAATCCTTCGGAGACAGCGATGATAGAACACAGAGAGTCGTCTAACGTCCTCAACTCGGAGAGACCAGGTTTCACAAGCACAGAGTAATACTGCTCTCCCCGACGCGTTGTATATCCGACCTTTTACAACCAGACTCACATCACGAAGGCATCAAAGATGGCCCAGACTGTCTTGAGCCGCTTTGGCTTTCACTATACGTGAATCGATCTCATCGCCCACGACACCACCAGTACTTATGCAGCTATCCAGATACACCAGTTTATCGAATACTATTTGCTCACTACTCAGAGTGAGCGCAGGATCAGAGTCCTGCCAGTCTTGTAGAAGTACTTTGCACTTCGAAGTTGCAAAGCACATACCGCACTTACGGACATTGATTGCTAACTGATTAAATGCGGATTGCATGGCTTGGGTATTATCGCACAGTAACTAAAAGGCAATGTCGATTAACTGCTCTCAGAATGCACATATAATAGCAACAACTATTTGAAAATATAAACCATTGCAAGTTGAACTAAGTAGTTTAAAGTGCTGGAAAAATATCAATATTTGCGACCGTCTTATGCACAAAATAAGTAGTCAATCACTGAAAAGTGATCATCTAATTGCAATTAATCTAGTTTCCAAACATTTCTAATATTTTAGATAATCTTGACTACCGAATGACTAATCTTGTGTATTTATGAAACAGACCATACTGTAGGAATAATCTGAATCATCTTGTTGGACATTCGGTCAGCTTCAGACAATTAGACAGTTGGAACGATTATGTTCTAGTTTTACTTTCCACCCATTCAACAGAGGTTACTGAAAAGTAGGAACAATATCATTAATAACATTAAAGAACCGGACGTGAGAAATACAATCGAGAAGGAAAGGTTGCAATTAAAGAATGAAAAGTATGTTCAGAACTTAGCGGCATATAGAGAACTTTTATCACTATAATCAAGTTTGGTCCATGTTGCTTATTTTCCAACCACATAACTATAGCGAAGCCGTAATCTAGGAAATAAAGACGACTTAGAACAGCTCTTCAACGTTGTGGGTTTATTCTGTGCATCTGGTTCCATTTTTCAACCTGCATTTATGCTCTCTCGATGGGAGAAACCAGTTAAATTTTCCGATATATAATTGTAATACGGGTAGTCCAATTTGATTATTATGGTTACAGTTAGTGAGTTTATGTGATTGTTCGTTAATTATATTACCTTCAATCCCCGGAAACATCTATTGTTTAATACTATTCTTGTTTGAGGGTCTTTGGGACATCGACAAACTGTTTCCAGAAGGAAATTAGAAAAACTAACTAATGCCAAATATTTAAAATGTTTACAGTTATTATTAGTGAAATTGAACAAGCAACGTCGATGTTGGAGTACAGGTTCATCCAGTAGGTTTTTACTAAACAAGATGAAATGGGCATCTAAAGCGTCACTAGTAATCACTACTTCAATTCTTTAATGTTTTTGGAGACTGGAAATTCGTTTCAGAAAATCATATTACGTAACATATGATAGAGTTCAAAATAGTTAAGTTCATTCCACTTTGCTAAAATCGAGTCAGTGACTTAAATTTGAGATGACTGTGGCGATATGTATAAAGGTCGTAGCAAAAAAGTATTTACTATAGTTGGGGTAATATAAGCGGAATACAAAGCTTCACTGCTTGAATGAAAAACAAACGTTAAATGACGATGTTTTACTTGGGACACAATATAGTCACGACTGAATTATCTTTCACAATTTCACCAGCATATCTCAACAATGTTCAAACTAGACAGGTGTGAATAAATACTCAATATTTATTCATCATGGTTTTCATAAATGTAACTAGTAAGGTTGTAATGGCGCATTGAATTATCTGTCATGTATATGAGCAATGCATCAATAGTTAAATTCATGAGTCAATTGAAGCTAAGCCACCATGGAAAACTTGGAAGCACTAGACGACTGTTTCGTCATATTGTGGCACTCCTCAGCAGAGGGCATCCATGATCACACCTCGTGAGATTCGAACCCAACACCTATCAGTCTCGCGCACGAGCGCTTAACCACTAGACCATTGAGCAGGCACCCGACGGTGTTAATGTCTAACTTCAAACAATCCACAAAGTTGTGCCACCGTCCACCAGAAGCCAAAACTTATAACGCTGACAATATAGAGAATGAGGTCTCATTGAGCAAATGGAAGAGTATATTATGTACTTCCAAAAAAAACAGAATACCGTTTCAAGCTGTCAGTCAGGAATTAGATCTGTACGTTGCATATCATTGTTGCACTATAAATAGATTGTTTTCATCAAATAATTGTACTCATTTTAATTTATTAGGCTCCCATGGTTTTAATAAAGCAATCTAACAATAATATAGAAGGGAAATAAAGACCATATACAACGATCTTTTCCATGATTAGAATGTGTACTATAAATTCTTAAAGTTTGAATATAGAATCTAATTAACTTTAGAGGATGTGGATTAATATGCTTTTTAGGTCGCCATGCATCTCACTTGCAAACTGATACAAATTGTTCAAAACTGGATTCTGATTGGCTACTTGCAAACTACCAATCGACATGAGGAAAAGGATTTGGATTTCCTTCTTATGGAACATGGAACCTAGAACAGCTAAAACAAGATTATTTTAAAAGTTCATTAAATCACCGAAAAAATGAACAAAACTAAGAACTATTTAAACGTAATTTTTGTAGCCTCTCTGTTATTATCATTATTATTACTGACTTGTAATACATCACATGTTCAAAAAAATATTTCTCAAAGTTCATCTACTTGCCAATTACAACTAGAATGTATCGGAGCTAGTTCATCCGGATATGGTCGTGTACGCATACCTGTTCGATCAGCTCGAGGGCCAGCTGGACCAACTGGGGAACAAGGAAATCCTGGACCACCAGGTCCTCGCGGAGAAACAAGTAAGTTAAAAGAAAGTTTAACGATGTGCTATTAAATTATTCATGAAAATGAATTGCAATTTTAACGTCTAGATCTCAAAGCAAAAAACTATAGAAAACACTAAGATATGTCGCATCTTTTATGTTTTTAAAACTAACTTTAAAAATGTTAGCTCTTCATGGTTTTTAATTGCATTGACGCCTTTACCAGCCAATTTTTAAACCATGCATCTAAGAAAAAGTATAGATTGTAAACGTTAGTTATCCTGGTGATGATTTGACAGATTTACAATCGAAATTCCAGCCTTCATACATGAACTCCCAAAAACTATAATGTTAGACGATTATTTTCATTTTCATCGCTGTATGGAGTTTCAGAGAAGAAACTCTCATCACCATTCCTGGCGATTTACCCAGTTTAAAAATCATGCCTGAATTCTGATAATTTGTTGATTTTGTTAAAAACAGAATATAAAAAGATGAATGACGATTGTTTGTAAACAACGTTTTGATATTTGGTAGTTGAAGATATACAATGTTTAATAACTTAGACTAGTGATTATACTGAAAGTCAGTGAATTTGATCCATCAATAGGAACTGAACTGACATTATATAAGCTATCATTCAGTAATGAGACTGTTAATTTTACATGCCGCAATCTATAGTAAAACATAAAAGTATTTTATTATTTAGTATATTTGTCAAGAATGCCCAAACATCCTTAAGTATAGAATACAAAAGTCTGTGAAAATGAAGAAATGTTGCATAATTTAATAAAGCAATCAAAAACTCTAAAGGTTCAAGTGCTTAATATATGTTGTTTTATAGTTCCTAGGGTTTTTAGGAACTGATCAGTGTAGAAATGTAAACGGTAAGCGCCTTTTTTACAGAAAAGAAAAATGATGATTGATATAATAAATGACACTTACGATTTATTAAGTTAGAAAGAGTGCTAGGGTCGAAGTGTAATATGGAATTGATCATGACTCTTTTGTACACAGAAAACAAGTGTGGATCGGAATAACTATCACCTTGGGCCACCTTAATATGCATTTATCAGTTTACCTGCTTTTGTGGAGTAGATGGTTTTTTATATACAAAGCGTTCACATGATAAACGACTATTCCAGCATGATAGAGCGTGGCTATGTAAACGGGATTTCAAGTCAATCACTACCCCATTCCTCATAGTTAACTCTGGTCAGTAACTTGTGCGCAGCTGTAGCCTTAACAGTCGCATGATCGGAGGTAATATTTTCTTCATTAAATTGTCTATAATTCTTTTTCAACGACTCAATAGGCTTAGGATGCAATTCATAACATCTAAATGTACAATGTTACTCCAGGATTAGCTTGCGTCATCACCTGAATTAATGATAGGGAGTGATGTAGTTGGACGCACATATTGAGAAGGCTTGATTGGCTTTTGGAGACTTGAGTACTTTGTGGGGTTAGTGAAATATCCGTCTTTCAAACAAAGGACAATCTTACTATTTAGCAATTTGCTCCGTTCTAATTTGTCCACGTGAAACACGGCCATTAAGTGTAGAGAACATTCATAGGTTAGTGATGCTCGATTATAGTTATCTTCCAGTAAGCAATGCTTGGGCTAGGAATGGGATATTAGGTATGGATGGGGAGTCGATTGAAGAGATAGCAGACCTTGATCAACTGAGGTGTTTGGGATGTGTGTAGCGTATGCTATCCATCACCTACCTTGACGGGCGACGCTATCTCGTATAGGAGTAGAATGGAATAAGCCTATGGGAGGCCAAACCAAAACTCGGTATCAGTCCATAAAGTCACTGGCAGGTGAACTAGGCCATTTCAACAAATGTATACTACCTTATTGTGATCTGCGTGATTATAGTAACTAGTGGTTACAAACGTTGAATGATTTGGCTGAAAATCATTTGCAACGGCATAAGTGCACCCATTCTATATCTTTCTTCAAATTTTGAAATTCTAAATTCCCCATAATTTTTGTTTTGTATTTATATGTTACTACATTATATTTCTTAAATTGTATCTTCGATACTTAATCTTTTATATTACCACTGATAATGTTACTATCCCTACTGCTCTGAAACTTTCCCTACCAGTTTCATCCCACTGTACTAATTGAACATGGTAACTTGAACCGATTTACACGAATACCAGGCTCTACATAGTATTTTAATAATTTTAATAACTGGAATAAATTAAAACGATTATCAATAATCGTCACCATAAACAACTTACATCAGGACAACTGCAAAGTATACGCTTTTTTAAAGTCATAGACAAGTATTATTAATCAGCATCACCGAATCTTACCAAGTGTTTCCTATTATTTAACACCATAATCAATAATTATATATATATAATTTCTTTTATAAAACTACTATTAATAATGATTTAATTACTAGAACTATACTACTAAGATATAGTTGATGGGGGTTTTGTTGAGACTTTAATAATTTCAATAGTTAAAATCATGAGTCAATTGAAGGTAGACCACTATAGAAAACCTGGAAGCACTGGAAGGCCGTTTCGTCCTAGTATGGGACTCCTCAGCAATGCGCATCCACGATCCCGCCCTCCTCGTGAGATCCGAATCCAGGACCTATCAGTAAGCTGATATCTCACAACAGACCCGGTTGAACTCCACTGGTCATGACTTCTTACTAGAACTGACTTCAAGAAGTATTTCCTTTTAAAATAAAGTTTATAACTTGATGATGCATTTTATTTACAGAATAAAATAAAATATTGACATCATTATCTACTTAATAAATTTGATTATAGAAATATCTAATCAATTCTATCTGGAAACTTGATTGATTTTTGTTTAGTTTTCATTAAGAACTGTAAGGTTAATTATTAACTTAAAAGTATAATATAAATAAAAAAATTGTTAATTAGCTTAAGTGCAACCTCTGATTAAGATGTGTATTTTATCACTCATTTAAAAATGAGTGATGATGAAGACTAGGCTAGAATATTGTTAAAATTGTATAGTTAGTTATTCCATACAAATGTATGTCATTATTTCTTGGTCCCTTCAAGATTGTTTGTACAAAATGTAGTTTATAAATAATTAAATATTATCCTGATAAATTATAGTAATCAATTTAGATGAATAAGTAATCAGTATTGTTACTATAAACCAGTAGGTGAAATTGGGTAATTTTTCTATATGGTCTTAATGCATTAATAATTATTACTTACTTACTTATGCCTGTGAATCCTAATGGAGCATAGGCCGCATTCTCCAACTCACTCTGTCCTGGGCCTCCTTTTCTAGTTCCATCCAATTCTTGTTCATTTTTCTCATGTTTATTTCCATTTCCCGTCATAATGTGTTCTTTGGTCTTTCTCTTTTCCTTTGGCCTTGAGGATTCCATCTGAGGGCTTGTCTTGTGACGCAGTTGTGTGCTTTCCTCAATGTGTGTCCTATCCACTTCCAGCGCTTCTTCCTGATTTCTTCCTCCGCTGGGATCTGGTTTGTTCTCTCCCACAGTAGGTTGTTGCTAATAGTGTCCGGCCAACGGATCCGAAGTATTTTGCGTAGACAATTGTTAATAAACACCTGTATCTTCTGGATGATGGCTTTCGTATTTCTCCAGGTTTCCGCTCCATACAGTAGAACTGTCTTGACATTTGTATTGAAAATCCTGAACTTGGTGTTGGTTGACAGTTGCTTTGAGTTCCAGACGTTTCTCAGTTGTAAATATGCTGTTCTTGCTTTGTCGATCCGCGCCTTCACATCTGCATCAGATCCACCATGTTCATCAATTATGCTGCCCAGATATGTAAAGGTTTTTATATCTTCCAAATCTTCTCCGTCAATTGTGACTGTGATTGGTGCATGCTGTGTTGTATTGGAGTATCTTGCTTTTCCCTCTGTGTATATTGAGACCTACTGCTTCTGAGGCTGCTGCTACACTGGTCGTCTTCTCCTTATATTATTATATTAATAAAAATTTTTTTAATGAATCAATTACTTAAGTTCTGTGTTATGAAATTGCATATAACAACGGATATTCAATCAACAGTCTTGATGGATTGAACTCCTAAGATATTTTCAAAATATAGAATTATAATTTAGCTTTATTAATCAATTTAAAATTACATATTCTGAGATTAAGTTTAATCGTAAACTTACGTCAGCTTTAGATACACTAGATACTAGGAAACAGTAGATAACTGTTGTAATGTAGGACTTTTCATCAGAATGATTTCATGAACACTATAATGATAATAATAATAATGGATTTAATCAGTGTTATGTGTTTAATACAATGAGGAATTCTCGACTGAATGTTATCGATCCCCAAACATTCATGTCTTTCAGCGATGACATTAATGTTAATGCAGTGAGTTCAACATTCCAGCCTCAGTTATTCAGTTATCTAACGTTTGTGAGTAGTTGCCCCACATACGACTTAGATGAATATATTGGTTACAATTATCCTACGGGGCTTGAGAAATTCCATTTTATAGATAGCTACTATTGAGTACATATTTATTGTCGTTAAGTTCATAATGCTAAGTGTTTCAGTGTTCCTTGATTTTCAACCGTTTCCTCAAGTCATCAGTTCTCGATGTAAATCCGCTTTAAAATATACGAGTCTCCACAAAACCATCTGATGTAATATCTGTTTATTCGTCAAATTGCTTTTTTTTATAGCAAAATTACAACCTATATGGATTCCTAGACCAGTAGAATATCAAATAGCTTTTTATACAGGTTTGTCAAAAAGTATTGAGAATAAACCAGTGAACAAAAATTGTCAATTAATTTTTGAATCAGTTATGTTGAATCTTGGCAACGGATATGATAATACTACAGGTATATTCACCGTTCCTGTTTCGGGTGTTTATATATTTGTTGTAGTTATATCAGCACAAAGTTATGAAAAGGTAAGTGGATTATTTAATGATCTGCTTTTTCATTTTTATATCAATCTGACAATTAACAACGTTGATTTAGTTAAAAATGTTAAAATAGTAAATTGACTCTAATAGCATCCAAATGATTTCCCACTTAGATGAGATTCATCCACATACAATAGTTTGTGTTACTTATATAGTTCTATTTCACCAGATCGATTTTAAATCATTTCAGTTCAAGGTTTCATACAATATTGCTAACTAGATCATTTTACATGTGTATAACTGAGAATCATTTATAAAGTATTACTAATAGTGTTAGATGTACTTCATTATTATCTGTATCTATCTACTTTTTATTAAGAATTTAAAACAATAAAATCGGTTATCTATGTAAAAGGCTAAACAATTATTCACTTTTCTCATTAGTGTTCTTTTTTTGTTAACTACAAAAATTGAACTAATTTCATTTAATGAAGTGAAGATTTACAATGCTTATGATCCAATTAGTCATATTTTCGAAAACGTCAGATTTAAATAACTTTCATCAACTCTTCTTAGTGAGATTTAAAATTTACATTTGATAATATACTGAAAAGCCGTACTATAATTCATATACATTAATTAATTTTCCTTTTATCTACAAATCAGTCTTGTGTAACTCCTTACTATATCACGCTAAGTTCTTTTTATTTAAAAGGAAAATAACATTTAGTTTTAAAGAAAATTTATCCCCTATCTATACTCAATGGTATTTAAGCCACTAGTAAATTTCATTAGTTATTTTGATATGTTAAATAGATATATATATTAAGTAATACAAATAGAAAAAGAGTTTGCAAATGACTATGTAATAATGTAAAAGATTAACAACGCAGGTTGGTATTTTCGGTGTTGTGTTTTCTGATAAATATATGTTGACGATGTTTATAACGATACTGAAACTATTAAGCTTGGAGAACAGAACATCACCACAATTCAATTTTCATCATAACTTGGCAGTCATTCATATAATAATTATGCATCTAATTTTATGACCAAAATAATTTTAGAAAATACCATGTTATTTTAAGTAATATACATCAATATACGAATATTAACTATCCCGTGCGTCTAGGTTTTCAATAGTGGTTTAGCTTAGATTGATTCGTGAACTCAACTATGAAAATACTATAATCTCCATAAATCCCCGTGTTTCATTGATAAAAATAGAAATCAATAAATTTTTTAATGTTGTAAAATTTATTTTAAATTAGTATTAATATAAAGCTTCATTTAGATTATAATAGTTATTTTAAGTTGATCTGTTAGAAACAACGGAATAAGTGAACTTTGTTTGCTTTTACAAGAACAAAAGTCAATATTGTTAGAGAATTTAGTCCATAGTAGTATTAACTTCACTATATATGCTTATAAATACAAATATAAAATGAAAATTAATATTCATTTCGGATACTCAGCACTACATTCCATTGTCATTGAGAAATTATCTAAAAGATATTCACATTAGAATGATCAAGTTTTTATATATAAGCTGGAATGTAAATCAAAAACACAACACATAGCTTTCAATCTTGTAAGTTTATATTAAATCTGATTTAAAATATCTAAACATAATATTCCCTTAAAAATTATATTGTTTTTATTTCTAATATGTACACTTACAAATCAGGAGTTCTTCAGTTGTAGATTTAATTTAAAGACTAAACTACTTTCATACAAACAGGCAATACAGTATTTAGTAACTAATCCAGTTTATATATTCTTTTATCAGGACAGAGAAATAAGCTACATTAAGTGATAAGAAAAAAATCATGGTAGTCTTCTATTAATTAAAAAATGAAGTTTCGCATAATCTTTACGTATATGATATCTTACAATTTGTCAGTTAGACTATAAAGAATTAAAAGACCATGATTAAGTCCACTTTCAAAAAAAAAAATAGATTTTCATTAAGATTTGCTAAGGAAGATATGAGGCAAAAACACTTTTCACGGATTAAAGACGTAGTATCGAAGAAAATTATATTTATGAATGTTGACTTCAAAGAAGATAGTTCTAGCGAATTACTTATAGTATCTGGAGAGGTAATTCTAAATGTTACTTTTCACAGTAAATCTTATAGTGCAATATAATAATCCGTTTACATGCTTTCAAATTTAAAATAAACTATCATAAAATACCAACTCAACGTATGTTTACCAGTTCATTAGCTCTTTGATAGCTGGATATAAGTAGAATTTTCTTCAAAATTACTTACTCATGGAATCCAAAGACAGCTTCCAGAAGGGCTTATTAGAAGGTAAAGTAAATCAATTGCATCCTCTATTCTGCAGGATGTACTAAGTTTAGGAAATCCAACCTCAGTTGCAAGCTGAAATCTAAGATTTTAGGAGATTAACAATAAAACCCAAGTTACGTTAGTGAAGTTTCATCGTGAATTATTTTTCTAACTTATTTTGAGTTCAAGACTGGGTCATTAGAGAAATGTAAACCTATAAATTAGTAAGCTAGTCTCTTACACCGAAGGAGAATAAGAGTTTTAATCTCATTTTGCATTGTTTATTTGAATCTTCCTATTGATGTTTAGGATCGCTAATAATCAATCTTTTAAACAATACAAAATGAATTTAAACTTCACCTCATTGCACAAGCTGATGGCTATCATAACTCAGTAGCTTAGTAGATGAGGCGATGGAGTTTGAAGCGAACGGTACTAGGTTCGAGTCCTAGAGTGAATATCAACTATGGGATACAGGTAAATCCAGATGACGAATCCCAAATGGGACGAGACGCGCGTCGTTAATTACCCACTATCCATCTTTACTTACAATAAAAGTTATGTTACGAGGATGATTTTAGAATTTTTGTTACTTTGACTAAATGTAATTGTTAGATAATTTACATTCATAGCGTACTATTTATTATGCTCTTAGGTTCTATATCAATATAAGTTGTAAGAATTGTATTGTTGAATAATATCATGTCAAAACTAGTCTCTTTTTTCCAAACTAAAATTTACTAAAAATCTTTATTTCTTTCGTCATTTTTCCCATAGAACGGAAATACTTAGTTTTAATACTAAATATTTTTTTCAAATCTGTAAAAATTTGTCTTTTTTTAAAAAAAAATTTAAAACAAACTTTCAAGTGTTTTTTTTTCAGAAGAAAAAAAAGAGACGAAAAAGAAAGTTGATCACGCGAAGAAAACATATTCACTCTTAGTTGAAAATTAAATTTGACACAAGTACATGGTTATAAAGTGTAGAACTAATAATAATAATAATAATAATAATAATAATAATAATAATAATATTGATTAAAAGATTCTTATTTGAGATAAACTAAAACGCTTAAGAAAATCATATTTATTCTATTTCGGTTTTTAAAAAAAAAAAGAATTACAAACAAAAACTTGTTTATTCATCTCTATCAATATGCGTATAACCAAACAAAGAGATTGGTTGACTATTCATTGTACAATCTCTGATTTTATCACTGACAATATTTATAGGTTAAATAAATGTTCTAGTGAAATAGAATTGTATTTCCTACTTCTACAGACTTTATAAGTATAAAAATGCATTTCCATATGTTTACATACATACAAAATGCACACAAACGCATATATATATATATATATATATATATATATATATATATATATATATATATTCCTTTTTGTTTAGTGTTGTATGTGTGATTTACCCCTGTAAGATAAACAATAAAATGACAAATTTTGACTAATGCTTTTGTTGCATGTTAAAAGCTATCAAATTATAAGTTGAAAAGAGCAGAAAATGAATTCACATACATATTTACAATTTTCACTGGAAATAAACTTAATTTCATTGTATGAGATAAATTTTTGGGATAAAATTCATTTCTTTAATTTATTTTTAATACTTATAACTGTCAGCTTCTACCCTCTTTTCTTTTTTTTTTTTTGAAACGAAAAGTTTTACGAAAGGAATTGATGTACAAATAATCAAAATTAGAGTATAATTAATTTACCGCTAAGTTAAAACAACAAGATAATCTACTAGGAATGTTATGTTGTTGATATGATGAAATTTGTAGACAGATTTTAATAAGGAAAGATATGAACTGGAGAACTGTTAAAATATGAGTAAAAATGGATAGCTGTTTTGGTTCTGATTTGGGATCAGTGTTTAGTGTAACGTGGAAAGCGAATTATCTGTAGATAACTGATTTCATATTTAGTGATTTGTTTTTAACTTGTGATACTGTGAGGTCATGACGTGAGTTGGTAATTATTTCACTGTTCACATTTTTGAACTCCACTAATCAAAATTTTGGTGGAGTTTCGTTCTCTGAGTTGGATGGTTTGGTCGTGGAGCTTTTATCGTTCTTCTAAACACATATGGAGAAATTCAAACACTTCACTTCTATTTGAAGTTTGTGCTGATGATGTCGTTCAGAAGAACGATGAAAGCTCCACGACCAAACCATCCAGCTCAGAGAACAAAACTCCACCAAAATCATCCACCTGAGCTACAAATCTTCTCCAGCATCTCCACTAATTAAAAACTTGTTATTATGACTTGGGAAATCTTGTTGAACATAAATGATTAGAGGGAACACAATTATTGTTTGGTATGGGGTTTGTGAATATAAGTTAATTCTGAGGATATTTTTCATTAGCGATACGACAAAAAGAATATTATTTGGGTAATTTACATAACTCTTTTAAGTTTTAAGCCTCGTATGAACTAAATGATTTTCTTCACTAATCTGAGATGTGTAAAAAGTTTCTGATGAACAAAATCCAACCGAATAATGTGCTAATTACAGTAGATTACCTAATTCAATTGAAGAACTATATCAATGAACTGTGATACCAGTTTTATTTAAAAAAATAAACCTATTTAAATGATAAATAAATAGTGATAGTTACTGAGTTATTAAATATTTTAGACATGTTACATGCAGTATCGAAACAGTTTCTAAATCTTCCAACCAGAATAAGAACATTAGATCAATCTGGCTGTTTGAACAATAATAAAACATTTATGGTTCATTTTAATCTATAAATATATTCTAGTAGTTGAATGTTTTATTGTAATAGTGAAATTTGAAATGCAAGATAAACTCTATAGTTTTCATCTTGAAATTATGAATGAAATACTCAATTTCAAGCCTTTCACTTTGAATAAAGAAAGAACGGAGATCATAGCAGAATTATCTTCAATTGCTTAAAACCTAAAGAACAACTATTTAAGTTTGTTCAATCTACTTGACTTTTTTTTCGGGTCAATAAACGATGTAAATTCGCCAGTAGTTCATGTATATTTAAAGCAATCAAAACGACTTCAGTTCCTGTTATTGGTTGAGAAATAAGATATAAATCAAAAGTTAGGTTTTTATCACAATTTCGATGAGTACTTTGCCTAATTCACGTAACTCAATACTGTTTAGTGCTATAATCATCTTAGTAAGTGTTAGTGTCGTAGTAATACTCGCACAATATAAGGACCAGTTAAAATTAATCTGGATATAGTGATACACAGAACAAAATATATACATTTTTTTAGTAGGTGTCCTAATCTAGAAACACACGACGCTTTGTTATTGGATATGACTGTTATCCACAAAATCACTCCAAGATACAAATTAATACACCTTTAGTGTCAACCACCACAAACAAGAGTTGACATCCACCGCTTATACATTAAATGAATTCGGCTGTTTCACAAATATCTGTCTAAGATTGATAGATCATTCAGTCTTCGTGGATAATGGGTTACTTTTAGTGGAGAAATCCAGATTACCACTCACATTGTTGAAATAATTAATTCAATTGTATCAGGTAGTTTGCCAGTCAATATGAATGAGCAGCACATACTAGAGGAATGTACACAACTTATACTCTTAAAGTATTATGTCAAAATACCATCTGCGTGACTACTCTTTCCGAAATCCTCTCGTAACTTATCGTCTATTGTCACAAGTTTCGAAGTCTATATAGACCTTCTGCATATGGTTTCTTACATTATATAATTATGATATCTGTATGAGATTGTAAATTTAAATTTCTCGACTGTTATCAATTCTTAAAATAAATCAACTTGAATTAAACACTAGCAACCTCAGAACAAAATAGCTATCGTCCCTAAATTCAAATGTACTACAAGCATAAAATTGAGGCACACAACACTTTATTTTCATATTGATAGTTTATTTACCAGGTATTTTGCCTGTAGTCATCAGTTAAGAAATAATGAATTCAATAATCACCGGAATGTCACTAAATTGCAGATAAATAGGAACGGGAACCCTCAAGGCCAAAGGAAAAGAGGGAAACCAAAGAACACATTACGACGGGAAATGGAGACAGACATGAGAAAAATTGGATAGAGTTGAAAAGGAAGGCTCAGGACAGAGTGGGTTGGGGAACACTGGTCGGTGGCCTATGCTCCATTGGGAGTAACAGGCGTAAGTAAGAAACGGGATTCAGATAACTGAAAGAAGTCAAGTAAGATCTCACATCATCTCAGTTCACTTTGTATATCGCAATTCACTGACATAATACACTAGACCTCGAACACATTGCCATTCGTCAAGCGTTCGTAATAATTAGAAAATTGGTGATGGCTCGGATATCAAGTTACATGCCATTTAATGAAGCAGCTAGAAGAGTTACTGTTATGAGTTTCAGACTATAACCAATTATCCGTACTTAGCAAATTGCTATTTGGATATCATTTTATCTGGGTTTCAAAATATTTTATGTGCGAATCAGCAACCGACAATATTTTGGCATCCAAGTTTTTGGAGCAAAAATTTTGCAGGGCTCGGAAATACGATAAGACAGTCTACATCGAAGTACGTAAAGCAAAACCTCGAACCGCGTCCAAACAGTTGACAGTTCAGTAGTCACAAAATCCGTAGATTTGCCGCGAAGCAAACCATACAAATACATAAAGATAAATAAGACTGAAAACATGACTAATCGATTATATTACATGAAGTTCATTGCATAAAATTAGATTTTAAAGTAATTAGTCTTATATCTATAAAAAATGGACTTTCTAAAATCTGAATTCATCTTTCGGATTTTATGCTCAAAAAGGAGGGCTAGTATGATTTCACGTAATTCGGTGAAGGGTTATATAATCTTTAAAGTTCAGAAATTTCAACCATATACTAGTTATCTATCACTTATAACCTAGTTTAATTACTTTTTATCATGTGTAACTTTTGTCTATCTGCAAATAATTTTTTTTAAATATATTTAGGCAGGCGTACGACTACTACAAAATGGCAAAGTTGTGTTACTTTCATGGTGTGAAAGTACATTTTGGGCAACTGTAACTAATCAAGCTATTATTCAATTAAATAAAAATGATCAAATATGGTTAGAATGTAGAGATGAAGCTTATCGTTTACATGGACATATGTATAGCAGCCTATCTGGTTATCTTCTTTATCCTCATGACATATAATCGTGACAACACGAGAATCTTTTCTTCTGTGTGTAACTTCTGTTTAGTTAAATGTAAATCATTCAAATAATTATTCAGTGGTATGATCTACAATCTTCTATCACATACTTATGTAACGAATTTTTGTTACCACATAATAATTATACTTTTATTAGACTCAATTTTGTGATGACAAATAAAATGAGTACATTAATCGACAAACAAGCTAATGAAGTATTAAATATTATACAGAATAATTAAGTGATAATACTGCAAAGATGTGATTCTTATGAATACACTGAAAAGAAACGAGTCTAGTATTTACATGTTTTGCATCAATCAAATATAAAATCACTTAAATGATTGTGTAACATTTTCACTCAAATAACCGGGAGATCTATAGTTTCATTCAAAAACTTTTGTAACTGTTCGAGTAGAAAGCAGAGTACTCAAAAGATTTGAAGTTCATATACCTGTTTTTCAGGGGTAGATAAAATCCACGGAAAAACTATACTATACTGAGAAAGCAATCATCATAAAGCTAGAGACTTCAGGCATTTTGAACAAAATTTAAAAGTAGTGCCAATTTGTATCCAACTCATGAAGAATCTTGTAAAAAGTACCTTCCTTTATTGCACACAATTTAGAATTGATGCCATCAACAGTGAAAACACCATAATGGAAAGAGGAACTACAAAAAGTGTTTAACCCTGATGCAGATATTATATGAAGAATAATTTTAATAATAATTGGTCCGTTCCTCTTTTTCTGAATTAAATCCAGTCACTACTGATGTACTGAATGATAAGCACTCTTGAATCATATAAACTGATTGATGAAGTAGTTAAGAATTTTGTTTATCGAGTAGTAATCTCATAACACCATTTCAACGGTCTTTCAATGATTCTGTACATAAATATTGTGATAGTGAGAAAGCACATATACATGAATCGAAAGTCATGGACACAGACTGGTCTTTATCAAATGAATGAGTTTTATGGCGATAGAATTTCGATTTTGACAGTTGTTTACTCATGAGTATAGTCTTTATGCTATTTTCTGAGTTGACCAAAGTCGTCAGTATCGTATACTTTCATCATTTACACAAAAATTTTAAGTTGATTTATTTAATATCCTTCAAATTAGTAAAACAACGTCCTTTAATGAAGGTAATAATGATCAAAATATGAAATAAAGTAAATGATAGATATTTATTAAACTGTCTCTCATTTTATGTAACCATTAAAAGTATTCTTATATTCGTCAATATGAGGTTAAATTCTTTCAGGTATGATAAATTCACTAATCTATGATTCCCTACATTATTAAATCATTTACAGTAATTATTATTGTTACAAGGGTAATAAACTTCAGAATGGGATGAATATAAAAACTGAAGACGTTTAATGCTTGTTATCTACCATTAAAAAGTGTAAACAATTCAGTAAATTGAACTTCTAATAAACTGCAGTAAATTATTGAATAAAATAATAGAATTTAAAACAAAATACACATTAACAATAAATAATTAACTTATATTGATAGACAAATAGCTGGGAATATTGAACACATGCATATGATGGAAAGCGAAGACACAATTGCACGACTAAACTCACAGAAACAATCTTTTACTATCCTTAACACTTTTACATTGAAACATGTAACGACAGTTCGTCGTTGGAAAATCTTTCTCTGAATAAGCGAATATTTAAATACTTTAAAAAAAGAGAATGTGACTTATACAATAGATAAAAACTGTTTAACATTTTTTTATACACAAATTAGGAAGCAAATGATGTTATTCAGACAATATTTAATCTTTTCATATCTGATGGTGATGATAAATACAACAAAAGAAAAAACATCACGGTTTACATTTCCTACAGGATAACACGACGTGTCAACCACCACATCAATAATGGTTGAATGAATGCAATCAGAAGTAGTAAATATAATCGGCGTTTATTACACTCAGATGGATACGCTTCAACATGTGGAAGAATTTTGAGTTTGAGGCTTCTTATCTGAAAATAATTAAAATGAAAAAAAACAAGGTAAATTTACAAACTGTAACAGTCAGTGGTGTAGGATGAAAAGGATAAAATGAGTACCTGAAAAAGTAACATTCATAGCTTAGTATTTGGTGTTTTCTAACTTTAATATTCGATTATGAACCACTTATTCGGACGCTTAGTGGATCATTTACTTACGCCTGTTAGGTTCCGTGGAGCACTGACTGCCGAACAAAACTCTATAACTAACTCTGTCTTGGGCTCTGCTTCCCAATTTTTGTCAATTGCTATTCATTCCCTTCATGTCTACCTCAGATTCCCAGCGCAATGTGTTCTTTGATCTGCCGCTTTTCCTTTTACCTTGAAAACAACGAGTTATCACTTGCCTCGTGATCCAGTTTGATGATTTCCTCGGTGTATGTCCTATCCACCTCCACCGTCTATTCTTAACATACTCTTCAACTAAAGGTCGATTTGTTCTTTGTCACAGTAGATTGTTGCTAATGATGTTTGACCGATGGATATGGGGTATCTTGCAAACACAATTGTCTATAGATGGCTGTACTCTCTTGATGATGGTTGTAGTAATTCTCTCTTCGTACAATAAGACTTTCTCGACGTATATATTAAAAAATCATAAATTCAGTGTTGAATGACAGTTCTTTTTAGTCCCAGAATAAATAAATCCATACATGCTTAAGTTGTATAAGTGTTTGGAGATTAATAATTGACCTCTTAGTCAATCAAACGCAGAGCAGAACTGACACAAGTGCATTGGTTCAAGTTGTCGTACTGTATTAGTACAATTTGACAGAATTGTCAAGACGAATACTAAAGTATTAAAAGTTGTGACAGTATTAGTGCTAACAGAAAAGGTTAGGGATAATAGATACGATTCTAGAAAATATGGAATTATAGGATGATAAAAAAATTCGAGATGGTTTAGGAATTTAAAATATAAGGAAAGACGAAGAGTGAATGCATCTCAGCCATTTTATCCCAAGTTTTTAACGACTACTTCCGATAATTCCGCGGACCCTCACTACTCATTTCGACAATCAATCGCTTCATTGACTAACTTTGGTTTGACCACCTCCAGATTTCTTCTACATTACTTCGACTACAGACAAATGTTTACGTCAAGGTAGGTGGTTCAGCGCACATAATACATATTCCAATCATTTCAGTTGGGGAAGATTTGCTGTTTCAACAACCGATTTCCCATCCTTAACTAGTACCCTGAGCCTCACTCGGTAGCCCAAGCATACACAAGCAATGTTTCAGAGGTACTTATGACTAAATACCAGTAACCAACGTATATTCTCTATTACGAAGACCATTTTTCACAACCACAAATTAAACAAAGCGAACTATTGACTGTTATACATATCCTCTACTTGGAATATGAATATCTCGCCTGCGCTAAAAGCGGCTCAAGTTGAGAAAATATAAAAAAATTTCTGAATCCACGACGAGATTTCATCGGGCACCAACCCAAAATAAGTTGAGTGATCTACACGTGCAACCACTTTGCATCTAATCGTTTGATGCAAACTAGTCCTAAAACAACATCTTGAATTTAGCACGGGAGAAAAATGCATCCAAAAAGTGCTTGAATTTTTGCTCATGTATTTTATATTTGACTTTTGAGTACTGAACGTTTTTAAATTGATTAAACAGATAAAATGACGTATTCACTTAAAAATTCAAAAACCGTAGTTTTGGCTTTGCTGGTTTCTTCTAAATGAGTTGATGTTGTGCAGCAAATGGGAACATACATAACTTATCATGTGGCATGTGTAAAAGGTTTGCCTAGCATTCATTTATATGGATTTACAAGTTGTGACATGACTAGATACTGTTATATAAAATCTCAAGAACAACGTATTGTGATGGTTAGGAAAAGTAAGTTCTAATATTAAAAAAACCAATTTTCTTTTTTAAATTGTTTAACACCACAGAAATATAATTTTTGCTAGTTTTAATCATGTTTAATTTCATTCAAATCATTATTAATAGAAAGTGCAAGTTAATGTTGGTACATTATTAAGAATAGCACATCATAATAAGACTTTATCCGCTGGAGATCAATAGAAGAGATTATTACAACAAAAACTTTAACACAAAAATCTATAAGTGAACTCACGAGGAAAAATGCCAATGCTAAACTAGTATACAGTAAACTAAAATAATAGCCTGGTCGATCCAAACCAATGTAACTAATCAACACAACTATCATGCTATAAAAAAATAAAAGAGTTGTAAACAACGAGTTAGAACACTGTGAAATGATCGGTAACATTATTTCATACCACGAATTCAGATTAAACAGATCTTATAAGACAGATTTAGGTAATTCAAACAAACGACAGTGATTTAGATTGTTTTAAGATAAACTAAATGACGAGGATTTTGGAAACAATTGGTCTCACGTTCATCCCGAGAACAGAAAAGCTAACAGGGTTTCGATGAGAAACCGAGGAAACTTACTGGTAATTTCCACAAGACGAACAAATGTTGAGTTATCATATACATACTGCAAAACACTGATAATTTATAATGAAATGCTTGTTTTTCAAACTTCGTTTGATTATATAAATATATAAATATACAGATTTTGTCAACATCTTAAAGTATGAGTTTTTCCAGTAAGTTAGTCTTCTTGAATGAAAAAATACTAAGAGTTCAAAATCCACAATGAACTTGAGATTACTAAAACAGTGATTTAACAATCAAAGCAATAGATACACGTGTATATTATATCCGAAATGAGAATAGTAAGCACCATTACGTCTAACTGCTATCATCTTTACAATTATGTTCACTTTCAGTGCTAGGATATTAATATTAGAAGTGGACCTCGGGTGTCTTTTTCAATAACTTCGATAATCTTAACTTTGAAATGTCAAAATAAATTTTATGTATACCGATTTAACAATACAGGTTTAACTGTGTTTTTTAAAATTATAAGTCAACAGAAAAGACGAGTGTTAGTTTTGTCATAAAATGAATAGTTGTAAATGAATATCACCTAGTGAAATTCCTATAATCTCTGAGTATTATGATAAACAATAAATGCAACATTTTCTAAAATAATACTTACTAACCAAGCAAAATTTCATGTAATGGGGATTTCATAAGTGTACGAAGATTGGTATTAAACATTCAAACAACCACATAGACTATCTAAATGTTGCTGTCTCGCCGATAAGGGTTTAAATGAGCTACACGTGATTTTGGTTACTGGCTAATGTATCTGTATTTTTCAGGGTGTTCAGACCATGAAATATCTTAGTGTACTATTAAGACAAACAACTTGTTGAAAGTTCATTATTAAATTCTATGATTATTAACAGAGAAATATAAATACGATTAATTATAAACAAAAGTAAATAAATTGAAGCACTAACCTGACAAATTTATAACCACAATAGGCAACTATATCTAAATAAGAAATATTGTTCTGAATATTGAGGATATAGATTGCAAAAAGAGATAATAAAACTTCAAGCAATAACCAGCCAAAAGCTTCACTAGATAAAATCCCAAGGTACTCTGGTGAAAAACGACCTTGAAATCCAAATATAACACCACTCAGAAGTATGTATGTGATAGTAGCCATCAAAGGAATATACAAATCAGGAGCATTGATATCATCACCTGGAGGAACAGGTCCAGCAGGATCATAATTTACACCCCATTTCTATTATCAAGTGAAAATATTAAAAAAAACAGTATAAACGAATAAGTTACATAGATGCAATAATGAAACCGATCAACAAAGAGTGGATAAAATGTTTAGTTGCATACATAATCTGTTGCAACTCAGTAAATAAGTACATATAATCTATTTGGTTATGAGCCATGTTTTGAGGTCTGGTAAGAATATGTTGAGTTATAGAGACAAATTAAAATGGATAACAGGTGTTACAATGATCAACTTTAATTAATTACATCCGATGAATACAAATACTGATTCTCACTTCTTTGAGTAATTAAGCCACTTATACTACCTTCGTTTTCTGATATGATTCATGCTGAAAGCCCGACCATATTTCGTTTGTTTCTATGCTGAGTTTTTATACTTTGACGATGAAGCAGAAGCAACTGAATATGGTATAAGTTTTTTAACCATATTATTTATTAATGTTTGACAATAATATAGGGCACTATATATTATTAGCAAGCAACACCGTATCTTCGGACAAACGCGGTCAAAAATATTCAAACTTTGTCTCACAGATTAAGACTGCCGTTGCAAATGTGACTATACGTCCCATTGTTAACGATTTTAAACCATAAGGACATAAAGATTTTTGACGGCCAATATGATTTCATACATGTACACCTAAGTGAAATGCTGGCTACGTGGTTAATATGTTCGACTTATAATCACATGTGTGGCGCATATATATTTGGCGCACTCTTGTACCAGTACGTATGTGTACAAATAAATAAAATAAAAATATAGTCACAGTCTCGGGTTCGAACCTCGTCTAACCTCCCTATGGTCAACATACGTTTAGGCTGTCTCCGAACATTATCGTGTTCAGGACAAGACGGGATTAGTTTTCGAGCATCTGTTAATTCAATGGACGCCGGTGAAATCCACTGATTCTTCTTAACCTTTTGGTTTAAGTTGAGAGTATTTATCACTGCTGTATCCACAGCTTTTTGGATATCCTGTCAAGATAATTCGGGATGGATATTACTTTCATGGTTGATTAACTCGCTCCCCAATTGTTTCTGAAATATATTCATAACTTTTTCAGCATTAAGTTGAGCTCTAAGGGGTTTTCTTGCGGTGACGTTTCTATGCCCAATAAGATGCAAACAAATACGTGCTCGAACTAAAGCGTAATTTGAGTCCGCATATGTGCTCCAGAATGAGCGAGTCTTCAATCGAGCACTTGCTACGAAGGCTTATGTCATTGTGTTCCGTTTGAGTCCATCGATGAGTCGATTGTAGAGGTCGCCACATAAGACGATGTATCTGCTTATGTTTAAAGTTGATGTTTGCCAGAAATTGGCAGCTGCCCGTGCATAGTTGTAACAGTCATTATCTGTTCGCTAGGCCGCAACACCGTAAGATTCACCTAAGTGACTTTCAGTTTAGCCTAGTTTACCTAAGTGAGTTAAAGCGATGAAAAAGGCAGCGGCTGCAGGTAACACAAAACAGCTCTTCAGACTAATACAAAACTGGAACTAATAAGTCAAGTGTGAGTGAGGCGATCTTGGAAAAAGACGATACTCTTATCTGCTCTCAGCCCGAACGTTTAGAACGATGGACGTAACACTTTAGAGAACAGTTTAGCTGGCCTTCAGCTACTCTATGACTACCCACCATTCCCAGGCAGCCTGAATAGCACATTGAAGCAGGTCCCCTGACTCTAGCTGAAGTTCAAAAAGCTATACTTAATCTGAAACGAGGAATAGCAGCTGATTCAGATGGATTGGCTCCAAAGGTCTTTAAGTATGGTGGTCCAATTTTAGCGACTAGGTTGACTAATATTCTAGCTAAAATCTGGGAATTGGATGTAATCCTGTCTGACTGGTCGCAATCACTGATTGTCCCACTACATAAGAAGGGGTCGAAATCATCATGTGATAACCATAAAGGGGTTAATTTGACTAATATATCATCTAAAACGCTAGACTCAATTATTATCGGGCGTCTAACGAAAACTAGTAAACTAAAAACACGAGAAAATCAGATTGGTCCCAGATCTGGTCGTGGCTGCATCAACCATATATTCACTATTCATCAAGCATGCTTATCGGCGTCCTACAATGAGTTTTTCTTGACTTAAAAGCAGTATTTGACTCTGTAGACCGAGAGGTTTTCTGACAGTGTCTATCATTGAAAGGTGCACCCCTGAAGTATATAAACCTTGTGAAAGCTCTTTTCTCGAACACTATCAATCGAGTCAGAGCTTATGACGAAATTTCGTTCGATTTTGCAACCACAAGTGGTGTCCGTCAAGGTTGTCCACTATTGCTTAATCATAAACATACTGATGGAAATAACGTTCTCGTCGTCTGAATTGCCAGGGACCTATCTCCTAACAGGAAGTTCACTTATTGACTCATAATTCGTAGATGGCATAGTCCTGTTTGGTGAAAACGCTGATAAAATACAGTCTTTTGGTAGCACCGAGCAACAATACCATAATGTTTGGGATGCCTGGACACCGATTAATACGACACGCAATCCTGATTAGTGCTTGAGACGGTTGGGAGAAAGTTAGGGACGACCAAATCAAAACTTGGCACCAGTACTGGAAGTCACTAACTTCTGGTATGAGCCATGTTGATAGATGCGGACTACTTGGTTGGAGTCCGCATGACTATCGTAACCAATGGTTGGAGACTCTGAGTGACATGGCGCAGAATCGATCACACTATCTGTCTCCCCTTAAACTGTGAGATTAAAATATCTTTACATTTTTCCTTCTACCAACTAATTCTTTCTTCCTGTACTATATCCTTATACACAAACTTTCTTCTATATATATTTTTACCATTGAAGTATTTATTTATTTAAACACATTAACATTCGTACAGTCAGTCAGTAACAACGTAGAACTTCGTACGTACGTACATCAGTTCGAGTTGCCACACCACATTAGCACAGAGATGCCGTGGTCGATTCAAATCCCGTAGTGGTAGAGGTAATAAGAGTATAAGCAGTAATCGGAAAGATTAGTGTTTGGAGATGTTACTTAAAGAGTATAATACAGTGAAATAAACTTGGGAAGAGAAAAAAAAGAGACAAAGGGGAATCAGGAGCTCAAAATTTGGGAGAACACAAAGAGTGGATGCACCTGCGCCATTGCAAACGATTTTGAGCCATGTCATTCAAGGTCTCTAACCATCGGTCGCTATCATCTCGCGGTCCCCAACCAGGTAGTCTACACCTACCAACATGACTCAGACCACATTCGTACAAAGGGGTACAAAATCATTCGATTTGTGTGAGGGCTTGGATACTGCCCGAGTGCTCAAAACGAAGCAGATAGTTTTCATAGGGAGCCACACCCTAAGCCTTAGACCGAAAGGTCTGACCCACAAGGCAGTGGAGAAACGATAGATGTAATCCCATGGTAGCCGGTGACCAATGATAGGTCTATAAGCTATTTGTTCCCTCAGGATCCCAGAGCCCATGTACAATATTAGTTTGGAATCATGGTTTTTCAACTCCTCTAAGTAAACTCTCTGTGTCCACCAACTCGCTTAAAGAGCCAGACATTCGCTCTTCGTCCTCTCAATTTCGTAAAAAACACCCGACACATAAGGAAGTGAATAGGAATTTCCTGGTAGTGGTTATATGCATGTGGCCATGTGAAAGCATTTCGAGAGTGAGAGTTGACTCTCAACACTCTCGGCCGTACCAGGGCACTTGGGGTCACCATTGAAGTGACTGCTTCCATAAATTTGGTGTTCACCTTATTGTGATAATAAAGTGTGGCAATTTGGACCGAGGCACGCATGTGTCTGGTTCTGACTGAGTTTTAAAATCGCACGCCACTATTACTACATCGGAGCGTTTAGCTTTTCGGAAGGTTAGATATAGCGGCGAGACTCTAATTTAGGGACGACCTTTGAACGAATCTTAAATGACCTTGACAATTATTAGCCAATCAGGAGACAGTAACTATAAAGTGAAAATATATTGTATGTAATGAATTACAGTGGACATTCTTCTTTTACACGATTTAAAAACTTGTTAAGGTTTGATAAAGGTTCACAGGTTCTGAATTCATAATGCATATGGTATAGGAACTCGTCCATACGATTAGGGTTTAGGTTAGGGTTGTAGCATCTCAATAAACCTAACCCTAACCCTAGCCTCTAACCCTAAACCCTATGGACGAGTTTCTATACCATATACATTATGAATTCAGAAATTCTAAGCCTTTATCAAACCTTAAAAAGTTTTTAAATCAGATAAAAGAAGAATATCTACTGTAATTCATTACTTTCTTGTAATATATTTTTACTTTATATTGTCTTCTGATTGGCTAATAATTGAAATTGCACAAACGCTTCTGATTGGCTCGTCCCTAAATTAGAGTCTCGCCTGGCTTAGTATTGGTAGCAACGTTGTGCATGCATCTTTGCATGGGCTATCCTTAGATCCCGAGTTCCAAAATTATTTTAGCCCTAATTCATAGATGTAAATTTATAATTATATTCTCTAGACGGTTAGTCTTTAATGGTATTATCATTAACATCACTACAAACACGTCTGCTACTTAAGAATATATCTTAATAATTTCATATCGCTGTGTTGTGGTTTCTTGGACCGATATACATTTGTACCATGTTGCACGTTTCGTATGACTGACTAGCCAACTGCCGATAAACAAGAAGCACAATGTCTTATGAGTTATTAATAGCATGTTGTTGATCGTGTTTACTGTAAGCAAAACAAAAAAGAAATAACTGTTACTTATCGATGTTTTGAATACGATCTGTATCACATGTAAACGTTTGCATAACTTGAATTTCATCCTACATAAGTTGTACTAGACGATAGCACGAAAACTTTTCGTACAAAAAAGTAATGAAATGAGGTGTTTGAGAAATTCCTGAATACGGTCACTACTCATCTCTACGTCTACTGCAGACAAATCATGTTCCGAGAAGTTAAAAAATTTGAGACAAAAAGTCAACAAGAAATCAACTGATTTATACTATAAAGTCAAATAAAATGGATATAAAACGTTAGGTCATGACGAAGCTGTCCTCTAAAAATGATTTGATTTAATCTAGCCTACACCTTCCAACTGAATACTTGGATTTCATAGTAACTGCTATGAAATGTCAGATAGTTAACGTAAGACGAAAGTCAATTCTCGAAAGCAATATTGCGAATCATAAATAATAACTACCATCGAGATACAAAATAAACTGGAATAGTGCTTACTGTATGAGCAAACGGGAACAAGATCAGCCCGACTTTTTTGGCAACGTATGAATTATTGACAGAAAAGTAGTATTTTATGCGAAATCGATTAACGTATTGGTCAACCTGAAAACAGTTAGTTCTAAAAGAAGACCTTACATTCTTGTGAACAAAGTTTGCACCTTCATCTAACATAGCTGACCCATAACGGACAGCTAAGTCAGGAATAAATTGGTTTTGAATAAAAGACATCCCAGTATTACCATTTGTACGTGGTGCAGCAGGAACATATTCCTGACTACTAGGCTGGAAGTTGGCATAATACGAAGCTTATGCAGCGTTAATATTATCATCAATAACAACATACTTTCTGGGTAGTTTGGAGGATACCCGGGATTGTGATAAGCGCACATGATTAACGCGTACACCGCGTCACACGGTTTAGGCGCACTTATTACTCTGAGAACTAATGTTTAATAAAACGCTAGTTCTGAACGAAAAATTATTGATTAAGTTTTGAGAAGTAAATAATGATCTGAATATTTTAAATTATTTGTTTGACTACTTGACTGTCATAACAACATTAGTGCGCGGATAACGATGTCTAGCGTTAGCAATGAAGAGCAAGTTTCTAATGAAAGTGCACTTGAGAACGGTGATTTTTTGCTGAAACCGAATAGATATGCATTTGTCAGTGCTAAAGGCTTGTTACAGAGATGTAATGAAAGCGGTTTTAATATGTCTGTCAACGAACTGATTTTTTACTTATCCTGTCAAAATATTTTTTAGTTATGACCATTTAGTTCAAATGTTGTGTAGCATTCTGAAAAAGAGTGGTGATAACTCACTTGTAGAATTGGAGAACCTCAGTCGCAAAATTAAAAGGTATAAATGTTCTGCGGACTTGCACTTATTAAGATGTGCAAAAGAGGTTTCTGGTGATCTTGACTTAGCGCTTCGCCGTCGACCATACTTCACAGTTAGTTTTAAATAATGAAAATTTGAAAGTTTTTTGAAATTCATCAGGTCCCTCCCAAAGAGGTGCGAGGATCAGAAGTTTTACCTGATTTGTCTAAACTTTTCTTTGCTTTGGGTCAAGCAGGCATAGGTTTGTTTTATCATCTCAATAATACGTTTTTGAGTAAGGCTTTCCTCAGGAAGAAGTTATCAACCTCTTATTATCGATTCGATCGTTTCTAAAGAAAAGTTCACCAACTTTTGTTAGGTTTTGGGGGAAATATTTAGGAACTTCCCGGAATTATTACATTTTAGAGGTGGAACTGGAACCTGATGATAAAAATATCTATTCACCTGACACTCTCCCTAACTTGAAAGACAATGAAAGTACGGCACGATCAGATGCACAACTCAGCGAAACATTGGCGATTCTCGACATGGATCCGCTTCCGAAATCCGAATGGAAACCACAACCACCAGTTCCACCAGAAGAACATGGGAAAGGCACCAATAGAAAAACATACTTTGTTTGTAATGTTTTAGGTGACGATTGGGTCAGATTACCCGATGTTACGCCAGAACAGGTAAATGTTTCCAAACATGTTATATTAATGTTAGTATATTTGTAATTACTTCATCCATTTTTACGATTACACTTGATTAGAGGTTGTTTTAAAACAGAAATGATACCAGACAATTATACCTTTTGGATGAGGTGTAAGACAATCGCCTTTTCTGCAAGTGCCAATCACATGTATCATTTTCTGCATGCGTTGAGTTAAAAATTTAGAACTGAAGGAACAGGATCAGTCATCAATGATTACTCTAATTGCAACTTTAATTTAAACATGGTATCACTTTCTTTTAGTGGTAGAACTCTATATGGCTTATGCGATGTTTTGTTTTGCACACGTCTTACTCTTAAATGGTGCCAAAAGCTCTTACTGTTTACAGGAATTATTTGGTAATTATTAAATTTAATATTCCTTGAGGCACAACTTTAATCTTAGACATGAAACCGTGACTGTCACTTGTCACACTGCAAAGTTATCTCCCTTCAAATCTATTTTGTATGACAGGAAGTGGATGAACAAGGTCTTTTTAACAAATTCCTAGTCGGTCCCTCACATAAGTAGAACCCATTTCTGCCAATGAATAATTAGTCTCAAGAGTCATGTAGCCATGTTACTGATTAACCTAAGAAGTTTCCTTTATTCTAGGTTACAATCATTGTGATCAATAAGTGATCTATCAAGACTATAAGTTAACCAAAATTAATTGTAGTGATCATATTGCATGCTTCTTTCAGCATTTCCTTTCAACAGTTGCCAATTTTGTATCTTCAACTTTTATCCGTGCATGATCACGATCAGTTAGGCATATGCCAGATCACTCCCTCAATAGATGTACTTTCGTGTTAGATTCATTCTTAGCCTGTTGCCAGATTGTGCTTGAGGTAATAATTGTGTTTGGTTTTGGAATATTACTTCTTCAATAGTTACTGGCACATCGGTATTAGTAGTATAAATAAATACATGGGCTTGTTTGACAGATGCTTAATTTTAGAGTCAGATTAACTATCAAACCGTCTTACCAACTGCCGATTTACGAAATACATGCAAAAGAATTATCGATGATAATAGGTTAAGCGGGGAATCCGGACTTTGCTTACTTTACTATTTAGCATAACTAACAAATCATTGTACAGTAGTCATTTCAGTCTCTTAAAAAAACTTACCATTTTGAAATATTTAGCACAACCGTCTATTAAATTTAATCTCTATAATGGAATTCTTTTTTCGCTTCCTTCGGTACTTTTGGTGGTTAAACTCTGTACATTGAGTAAAACAATAGATTCTCGCGGGTCATATGGTTTCTGAAGACAACAATTCTCACTGATTATTGACGAAAGCTTACAAATTGCTTTTACTCAATGACATAAAAATTGACCATTCCTTTAATATCACTAACTGCTCGTGAGTGTCCTAGTGTTCAGTCCACTCACCATTTTAATAGACAATAATACGTACAGTGCAGATAAACTAAAGGTGTGTCGTACATCTCGTATGTTGGAGTTAAATCACTTTACATATGAATGCAACTAGAAAACTGACAAATCATGTGACTGAAACCATCTTTTTCTTAATAAGTAGTATCAGCTGTAAAGAAAGGTTTGTTTTTTCTATTTCTACAATACTCGATGGACAAAATATTTCCTTATAGTAGCAAATTTTAACTAGTGTTTAGATGCTATGAATTTTTACCAAACTGTATTGTATAACAACCACAAGTGTGGTGTTATTAATCCTTAGATTGTCACCAGTCGGATGATAAAATACCTTTGTACGGGTGATTTGGAAGCGGAAATTAATACATTTCCAACTTTCCCTGGAGTCGAAAAAAATTTTCTTCGGGCACAAATAGCACGAATATCTGGATCAACTACAATTTCTCCAATAAACTATTATCAATTTAACGAAGATGAAGAAGAAGAAGAACAAATAGAAGAAGATGCTTTGAGAGAAAATTTTATAGAGAATCCCGAATATGAGCCAATGACTATTTATGATTTGACTGATCCTACTTTAACTAATTGGGTTCATCATACAGCTTATATATTACCACAAGGTCGAACGGTTTGGTACGTTTCCATTTTTTCACCGTATAAGTTTGCGAATGAATCTACTGGTTACTGAATAAATTTCTATTCCAGAAAAATAAATTAGCTTTGTGACTGCGGACGAATATTGAATTTATTGTTGATAACTACTTTTATTTTCGAGTTTAGTTTAACAATGATTCGTTGCTAAACCACTCTAATATTTCCCGAAATGGAAAAACATGTAAAACAACACGTAATTTATTTTCAGAATAAAACAAAAACTATGTATAAAATATGTGATAAAATGTGTTCATATATATATATATATATATATATATATATATATATATATATATATATATATATATATATATATATATATAATTTTTGACAACATTTGTAGCGATTCGAGTCAAGCCATAAAGTACTTTGTGTGCTAGGGGAGCATGCAGACTAGCATGATCAAAGATAGTAGGAAAAGAGAACTAAAATAAAGGTGAATCGACGACCCAACAAGGGCACACAAAGCACTTACATTTGATAGCGAAAGTAATCGACAGTAATCAACAATAATACAAGCTTCAGCTTAAGACAATCTTTGAACCGAAACTGGAAGCAAATCGTTCAAACTGCTACACACTGTTCTTGTTTGAATATATTTATATTTAAAGCAATTAGTCCCTTTTATAAATTTCGATAAAACAATGAGAAGACGGAGTTGATCTGAAAAATGTGATGTATTTGCGCTATACATTTCGAACAAGTATATGTGTGACCAGATTGTTCGAAATGTATAGCGCAAATACATCACATTTTTCAGATCAACTCCGTCTTCTCATTGTTTTATCGAAATATATGTTATTAAAAGTCCCGTAAATCAGTGAAAAATGTTTTAATGGAAGTACTACTAATTACTCTACACCTTGCATATAGAACAATATAATAATTTATTCTGAAATCAATTACTGAATAAATGCCAACTCCTAAGCATTATCAGGATTATACAGTAAAGGGAAGAGAGATATTATTCAGTGACTTGAAATGATGCGCATCGTAAGTAAATTGAATCAACCAAGGAAAATATAGGCGCACGTCAACCACAAGAAGAAGTAATGTTGAATGTACTGAATAATACAGAAATTTGTAGATATGTCCAAACGTACTCTAGTAACGCAAAGTTGACTAGGACCTCAAGAATGTAAAATACCGTGAACTCATGTGCGCACATTTTATTGACATCATAAATAAAGCTTGTAACTGCGTATTAAGTATTTGTCAGTTAGAACAAATACTTCAACACTTCCACATCTTTGAGTAGGAATGAATTCTTCCATTTTTCAGTTCACTCCAATCAGTGAATGTAATTTTCTTGACTTTGATAAATCATCCAAGTAATAAGACATGTAAAATATATTTAACTGGTTTTTACTTACTTACCGACACCTGTTAGGTTCCGTGGAGCACTGACTGCCGAACAAAATTCTATAACTAACTCTGTCTTGGGCTCTGCTTCCCAATTTTTGTCAATTGCTATTCATTCCCTTCATGTCTACCTCAGATTCCCAGCTCAATGTGTTCTTTGATCTGCCGCTTTCCCTTTTACCTTGAAAACAACGAGTTATCACTTGCCTCGTGATCCAGTTTGATGATTTCCTCGGTGTATGTCCTATCCACCTCCACCGTCTATTCTTAACATACTCTTCAACTAAAGGTCAATTTGTTCTTTGTCACAGTAGATTGTTGCTAATGATGTTTGACCGATGGATATGGGGTATCTTGCAAACACAATTGTCTATAGATGGCTGTACTCTCTTGATGGTGGTTGTAGTAATTCTCCAAGTTTCATACATCTTCATGAAGTTCATATAGACTTAGAAATATATACTGTGACAGAGAGCAAATCGACCTTTAGTTGAAGCATATCAAAACAATGTTTCTGGAAAAATATTTCGACCAATCTTTCAGAATACTGTAGGTTACTGAATTAAAATAAGGTGCTTTGGTCCTTTATCAAGTAAATCAAGCTTACGTTTTGAAGAACCCTGAGTTGATTTAAATACACATACTTGAAAATTAAATTGTAGCATATATATTTCAAATTGCCAAACAAATTAACGGATTCCATATCAAATTTATGGAGTCTAAATGAGCCAAATAAATAAAAATAACCTTTACATAAATACTATAACTGAAACCTGGAAATTATTGAGTTGAAACATTAGAATTCGTAGGTGATCCTCGAAATCTACATGATTTCCTTGCGCAATTCTTTCTTAAAACAAGAGATTGTACGAATTAATTGTTAGAAACTATAGATAAAACTGCTGAAATTTTAGAAACAAGTGTGTAAGGATACTCAGTTCTCTTCCCTATTTATTTTTTCCTTATTTTCATTTGTCTATTTCCAAACTTTCTTGTGTTTGACTATTCATTACCTCAGAACGAGGTAAGATAAACTAATGTTTTATCGTACTGGTGAATAAACTCTTTAAGCCATGCATGACACAAACTGTAAGGATAATATTTATTTCTAAAATACTCATTACTACAGTTTTACTTGTGAACTACTAGTCTATAGTGTCTGCATATTTTTTGGTTTGATGAAATCTTACCAAAGTTAATAAACTGTTTTTTTCCTGTGAGTAGTTTCCACAGAATTTGAATCCTTTGGTGTACGATCGAGGTGAAATACCAAAAATATTTACCGTGTCGAATATTCTGAACCTCTGTCTATTAGAGAGTGCGCTATCATCATTCGAAGGTGAAGATGTATAGGAAAGTTAATTATTTGGAACTTTGGTGACCGATTGGCTGGTTCCATAACGAACGAACACTATTGACGATCATGAAATACCGATCCTGTTTACTTCATATATGTTCTGTCGACTTAAAAAGTTTAGCACAACGCCTTATCAAAAGCCGAATTCGAATTGTATTGAAGAGATGTATATTTCAGACACGCTAGTGGTGAACGGCAGACGAGCAATAAAAGATATAACAATTTCACAAAGCATTTTAGTTCATCAATATACTGACTCAGAACAGTGAGGTGACACTTTAAATAAATCATGTAAGAAATACAGGAGTCAGATAGACACGTACGTTCTACAAACACTTATATGAAATACGATCGACGTTATGCGTGAGTAAAATGACAATGATAAAATTTGTGAATAACAGCATAAATGAAAAGATTAGGATAAGTGATCTTTCCAAAAAATAGAACAAATCACGCCAAAGTGTATCATTACTAACTGCTAGACAATAGACAATTTGAAAGCGAAAGGAACCCAATTATTATTTATTTAAGAGACAAACAAGCGTACAAATTATGGTTCTTGTTAAATATTTGGGTGTACGTAAAATGTTTAAAATTGCCTTGAAGCAGAACATAAATATGATTATCATGATTTTGTTCATAAATCAGATGAGCAAAATGCTGTTGAGACGAGTGCTATAAAACTTCGATCAAGGCTTAATAACTAGATTTCACAGTAATTTTCATTGCTAAAATGCATTAAAAGTGCCAGTTTGCTAAACTTATATCCATTTAACTTCGCGAAATCCTATGCATATATATATCCATATCTATACGAGTGTTGCTTCATTAGCTTATTAATCTTACTGATAAATATTTGTACCTGTCCTCAAATTTCAGGTTGAATACAGCAATCAAGACAAAAGACGAACTAGAGGATGAAATGTCTGAAGATGAAGAAGAGGAGCCTGATGAACCTGAACCCGAAACAGGGCCTCCATTGTTAACCCCATTATCAGAAGATGCAGAAATTGGTAGTATTCCGCCATGGTCAACTCGTATTACTTCACAGTTAATACCTCATTACGCATATGCTGTACTATCATCTAATATTTGGCCTGGTGCATATGCATTAGCACAAGGCAGGTAAGGAATCAGAATATATTTAACTAAGTTTTTTAAGCTAAAACACAATTTAGCTGGTAGACTATAAATATATCAAACTGTCTAGTGGATTTCTGAAGTCAAATAAGCTTTTGTTTCTCTTTAACTTACATCAAATAGATTTATCTCTGATAGGGACCCTACAAGAGTATAATCATGTTAAAGTTTACTGAGGTTACCTAAATATCCTTACTTTAAATTATCTATGAAAATATCATTTTGAGATTATAGATTTATTGCAGAAAAAGATCCAAAATTCAAATTATTCAGCGTCAAGTTATGTTTATTATCAGTAGAGTGAATTCACAAAGTATATGAGATTGAATTCAGTACCATTGCGGTGTATGCTACTTATATTGACATAAGTAATATATGATGTTAGTCGTGAACAGAAGGTTTGGCAGCAGAGACAAGAGGATCAAACAGTAAAGAATGGAAACAGGATACAATTTGTATGAAAATGCAAGGACAATGAAATCCGAGTCATTTTGAGACAATTGGTGCACATTTTGCAAATTAAGCATTTACTAATGTGATTGTTAGATTGTATTAACAAGTCCTGTAATTTTGTGTTAAATACATTCGATTGTCCTCAATGGTATTCTTGATCACTACTCCATCAGGTCTTGTACCATTTAGTAACGGAACCAAAAAAATTGGTGTAATCTGTTTTTCAACAACAAATATCATAAATATGTACATATGAAATGGTACTTCGCCACGTGAATTTGATAGTGATTTCTACGCTTACTTTATATAAAGTAAGAAATACATGTAGTTTATAAAAAGTAAAAAAATACATGTGAGCTCACATATATTCGATTAAATAATACAATATAAATCGACAAAAGTAATACATATACATATTCACACATACAAACATACGTACATGAAAAGCAATAAATACTAAAAATCAAAATGTATGGAACGGAAGAACATTTTATGTTGTATGATCGGTGCTTCGATTCACATGACACCAACCATATCCAGCTCTTGTGTATCTACAGAACATTTGAGGTGGTGTTGTATTTAGTTAGCATAAGAGAATTGAACCAAACCAAACCTATGAGAATGACTTATTGAACCCAAATGAGTATATTTGTTTGTAAACACGTTTTAAAACGTATAAGGAATATTTAGCAACGTGTAAACGTAAATTTTAAGCAAGTTTAAAATAGTTTGTAACTAATTTTCACTTTTTACTGATGTCATATGTTGAACAGAGTACTACAGAATATCTATTTATTCCTAGTCTGGAACTGCTTAGAAAAAACGCGCCTACAGTTCTATATTAGGAAGAACCTTCATGTTTGGAAATAAACACATTTAAAGCTATATGGCCGGCATCCCATGATTGTCATTTTCAACTTCAGTTAGTATATGATATAGTACGAAATAGCTGTCAAATGTTTTGTGAATTTCAGCATCTCTTCGTTTGATATCATTTTCCAATAAAAATAACTACCTTCAAAAACTATGTAACAGACATGAGTAGATTATGTTTTTAAATACTTGCGAAATTTGGTTGAAACTTAACATTTTAAGAAATATATAAGATATAACTAACAGTTAAACCAAAAAAATTTAACTCTATTCCAACGAGTTTGCATGGCGTAAACTCGTCTACTATAATTAACTAGACGACGTAATAGATATTGACAAAATATACATTGTTCGAAATAACTCATAAACGTTTCTTTTTGTTTCTACAATGTTAAAAATTCTATACCTTCTGCTTTCCAGATTTTTTGCAAATATCTACATAGGCTGGGGATTAAAATATACTGGGATAAATTTTAATCCTCAAATAATGCCAAAGCCATTTGAAGAATTTCCATCAGGATTAGAAATTACAGAGGTTGATGATCCGACACCTGAAGAAGAAGCAGCTTGGAGAGCTGCACAAGCTGAAGCTGCTCAACGTCAGAATGAAGGTCAAGAAGAGGAGGAGGAGGAAGAAGAAGAAGAGGAAGAAGATGACAGTGGTGGTGATGATGATAATGATGATTAAAAGATACATCACTTACCAATAAATTCATTATCACAGAAAATTTTCATGTATATTTTTTAAGGAAAGTCACTTATACACAAACTTTTTAATTCAGTCTAACCCAAGTAACTGATGTGGAAAAATCAGTTTTACTAGATGATTTATTTAATCAGTGATATGTAATGGTGAAAATAAAATATGATTAGTCGTTGAGCCAGGACAAACAAACACAGCCTACTGGGTATTAAGCATGTGATTTCATTTCCTCTCATTGATTTTTACTCCGGATTCACTGAAGGTGTCTGCTTGTAATTGTGGTGAATAGAGTGTTATTTAGTTCATACGCTGGTTCTCTATTCCGAGTTATGAATCCTAGATCTGATGTAACGTGACTAATCTAATTAACGTTTTATTGTAGTATTCGTGAATGAAAAAAATATCTTAAACAATTAGTTATATCAATCTGTCAACCAATAACACGTAAGAAATTGATGAGTTATATAAAGTACACTTATATTTGGTTCAGTAATATGTTCCTAGCTGTCTGAGAAAAGACAGAAAACGTTTTTTGAAGAAAAGTGTTCAACGTCTCTACTGACTCGTGTTGTGCTACAAGAAGCTGTTCTCTTCACCCAACTTTTCTCTTTCTTCCTACATGATCTGCCATTTTTTACAGAAAGAGGTTTTATTAAATATGAGGACGATTTTACCGTATGTATGCCGATTTCCACCTCCTTAAATCACTTTGAAATTAATGAGTTCTTAAATAAATAATATATTTGTAATATCCCAATGAGTTGAAAATTAGGTTTTCTGGCGTTTCGTGACTTAGTGTAAGCCACTTCTTCAGAGAACAAATAACCAAATTAAAATTAATCCAAGTTTAAATAGTACACCGGAACAATAAGAATAATATTTGATCAATCAAAAAAAGTAAAAAAACAAGTTAATGTCATGTCATTTCTGTCAAGGTGATTCATAAGTGATATGTATGTAATTTGTTTGTATGTATGTGTGCATTGTTTAATAATGAAAAATTGTGTGACATTTACGGTGAGAAAGGATAGAGTTTAATTTGTAATATGGTAGTGTGAATTGAAAATATGATCAGACTGAATGGCTAGGATAGATGGTCGAAGTAGGATGTATGCTGAAGCCTTCCTTTCTATTGAGAGAAGTAGGATTAAGCATTATATGGAAAGCTTCAGCTATCCTCCCTTCTTTGTAGTTGGAAAAGCCTTTTTGCAATATTTTGATGTTTTTAAAATCAATTTGGTAGTTCTTGAAAATGGTGTGAACTACTATTGCCGATTTAATTTGAAGTTGATCCAATTATACAGGATTGTTAGGATGTTTCTTTGTGTTCCTAATATGTTCTTTGGCTCTAGTCAATATTTCGCGGGATGATTCTCCAAAATAGAAGGCATCACAATCGATACAACCTAATTTGTAGACGCAGTTCTGTGTGGACATGAACGGGATTTTTTCTTTTAGGCGAACTAAAGTATTTCGTAGTGCGTTCGTTATTTTGTAATATACTTTAATTCTGTGATGTTTTAAGATTCTTTGGAGTTATTCTGTTGTGCCATGACGGTATGGTAGAACTGAAGTACCAATCCATCGCATTTCATTCGAATCAGACCTGTTATTGATTGATCAAATATTATTCTTATGGTTCCGTTGTGCTATTTAGACTTGGATTAATTTTAATTTGGTTATTTATTCTCTTAAGAAGTGACTTACACTAAATCACGAAACGTCAGAAAATCCAATTTTATACTTATTGGGATAACAATCTACCCAATGCTCAATTTATTAGAAATTATCAAATCAAACCTTGGTAATGATGCATAATTAATGAGTTCTTGTCTCTTATTGAACGACGGTCTGGTGTTAATGGTCTCACACTTGATTCGTCTAAACTTCAAACTGTTAACTTTAGCCTGAGACATGAACGGTACCTAAACACACTGTTGGAACACAATGTCAGTGGTCATTAACCTTGCTGCAAGTTTTTCCTTTGATCTCTCTTAGTCCTCTCTTGTTTTATTGATATCGAAGAACGTTTCCGTCTGGCTAACTACATGAAGAGGCTACATGTTTTTGACATCGTTCAACATTTACTCTTACGATTTGTAAATTCTTGCATAGTACCTATCATTCTTCACTGTCACAAATTACTATTCCGCGAGCCATTGCGTAAAGACTGCTGTATTGGGAAGAGTGCTCAGGGCAGTTGGCAGGGTGTGGGGTTAAACTTTTGAGGTTATTATTGTGGATAGACACCAAACTTCATGTGTAGTGCCTCTAGAGTTACTGCCGGTCTCAAGCTCTGGTAAAAGAGGAGGGTTGGGTACGAGGTCAGCAACTCCACTCCGTAGAAAACAACGCCATCCAGATCAAACCATTTAAACTCTGACTCCGAGTTAAAGGAAGAATCATGAAGCCTCATGATGAAAGCCGAGATTCTTCGGAAGTCGCGATGCCGATGCCTCTTCTAGCAACCAGAGCAACAATTTTTATTAGTACACGGGACGTCCGGATAATGTGGGAGACCGGGAGGACCAGTCAAATAGCAACGGAAATGAGGACATACAACTTGACGGTTCTCGGATTCAGTGACATCCATTGGACCAAAGCTGGACAGCAAAGGCTAGATATCAAAGAGATGCTGTTGTACTCCGGTCACAAAGAGGAAAATGCTTCACACACTCAAGGAGTTGCTTTGATGCTGTATAAAGAAACACGAAATGCACTTATGCGATGGGAATCACATAGATCCAGCATCATCAAAGCATCCTTCAAAACAACGAAGGAGAGAATTACAAATTGAATAGCACTTACATTTAACCTACGCGATGGACATTACTTAGCTGGGAATACGAAATAAGAGGAACTGTACGACGGTGCTAGATACACAATAATCATTGGTAATATTCGTTGAACCGAATTTCCAAGACAAAATATTATGTTGATAAGCTAATTTATGACGTAGTTGAAGTAAACCATAAATAAATGTGGTGTCTAGTATAATTGACTGACCCTCTATAGTAAACAACTGTCACAATCGGTTAGTGAATTTAGTTAGTAATATTAGGAACACGTGCAAATAATTCTAACAGCTTCAAATAACAGATTTATTTTTAAAACAATTAATCACTGAGATGAGGTAACATTGAGCTCTAGTTTAAATAGTAACGCGATACTAACGAAGTATACAAATTTCGATTCTGACTAAAACAATAATTTGATTTTAATCGGAAATCCAAAAGTTGACAGAAATACTTGATTCACTTCTCTATTCACCCTTATTGCTTAGTTTTATCCTATTTCTCTTCGACAGAGTAACAATATCAATAAGTAGTTCGTAATCCAACAACTTACAGTCAATTAGACTAATTCGGTATGAATAGATATTGGGTCTTCGTGGCATAATAATACTCGACTTCCTGAGTTTATGAATAATCAGAGGGATTAGTACTTTGTAGCTGATATTTATTAGGAGTGTTCGCAGGCTTTCAACACCAATTTATCTACATGTCAGCCGCTATCTTATTTGTTTTAAGAGAATCATTGAATCCTATAGCAGTGATGAACACGTATTATATTAACTTGCATGCTTTTACAGTGCACTAATAGACTATAAGCTATTGATTCAATTATCATGAAATTAATGTTGTTTGGATCACGCCTACACAGTAAACTACAATGACCTATTTTAATATTAAATGCCGAATCCCAATCAAGGATTTGAAAGATTGTTAACAAACATTCGAATTAACATAAAACGGTATACATTGATCATTTGGTGGCCCGTCGTTTCCTGTCATCACGTCGGGGTTACCATTTTAGTGGCCCGTTGATCTGACTTCAAGATCGTACGAATGATTGTTGTCGCCTATTCTCGTATATAATCGTCGACTTAATTGCGTTAGCCAATAACGGAATTAAACAAGTCGAAAAACGAGAACTGATTTGTGAATACATATATTTTGTATATGAAGCGAATGAAATAGAGCATAGCAAAACGACACGCAGGGAAGATGGCTGGGAAGCCAACTCCATTTTAGTCAAGCGTTACTCAATATTTATAGTCAGACAAAATAAAGCTACAGACAGGCAATGAGTCATGGAATATGATGTGCACACACATGTACGCTCATATAAAAACAGTGAAGACTGATAAGCTAATAAATAACAAGGTCAAAGTATGGCTCAAGTAGAATGAATAAAATGGGATGTCCGAAAGCTAGAATAAGGTATATGGGCTTAGCATAATAACTGACACTACAATTACTTGGATTCTAGAAAATAAGCCTGTCATGTATTAATGGTTTGCATGATGCTCAGAAAAACATGGAAATCCCTGTACGATAATTGCAGTGTTGGGCTTTGTTTTCAGTCCAAATCTGATGAACTTGATTATGATAGTTTGGTTGGTACGTTTTTATCAACGTACAATGTTTCAGTAGAAACCGAACATTTTACACAATAACACGTACGCCAAAAGTTATAACTGGAAACTATGCAAAATACGAGACTAGTCACTACAAAACGTTACGCCACGAAGACGTTCAATGAGCTCCACAATTCCAAACGTTTTGTTTACGCTATCTGACTATGAACAATATATTGTACCAGGCTTTAATAAAAAGGTAGTTTGTACCCATGGTCAGTTTCGAAATATATCATTCGATGGAACTTTACAAATATATGAATCAAAATGTTCAATGATTCTCTCAAATTCGATAGGCTTCTGGTCCTAATTTTTATAATGTAGATACACTGTTCGGAAGACCATTTATGAGTGGTGTTCAAAGATTCGAAAGGTGAAACTACGTTTGAGATATCGGCCTACACATGGCAATCCTAATGTTTCATTAATTAAATGTAGAGACTCAAATGCTAGTCGTCACGTAGTGTAACATTTAAAATATATTTCCATCTGTCAATAGTCTTGTTAACAAGCATAAGATAGCAAAATCATCAATTAATTAACCTCATTAATTAGAATAACATTTGTTATTAAACCATTTAAGCTTAAATAAGTTGTCAGAGTTAGACAATCGGAACCATTTTTTATCACCAATCAAACCTAGAAAGGACATTTACTTAAACCCAATCAGTCCCATAAATAATATTACCATTCTGAAACAGCACATGAATCCGTTATAAAATAATACAGCAAATCATAATAATAATTATCAAACTAATTCGCACAGTAAATTTACACAATACCCGTGAATACGTTCGACATTCAGTGAATACTGATTTTCAATAAATGAATTCACAATGTTTTCGAACAATAATTATTTAGCGTTTAAATATTTAGTAGGCACTTATATAATTAATGGATCGATTCGAATTAATCCTATACCAATATCTATCAGTTACTGAGACATGATGATGGTGTAAACATATCCGAGATATCCTGAAACAATCAGAGTTCAAGTTTACGTTGCATTTGTAACTTTATCTCAAGAAACTTATTCATTTCACAAGCATTAATCAAATTAGGTTATAATTAATGAATTTTTATTTCATTGAATAAACTAATAAAGATAGTTTAAAACCTTTTTTTACCGTGTACTGTATTTGAAAGAGAAAAAAAACAAAGATAATATAGTAAACTTAGCTCATTTTATTTCTACATCTTATAATGGAATTTGTAAGGAATCAAATGCATTGAAGATATGAGTTACTTTAACACTTTAAAATTTTTATGACTTATTAATAAAGAAGAAGGTGATTAAATAATTAAGCCTGTTCATCTTTGACAAAAAAAATGTCAAATGTGGATAATTATGAAAAAATTTTAATACGACAAAACCAAAAGAAAAACATAACATAAACCATAGAGAAAATTGAGGTATAACATGGATAGGAAAATGTACTACAAACAATTTATATTGACTTAGTACAAAATTAGAAGGCGATAAACGTATTAAACAGAATTATTCTTCTTCGATTGAATTTTTTTATTTTATTTCAGATGAAAAATAACTATTCATATAAAAATAAATCTCTTCTATCAAAAATAAATATTAGTATACAACGAATTTCCTTGATTGATTTACATTACAGAAAACTATATTCTTTGTGATCAGTTACTTTGCTTTTTTTCTTCTTTAAGAAGTGAAGTACGTAATTAGAATTTTTGGAGCACAAAACGATGAAGTTGCAATTAAAACTAAGTTTATTAGTCTAAAGAGGATTTAAATAAAAACTGGACTTTCACAACACAGCGACGACAGTACACTAAAAGATGATAAACAGAAATAGAAAGACATCGAAAAGTAAACAAGAGGGATATGTGTTGAAGTAATAAAATTAAATCTCAAAACAACAATTATACCCACCAACTATTCTAATCATTGATGATTGGATCCTATTCTTACATAATCAGGAGATACTGGACAGCTATTTCGTTCCAGTACGGAACTCATCGAGAGTATTCATTCCTGACTCCACCAAAGGGAGTCGAACCCATGTCTTTCGGTCCCGCGCGCGAACACTTAACCTGTAGAGCACTGAGCAGAAGCTCAGTTGTGTAGATGCCTAATAACTTCATTTAATCTGCAATGTTGAGTGGTTATTTTTCATTACCTGTGATGGATAACTGTTTTACACCCAATACGGTTGTACACTACTAGTCACAGTTTCTCACTAGGACTTGAAACGTCGGATCTAAAAGTTAATCACTATTGAGTGAGGAATTATTAGTAGTACAGAGATTTGGTATGGCAACTCGAACTGATGTACGTACGTACGAAGTTCTACGTTGTTACTGACTGACTGACTGACTGACAGGGATTTTGTGGAGATAGGTGAACTTATAGTTTGCACCTCAGAGTCCCACACTAGGACAAAACATTTGTCCAATCATTCCTAGTTTTCAGTGGTAGTTTATCTAATATCAGTTCGTGATGTAAACTACGAAGGTTTGCCACTCACTACAAAACTCTTGCATGCACATAAGTATGACAATCACTGGATTTGGTGCCAACTCATTCACGGATTCGCGTCATTAGTTCAGTTTTTAAGCGATTTTCTATCGACCACATTGTATTTTTATACATCATCTATCGAGTAGCCAAATAGTGATCATGATGACAACCAAATATACACAAAAACTCTCACTATAATAAATGACTTGAACAACATATTCAGAAGTCGCCAATTAGTAAGGTACTATGTTACTTCTTAACCGAGTTTCTTACCAATGAATAGCATAACAAAGACTAGATTTACTCATTTTAGTTAACAATACCTTTGAGACAGATTTTCAAGATAATAGGATGATAAAAATCCTAGATTAATTGTCATAATATTGAGACATTAACGACTAAATTATAACATTAATTTTTAAGTCGAAACTCACTTTATATTAACACAATTATCTAAGCTGTTGTGTGTGTCAAAAATTGATACAACACATCTAAAATACTGGCAAAGTCTGAAATTGGTTCGACGGATAAAGCAAAACCAAAAACTACTTTTAAATACTGAACTCATAAGTAAAAAGGAAAAAGAATCAAAACTTGATATTAGCTGACAGACACTGGAAATTAGGCACTGGAATACTATTTCATCCCATGCAATAAAACAACTAATCAGTACGTATCAATAATTCACCATGATATCATAAATATACCACGAATATCAATTGTGATAAGCAAGTTAGGCTCATGAATTTTGCCCAGTGACAGGTAAAAAGACAGAACGAATCAACAACACGTGGTTTTACACGAGCATAAAAAACTGTTGAGAAAGGATGAGATAGAAAAAAAACTCACTGAGGAACTAGTGTCAACTCCTCTTAAAAATCAGTGTTGACTGAGCTTGTCACCTTACTGCTATCGATTGAATCCATAATGCAGGTACTGGTAGATTCCCTACTGCAGTGACTGACTGTATCCTTCAGTTTTTTAGATGGACTTATTTTAAATAGATCCACAGTATCTTTTTTATCATCTTCATCCAATACAAATTGAGTAGGACTAAGTCGAAAAGGATTGTGAACATAAGCACTTAAACGTTTAGATGCAGCTAATACAAGTCCAACAAAGAAAATTGATGGATGAGTAGGTCGACTTGTATATTCAGGATGGAACTGAGTAGCTACGAAGAAAGGATGTCGAGTAGGACATTTATTTTCTAAATTCGAATCATTTTCAAGATGATGCAAAGGTTGTAATAACTCAATGATTTCCATACGATTGCCAACTTCTGCATCTCGACCAACAACAATAAGACCTGATTCTTCCAGTTGATCGACATATTTTGGATTTATTTCATACCGGTGCCGATGACGCGCATCAAAGTATGGTGCATTAATTAACCGATGCATTATACTATCTGAATTAAAGGTTTTCGATGACGTGTATGAATCATTTGCTCTACATTCAGATAAAACTTTTGATTGTGAATCTAAGTGAGCACATATAAGTTCTGAACATTTGTAGGTACGTTGTAAGTATGATTTAGAAATTTCCGATAGATACAACAATGTACGGCGTCGACCAAGTCGCATTGTTCCACCCATAATTCCGGAATTATGTTCAGGCATATCAATGATCACTGGATGAGTGGTATTTGGGTCAAATTCGGTGGAATTAGCGTCCTAAGTAAAAGAACAGAACAAAACACAAGTCAAAATATCATACGGAGCAACAACAATAAATAAATAAAACCAGCATCAGTCAATAGTAGATAGTGATAGCTGACCAAAATATATATCGGTCCAAGTTGTCTTAGTTCAAATTGGGTCATAGTGAGAAGAAATCAACAAGATATGAAGGAAAATAATTAAATTTTGGTGACAACTTACCATTAGCTTGAACTCCATCAATAGTGTTCGAGTGCACAGCATCCAAACTTATGTTTATTTTTAGTACACTTTTCAAAAATAAATACGATCATAAAACCTGTTAATTAATACGCTGAATTCCATCTTCCGGTAAAGAAATAAAACTAAAAACAGTCAACATTAAGTCTGTTTACCTTTTAAAGGCTTATCTATACATCCATGTTCACGTCTAAAGTAGAACTATTTTTTTCAGTTTGTGATTCCTGAGCTTCAATTAGGAGTTGTATGGTAATCGAAGCTAGTAAATTAGACTTCAGCGCCTTTCCGTCTTGCTAAGAACTGTGTGATGTATATTCTCACCGCCTTAACAATCGTTCTGGAACTTTACTTACTGTCACTTCTTGAGATCATTGCGTTGACTATTTACTAACCTACAAATAAGTTTTCTACAATACTAAGTGTATCTGAGCGATGACGGGGTGAGTTTCCAAGCATATGTTGGCTTGGTACAGGTTTACAGAATCCTCACCTACCGGATAAACGTTATATTTTTTGGTCAGCCAACAACCTAATTAGTTTTCTCTCAGAAACACTCATGATGTTTTCATTTTCGAGTTATCAAGAGTGTATAATGAAGAAGAATATAGAAACAAACTACTCGGTCGAAACAAAGAAGTATTTATGTGGGAATTTTCCAAGATATCAAAACTTGTATTGATGTCAAAATCCAACTATGCCTAAAAATCGAAAGTTGTGTCATAAAAGACACTTAACCTAAGTTTATAGTGAAATGCCTAACATCTGGCGAATACTGAGCATCAGGCCACTACATTTACAATTTGAAAGAACGTTAACCTGTCTCTCTACGTCAAATATAGTTTGCACAGTGTTATGACAAACAACAATTAAAATGGAACTGGTAGTAGACCTACACTCATTCAGTCAGTCAGCTACAACGTAGGACCAGGCACATATGTGCATCGGTCCAGGTTGCCATACCTCAACAAAGCTAAACTTCTTTTCGATATGACAATCGTAGCGGACCTGCATTTATTGACTAGTCTTAACAAGTCTACAAAACAAAGAACTTGCTAGATATATGATATTTCACGGAGGAAGGAAATTAGTAAGTTTGTTTAAACTTGTCAATAGGATAAACTTGTAGATTCTGAGACAGTTATGAATTGTTAAGATTAAAATCCTAACAGAGCCTCTTACATAAGCATAATCTGTCAAAATACTGTAGGGAAATAAATGATTAAAAACTAATGGTTTTATTTTAGGAGTTAAACTAGTGGAAATAACTGTTATTCGAATGGAGAATCAAGAGTAATTTGATTACATAAAACGAGTGTGACATTTAGAAATGTGACTGAATAATAATCATTGGTGCCATTATTACTGTATTGGTCGGAACTACTGAATAATAAGATATAAAAGTCTTAAGAAGAAACTACTGAGAAGTACAGGAAAACCATACATGGTGCAAATGCATTAACATCTGGGACCTCTGAAAATAACGTTAATATTATAAAAGGAACATGAACACTAATCAGAGAAATGATATACTCGATGTCTAACTTGGTGTTCCCTTAGTCAAATGATACGCGGGATAGAGTACAAATCAAGACGATGCTCTTTTATACTCAGATATTCCATGTGAATATTCAAAGACTATATGGGTCTGTCGTCAATAATAAACACTTTCTCAGTCAATTAAAAGGTATGACAAAGATTTCTTGGAATCAATGAAAAAAATCAATAATATTATTCTTCTAAACAGATAAACTAAGGTTATTAATTAAATCAATGTTACAATATCAATTATACGACTGTCTCGGAAGAATCATGATATTGGATATGCGAAAGCAGACAGTAGAAAATAAAGAAATTAATTTTAGTGCAGATGGACATTAAACCTCAGGTAGCAATCAGTTATGGTGTACATTTCCATTGGTATATATGCCATAGTCAACTGTTTCTCTTTAATCTTAAATGAACTTGCTAATCTGAAGTGCAAAATGGCATCTGAAAAGGTAAAGCTTGATGTCTAAAAAACTTGCACCACTACACATACATTTCCCAGACAGTTTTATAAATACTTACGATCTAATTAACTGTATCCAAATGTTTATAATCTTTTGCAGCTTACGAAACCTCATATGGAAATATGAGTTGAACTTCATATTCATGCAACACAAGTGTTATCGAATATTTCTCTAATATGTCATATTAAATCTATGGACTTCTGTAGTTCAGTAGTTGCTAAACCAAAGGATACTAAACAAAAACTGAATAAATACATTATTGATGATAGTGATGGGAATTAATTTCAATTTACCGCAGATAAGTATTTAACAAAGTTATCATCTGTTAAACTTTCTGTATTTGAGAAGGAATCTCTATCTATCGGATTTAATTTCTTCGTCGAAATTTCTGATTTATCGATCGATACTCACTTTGAAAATTTCTATAGTCCGTTTAACTTTCTTGTTCCAACCGCTCCAAATAAGCAAAATTAGTTGATATTGCCCACCACTTCATGGTTCTCAAATCAGGCACAGGAATATTTTGACGCTTTAAAAAGCCTGCAAAGTAGATCAGATATTGTGATCCTCAAACCTGACAAAGGTTCTAGGGTGATCGATATGAATAAATGTGACTACAAGGTAAAAATGTTAACTACACTTGGTGATCAGAGTAAGTTTCTGGTGGACGTTTCATCCAATATTAATGTTAGAAAATTGGATTCCAGAGTCGAGTCCAATTTACTAAAGCTTCTTAAAATGAATATCATAAACAAAGAGGCGTTTAGTAAACTGAAGCCTCCGGGTTCTGTTTTCCCGAATTTATATGGATTACCTAAAACACATAAACCTAATAATCAATTACGACCAATATTATCTATGTGTGGTTCACCTACACATAAACTAGAAAAATGGTTATCTAAATTGCTAAACCCAATCCGTAATAAACTGTAAGTTTTCCTTAGAAGATACATCTGAACTAATTGATCTTCTTGATGGTATTAATATTAAAGAAAAGACTATACATTCTTTTGATACAAACTCTTTTTAAGAATGTACATTTAACTAAGACTGATGAGTTCCTTTGTAACCATATACCGAGTAATTTGCCCTTTTTCCTATTCGCTCAGCACTGTTAAGAGAACTGTAAAAGTTCAGTTCATGACTGAAGGTGAACATTTTGGACATGTTGATGAATGCACGACATATATTTTCGACGGTGTTAGGGTAAATTGCAATCTTTTATTGGTTTTTTTTAATAAATGACTTACTTTCCAACCAAGTACGTTTCTGGAAAATTCAATCACAGCACATTGGAGACCCAAACAAAGACCCAAAAACGGTACACCTCTTTCTCGACAGAAGCGTATAGCAGCTAGTTTCCCCTCAACACCTCGTTGACCAAAACCTCCAGGAACAACAACAGCATTGGAGTTACTCAAAGTGAGCCAAGCTTGATGAAATGCATCTGGACTTACGATACGGGTGTTTTCTTCGAGATCCTCAGCACAGACAAGTGAAAGATCCAGTTTTAAATTTGTATAAATTGCAGCATGACGAAGAGCCTGAGAAATAAACATAAAGGTAATAAAAGCCAAACCAGTGTGAAACGAAGCGTAGTTGGATATTGATTTTAACGAACCTTTACCATTTTCTAAGTTAACTTGATTTAATTGGGATCATCTGGATTACTCGAGATTCAAGGGGAAAGTACGTAACATCACAATTAAAAAATGCCATCACTGTCAGTTTTAAAAGAAGGATAACAGTTGTTAAGTAATACGAGAATGGAGGATAATCTTTAATTCCTTAAGAGTTTGGTATTTATAATACTGTCAACCCTGATAATGGAACATTCATTAACAAACAGCTAATACATTAAAGCCGAAATCTTGGTAATATTTGAAGTCGGGTATCATTTTTTACTGATTAGTCACACATCGTCTGACAATAAATTTAATTTAAATGCGTTAGAGACAGGACACAAGATTAATTTCGGAGGGACTAAAATACTTCAGAAAGATTTTAACACTCATAAAGAAAGATTGACAGCAAAAGCGCTATATATATGGGCGAACAAGAACAGCCTGGACCGAAAGTATGGTATTTAACTAGCGACTAACTGGCAAATATTCGTTGCCAAGTAATTGGACCCTTTCTTTATTCAACCTGTTTATTTCAAATGCATCGTTATTTTGACTGGAATTAATGTGATTTATTTTTAGCAATACAATTATGTATTTGATGATTCGCATTTTACTTGCACTTCTATGATTCAGAAACAATTTTTTCAACCTTCAACTTGCACTTTTATTTTCCCTTCATATAAAAACATTAACACCGAATATCATTCATTAATAACTCTATCTTGCATATATATATTTACACATACAGACAATTCGTTTGTCATTTATTTCCACATCGTGAACTTTTCACATTATTCCCATTGAACTGATTCATGTTATCCTATTTACTAAAACTAACATCCAAATATTGTTGGATTAACCCAGTATAGATTTGATCTAATTTGATCGTTAAAACGCTACATATTTCTTTAATGATTTCTATTATTACCCTGAAGAAGTCCTGGACGAAACGATGGAATTATTTGAATTTCAATCGCTGAGACTATTTCAAATATATTTTTTATAATAAAATGTTTACATTTACATTGTTTTGCATTTTTAAACAAAAGTTTATTTTCATTAAATTTATGAGTACTATGGTTGCGCAAGATAAGTTGTTCATTGCTTATCAATTTAACGACCTTACTAACACAAAAAGTCAGTAGCTTAAATTTCATACGTAAAAATCGTATCAACCCATATTATCTAGTAATTAGCATCGTATTCAATATTTAACGATCCAATCAAATGAAAGGAAAAAACTTAAGACCTGAATCAGTCAGTCAGTCAGTAACAACGTAGAACTTCGTACGTACGTACATCAGTTCGAGTTGCCACACCACCACCTGAATACGGTGGATCTTTGACGTACTGTACTGTTTTTTTTTCTTGAATACAGAATCTAGGAATTTTACTTCTATTTCAGTGAGATCTGGATTGACTGACCTCGAGATTTTATGCATGACCTTTCGTTGCTAGTTATTGGTCAACCTCGAGGGAAATTCACATGACAAACCAAGATTGTATAGTAAATTGCACGTTAGTCTAGAAGAGCTATTTAAACAAGAGCATTTAACTGAAGAGGTGGCAACTCATGTTTCTAATTGCATGTACCCATGTATCAGTTTTTAGTACAGTGACTCAGTGTATTTTAGTTTCCAAGGCAGTTTTACCAGCTCTTACTATCTAGTTTAGTTAACCAAATATCAGGAGCATAAGCAGTTGTAGATTATTTCAAATTCGATCCCACAAATTACCTTATTAACATATTGACACGGGGATTTTACCAAAATATAGTTGATGGAAAATAGAAAATTTAAGCAAAACTGCGTAAAAAAGCCAAGCTTTCCGATAGCAAAGTTACTGGAAATGAATGACTTATGGCATGCAATGAAGTGAAGATTAATATAATCGGTTTTCAGTTAATTAGACCTGAGTAACATAGAACCTAGTATCGATTTCAGTTACACAACTACAACAATCAAGTGAGAAATCACCGAGGGAAATATTATATTAGTACGAATAGTGATAGTATTATCAACAGTAGTAAAAACGATTAAGGGTCGAGAAGTGTGACCTAAAGAAGAAATCATTAACGAAATAAGAGGTACAAAATAATTTTGGAGGGATAAAAAGTGAACGCGTCAGCATCAGTGAACAACTGAGAGCCATGTCACCTAAAGCCTCAAACCGTTGGTTACGGTAATCAGCAGGAGAGTAGTTTGCACTTACTTATATCATTCAATTTAACAGCTAGTGACTTCAATGAATAAAATCACGTCTTGGTTAGGCCGCTTCCTGTCTTCTTTTAATCTAGTTCTATTACATCCGAAATTCCACGTCAAGGTAGGTGGTTCAGCGCACATAATACATATTCCTATCATTTCAGTCGATGAAGATTCGCTATCTCACCAACCGATTCCCCATTCTTAACTAGTACCCTGTGTCTAAAATCATCATTGCTCACTCGATAGCCCAAGCATACACGAACGATGTTTCAGAGGCACTTATGACCAGATACAACTAACCAACGTATATTCTTTATTTTGAAAGCCATATTGCACAGCCACAAATTAAAACAAAGCGAAATGTTGACCAGTATACTCACCTTATAGTTAGCAGGTGAACATCTCGTCTACGACTCAAAATACAAAAAGTTAACAGAGCTTTCCGATTTCGTGCCATAATTTGGTCACAGCACCAACAAACCTAGGCTAATGAGACCTTGAAGATAAGTAAAGTTGTCGACGCCCATGACAACTTTAATTTCTATCAACGGTTTAAACGTTGATATAGGCCAGTTTTGAAATAACATTTTGCATTTAGAGGGGTAAAAATCCAGTCAAAACATGCCTGCATTGTTGCTGACGGTGATTAGTAGACTACTTTGTTAGTCGTTACTCAACAGAACTAAGTCATTTGAGGATTTGAATTCGACACGTAATTCCCCTGACCTGCGTTTTGTTAGCATATGCATGAAATTTAGAAAAAGCAATAGAAAATAGCACATTAAATTACCTTCAACACTGACAAATAAGCGTCACTAAGTTTGGTATATTTTCCAACTATAGCTATATGGACAATTTCCGATGCCAATTCCATTTGACGAGTCAATGCTTTCCATTTCCCAAGAATTGGATATTCAATGTGTAGCTTAGGATTCAATTGGAAATGCTCCAGTAGTATTGAGCATAAATTTTGATCATTTAATCGTAAAGGCACTTCATATAAATCACTAACATCTAAGGAAACAATAACCTGTTTTACAAAATGATAATATGAATTTTTAGCTAAACAAGCACATTTAAAGCAAGATAACAATACATTTTTATTAAAATAATCATATAATAGTCAAAACGAAGTTCAAGATATATGTGTGAAGTCGGCCAACCAAATCAATATATTTTTCAGTATATTTAGCTTAGATAGTGACCACTTCTATAGAACCCACACAATGTACAGTGTTCCAGAGTTTGAAAATGAAAATAAGGAGGTTAAGAGCAATCGGTTCATTAAAAAATTATTGAGTACAAGAATATTGGAAATTCGTTTCTACTGCGTGAAACGCATAGAAAAAGACCAATTCAGTGTTACCTTTAAATATCTATCACTCAGACTGTGATATAGTTTATATTTACTTAATAACCAATTATACTCTTTTTATATGATTATGGCTGTTATTCACAATTATAGATTTTCTTTACACCTCTAACATTCAGAATGTATGTTTTATACTCATTTCTTCTGACTGACGATAAGTACTTCCTATTTGTGTTAATTTACATTTTAGAGGCCTCGTGCTATGGGCACTTTTAAAAAGCCCCCGAACGCCCTGGTACGGCCGAGAGTGGGGAGAGTCCGCTCTCCCTCTCGAAATACTCTCACACGGCCGCGCGTATACAGCCTCTGCCAGGGAAGTCCTACTCATTGCCTTCTCGTGGCGGGGGTGTTCTTTACGAAAATGAGAGGACGAAAAGCGAACGTCCGGCGCTTTAACCGGATCACAAACCAATGGTGCACATGGGCTCCAGTATCCTGCGGGAACAAATGGCGTATGAACCAATCGTTGGTCACCGGCTACCATGGGATTGCATCTCCTCACGATGTTCCACTGCCTTGTGGGTTAGACCATTAGGTCAAAGGCTCGGGGTGTGGCCCCCTAAGATAACCACCTGCTTCGGTTTGGGCACCCGGGCAGTATCACAGCCCACACACAAACAATGAACTCTATGACTACGGCAACTAATTTCCTCTCTCCGATCAACATTCAATTGATTCAAATAATTATTACTGTTATTGTCATTATTAATACCATTATTATTATTACCATTATTATTGTTATTATTATTATTATTATTATTATTATTATTATTATTATTTTCCACATTATTCACCCTCTTTTATACTTATACAGCGGCTCGTCTTTGGTGGAAATTCGACTGTATCTAAACGTTCTCGAGTCACTGTTCGGTTGAAAATTGTATGTTACCACCGAATACGAGAACTGAAGCAGTTTTTCTGAAACCACGTGCACCATTCAAACTGGCTGCCTTCAACGTTCGCACACTAATGCAGGTCGGATAACAGATAGGGCTGGCTATGTCTTTGGAAAGTCTCAATATTGATGTTTGTTGTCTATCCGAGACCCGTATTCAAGACTCTGGCGAAGTACTACAAATTCGATCTCCATCTGTCGCTTCGAAAAGCTTGTTTTACGTGCGCTTATCCGGGGACCCTGTGGCATCTTCGTCTGGTCTTGCTGGCGTTGGTGTCGCACTAAGCGCTAGAGCTGAGGCAGCACTAGTCGATTGGATCCCCATTAACAGTCGGTTATGTGCTGTTAGATTAGAAAGTTCCATCAAAGTGAGAAGAAATCGGCGTGAGAAACGATGTCTTTTCGTCATCTCCGCCTATGCCCCGACAGATTGCAGCCCGGATGCAATCAAGGATGAGTTTTACCACCAGCTGTCTGTTCTTCTCCAGAAAGTGCGCTCGACAGATATTGTAGTACTAGCCGGAGACTTGAATGCGCAGGTCGGGCGTCTAGGCACAGAAGAGAGTCGTTTAGGTGGCCGATGGGGACTCGTTGGTCGCAGGTCAGATAACGGGGACCGTCTACTGCAACTTTGCACAGACCACAACCTGTTTCTGGCTAGCACTAACTTTCGGCACAGTCATCGCCGATGTGCCACCTGGCGTCCTCCCTCTGCATCCCAAGCCTGGACTCAGATTGATCACATCGCGATCAGCTTCCGCTGGCGTGGTTGTGTAAAAGACTGCCGCTCCTTTTGGAGTACCTATCTGGACTCTGACCATGCCTTGGTCTGCGCCAATCTTGCCTTACTTTTCAGTGGACAACGAAGTGACCACCACCAAAGGATTGATATTAGCAAGCTGGTTGCAACCTCTGTTGCAAATAAGTATCGAACCGAGCTAGCTTCTAGGCTAGCTACCACTCCACCGAAAAGTATAGATGAGCATTGGTTGCAATTGCATGACGCCATGAAAATGGCGGGAACAGTCAGTTGTGGGTTTGCGAAACGTCCCGCTTATAAGCACTGGGTTTCTTCTGGTTCCTTACAACTTATTGAAGCCCGTCGGTCGACTCCGGGTGACCGTGAGTTTGACCATAAACGAAGGATGTTACGTAGGGAAATTGGGCAAAGCTTGCGTAAGGACCGAGAAGCCTGGTGGTCGGAGCGTGCTAATGAGATGGAAGCAGCAGCTGCATCTGGTAACTACCGGAAGCTCTTCCAGCTCATCCGAGCCACTGGCAGCAAGAAGTCTGGTGTGAGTGAAACAATCTGCGAGGATGATGGGATGCCAATCACTAACATCCATCGACGTCTTGGACGATGGGCAGAATTTTTCGAAGGGCAGTTCAACTGGCCTGCTGCTCCGGCAACATCGGTCAGACTGTCCTGCCCTCCATGGCCGGTGACGACTGATCCACCGAACGAGGAGGAAGTCCGCAAGGAACTCCAACTCTTGAAGCGTTACAAATCACCTGGCCCAGATGACTTACCTCCGGCTCTTTTTAAAGATGGTGGTGACTTTTTGACTAAGGAATTGACGACGTTGTTTACAAAGGTTTGGGAATTAGAGAGTGTACCAACGTCATGGAATGAGTCGATAGTTGTCCCTATCTTTAAAAAGGGTTCACGTCGTTCCTGCAACAACTATCGGGGGATAAGTCTACTTCCGATTGCGTCCAAGCTATTGGCTTCCGTCATACTTCGTAGGTTGTTCAAAACCCGAGAAAGATTGACTCGCGAGGAGCAGGCTGGGTTTCGTTCTGGTCGAGGTTGTATTGATCATATCTTCACCCTCCGCCAAATGTTAGAACATCGCCATACTTATCAAAGGCCAACAATCGTAGTGTTTCTTGACATCAGGGCTGCCTTCGATTCGTTGGACAGGACTGTTCTCTGGGATTGTCTATTGAAGAAGGGTGTGCCTGAGAAGTTTATTAACATCCTAAAAGCCCTATATAAAAAACACCTCAGGCAGAGTGAGGGCATACAACCACCTCTCTCCATTGTTCTATACGAGTAGTGGGGTTAGGCAGGGTTGCCCAATCTCACCATTCCTCTTCAACTTTGCCATCGATGACATTCTGGAAACAGCTCTGATGAATGTAAGTAATGGTGGTGTGGATCTGTTGCCTGGAGAAAGACTTCTCGACCTTGAGTATGCGGACGATATTGTCTTACTGTGCGATAATGCCCAAGGCATGCAATCCGCACTTAATCAGTTGGCAATCAGTGTCCGTAGGTATGGTATGTGTTTTGCACCTTCGAAGTGCAAAGTACTTCTACAAGACTGGCAGGATTCTAATCCTGTACTCACCCTGGATGGTGAGCAGATAGAAGTAGTCGAGAAGTTCGTGTATCTGGGTAGCTGCATAAGTGCTGGTGGGGGTGTGAGTGATGAGATCAATGCACGTATAGTGAAAGCCAGAGCGGCTTATGCCAATCTGGGCCACCTTTGGCGCCTTCGTGATGTTAGTCTGGCTGTAAAAGGTCGGATCTACAACGCGTCGGTGAGAGCAGTTTTGCTCTATGCTTGTGAAACCTGGCCTCTCCGAGTTGAGGACGTTAGACGACTCTCTGTGTTCGATCATCGCTGTCTCCGAAGGATTGCTGACATTCAGTGGCAACACCATGTTAGTAATGCAGAGGTTCGGCATCGTGTGTTTGGGCACAGAGATGATAATTCAACTGGTGTCACCATCTTGAAACACCGACTTCGGTGGCTTGGACATGTTCTACGAATGTCGTCGCAGAGAATTCCACGTCGTGCATTGTTTGCCGACTCTGGGACTGGTTGGAAAAAGCGGAGAGGTGGTCAGTGCATGACATGGTGTCGTGGTATGAAAGAAAGCTGCAAAGGACTGGCTTCTGTCGGTCCTTCACGACTCCCTGGTTGGGGTCTGAGAGATGGTGCTACACAGTGGCTAGAGACGTTAACAGATATGGCTCAGAATAGAAGCCAGTGGCGATCCTGCTGTAACCTTCTTTTACTTTCTTCATAAAAAGTGGTTGTGTCTCCCTTACTTGAAAGATTTCTTCCGATTGTACCTTTCCGTTCCATCGTTACGACCGCACTACCTTTCACCAATCTCTTTGTTGTCGTTCTCTTTTTCTTTTGTGCTCCTTAGTTTTTTTTTTCTTTTCTCTCTTCGAATTTTCATTGTTTTGTGTGGCGCATATATATTGGCGCTCTCTTGTACCAATATTTATGTGCTCAAATAAATAAATAATAATAAATAAATTAGAGGTAGGTAAAAATATTATAGATTAAGTTTCACTTGTTTCAATGTCACGGTAATACAGAACGTGTTTGAAAAAGAAATGATATCACTTATTAATTATTTTAGCAATAAAGAATTAGTAAGTAAAATACTGAAGAAATTGTTGATTCTTTATGAACTTAAAAATCAAAAATATTATCAATGAATTATAAAGTAGAAGAACCAATAAGTGGGAACTTGACGAACACATAAATATTGGTACGAGGGAGCACCAAATACATATGCGCCACACAATAATAATGAGAATGGGAAGAGATAAAGAATGTAAGGTGTGTGTTAAACGAAAAAAAAGAACAATAACGACCACAAATTGGTGTATGGTAGTAAAATAATAATAAGTACTTTGAACATTCTATAACACATGTAATTCACACTCAACAAAAGAACTATAATATTTAGTCAGACAAACCATACAGTTTAAATGGGGTTTTTCTGTAGTCATTGTTTATAAACTACAGTAACAGTATTTTATCTTTCAATACAAGTGAGCAGCTGAAGAGCGTCTATGAAAACAGAATAAAGAGGTTATGGTATTCTGCTTTAATCATTGTTTTCATCTCATTTTAATCCTATTAACTTTACTTTTACAGACGTGGATCCAGTCACATATCTCTCAGACCTATTACAAACTAACGTTTTAGGAATGGATTAGTGTTACTAATGCTACTATTAATGGTATATTAACTAGACTAAAAATAATTGCAAGACAACATTAAAATATACAAATTTTCATATGAACACAGGGAGAGTTTTAAGCGAAGTGAATTGTGAACTAGGATTTCATAGTCACTGTAGTTTTTTCGGGTAATCTGGAAAATATTAGTAAGTAAAGGAAAATGATTCGTAGTAAGAAACTGGTTAAGTAGGAAAAAAACTTTCAAAAAGATTATGAATTACTTACACGTTCTACTGCAACTTGACTAAATAGGCTGATTTTGTTGATGACACTAGAAGGTAGCGGTGAACTACAACGACACATAAGAAGATCTGGATGTAAACCGCAGGCACGCAGTTCACGTACGCTTGCCAATAAATTCGATACGAAGTAAAGAAAATTATAGTTTAAAAAATTAGTTTGCGGTATCTACGAAGAAATCAATGATTCTGTTTGAAAATTTTTTTAGCTTACTAAAACGTAATAAATAGACAAGTAAGAAAATCCTTCCACGTAAACTAATAGAGCAGGATTTGAAGTACATAATGTATCAACATATTTGAACAATTAGAATTTATCTCAATTACCAACTTCGTATTAGGAATCGCTTGCTAATCTAACTAATCTTACGTTATCTGAATCAAAAATATTGATACGAACAATCTTTCTAACGTACAACTCTACCACATAACGTTGTTGAATTCAGGATGAATTTACAATGTAACACATAAGAAAGTTTGTAAATAAATGTATAGGTTGAATGTCATTTAAAATTGCGTGAAATCAAACAAATTTAATTTTCTCATACGGTTTAATTTAGACAAAAATGTCATGTCGTATACGATAACGTAGCTATATACTATATACTTATACCTGGACCTCGGGGAATTTGATTATTAGTTGTTTGGTGTAAGATATCTTACGACTAATTGATATCAATGAAAAAAATACATTCAAAATTACGGAGTGTAGGAAAGTTATTCCATTTTCCTTTCAATATCTTCAGTAGTGCATGAATGGAACAACTAGTGACGCCCAGTAAGAAAAAAGCTATCTAGATTATATTAATTAACAATGAAAACCACCAGCAGAATGGATTCATTAATCATTGGTTACTATAAATCGAAGTGTTTTCATTCGATAGGCGGAAAAATAGAAAGGTATGAACTTTTTACCAGGTAAATGATTAAATATCAATCATTTACAACTAAAATTAAAATAAAACCACATGTAGTAAATATTTAGTAATACTGTAGTCCGTAAGAACGAATGATACCGATTCCCTCATACCTAGGAATACTGTTTAGTGAACTAGACAGATCCAATTAAAAAAAGCCAAAAAAATTAAATCAGAAAAGCTACATTCTATTGATAAAGAATAGGATAGGGAAAAACGTACTGCGTTTGTTTTCAAGTTAACATTTGAGAGAGACTGTTAACGGTTAAAAGTAAAATATATGCAGTACCAAAAAAATAATAAATCGACAACATTCACCTATAACAGCAAACCAATAAGTATAGGTTACGAAGAGATTTTAATATATCCATTAAAAAAAAAGTAAATCTCCATAGAAATAAATACCTCAATTCCGTTAAATGAATAAAACAGCTGTAAAGAAAAGATTAAAAAAATTTTATTATATGCGGAGAAAATAGTCTTCTAGTAAATATCTACCTTGACAGTTGCCACTCATTTTTACTAACTGTATTATCCGTCATAGCTGTGAGCCTGGAAATTATTTACTGTTGATGCAACTTAGTAAAGATCATGCCCGACCATTGCTGCTACCTTGACGTGGTGGTCAGGCTAGCCTATCGTAATGAACCAATCGAGCTATACTGGTGGGAACAATCGTTCCTCAAGGTCCCACCATGTCAGACAGGTAGGCTGAAGAGCGGTAAGATTAAAAGCAGCAAATGTAAGGTCCGAGGGCGAAGTTTCACTGCTGATTGTACGGAAGTGTGATGGCAGTAAGGTGTTTCCTTCAGGCAACTAACATTACATCGATGCTGTCTTCCTACAAGAAAGAATGAGGTTAGAGAAGGTCGATCCTAAAAATGCACACCTCACCTTATCCCACAGATTTTAGTCTCCAGAGGTAAGGTCCCAACAAGTACTGAGCTAACACGAACACTACTCACAAAAAGGTCGTATGTGACCAGTCTCAGGCAGTCGTCCCTTGGGCACTGCGGTCACGTTCTCGGGTCACTAAGGCCACCTCTAACCCGATTTACTTTTCAGGTACCTCTAGAAGAACCCTTCTACGATGTGGGTAACCGGTAGCTGATAACAGCCCTCATACCTCTAACAGCACTGAAGATCACTGATTGAAAGACCATGCATTTGACATTCAGTTATATGTTTAGTAAGATAGTCAGACTAAACTATTTGGCTCCTTAAACTAAAGTAGGCAATGTTGGGTCCGGACGCACAAACTAGCTTCAGAGATGAGTTGTTTAACTATGAGGCTACAACTAAAGCTTACACTTGAAAAAAATTTCGGTGGAGCTAAGTTCTTTGAAGTACCTTTCCAGAGAATATCTTCCATAAAAACTTCAAACAGAAGTGAGTTACTGAAATTTCTCTATATGTGACTAAGAGCTTTTTTGTGAAGATTATCTGATTGGTTGTTGTCAATAGAGGTTATTTCATTGTTTGGACATTTGCTTTGATTGTCTTCCATCTTGGTTTAGTTCTTGGTCTTATGGTTATTTATGGTTTTGCAATTGGTCGAGAAATTGGATCCATTGCAATATCTTCATCGATTCCTGATTGACTTGGGTGCCAAAACTCTAAAAGTTACCTGGTCCTTTATAAACTCTTTCCGTCTATGATAGGAACATTTCTATGGCCGAACGCATATCCACATTGGTATGAAAGAAGGCATGGCGTTACTTGTGACAACTAATTGTTCATGAAGATGGTGATGAAGAGGATGGCCACTTTGGTTGATGCAATGTTTCTGATAGCTAGAGCAATTTATTTTACAGATGATGTTTAACTTTTCTTTAGTCATTTTATTCTTTGGTTTGCATGAAATTGATTGAAGTGAGCTTGCTGGCTTAAAAATGTTCCTAATTATCTGGTTGTGATTTCCGAGAATCAAGCTTGATAGTTAGGTTTTTAATGTTATTGGTTCATGAGTCCAATCGCTTATGTTAAATAACATGTTGTTATGTTCGTTTCTGCGTAAAAACACCGTTTAAAAGCGTCAATTTTCTAGAAAGAAAACTCTTGCTGATCAGGTTTGTTATCATTTGATACTGGTTCAAGATTGCCAATAATTCAAACCTGTGAATGGTTATTAGTTGCGCAGTTACATAATGGTTAAGACGTTAGACTTCCGGTAGCTGAGTCTTAAGTTTAGACTCTGCCCATGTACTTTGATATGGGCAGCCGGGTAGTTGTACCATCAGCTCTCACACTTTGTGTGGCTCCTATTCACGTATCTGGTGAATGAGTTAATTGCATTTTTGTGCATAGTATACCGACCAATTATCTATTATTCACTTTAATAACCAAATATATCCTCAGAACAATACCAAGATTCACTACCACCACAGAAATTTACCTGGACAAACAACATAATCCCTTATGAAATTGGGCATACGATGGTAAACAGGTCGAACTCACAGTTCTTAGGTCTTGGCACTGGTTCATAATATGCAAATAAACTAGATAATTAAAGCTACACATATTGTTATCTGTCCTAACGAAAATATGGATGGAATCATGTGTAAAACGGTTTAAAACCCGATGTTTCTGGTATGTGATCTACCACGTATATATGATGCATGTTTATAAAATTGGAACAATACTTTACTAAGCTAAGGAATAAATAGAAACTAACTTGGGTAGGTTTGGTTTTAGGCTCTCCAACAGACTGAAGCTGAGGTACTAGACTGACATGTACGCAACAAAAATTGACACTTCCCACTCGAAAAAGCATTTGTCTGAAGGCCTCAACATACGGCATAGATTCAATATCGCCAATTGTACCACCAAGTTCAATGATGCATACCTCTGGGGTTGAACCACTTTCATCTACTGGAATTCGAGAAACATTTATGACCCATTCAATAATAGCGTCTGTGATGTGTGGGACGACCTACGACAAAAACACTGGATTATAACGAATTAAAATACACTAAACAAATAAATTTTATGTTATTTAACTCAAAATACAACAAACTTATTTGTGACACATAGTTTCGTGTCGCGAATGACATTCATATCCTGGAACACAGGTCAATTCAACCAAACAATCCATTTAACATCAAAAAGTCATCAGACAGGCAACCACTTAAGCTGATAAAATTAGAAATTAGCATGTTATTGCAATGATTGATATCGCCACACCTAGACATATAAGCAATAAACTAAACTGAACAACGAACAGGAATTGAGAGGAAAGAACGGGGATAGTGTTAAAATAATTAGGTTTTAGAGGAGGATAATGATAGTATAAAATATGCACATACATTAAGTCAAAACATTTGATGAAGCATTCTTACTTGTACTGTTTTCCCAAGGTAATCTCCACGACGTTCTTTTTCAATTACTTTCTGATAAATTTTTCCCGTTGTAATGTTATTATCTTTGGTCAATGTTATATTTAAAAATCTTTCATAATTTCCCAGATCAAGGTCAACTTCACTTCCATCATCCAGAACGTAAACTTCTCCATGTTCAAAGGGGGAGAAGGTACCAGCATCAATGTTTAAATAAGGATCAATTTTTATACACGTAACATTCCATCCGTATGCTTTTAAAATAGTCCCGATGCTGCTAGAGATAATACCTTTGCCGATTCCGCTGATAACCCCACCAGTAACCAAAATATATTTCACCGTATCCTATCACAAGTTAATAATAAATAAATATTATTCAAAAACATCATATGGGACATGTTTTAGCCTTGAGTAAAATGAAAAGACTGCAGAAACACTAAAATTACATCCTGAAGATCCTGCCAAATTTTGACGATATCCTGAGTGATTTTGATTGAGAATTAAGAAAGTGCTAAAATAAACGTTCTTAACTACACCAACAAATATTTAGACAGTCACGTCGAACAGCAAGAATTCAATTACCACGTCAGACTATAATATTAGACTTTGATGCGCGGAGAAATAGGTGGGACTGAATGTTTTTCGTCGAGATTTAGGTGGCTACACTCACATCAGTATTATATGCCGTGAATTTTATATCAAGTAGTTATGCTTTTAAAAAAGGAATTTACTCATTTGATTCATAAAACTAGTTATTGAAAACGAGTAGTTGTTTGGAGCTATAGCTATTACAAAGAGTGCCTTGTGTGATCAAGACATTTTCGGTATTATGGTTCCCAATTAATATGTGTGCTCAGTCACTGCAAAATCTATAAATAAACTAAACCGTCAAGCCAAAAAACAACAGAAACAGTTAGAACACTTCCCAGTATGCACTTCGGAAAAATAGCCTAGTGTCTGAAGAGACACAAAGCCTTAAAGTTTTCTTTATGGGTACAACTGTTTCGATTTTTTCCAGAAGCCATGGTACAAATCTTACTCATATTTGTTCACTCTAGTATAAACTAATGTGAAAAATCATGTTTCATAAACAAAATCCGTTAGATGAGTTAACTTTAATCAATTCGTATTAATTTGAAAAATAATAATTCAAAATGCTAATTAGGAACTTTATTATTGTTTACTGTTACTGTTATAACTTGTGACCTTTTGCCCTGTATATGTATAACGTAATGATACCGCCAATTAGAGAGCAGTGAATTATCGATCGGACCAATGACGCCTAAAACCCGTGCGAGTAGTCCAGAATACTTATCGGTCCTGCTTCCTGTCTAGCCCAGCCAGTTAAGTCCACAACACCAATCTCAGACTCTGCAATATGAATCATTTATTTCAAGCATACTGAGTTTATACACCAACCAGACAGACCACATCGTACCATAAAATGGAAAATAATATTTGTACAGGATTTAGTCAAATGTGACTGTGGGTGTGGGAGGTAGTAATTAATAGACAGGGCATAATTCAAGAATGATAAGACGTATAATAATAAAACATAGGTCAAAATAAAGCTCATAATAAGAGGGGCATGAATATGAATAGTTTAGTTATTTAACAATTATACTTATTATTTTATTTTAACACATAGATATTGGTACAATGAGGCACCAAATACATATGCGCCACACAAAGCTCATTTGGTATATGTGAGGGCTGTGATACTGCCCGGGTGCCCAAACCGAAGCAAGTGGTTTTCTTAGAGGGCCACTCCCCGAGCCTTCGACCTGAAGGTCTGATCCACAAGGCAGTGGAGCATTGTAAGGAGATGCAGTCCCATGGAAGCCGGTGACCAACAATTGGTTCATACGCCATTTGTTCCCGCAAAATACTGAAGCCTATGTTCACCATTGGTTTAGAGTCCGGTTAAAGCGCCGGACATTCGCTTTTCGTCCTCTCATTTTCGTAAACAACACTCCCACCACGAGAAGGCAGTGAGTAGAACTTCCCTGGCAGAGGCTATATACGCGTGGCCATATGAGAGCATTTCGAGAGGGAGAGCGAACTCTCCCCACTCTCGGCCGTACCAGGGCATTATACTTATCGGAACATAACAGTTACGCATAAAAGCTCAATGAATCATGATAATAAGAAATGCTTCACACAAAATTTAAGAACGTAAAGCTTTTCCATTGCTAAATTGAAGGCTTTGAGTTGAACAAATATCACAAGAACAGTGGAATTTAATAAATAAAGAACAAATATCGCAGCGGAATAACATGAATTCACTTATTTCGCATATGTATCTGGCGCCCCCTTGTACCAATATTTATGTGTTCAAATAAATACTTATTTCGTGGATTCTCCACAACTGCTTACAACCTAAAACTAAAACATTATTCATTGAAATAAAACAAGTGTACATACTTTATATCAGGAACGCCTAGAATAAACCGAGTTAAAATGTGAAGATAGAATAATATTATGGTCTCCTGATATAAAGTATCTACACTTGTTTCGTTTTAATGATAATTACTTTAGTTTTAGGTTTCTTAATCATGCCTAATATTAGGTTTGCTAATTGAATTTTCAGGCTAAGAATATGACTAGGATTTACACAAAATCTTTCGACAAACGGGAGAACACTATATATACATCAAATTAAGTACCGAGATTTTCTTTAATTTCCTCTAATGGTTTGAGAAAAACTCCTAAAAGTAATATGATAAAGTTAACAAGATTTGAATAGAACCAAAAAATAGGTTAAATTAAGGTCTCGTAGTTGTACGTATAAACTCAGCATTTTTACCATAAGTAAGGGATCACAGTGACTAATTGTCGAACTTATTAAACTAGTACATTTGTATGACTTAATGTTTCCTGAAGTAAAAAGCTATCTTTTCAGGAAATCTAGATGTGAAGGGACATAGAGCAAAGTCGCAATGTGGCGGATGGTTTCCTAATACCAAATTAGATATTTTGCCAAAAAATGAAAGGACCTATTCATTTTGTTTAGTTTTATAAGTTAGGACAATGCTAAGAACTAAATGACATATTGGCCCAATACATGTATTTATGATAATTTTCTTCTCTTTATTACACTACCCAGACGTATTAATTCCTGTTTACACATCAATTACTTGAATCTTTAACGGGATGGATACCGAGCTAGTTTAAAAAGACAAAAAATATACTTACTAAAACTCGTAAACTTAATAACAGGTTATAGAGAACGTTTTAGTCATTAGATAAGAATAACTGAATAATCTAACAATGAATGCTTACTTTCACGAAAACCTTATCTTCATGTGAAACAGTTTAATAATAACAATTCGCCGGTCTAAATTCGAACTGTATAAACTAAACTGCTTCTAGGAAGTTATCCAACAAGGGTTTAGTCAAAGGAAGAAAAGCAGTTATGTAAACGAAGCCTCGAAAATTTTAATGAGCTGGAAGCGATTAACATTTGTAAAACCTTCCGGTTTTTAACCGGAATACCTTAATCTATTTGGAGAATTATCCATGAGGAACTATACACCTATTTTAATAATATGATGTTGAGGTGTTTGGGGTTGCCACTGCAGCTTACTAGCTAACATAACTCATTACGTAAGCAAGAGTTGGTGCACTCATTATATTGAGCATGGGTTTTGTGGGAAAGAGCGACACTCCACAAATATTGTCCAAAATAAAATCAATATACCTTCACCTTTCGAGTTAACTAACTAAACTGTTGATATATGATCCCCGTTTGCAACTATGTCCAATAACATGTCAAGTCGCTCGAATCAGGTAGTAATGGAGAACCAACGAACGCCACAACTATATTTTTACCCATCGGTTTCATGTTTCAAACTGGATGTCCTGATTATTTCAATATTCCCAGCCTCAAAAAGTAATGTGGGAGTCGTTGAAATATACACAAAACAAAGTCGAGTTGGTAAACTAGATTTTCTTGATTATAGTGGTCATGAACTACTACTTTCAAAAGACAGAGAAAACACTATTCAATCATGTTCTAAATTATCAATATATAGCACCATGGTAATTTGGGCAAACAGCCATGGAGAAAATAAGGCTGACTTCGAGGAGACTCGAAGTATCATTCCATAAATAACGTATGATCTAAGGTGGTTGAATATTTTAAACAGTTTTGAAAGTTCACTGCTTGATAGGCATTTGGCGTCCATTGTGATAAATTCCCAAGCTCCCAATTTGGGGGAAAATTTGACCCATTTTGCGAAAATTCCTCCAAAGTTGGGAGCTTGGGTTGAAATGTGCCGACTACAGTATTTTGTATAGTCAGGTGTCAAAGTATTGGTTTTCGTAGTAAAGCTCTTGCAGTTTACAAAAGCACGTTCATTAGCTTAAAGACCTAAACTTTCTCAACGACAGCTTACGACCTGAGCAACTTGTCTTGTGGGTGTATGTCTAGATAATTGTCTAGACTGGGCGGATTAATCTGCCCAGTCAAAAAATTCAAAGCCGGAAATGGACATCTTAAAATTGCTAAAAGCCACTACTTATGGTAATATTCTTTGCTTCACGAATTCGTAAAAACAGCCATGAGAACAAACTTTAATCAAGCTTCTATCTGTATTACTAACGCTAAAATATGTTGCATCATGTGCAAATCGGAGAAGTAAAAAGACTGACCATCAATGAGGGGAGCCCAAAATAATAAGCAACAGTGCAGCTGTGAGATAGCGATAATCTGACAATCAATACTAGACACCGGTAGCACGGAATAAAAATGCGTTGCGGAAATTAGACTCAATGAAGCCGCGAGATCTGAGTAATTTCAAATAGTTCCAATATATATCCAATATTCTTGTTATGAGTTTAGATAAACCAATTGGTTTCTTTAGGCCTGCTTTTTACTGTTTTAGTACGGGTACGGGTTTTCAGTAGTCTAGCTTCCCAGCTGCATTATTTCTCTTCAGTATGGTCGTGATTTGCGGGCTGTATATCTTGGTACTTAATTATAATCATTTGTCCCAAGACAGCACAGTTTTTAAGAACAAGACGTTGTCTTTTATCCAGGCTAGGAATCGATCAGAAGCGATGCGAAGAATGCTCAAGAGAAAAATCGAACATCAAGAAAAGACGGTTGCTTCAGGGGGTAAATAAATAGATAAGTTGATTAAGTATTTATGCAGATAATGTAAGCAGACTTAAGAGTGAGAATAAAAAGAGAATAGAAATGATGATGAGTGAGGTAGGAATAAGCTAACGATGCTTGATAATGGTTGTGGTAGATAAGTTACGAGACATTCATCAGGGACAGCGAGTTAAAGCGGAAGACGATAATCCTCGTATAAGTACAGGTCTATCAAATCTCCTGAAACTATCCACTGAGTGAACTGTGGTCACTTCTGATAGCAGAGCACTTCAAATAGGGGCAAATCTTAATGATAAAAAGTGGTGACCTACCTCAGATTGTGATCTTCCATTTGCATTTCTTCCCAAGTTGCCTCAAGGAATGTTCTGATAGGATCCTCGTACTGAGGCGATTTGGAGTACATAATATGTTACATGTGTCATTTTTAGTGAATTCGATGTCATGTCACCCGGCTTCACAATCAAGGACCTTACTACCTAGCTATCCGGGACACGGATGACGCTCTGCAGGACAAAGGTGTATACACATTTTCCGGATTGAATCCTCCAGGGAGCTTCAATTACGTGCACACAGGTCTCAAACAGCACGAACCCTTGGCCCAGTGTTTCCTATCAACCACTTACAACCACCACCGTACATCTCAGCACAGTGCACGCGATTTCGAGTCAGCTTGACTAATGGCCACACAGAAACTCGATTGATAGAATTCGATCTTCAGTGCGAAGTATCTGATACACGTGAAACTAGTCACCAATCAGTTTTAAATATGGACCAGTATTTGTCCAGCTGTCCCATACTTTAAGACCACTGGTTGGGCAGTACTTATATTTCCTTAATAAGTGTTGTGCTTCGTGGAGAGTGCTACTTATTTGCACGTGTCCCTTCCTTTGGTCACTGACCTGTATTCCCATTACCGTCAACATTGTGAATAATGCCACTAGTCGGTAACAGACTGTATCTATCCTATATTCTGCTTTCAAGAATAGAGGGAGTACGCTGTGTCCAGTCTTTTGACTGGGCACAGGGTTTGTGCTTCGACAGGTCACACACTGGCATTATTTTGGTTTCAGCATCCTTAATAAAATACGGAGTGGCCTACTGAATTTACCATTCTACGCGAGATAAAATATCCGGAATATACCTCCACCAAAGCACTTGAATGCGCGATAGGGTGACCATAATATTAGAGAACTTCTGCACTGAAATGCATAGTTGCTTTCTTGTCATTACTGTGAATTACTACTGGATCTTTTTGTTCTTATATTCATGGATGAGGTGTATCATTGGTAGAATAATTGTCACCATTGATGAGTAAAATGTGCACTAGCCCACTCTTTTTAGAATCAACCTCTAAATCATAACCTCTGGACAGTTTTTCTAATTTGACTTGGAGAACAAGATGATCAACATAACTAAGTATTTTTTTCTAAACTTGTTCGTTATCTTCAAACAGTGTCGTCAACAAATCAGTTTTCGTAATTCGCTGACATATCTGACCAAATATCCCATTACCTTCAGCATGACCTATGACTTCGTAACCACACAACATCGAAGCAGAATACAAATGTGCACAGACAAAACTTTAATTTAATGGCACGATCAATTTATTTGTTCAGATCTTTATAATCATAAGGACACTGCTGTATGAGCTAAAGAGACGAGTCGCTCTGCATACACTCATTACTGACATACTTAAACCTTAAAAACTACTTTAAAAGTGCTGATCTAAACGATCGATAGTGGTTAGATGAACCACTTCACAACTTGTAGTCGGAATAAAATTTATTAAAAGAAATGTTATCACATATGGTAATAGATAATGCTCAACAAACGGCTGATAGTTTTTCCAGACATTTATTAACCTACAAGTACCTTCAGAAGCACCGGGCTGTTACGGGAGAACTGAAGGCGTTTGGCTGATTAAAGCCTTTATATTACATATGATTGATTTCACAGTGTTTTTGGATGTATTTGTTGTACCCAACTTCTGAACTTGTTTGTTTAAATCATTGTTTTCATACATTTTGGTTTATCTTTGTCTTTAGTTTAACATTTGGGAGTGTTTGCTCCGGGAACCTACAAAATTGAAGGTATATTTTGTAATTATTATAACTGTTATTATTAAAAAGACATTTGGGTCGACTATTTGCAAATTGCGAATAAACTTTAGTACCTAAATTGGAGTTTGGTTCTATTGTTAATTTGAGTTCGTAAATTGTAAATAGATCGATATACCGTACTTCAATAATAGGAACGAGCAAAAACTTGAATGTAACAGGGCCGTTTTTGTTTTCTCTCGAAATACTGATAATTGTAACGTTTCTGTTCCTAACAGATGGTATTCTGTAGATAACCATTCCAGTTGACATATGTCAATGAACGAAGTAAACTCGAATTGTGCTGGAATGTTATGACCTAGCTTACATCGAAGTTAAAACTTGCAGTCATTACCTAAAACATATCACTTTAACGTGGTATTTATATTCTGTGGCTGCTTTGCTAGGTGTGCGAGATGAGCGTGACATTACTGCGGAAATGTCTTGGTAAGAACAGATTGCAAACACATAAAGAGCAAAAACTGCTGAAAGGGCTAGTCCATAGCACATAAATGGTTGATCACCGTCGGCCACCCATAGCCTTGACGATGCTTGCTAGATAATCGAATGGTCACTGGTCCGTCATCTAACGCAAAAGTGGTGTAACCTAATGGATGAGTTGGGTAGGGATCAGTGAATTTTCCTCAGCCTAACAATTATAAGATCTACCCATACCACCAAAAATGAAGTAGAAATTCTGAATGATATCCATATCACAACCTCTGAAGTAGTTGACCTCAAAGACAGCAGCGAACTCTTTGTTCATCTTAGCATTTTTCCGTAACCACACGACCTTTGAAGCTGAGTATGTAATTACCTAGAAGATTTATATTAAGAAACTGACATGTAGAAAAAGTTTACAATGGATAACGCTGGGACATTCAATTTATTTTAATCGGATGGTATGGCTCAGCTATGCAGACGTGCTCATTCTCGGGTAACGTATCGCTTTTACTCATATTGAATACATTGTTCTATCTTCGGCCTAAATGTGTTCTCCATCATATATTGACGGTTCTTACGATAGGATGAGTAAGTGTAAACAATGATAAGGCTTCCACGGAAGATCTTATAGATTAGGTAGTCACATCTATAATATTTACAAATTTAGGATTAGGTTTATTATTATCATACCACTAATAACCACGCAGACAATAATTCTACAAATCTACCAGGACACCACAACTTACTGGTCAGCGTAAACAAAGGGATGTTGGACTTCAATGGTGCAATGTGTCTCGACAAAGAGTAAGAAGAAATAAGGCTGGAAAAATCATACGGGTGGGATGATGATGCTCCATCAATGACAGAATTGCAAAAAATACGTTTACTTGTTTTCTTCAGTATGAAGCATTATATATATATATATATATATATATATATATATATATTATTTCTTACGAACTATGGGTTATTTCGTTAAATAAATAAAATAATAATAATTTATTCTCAAATAACAGTTTGTTACATGAGGCATGCCAGTTTACAGGCAAGATCAAATTGTTACAAATGATACAATATCCACTGCAGTAAATTACATAGCTGGGTCGATAATTTATAAGATAAGAATGTAGATGGTTTTAATCAGTACCACAGTTGGCGCGCTTCATGAAAGTTGCGTTTCAAATGTGCGACTGATGGTCAGGGATAGGTCCATTGAAGTTTGGAGCTTCTAAATATCGCAAACGTATGTCCCTTTGGAGTGTCTAAGGCTTTGAGAATGCTGCAGGATGAAATCTTTCGTTCCATACCACAAGGGGGCTGAAAGAGAGAGCAAGTAAAAGAAAGGGCGAGAGGCAGAGTAGCCAATATTTATGAAGGAATGTTTAAGGTATGATTACTCAGTCTAATTTTCCTTTATTAAGGTATTTGTTAAGAAGGAACATTTTAATAGGTTAAAGAAAATAAGTGTTAACAGATTATGAGTGGACATACAACTGACAAATGGAGACAATTAGGATAGGAGCAGAGAGTTTGGGATTATGTGTGGTTATAAAATAAAATATAGTGCTAGAAACAGTATTGTGATATACAATTGGCTATCTTAATTTTATTATCTAAGCTATTAGAGCCCTTTTTAGTTTTTTTTTATTATTATTTTCTTTTTCAGGTATTATAGGGTCTTGAGTAGGCTTCGTATATTAGCGAATTGTCTGGTTTGCTTGTAATAGGATTTCTGGGTAGGAAGTGAAACCAATTCAACGTTCGTAACACGACTTAAAGAGGTATTTTGCGTGATAAGTCAGCATCAATACCATAAGTTCGTAGCATCCCACCAAACCATAAGGAGCCGTAATTAAACAAAATGTTCTGCCCTACAGACATGGGTGATTGAAGTTATCTCCCCACCATCATTTTGATGGTCAGTAACGCCAGCCTCCGTCCTTTTGTGATGTTAGGCTCTCTTACGTTTGTGGTAAGTATCAATACTTCTTTAATCAAAGCCCACAGTTGGAATACACTGTCTCTACTAGGTCCATGTTACAAGCAAATCAGATAGTTGAAAAGTCTGTTTCATCGGTTAGATGTCCACATAGTATATTACACTGCTATGAAAATGACTAATGGTTTAAAGATGTAAGGACTAATAGCAAATCAAAAGATATGAGAGGGTATAAAATCGTAGAAAAAAAAATTTCAGGGTAAGACAAATAAAACATTGAGAAACTCATAAGACTTTGTGGCCAAATTTTGAGCTTTGTATGATCGGCCTTAGTAGATCAGCATTCATAAGATTGAGCTATCTGTCTACTTGCAGTAGAAAAAAAAGGCATGACTTTTAGGAAGAATAATGTACATTTAACGTGTAGAGATTTGGGAACTGAAAGCTAGGGTTAGGAGCATAAGGCCATGATTAATAAACAATGAATAATAGGAAAGGATAAGCCATATATTCTTTGATTTGGTTATATTCATATTAGTAACAGTCGAACTTGTTATAATCTTGTTCTTTCTAGATACTAGGCGGTCCGTAATAAAGTGCCTCATAGGTGGGCGGGAGTTCAAGGAAATGTTGAAGCTCTTTGGAGTCTAGAAATAGGGTTATTAGCTTTTTGAATCTGATAAACGTATCACAATTACGGATAGGCATTGGCAGTCTGTTCCACAATAAACTGTACCGTACTGTAAAGAACTTACAACGCATTTGTTTTTGGTGTTTTACGGTAAGTAGTGTATATGCGTTGTTTCAAAGTCTATAGGCTGGGTCGTGGGTGATAGTCGGGCAGGATGTTAGAAAGGAGAGCCCATATATCGCTTTGTAGAGAAATATTGAATTGTTCTTTAGCCTACGGTGCCATCAAGGTTCTAAAGAGAGGTGCTTACATCTATCTGTGTAATCGAGATTCGAGTTACATCTAGTAGTTGGAGTATGTAACGTCTTTATACATCTTCTACTCTTATCTTGTCTATGATATTAATATTAGAGAAGGCTCAGTTGGTCACACTGTCAACGTCAGCCTTAAGACCAGTCAAAAAATGTCGTTCATGCGATGACCTTGTAGTAGTATGCCACGGCAATACAATGGGCAGTTTTCCGACTTCGTAGTAATGATTAATGTGTTGTGGTAAAGACAATACGAATGCTTCATCTGAATACGAAACTAAGAATGAAGCTACGCGTGGGGATCGATCGAGTTGGAGAACTTGTTACTATTTACCGCGAACTTAATCTCTATCAACTCGGCCATTCGTAAGAGAACTCGAGATGTGCATATGTATGAACATGAGTTTGGGGGAAAACGTGACTATTTCGTGATATTTTAGTGTGAGGAGTAGAGTGAAGACGTTCTGTCGTTAGTCCTACAAACTCCGTCATACTGAGTAGTGATTTATAGGGGCCACGAAAGTATGTACTTCATGTAGAGAATTCAGACACCAATGTAAATCTCTTTTTGGCACGTCTATGTAGAAATATAGAAAGAATACCTCCATATATGTATTTCCTATTGATTACTCCCCCTGTAGTTCTGTTGTATGTAATGTTTCCTTCACTGATGTCTATATTTTCGAATACTAGTTCACCCTATAGTGGCTGGTAGGAACTATAATTACTATCTTATTTACAGATTCTGATTTAAAAAACTCGTTGATTTTATTAAGTTTCTAATAAATGTTTTAACTTTCTTCTACCCACCACTGTTTTATGGCTGGTTTCCCTTGGGACTACTGTATTTAATTTGTCACTTTGTGAATCGATCATATCTGACCCATGAGGTTGATTTAAAGAAATGTTCTCTGTATGTTTGAGGAATATTTGGTATTGGTGAACTTCAGTTAGTTTCAGTTCTTTTTGAATTATTACTTTCTAGCTTATTTCGCATCCTCAGAGTGATTGTCCTGACAAAAGTACTTTTCATGAGTGAGTTTTGTCGAGTGTCTGTATCCGTTTAAAGAGCACCTTCCAAGAATAATTACTATAACTTGTGCATGAACGTATTCACGGTACATCGTCTGCATCTCCTGTACCAATTTTTACACACCTCACGTCACCGTATGGAACTTATTAGCTTTTATCGTTCTTGGAATTATTGAAGTTTATAGAGCGTTACTTTTATATTATCAAGTATACACTCATACTCAGGCAGTCTGTGTTCAGACGTGATAGTTGTTAACTCAAATTTTTAGGCATATGAATTCTCATTTATGCCGTTTCGGATAAAAAAGTAGCTTGAATTTTTCCGTATTTTGTCAGCAACATGCTCTCAGATTTAACTTTGTGCACATACGTTGATAAGTGCCTGAATGCCGTCACCAAGACTTAGAACTCAAAGGACTCTAAAAATATGACATCACTGTGAGCATACAGGGTGTTCGAATAGGGACCCGAATATTTGATTTTCACACATAAGGAACTGGCGCCGAAAGTGTTCTACTACTGGCCATATTTGAAAGTGAAAATATTACAGTGCTCCTGCATCAATTCATAATAATGCACGACAGATATGCAGAGCAGGTACCCCTTAGGATTCCTTACATACTAGATAGGTGTTCTGGACAAGTTTGTCATAAACTGCGACCTTCTCTGCTAAGTGGTCAACTCCTGTAAACAGGTAACTTTGGACCGTCATTCACAAATCACCAGTATGGTCGAAGGATCCAATCGAATGACGAAGATCTGTAGTGGCATTGGACCATAACCACACAATCCTCAAAGCTGAATACGAGATTACTCAGAAAATAGATATTCAATATTTAACGCGAAGAAATACCTAACGATGGAGAAGGCGCGACTAATGAATTGAATAGACTAGAGTTGATCGAACGGCATGGCTCGGCCATGCAGGCGTGGTCTCTGCTGAATGTTACCTTATATCTTCTTTTCATATTAAATATATTGTTCTTTCTCTAGCCTAACCTTGTTCTACATCATGTATTGGTAATTGATACGATACAGTGAGTTGGTGTAGTCGATGGTGTGACTTCCACGTAAGATCTTATAGATTAGGCAGTCATATCATGACAAGTCTACAAATTTAGGATTAGGTCTATTAATAAAGCAGTACTAATATCATAGTAGACCATAAATTCTACAGATCTCCCTTTGGGCACTACAGAGATACCTTCATTCCTCATACATAGCATGAGCAATGCAGAGAAAGCAAACGCCAAGTGTCCATGACATGACCTCTCCACTTTCAGGAGAATTTATAGTTCTCATATTAAATTGTCATAAATATAGCATCCTGCTAAAATTTGTTTCAAAAGCTCAATAGATTCAGTTAAGATTACTTCAACTCGGCCAAACAGAATAAACCAGTTGTTTATATTTATCATTTCTCACACGACTGCTTTCCGTAAGAATAAGCTACTAGGCCCTACCAAAAGAATAAAGCTGTTCACAGACAATAAGCTCCTTGAGTTTGAACAGATGGATAGTGACATCATAAATCTCTCACGATCCCACTAAGAGGGGATGCTCGGATCAGACAATTCTGCGAAATGTGTAGTTTGTGAATACTTGAGGTTGGTACTGATAATGTGTGTTTTACTGTACACCAACTGGTTAATTATGTTCGGTAGAGTATCACTACAAGATCATGTTTTAAACTTCCACATATCGCTTCATCCACTCTTGATTATTAGAAGAGAAGCCTCATTTTACGTTATCTGAACAAGTAAGTCAAGCGAAATCTTCCGACAAACCAAAATCGACTTACTCCTGGTTGCCTGTCAATTAGTACGTTAGAAGATGCTCGCAAACAAACGTTATCACATTCTGTCAAGTTTGAGTTATCTTATGACAACAACTCTTTGCATCATCATGCAGCATATCTCTTTACTTTAAAAAGAACATCTCACTTTAGAGGTCGGTTCAAAAGAGGATAATCGAAAATGCATCTATATTATTAAACAGACTTTGATGCTCTCACATGGTAGCGTTATGGTCGTAATCAGTCTACTACCGGAAGATGATAAGTGACATGTTCACAATGTTCTGTAACGTTTAACCTAAGTGATCATGAATAAATTTCAACACTGAGTGATATCTATAAGGGATTTACCTATGCATAGGACATAGTAGACGACTCATTTTTTGACAATCGTTTATAAACCACATCATCCATTCCCGTGAAAGACACAAATGGCACATTCTGTCAATCACTTCAAAAGAAGATTCGAGTAATTTTTGAGATTTGTTGATAATAAGAAAGGATTCTTCTCAGTATTATTAGCCAACTGATCTTAAACAAATTATTTAGTATTTAGTTCTTTATGAAGGTTGTAGTAAATTATGAGTTGTACCGCAAAGCACCGAATTTTGACGGTTTTGTGACACTGATTGAGGTTGTAGCGTGGAGTCGAGTCGAGGTTGACTATGAGCACCACTACAGGGAAACGCGTACCAAATAAATCATAAGGTGAAGATTGAACGTAACCAGATTTATTCGTTGGTGACCTCGTGGTATCGAAAGGATACCGAGATCGTGCCTAAATGGTACAAGCGGAATCAGCGGGCAAATGTACGAACGTACAACCTTACGATCCGCGGAAAAGTAATGGAGAGTAATGGAGGAGGAATATGGTTGTCTTTAGCATAGTTAAACAAATGAAAACAATAAAACAATCACTGGTACAACTGGTTATAATAATAATTGTTTCAATTAAGTCAGTCGCGTTCTCTTGGTAAAAGTAGTGAGGATGATACAGGTATTCAGTGTTTGACAACGCTTCTACCAGTAACACCTTCTAATATGCTTTGTTCCCACCGAGAGAAATCAAAAGACAGAGTCGAGGAGATCGGAAGAGTGTATTTGGCGATAACCAATATATCGGGAATCTCTGATTTAATCTGGCTAGTGATTGCGGTTGATGTTGAGCACAGCGTTACAGCACGTGATCTGGTGCGGATGCATGACCGAGCGCCTTCAGCTAGATGAGTCCATTAAAACATATGGTCAGCATCCAATGTCGAAAACCTATTGAGCTATTTAGTTTGGGGATTTATTTACCGCTACAGATCACTCCCCCCCTATTGCGGCAGTGATGACCCTAAGACGTGGCCAGCCAGAAGTTTAAACCCAACGAGTTTGTCGTTGGTAAACACTCTTCTGATAGCTTACTAAATTTAGCAGCGTCTGGTCGTCTTTCCTTACTATATGGGACCGGGGTACAACATAGTAAAAAAAAGAAATGTACAATGAAAATTTCGTATCCTCATAAACGTCATCGTTCTTTTCCAGCCGTCCAGGAAAAGAAGAAAGAAAGTGTAATTGCATGTCGAAAATACACTCGTATGTGCGTAAAAAAGGGAAAATAAACTCATGAACACGTAATAGCGTTAAAAATTGTTTTTTTTACCGCTACAGTAGGTAACTACAAGGTCGCGAAATCGGAAAATTACTTTAAAAAGGCAGTAAAAGTCAAACATATACAATGTTTTAGATGGTTCATACACTACCTGATGTGTGAAATGGAATTACTAAACTAGAGATAGGTGAAAGTACATCATATGAGTAGACTAATCGGATTCCGGCGCCTATTTTGCCACCTCAAGTGACTTGAGAGGGCGAGACTAACATTTAGGAATGAACTGATTATACTAAGAAAAGAAAGCCTTTCGTTTTGACACGGAATTCACTCATCCATATAGTTATAGCCGATATAAGTTGAGGATGTAAAATTTAGTTCCTTACTCCAAATCTTATTCCTAACTCGCCATACTGATGTGTGACACTTTTTGATGCTAGTAATGTGAAGAGTTGTCCCAAGGTCACTTCACTGCCGCGCAAAGGTCATCCATAGGTATGATCTAGCGTCAGTTTTAGGTACTGTTACGTTCATGTACAGTTTTTATAAGTTAAATTCACTCGATCAGATGTGTTGAATTAAACTGGTCCATCACTGTGCTTATTAGCTTCCTTCTAAATCATTTTTCAGATCGCCGTTCGTTCATACATGAACAAACCGTTTGTACAAACGGTGACTACGTGTAATCATATAGATTCATCAGTATCACGTAATATTGTTTAAAAATGCTGAAAGTCTGGGCAACATGAAATGACTAAAGTAACCCTAGGAAACCGTAAAAGAGGGAATGAACGCAAACTAGGAGGAAATAAAGTTGACCATAGAGTAAATAAAGAAGAAAAGTCGATTCCCCCTTGACGTCTATTATTTGGGGGGGGGGAGGGATGTCGACAGTAATGTTTGGAGAACCATGTTATATAGATGTTGGTTCACCTAAATCCATATGTTACATTGAACTGTTAGTAAGAGTATCGGATTCTCCGCTTTAGTAAGAACTTTTTTGTTCAAACAAAAATATAAACTTCTAGTAATGATGAATATCATCCAAAAAATACTCATTGCTTTTCCTACCGCCAGGGTGTTTTAAGTACTTTGACGTGGTTACTTAAGCAGCCATTTAAAAAAAATTGATAACTTTTTCCTCAAATTGTAGTAAATTCCTTCAAAAAAGCATGATTCATGCTAAAGTGGACAGGAAGTTAAGCAGTTTCCCAAACTTGACAAATGGTAGCTCACTTTAGATCGATTAGACCTAAACTTAACAATTAGTATATTGATGCATATCCTGGGAGCAGCACTTGTCACAATTCTATTATTCAGAGATGTCAGAAACTAACATAATACTATATTACTGAATAACGTTACTTGTAAGCTGTTTGGTGAGGGTGAGAAGGAAAAACCTGGTGGTTAATTATTTTAAGATTCATTTCTCAATATCTATATCTTTGGGATGACCATTAAAATGAGCTCTTCTCCACTATAAACAAACAACATTCACCAATCCTCAAACCATTTATTATAATTTAGTTGCTGCGGCAAATAATGACTTTACTGCAGTTTGAAAGAGACTATCTCGGCATACACATATGGTTTCAATCCTACTTGGACAGTTTATGAAATTTTGAGGAATAAAACATTTTGTTTGTGGAAAGTATCGTTATTTTAATGACAATTTGCAGGTGACAGTGACGAACTTCTTTTTCGCTTTTAGGAATACTACTACAAGTGTATTACCGTATATTCAAAACAGTACTAAGATCAATATAATGTGCGAAAAGGTACCGTACGATCCAACTTTCATGATTTATTTATTTTCACTGTCACAGACACCAGTATCAAACCAAATCAATAGGAATAAACATGGCATGTGGTAGTAAATGCCATTAAAATAATTTAGGCTTTATTGAGACGATACAACTAATGGTAATTAAACTGAATAGTCCATTTCTATTTCATTGGAAGTCGAATGACTTAAAAACTCTATCTTACAATTGCTTACATTTTAAGTAACAACTATTCGTATTTGTTAGCGTTTGCTGTTTTTACACGAGTTTGTTATTACACTGGGAAGAAAACTTTTGCTGGTCATTTGTTTCGCTTTTTGAAATCAGTTCATTAGGTTTTTGTCAGTAGTTTGATTACGTGAACAGTTTTTAGTCAAACCCACCATCTATCAGTATTATACTCATCATAACAACCAAAACGGTTTAATCATAGAACCTAAAATACATTATTATAATAGCTACAGGCGTCCTATTCTAACCCAACTGGGAAACTCCAATACATATTATCTAGATATAGTCTTAGTTTTATTTGCATTTATCATCACTTTTTCATTCACTCCTTTTTCAGATCATTTGATGAGCGATTCACTGTATTAAATGGAGGAGCATTTGTTAGTCCGTAAAAATACACACATTTACGGATGGTAAATCATGCGTGAAGAATTATTGCAGGTATCTTTCGTTAAAAAGTAAATCAAGCTTCTGTATAGAAGTTACATTCTCTTCAGGAGCGCAAACGTCTTATGTGTTCTCGTTCGACGAAGATCCGAGAAGTTGAATTAAAAAGGAAAATAATTAACGATGGTTAGTAATTTCTTACTGTAGTGACTAGAGTTGTCCACATATAGTTCTAGAAATTGTGCCAAATTCATCAGCGACTGCTACATGCCTCCGGGCAATTGAATTCGAGGTAAATAAGCAGGATATAACTCTGCGACCCTGGAAACAAAGAAAATTGATGAAGTCAGTGGATTCGACAAATAAAACGGTATAATAATTTTTCTTCTACTAACGATAATATGATAGTAAAATTCATTCATACTTTCCACTAATAGACTTGGTTGTTTTCATTAGTATATATATATATATATATATATATATATATATATATATATATATATAATTGAAATACAAAGAAATATAACCATCAGTGCTTATGTCTGACCTTTATTAACAGTCGAAGCCATCGGAGTGTTTATGATTTCAGTGCTCATTCAGTAAATAGTCTATCATGAATTCCTGTTCATTCTAACTCAAACTAGCATCATGGTAGCATTTTCATTCCTTGTGTGTCACATTTCGTCAGTAGTTCAATACATGACTCTGCAAATATTAAGCTTTAAAGTATGTAGTGTTTTATTGATACAAGTTTCACTTTATAGTACTTAGTTTTCATGCTATTAGGTAATAGTTTCAGTACTTTGATGTCCAATCGGTACAATACTTTAGTTTTCTTACAGCTTCATATATGTGGTATTTGGATTTTCAACTTGGTATCTTCTGCCTGATTTGCTGTCCCTAAAACATTTTAAGTTGCACTGTTTATTCTGGTCACACTTTATAACGAGTATCTAATCTTCAGACCTGGGATTTTGTAAGGGCAATACCTTTTGCAGAATATCGGTAAGTTTCGATAGGTACGAAACCCAGTTCCATCTGTTATGGTTTTCATTTTAGGTAAATCAAATACTATCTATTGTCAGTGTCTTTTTTAAAAACTAACTGTATGACTTTTCTTATCCAGTCTCTCCTCGCTTCAGTTGATATAAACGCATCTACTACTAAAGACCTAAGTCGTATTCATGCTGAAAGTTTACATAAAGGCACTTTAGAATGGCGTCTGAACCACGCAATCGATTCTGGGCAGGTTGACCTAGCAGAAAAGATAAGTGACTCCATTGGAAATCATGTAAGTTATATCATGTGGTTTTCCTGTTACTTTTGTACTCTGAATCGCATTTTATGCAATTACCCTTAAAAGGTAGATTTTCAAGTGTGGGTTCGGACCACGAAATAATTTATTCTCTCCTACTTTAATTAATAACTATTAGCGAACTCCTTATTCTGTCTTGTTTTAAAATTATTAACATATAGATGCATATATGTATACATATGCTCATGCCTATTTAATCTAGTTATATACATCACGTACATTCATACGACTAATTTCTCGATACCTGCTTCGGTTTGGGCACCCGGGCAGTATCACAGCCCTCACACATATCGAATGAGATTTGTGTGGCGCATATGTATTTGGTGCCTCCTTGTACCAATATCTATGTGTTAAAATAAATAAATAATTTCTCGATAAATTTGTGAATTCTTGGTGAAATAATGATATTCAGCGTTCATTTGTCTCAGTTTTATTTTAAAGCATATTAAAAAACACATTTAAAAACTCCAAAAATATTTGATTGTGTTTCTAAAATTCACCCTACCAACATTATTTAGAGAAGCTTTAAAATATTGGTGTCCTACTGATGTAAATCTTACTGAACGGTCTTTATGATGTAGTGACCCAGTAGCTACATAGAAAATAAAAACTCATATTCACCCCATAGACAAAACAGTTCTTGCTCTACGTACGCTATATATTCCTAATGTCCTGTGTTGGCAAATGATAGTTTGAATCCAATAATAGTGAGATTTATACTTACTATTTACATTGTATGTTACACGTAACATATCTGTAACTATAACAGCCTTTTGGTACCAAACAAAAGATTTCATTGTGGAATTTTGGATCTAGTTATATGTTATTGAAATGAGGTAAAACTTAAAGATAACCTGATCATATCATGCAAACACCATAATTCATTCTTAGGCAGCTGGTTTTAAGAATATTTAGACACTGAGAATACTTTAACATTGATAGTCATCTAAACAGTGTTCAGAACATCTGTATTGATTTAATTAGTTTAGTCTATATCTATTACTGAAGGATTATTACCCTGTTCCTCTCTAAATAATCAGTCGTAAATAGTGTAAAACCTAGCACATGTTTATCGGTTCGAGTTGAGACAACACATTTTAACGGTGGTTTAAAATTATCAAGATAAATCCCAGTTTGTTAGGAGTATTAACATAATCAGTAGTAATAGTAGAAAAGACTAGACATAGAGTTAAAAGATTAAAGGATTTTCGGACTCAGGATATAAGGATAGACAAAGAGCAGTTGCACCTGCCGCATTTCAACGATTCTCGGCTATTTCAGACAACAGCTTCAGCCACTGATTACAATATTCACGGAGATCTAACTAGGCGGTCTGCATTTACCTATATGGCTCAGTCGAATCGTCATGTCTCGGTTTAGTAGCCTTTAGCTTTCTTCCAATGTACTCATATAACAGTCATGATTGTGCGCCGCTATAAGTGGTGACTAGGGATATGTAAAGCCTCATATATGTCACAACCACCTCAGTTGATAACTCATTAACATTACCAATGGGTTCATCATCCTTATCTAGTACTCCGCGGCTAACCTAAAAATTGCTAACTCATAGTCCCAACATATGCATGCGATAACTCGAGAGAATCTGTGAACTGCGAATATGATCTGTCTCGTTCTCCGTGGTGGGATTCACTGAAATCCATATAACTTTGTACATATGTTTGAGTTAGAATATTGTGCCGCTTTAACCAATTTGTTGAATGCACATAGATTTGTAAATCTCTCCCCATTTTCATTCCTTTCTCCTATTCCATGTCTTCCCATGATATCTTCATATTCGATGTTGTCCATTCCGACTTTTGCGTTTAGGTCCCTCGTCAGGATGGTGAGGTCCTTTCCTGGGCAGTTTGTTATGATCGGTTGCAGCCTCTCATGAAAACGATCTTAATCGTCGTCATCGCTATCATTAGTGGGTGCATAAGATTGGATAATATTCATTGTAATTCTCTCCTTCGTTGTTTTGAAGGACGCTTTGATGATGCTGGATCTATGAGATTCCCATCGCATAAGTGCATTTCGTGTTTCTTTGTACAGCATCAGAGCAACTCCTTGAGTGTGTGAAGCATTTTCCTCTTTGTGACCGGAGTACAACAGCATCTCTTTGATATCTAGCCTTTGCTGTCCAGCTTTGGTCCAATGGATGTCACTGAATCCGAGAACCGTCAAGTTGTATGTCCTCATTTCCGTTGCTATTTGACTGGTCCTCCCGGTCTCCCACATTATCCGGACGTCCCGTGTACTAATAAAAATTGTTGCTCTGGTTGCTAGAAGAGGCATTGGCATCGCGACTTCCGAAGAATCTCGGCTTTCATCATGAGGCTTCATGATTCTTCCTTTAACTCGGAGTCAGAGTTTAAATGGTTTGATTTGTTTGATTTGGATGGCGTTATTTTAGCAAGATTGTTTTCTACGGAGTGGGGTTGCTGACCACATGCCCAACCCTCCTCTTTTACCAGAGCTTGAGACCGGCAGTAACTCTAGAAGAGCTGCATGCGTGGTTATATATATATATATATATATATATATATATATATATATATATATATATATATATATATATATATATATATATTAGTTCTGAGGAAAGGCTACAAAGTTTCTCCTTTTACCTTATTCTCTCAATCCTAACACGTGTTTCTTAAGAAGAATTACTTGAAATACATGGAAAATCGGATGTACAATCTTTTATATCATAAATTGTTTGTTCATCTATTTTCGACATCGTAACTGGATTCAGTTAAATCATAAATACAAAGTAGCGCATCTTAACTGTGTTTTTCCTAAGGAGAGTGTCATATATAGCATACTGATTAAAATTTCTTTGATAAAAACCTCTAGTTTGTATAGTTGCACTACTCGCTTAAATAAAAATTGCAATTTATTAGCGTATTTTATGGCAGTCTGTAATATTCATGACTTTCATTCGTAGAGCACGTAATTAATGGGAATTCACAAATAATTTTCATTATCTTTTCCTGATTCATAGTCTATATGTTTTGAAAACCCATGTTTTACATGAACAAAATATTTATTATAAGATGTTTTATAACAAAATAGGTTTGACATCAGAAACTACTGCTATGCTCTGCGGTTGTTCGAGTTTGCTACTGATAAAAAACACGCTTAATATATGTAGCCAAATCAGCTACTTGAGTGTGAAAACCGAGAGTGAGTAGGAATTTTTTATTGGCTAACCGGATCAAAAATTTATACACAACTCATAAATATATGTCCCTCAGAAAATGAAGCCACATTTTCAATCTGTAGCGTATGTTTATTTACTTGAAAAGTCAGGCAGAATCTTGGTCAATAACGTGCGCCCGTCAGCATTTCTCACTTGCCATCTAGCCTATGTCTGATTGACTCAGCGTACCAATTATTTCTAATGCTGATCCTCAGTTGCTAAGTCCTGAAAGATTACCCTATGTTTATCAAATACTTAATTCAGAAAGTATAGCTGGTTCGACAACCGTAATACATTAATAATACAATCCATTCAAGTATAAAAATAGTTCATAAACAGTAATTTATTATGTCAGTCATTCTCATCCACCTCGATTTTTTCTCAAATCCACAGTTGTTGTCTACAACTTCTTCCGACAAAAATATTCATTTGACTTTGAGCAAGCAAGATGAATACAAAGAGGAATTAAAAAATCGGCGACCTGTTTGGCTGTAAGTTTATACTTTATTGAGTCAATTTTTCCCATGTTTTATGTTTTTTTTATGTAACACCATATCTGTAACTGTTTGTCTGTCTATTTTTGTCAACTTTGAAAATTAACAAGGTTGCTTTTTATGTGGTAAAAGACTTTTATTACAGTATCGATAAATGTAAAATCAAAGATGGATATTCATTAGTAATATTGTATCGTAGTGATGGCCCCATATTATGAATTTACTAATGCTAAGAACCCCTGCCTAATACATCATGACAGTTTGATTACAAAAGTCATCCCGTAGGATGCACTGAACTCCTCATTCACATGATAGATGGGTGGCTTATTTCCTCAGTAATACAAATTGTCTTGTTAACACACACCAATTCACATCACTTGTTGCACTCAACTGATTGTTCCGTCTAAAAGCTTACTTTTGAAAAGCTAAAGGGAAATATGTACCACACAAACAAACCACATATACGTATTCATCACTTTGAAGCAACAAGTGCGTATACGCACTAAGTTTTATAGACGACTAACACAAATTCTTTTGATGAAATTTATTACACAGGAAGTAAATTTATCTGATAAAGTTGTCTACATTCATTCGATGAAAAATCAGAATAAATTCTACTCAGGATTAGTCACAACCTACTCCGATCTTCATTGTTAAGTTAGACATGAGAAAGTTTTAGGTTGGCCAAACCAAGTCTTTTTGCCAGCTGATCATCAGTTATCATCTCTTGGTTTAAATTGTTTGCAAGAGTTCTAAACATGTTTATGATATTTGAAATATAAGGGATTATTTGTTGATAATTTAAACGTCATAGTTCAGTAAGATGGTTGCGGAAATTTTCAAATCTTTTTAGACTCAACTACAAACATTTCATATAAAAGATGGATTGTGGCTAGCAGCGAAATACAGGACACGCATTTTGTCTTGTTGTAAACTCGTCTGCTGAATGTACGTGAATCGCATGCATCCAGCTGACGTGTCCCATGCGAGACGAAACAATCGTTCTGAATTTAGTTCTAGCCAAAACCTATTTATTCAGTAAAAGGTTGTGAAAATGGATCTATCGAGGCTATCCGCTCAGGGTGTATATATTCCAATTAAGACTAATAAAAAAAATCAGCCAAGATGTATCAGTAACGAGATAATTCAAGTCTTTAATTAGGTATAAGGCATTTGTTTATTCAGTCCTTGGCTTACCCTTCTTTCTAGTTCGTGCCTATGTTTTTTATTTATCAAGTACAGTTTTATATACGAACCTGAGAACCACACGTTTTCTAAAGCTAGTGATACCATTGGGTTGCTTGTACCCGAAGTAAGAATCGAACTTTAATCTCCTGGTTGAAAGCTAGGCGCTTTAACCACTTAAGCTGACGCTCCACTTGAATTCTTGTGAATCGTTGTTTTCGTCTTTTTTTCTGTGTTACGAATCGAAATGTGAAAACTTGACCCATTATGATGTTGTCTACCTTATAATTTCATAGTTTATCATGAGAATACGATTCACTATTATGAACATTTATGAGGAATCAATATTCTACATTAAAATGTGACATGTTTTTCTCTGTTAATTTTATCTCTTTCTCATATTGTTTCACTTTTTGTGTGATTTTTAATTAACCAAAAATCCATGTATAAAGTTTTATTTGATTTAAAGTTTTAGTATTCAATCTCTAGTAAATAATTATTAATGCAAATTTTAAACAGATTTTTGAGAATAACTCTGTACAAAAGAGCAGTTTGAACGATACGCATGAGAAACAAAAACTAGATTCTTAATTACCGTGTTCGTAGATATAATCATGAAAATGAGCCAAATAGTATGTTTTATGAGGTTTGTAAATAAGAGAGCTGTAAAATCAAGGTTTATACTTTCCACTAGCATTTTGCTGCATATTTCGCGTTAATTTGTCATTTGTTGTATTGCCTTATGTTGAAGAACAGTAGATGGTTAGCTTAGTATGTCATGCTACTTATGCTAACCAGAAGAGCTAGATCAAGTCTGTTTGATGCGTGGTACCATATGATTCCTGATCCGTTTATGTGCTAAATTCATTATTTTTTCAAACCAATAACTACTTAGTACATATATTTTATGTCCTCATAGGAATACTTCATAAACATTGTCTTTATAATTATTGTACTTGACGTTAAATAAAGTTTCTATAATGTGTTGTTTTAAGCAGTCTGCCGTACATATGTAATGCTCCAGTGCATACTTTTGTAAACAAACATCGGAATTAAAGAGTATGTACTTTTATTAGTGCTAATTTTCCGCTTGGCTGCTTCTTTGTTTGTTAGCCCATATTTCGGCACCGTTCGTTCATTGTGTATGTATCTCCCCTGTTTCCAATTAGTTTTGTGTCATTTTAACTACATACTTCTTTGGCACCCCGCTGTCATATTTTAGGGGTTAGAGAGAACCATCATGTTCTTTGAGTGCTTAAATACGAGTACAGATTTCAAAACCGAATGGTGATTGAAATTCAATGTAAAAATTAAATATCTGAATTGGTTTCGGATTAGTGAACACAAACTAAAACGCTCTCATGATGGATTCATTCTATCAACATAAGTCAGGAAACCAGTAGGTAACTTGGATATTTTTAAACAACTGTAATGGCTGGTGAGTAGGAATCATCACTTACCAAAAATCTTTCAAATAATAATAAATATTATCAACAAATTAATGTCTCTAGACAATTTCGGCAGAATAACATTCGTATATTTAACGTATTCACAACTTCCTGAGGAAAGAAAAAGCTCTTGTGCCGTTGTCCAGATCAACCAATTAAATTTTAAACAAATTTTCATATCTGTTATACCAGACGTCTAATGTAATATCATTTTCGGGATCAGAAATAAAATCAGTGATTTGAAGTACCAATCTTCCTTAAATTTTCTCACTTTTAAGCATAAACTAACAAAAGTAAACATAAATGAATTAAGTATTGCTACCAAGGTGTTACTGGATAATTTCAAATGAATGAAGAACCAGGCGAATGATTTATAACAAAAAGAACAAAAATATGCTATTAAAATGTATCAATGAGTAAAATATTAAACTTCTGATATTTTGCGACTTAATATAAGTCACTTATTCAGTGAATATAACGGAAGAAATTCAATTTATTATTTATTGGGATATTACAAATTTATTATCATATTATTTATTATACGTCAATTAAGATGAAAAAAACCCACTGAAGGGTAAAACAAATAAAAAGCACAGAAATACTGATAACAGATTAACTAGATATACTTTATCAAGTTGTTACTGATTTATCACAGGTATATCCTCTGAAGCCAGTAAAAATAAGTTGAGTAACGGGAATTGTTATAATACAAATCACCAAAATTTCATTGTCATTTTGGAAACTGCTAACTGAAGTAACGCCTCATTCATGATGCTTTCAATCGAAGTTACACGCTAATGTAATATGATATAGTTAATGTTATCTGGAAATAAATTTTAATTAAGTATTATTTCACTTTTGTGTAAGTTGACTTCATGAAAAATTAAGATAAGTAGACAGATTGTTGGGTATTACATTCTTACTACCTAAGGTGGATGATTTCGTTTACTATATTAAGACTATTCTGGTCAGAACGGACAAGCCCTTTTTTCCTTAATTCAATGTGAAAACTGTTCAGAATAATATTCGTTTTATTTTCAGTGTAATAATGTGATTTTTATTAAAGATAAGATATTCTTTATATCGATTTAACATGTTCAGCATTCGATTTTATCATAATTTCATATATGTGACTTACATTTAAATATATTAAAATAATTAAACAAAGTGTATGTATGGTAACATTCAATATTTTAATAGGTTATTATATGTCGATTTATTAAAACTATTAAGATCATTTTTTACAATATCGAACGGGACTTATTATCATAAATGTTGTTTTTAAAGGTATGTAGCTTTATCTAGGTCTTAGGAATCAAATGAGTACTAGTTGGTATAGAGACCTTTCAAGCCTTGTTGTGTTTCTGTATTAATCTATCTTAAAGTGTTCAAACCTGTGGGTAACATCTTCACTTTGCTTGGATACTGGTCTGCGTGGTTACATAATGCTAAGGCATAAAGTCACTTCTGGACATATTTCGTTTTTTTGCATGATTATATTAGTTAGTCAACTAGAAACAGACTAACGTTATCATGCTTTTCTCGTAGTTGGAAAATGATCGTGAAGTGGATATTGTATTATTTGGAACACTTAGTGCTTAATTTATTTTTGACGACTGTGTCATGTATATAATAATTTTAGGAATCAACATCACTTTATATAACAATGGTTTTATTTCTAGTTTTCAGGCTAAAGAACGGTGGGAAGCGAAATCGAATATGTAGTAATGTAGCTACCGCATCCAACAACATTGGAGATTGTACGAGGATCTTAAAAGCCAACAGTTCTGTTATAGTTTAATAAATTTCTAAGGAATAAACCAATATTTTACGCATATTTCACAATAATCACCTATTTACATAGTACCCAACATTAGATGCATTTTACTTAAAACACCACTTTTATTTGCCATGGTTTCACCTGTCACGTTTCAAAAACCGGACCGTAAATTTACTTAACTACTAAGTTATGTTACTCACTTCTACAAATTTCAGTTTATTATGTACATGATATTCGTTCCCTCTAACTCACAAAAATTCAGTAGATTATGATAAGATATTGCAGTTAATTGGATTATGTTGTTAGTATTGAGAATGTTTCATGTCAATGTGAAATTCGGACTGTCTAAGCGAGCTTGACAGCATTTTGAGTCGTTTTCATGTCTGCACAGCCATGTACAAATCCCATTATACTAATTGGATTCAACCAGTATACATCGATGTCTGTAGATAGTCTAGTCTCTTAGATAAATATTCATCCCCTTAGTAGGTCCTCTGATATTGCAGCTTATTTGCACTATGAAGAATAGCTACTTATATGAGGTATCCAAGGTGACAAGTGTGGGTAAAATATCACATCAAGCTTTTTATCTTTACTTCGTTGTCATTTTCATGATTAACAACTCTATTTTGTGTTTCTTTTATGCATCAGAAGGATCCAGAATTTATAGCCAATGTTTGTCGAGAAACATGCGAATCACATTTTCAACGTACCACTAAGATATCTATCAAAAATTATTTTATATACGATCACCCCGGCGAAGTGTTATCTATGCATTTATTACGAGGGCATATGTACTGTTAGGACTAACTACTAATGTCCTCAACTAGATTAAGGAGTTAATGTCTTCAATCTCATTATTATTGAAATTCCAGTGGAACTAATTAACTTTTTACAAGTAGCACAACACCTGTCTTTGGAATTCAAACTCGTTCCATGCTGTCACCTATAATGCTGCAATAAGTAGTGTCATGGTTGCAGTAAGTCATCTTAATACAGTCATATAATTACAGGTGTTCGGTATCAGAGACTTCAAACTAACATCTAGATCATATCTGACATAACATAAACAGACCTAATCACTTCAGCTTGGCATATCGACTTTTAATATCCTCAATGTCTGGTATCATTTACTATTTTTATAACGTCTTGATTTGTTGCTAAATAAAGAAAACATAATAGCTTATTAATCGAATTTTCAAGAGCATTTATTTATAAAGTAATACATCAAATTAATAAAGAGTAAGCTTACGAGAATACAATTTAGATTAAGAGGTAGCAAGATAAATGCTTGGAAATAAACACACAAGATAATCGATTAGACAAATTATGATAGGGAGACTAAAAAATTCTTACATTTGTACACTAAGAAAGACAATATACACAGTACTGACACTAGAAAAGGTTACAGTAGGTCATTTTTTTGATAACTGCCCAGATTCTATTAGAAAATCTTCGAAATCAGCTGCTTGTTCTCCATCTAATTCTCCTAACGATTCATCAGAAAGATTGAGTTTCGAACCGATTTCTTCATATACTTGGTTTGATTCCGTCCAATTTTGACAAGTGGTGTTTTGAACAGCAGCCAATTCGGAAGCGTACATTAGCAGGTCTAAAACAGTGGAACGGAGTATTTTTGTCGGTAACTGTTCTTCGACTAGTAGTGTGCGCATCCCACTTAGGCATTTATTTATTAACATTGAGAGATACGACGCAGATGTGCAATCTGTGGACGATTGATACGAGTCATTCTCCCGATCATCCAAACTACAAGTACGTTGCCAGGCACCATTAAGGACTCTCACATTGACACTTGCTAAAGCGGAATTGAAATACATAAGTCCGTGAGAGAAACCATCAAATAACTGATACAACAAGCTATCCCAGCTGTTTTCAGATAAAAGAGCGCACGATGCATCTAGTAGAGACAAGCCGGTTTCGTTCACTTCAGAGTTTTTCACTCTGACAAAATGAAGTTGGAGTTCGCAAACGGCATTCACAAGTAAACAAAAGTCTATACAGGGTTCAATGGGTGGAATACATACGTAGGATTCACAATCATCAGAAGCGTTTAGATTAGTAATAAGATATCTGAGGAACACAACCAGGCCAAAGAGATGATCAATTGGTAAGTCCATCGGTTCTTTTTGAACATCACTGGACTCCACACTCATCTTACAAGATGTGGTGGAGTCAGACAAAACATTTTCTGAGCTTAACATCAAAGACTTCAAAATTCTTCCAGATAGAACTTCTTGAGTCATCAACTTAACACTTTCCAGGACACCAGCTTCCAAACCATTCCCCTTTGTATCAGGCAAATAGGCTCGTACATCTTTAAAACACCGAAATCCCAGACTAACTCGTTTAACATTTTTTGTGGTCAACTCGGCAAGGATTTCTCCAACCAAATGAGATGCATGTGGTACATCAATCTCTGCAATTGCTTTAATCTAGAGTTAAGGAAATAACCCAACAAAAAATATGATTATGGTGAAAAGTTGAATTAAATTGTTACCCTACTTAGTAAAATACTTTATCCAACTAGGTAATTATTGTTTATTTTATTTAAACGCATAGATATTGGTACGAGAGGGCACCAGATACATATGCGCCACACAAATCTCATTTGATATGTGTGAGGGCTGTGATACTGCCCGGGTGCCCAGATCGAAGCAGGTAGTTTTCTTGGGGGGCCACACCCGGAGCCTTCGTCCTAAAGGTCTGACCCACAATACAGTGGAGCAACGCCAGGAGATGAAATTCCATAGTAGCCGGTGACCAATGATAGGTCCATACGCCATCTGTTCCCTCAGGATCCCGGAGCCAATGTACACCATTAGTTTGGACTCAGGGTTTTTCAAATTCTCTAGGTAGAATCTCTGTGTCCGCCAACCCGGTTAAAGAGCCAGATATTCGCTCTTTGTCCTCTCACTTTCATAAAAAGCATCCCTGCCACGAGAAGGAAGTGAGCAGGACTTTCCTGATAGTTGTTATATGCATGTGGCCATGTGAAAGCATTTCGAGAGTGAGAGTTGACTTTCCCCACTCTCAGCCGTACCAGGGCATTTATTGTTTACTCAAAGATAATAAAATACTCTGGATTGGTGGCGTAATAGTTAGTGCCTGACTACTAACAATCCTAGGTGTTTTTCCCTCACCAAAGCAGAAGCTAATCTTCTAGTGGCTTGTAGTCAGGTACATAAAATATTTACTTGTTAAATTTGCTTCTACGCATGAATTGTAAACATGCAGTAGGAACAATCATGTCCTGCCATATGTTTACGAAAAAGATCACACGGAAGTTAATTATGTTTCTAAAACTGTTCTTCAAATTAGCAAAACAAAAGACTAGAAATTGATAGTTGGCAATTTACCCTTTGAATAATATGTGACGTTGATAAGACTTCTAATACACTTTATCAAAATAACGAATCTACAGATGCTATTTGTTTGAGTGTATTATATAATCTATTAAAACAACTAAAAACCTTGAAAATAACTGATCAGGAAAATTCACACGATGTAAAACAAAATACCTATTGAGGTGCACACCAAAAGGAAAGTGAATTGCAAAAAGCAAAACTAAGTGACTAAAAAGTAGCATTATTGTATGTAAGTGTACGTTATTACTAGCCATAAATAATGGAATACTCGAAATGTATGGCCATATGCTACTGAGTTATCCTAATGCTTCAAAATACTGTGTTTGTGAGGACTAGTAAGGTTAGCTGGCAATGCAACTTGTATGTTTTCAAATAGCATAACTGTCAGTTGCATATTGTTTTCTCCCACCCTAACCCTAGACAATATGAACAGAAGCAAACCATCACAGGAAACTACCTATTTTAGGACGCACTACTGCATGACACCGAAATATGTAAGAACGACTTAAACGGTAAATAAAGTCAGTTTACGTAGTCACTGGTGATTGAAATCGTTGAGCTATGAGAGACAGCCCCTATTAATTTGTTTGCGTTATAGTACCTCATGATCGTACGCCTTCTGGGTGGTTAAGTTAGTCCTGCACTTACTTTCCAGATCTTTTGCTGAATTAAAGCCATTTAGGATCTGTGGTCTAACTAACCAGTAGACATAAGTTATAAATTGATAATGAACTATGAAAAACAGTTGTAAAGGTTCGAATGATAACCATAGGTAAATTAGAGTAACCGATAAATATTAGAGTATACATATATGATGAATTCCAAATTAGAAATAGGTCAAACCAATGACTGCGAATGTAAAGTCGCGCACTGCAACACAACAGTACTTACCGTCGGTACAAATACCTTTTAACCTAAAGGTACATTTGAATGTCTAATTATATGCTGATGTCTGACAGAATCGAAGGGTTAGGAGTAAATTTATCCCTAAAGAAATCAGAGCGAATGAAACAAATTCCGTTTGTCCCAGTTACTTTACTTTGGAATAAGTAAGATGAAAACGACATACAGTTATAATAAGCGGGCAATAAGAGGAAGAAAAATGATGAAATTCACAATGAAGGATCAGCACGGGTATTAACATACCGTTTGACCTTCGGCATTTACCTACAAGATTAGTTTATACATCTAAAAGATAACTGCACGTGGTCGCAAAATGTACATGTTCATATATCTACCGCCCTTCCAAAAGAAAATGATGTTTCGACATTTAGTCTATAGTTACCGATCTGAAATACCTTTAAGACCACACAGACCTGTTGATGTGTGCTAGGAAACGTCATAATTCATTAACTGAATTACATTCATGCATTGATAAAAAACTACTGACATGGAAGACAAACGTTTAAGTATAAATGAAACGAAATTCAGCGTTGAAACTTCTTGGTACTATTTATGTGAGTAATCAGAAGACAATTAGCAGTATTGTGTGATGACTTACTCTTTTCATGTGTGCTTGAATTTCTCCTAGAGGTACATTGAAAACATCTTCAACTACAGTTCTCATCTCTGACAGAGTTCTTTGCTTTATATCAGCCAGTGGTACAAACTCTTTTGCATTTTGGTCAAGTTTTGAAGATACTGGTTTGCAGTCAGACATTTCTGAAAAAAGCTACACATATTGGAGTACCTCAGTGTGAAACATTCAGAACAAGAAGTGTGAGTTAAAGTATATATTAAACAAATCAGGAAGTAACATATTATGCATGAAAAGCTATGATCAAGTTTATATTATATGCGCTAACGAAAATCTTCAGCACTAAATAAGCCTTTTGCTCTTTTTAAAATAGTGTCTTTGCTAGCATCGTACGGAATATCACGGTTGGGTATTTCCAATATGGCCGGTATAGCGACATTATGAGAGTCTATAAGATGACGAATCATTTCGGCAACATTTTGTACGATCAAGATAATTGCAATATCATCCCGTCCTACAAAAGTTCGAAACACATCTTCAACATCAATTAACGATGTGTTTTTATCAACAACAAAGAAATTAGGTCGTCGGTTTTTATCAACTTCCCCGGTTCCACTAAGCAGAAATCCGGTACACGTGTCTTCATCTCCTATTACTGCAATTAACTTCCCACGGGCAGCGGAAACAGCCATTCGAAAAACAATTAATATAAGCGCTGAAGAACTCACACAATGTGTGTACTGAGAAGTAGTGTGTGTAAACAAAGACCTTTGTTAGTTTTAAAAATAATTTCACGGGTTTCAACCCAATGAAAATATTTCTACCAGCTTTTTTATTATTGTTTAATGAAGAATCAAAGAAATCTGAGATATCTGGAAAAAAATATAACAATGTATCAATGCTTTGAAATATGTCCCGAAATCGGGATGTAAAGATGAATATTTTGATATTTCATGAAGAGCTTAGTATTTCCATGTATATATTGATTTCTCTTAAAGGATAAATAGTCCACTTTAATTTCATGGCATTCTATTAGGATAGAAGCCTTATTCCGAAACAATCAGTAGAAAATCCATTATTATTTATCCTCAGAATTCCTGCTTATACTCTGTATTCAACAGTAAAAATAGAAATTCAACCTGTAAATATTAATCCTTGAAATTTGTAGTTCAGTGAGATCCCATCTCGTTTTGAATTTGTCAACACGTGCTGATATTATGTTCCGGTGAAGAATTCCAATAATTAACTAGTGGGTGAGAGGAATGGAACGCCAGATGTGAAATATTTAACCCTTTTTTTTAACTTTCTTAGGATGAATTCTCAGGTGAGAAGTTTTAGATGGAAAGAAAATATTAGGCATATAAACTTCTGAATCACTGTTCAGTATACGGTAACTCAGTGTTCGATCACTCTATAACCTGATGTAAGATAACAGAAATAGGATGAGGTGCATGAGTATGTTTTATCGTGTAGTTGTTATGTAACTAAACGGTACATATTCATGTCGCTCTTATTATAAGCTTTGATTTGACTTATAGACTATTACTATACGATTTACCATTCTTGAGTTATGGCCTGTCTATTAATTACTATCTCCATCATTCACAGCCACATCGGGTTAATTATTGTGCAAATGTTGTTTCATATTTTATGGTACGTTGCGGTCTGTCTGGTTGATATATATACCGAGTATGTTTGAAACAATTGATTCATATCGCAGAAACTGAGATTTGTTTTCTAGACTTAACTGGCTGGGCTAGGCCTATAAAAGACAGTGTGCTGTTACAAGAAAAAAGAAAAAGGACGCTGAGAAGAGACGAATTACAGGCAGCACTGAGGTATATTAATCTGTAGCAGCTTAGGTTCATTCGTTGAGATTTCACCTCAAACAACTAAGTATATGTCAAAACAATGAAGCTCAAGTATTTATTCACTCCCTTATTTCGTATAGGCATTACATTTTCTGTTACCTTACATTGAATATTGGAAAGCCTTGTGTTCTTGAACAGGTAACCTTTCGCTCCACTGTAACTGTACCACGATCTGAATGAAGACCTATTCACCGCTTGTGTAGTATCTTCTATCAGTAGAACGAGGTATACCTATGGGCACAAAAAATCTACGATGTCAGTTCCGACTTAACATATCAACGGTAAACAGACTAAGGGAGAGCAATGTCTAGGAGGTGTAGAGGATATGATTAAGAGACAAAACAAGGTATATGAGTGGTGCGCAGTCACACCTAGGAAAAGAAGAGTGAGAATACAGACCATAAACTCTGTGTTTTACGCTGAACCAAAATCGGAGTGAAAGGAAGAGTTGGTTTCAGGAACGAAAATTCCACATTGTCATGACAGACCTCGCTGAGAGGTCAGAAACTTTTCATAAGTTGATAGTATTTTCCGAAAAGGAACCAAATGCTAGATTTGAGCAAGATCTCAGTCGCATTAGGTCCTTAATAAACAAGCTAGTCCCAGAAACAGTTTCAGGAGTTAGCATCTGTAAGCTTTATGGAATAGGACAAAAGGTGTATTCCGAAAGTCCTCAGAAAAGCCGCCTCTTAAAGGTCACATTGACTTCGTCTGAAGAACGAAATTTTATACTAGGGAACTCACGCAAGCTGATTGGATCCGAAATATACGTCCGTGAAGATCTCAGCCTGATCGACCATATTAAGAGACGATACGCAGGGAAAGAAATATATGAGTGCATCCAAAACAGTGAAAGAAACCTTGTATACAAGGATTTTCAAATTGTAATAGTTTGTAACATAGCCATCCCCAAACTCATTTGTGTGATAAGGGGAAGTTCTCCAAGGATTTCTAGGTATGCTACACAAATGCCTGGATTTCATAAAATAAAATGGAGGTGCTCAAGACAATAGCGGATATAAAAAACATGTATATTGTTGCTGTTTCAAAAACATGTTTAACGTCACAGGTGTATGATAGTGAAATTCAGTTGGTTGGTTTTTTATCCAGTAGGGCTGATAGATCAAACCGTAGGGGAAGCGGAGTTATCATGTACACGAAAAGTATCCTAACCATACGAGCTTTTGAGACAGTGGCACATGATTCAGGGACATGTGAACTGTTGCACTGCAAGCTGAAATATAGATGGCAAGATGTTGAATCAGTTGTAGTATACCGCAGCCCAGAATGTGCAATAGATGACTTCTTCCTAAGTAAATTTAAGTCCTGGCGTAATACAGGTAAAAGCCTTATAGTAACCGAATTTTCGAAAAAAAAGAGAAACAAAGGATCAGTGAGGCACTTGGATATGAACGCTAAACAATGCCTAACATTTCGGTGGGGAACAGACAGAGGTATGATTGAATTCATACTAGCTCGAGTTGCTAGAGTGTGAAGATGGCATAGGTATTCATTGTTTGACAACGCTTTTACCAGCAACACCTAATATAATTCGTACCCAACAAGAGAAATCAAAAGACAGAGTCGAGGAGATCGGAAGTGTATTTGGCGATTACCAATATATCGGAATTCTCTGATCTAATCTGGCTAGCGATTGCGGTAGATGTTGAGCACAGGGTTACCTCAGGTGATCTGGTGCGTATGCCTGACCGAGCGCCTTCAGGTAGATGAATCCACTAAAACATAAGGTCAGCACGCAATGTTGAAAACTTACAGAGCTATTTATTTTGGGGATTTATTTACCGCTATAACTGAAATGTGATCAGAGACTACAGATGAGAGAATACAGTAATAAAGAACAGTTAGTTGTGATGAGTACTATGGCGGAGTAACTTAAAGTGAAGGAAGAGGAGTCAAGCTTGCAATAAGGAAGGCTCTTTATGAGAACGGAAAGTGCATACAGCGTAAAGTGTTAAGAAAACTAAAAAATATATCTTTTATTGTCTGATTTTTTTAGTTTTTTTATCCGATGGCAGCCACACAGTCCTAGTGTATAAGTCCGAGTTAGAATGTTATAGGTTGTCTTAGTAGAATAGCTAATCAAACATAAAATCGGCGGCATGAGTCTGAATGGCGAGCATAGGAGAACAACCTCAATATCACAGAATGATCAACTTGTTTCGAATCATAAAGCTGCCTGATATAAACTGGTTAAACTTAGACGTAGGGTCATCGACAAAGTCATATGATTGCAAGTTGTAAGAAATCACGACTGTGGAGTTACTGACCACCAAGCATTGATGGTGAGGGCGATGACTTCAGTCCACTCATGTTTGTGGGGTAGAACATTAAGTTTGTACAATTTTAATTTATAACAACTATAAACTTAAAAAAGTCGTATTGCATAAACAATTAGCGCGACCGGAATTCTAACACAATTTTGCTGGAATCGGATTTGGTGTGTAACACGGACGCGATGCTATTTGAAGACTGTACTCGGTGTAATACTAAAGCATAAACCTAATCATCAACGTTCCAAGACATCTGCACTAATATACCGCTACTCAATTTCACTGATTATATCTATTTAACGACCCTACTTGGCATTCATACTGTGAGCCAACAATGGTTGTAATTTGTAGATCATGCCTGTAAAAATGGCGCGTCCCTGATCTTGCCCACCATAGTCTTTTCCTAATTTTCTCTTCAGCTGGAAGCTGGTTTGTTCTCCCCCACAGAAGGCTGCTCCTGATGGTGTCCGGTCAATAGATATTGAGTATCTTGGAAGACAACTATTTATGAATACGTGTATCTTCTTGATGATGTATGTGTTAGTTCTTAAAGTTTAAGCCCCGTACTGTAGAACTGTCTTGACCTTCATATTGAAGATTCTGATTTTGATATTGGTTGACTGTTTTTTTAGTTCTATATTTTCTTCAATTGTAGGAATCTGGCCCTTGCTCATCCAATCCTTTCATTTACGTCTGCATCTGATCCTCCTTGTTCATTGATGATGCTTCCCAAGTAAGTGAAGGATTCTACATCTTCCGGAGTTCGCCATCAAGTGTAATTGGACTGCTGTTCTTCGTATTGTATTTGAGGACCTTGGTTTTTGTTATGACCTTGAATGTCTGGCTTTTCTGTCACACGAATTATCTACCAATCCGAATACGACTTATACGAATCTTCACACTAGGCCAACCAATGACGTTCAACCGATGTGGGCAGTTTAGCGTCCTTATTGGTCTGCGTTTGTTCGTGTTTATGGAATAGGAGGGCTAGGTCATCTGCGAAGTCCAAGTCGTTTAAATGGTTCTGAGCTGTCCACTGTATGCCATGTTTTCTCTCAGATGTCGAGCCCTTCATAATTCAGTTGACCACCAGAAGAAAGAGGAAGGGAGATAGTAGACAGCCTTGTCTGACTCCGGACGTTACTTGGAATGCATCTGTCAGCTGTCCTTCATGCACGACCTTGTACTGTAGTCCGTCGTATGAGATCCGAATAATGCTGACAATATTCTCAGGAACTCCGTAGCGTTGAAGAAGTTTACATAACATTATCTTATCTACATACCTTTTGTTCACATCAAATATATTGTTCTATCTCTAGCCTAAGTGTTTTCTTCACCATATATTGATAATTGTAACGATGCGATGAGTGAGTGTAAATAATAATGTGACTTCCACGTAAGATCTTATACATTAGGTAGTCACATCATGACAAATATATAATTTTATGAACAAGTCTATTATTAGGGCGGTACTGGTATCATAGTAGACTATAATTCTACAAATATACGCTGACAATGTAAAAGTCTGGCGAGAAATAACGTGAAACGCAGAATCATACGCACTTCAGGCAGACTTTAATTAGCTGGATTAGCTGGACCAAAGAGTGGTTGATGTTTAGCAACGCAGCAACTTGTTTCTACATGTACTTTGGGGGAAAAAGGTTAATAGGTATAGCATAGGGAAAGTACCTAGTCTCTAGTCTTGAAAACTTCTTGACTGGACCCCCTGATCATTCCCCGGACACATTACCTAACCATTCAACTCTACCTTCCACTCTTAGACATACTTCTTTCACCAAAACAACACCCGACTACCCTTCTCGCATTAACCCTACTGGTAATAAACTAAACGCTCATCAATATGGAGTCAACGCTCCCAATTCTTCCTTTTCTCGATGCAAAACAGACAAATCACTTGGTATACATCATACCCTTCTACTAGACAAACAGTCACCTTACATGACACTTATGTTAATTAACGCTCGATCTGTACAAAGTAAGATGACTCACCTACGCACCTTTTTACTTTTAAACAACCCCTCACTTGTTTTGATAACGGAAAGTTGGCTGTCCTCCGACACCACAGACACATTTCTACAAATAGACACATATGAGCTCTTCCGCTGTGACCGAGTAACCAAGAAGGGTGGTGGTTGTCTCGTTTATGTATCAAAAAATTTGAGAGCGGAAATCTATAGCGACCACGTCCTCAGTAAACTTCCTGAATCGATATGGCTTACTGTGTACACTCATGAATGTAAAATACTAATCGGATGCATATATCGAGCTCCTAACACTCCTAGTTCAAATGACACTATTATAAGTGAGTCATTTGCTCAGGCTGCCTCGCTTGACTTCACTTACAAAATTGTATGTGGTGATTTCAACCTTCCCACCATCAACTGGAAGACACATTCTGGCCCATTGTGCTTTGAAAGCATACTTAGGACCTTAGACATACACGGCTGGCAACAACATGTACACCTGCCTACACGAAATCACAACATTCTTGACTTGATATTCTGTCATAATGTCACACCAACATCAATGGTGGTTGGCGAAAAGTTTCACAACAGCGATCATAAAATAGTCATCTGCACCCTTCCGATTCTTGCCATATGCAACAAATTAAAGACATTAAACACGTGATTCTAATATAGAGACTATGCAAATGCTGAATGGGAAAACTTTCGATTCCTAATAAAGCACTCTGACTGGGGCAGTTTCTTTACCAGTAATAACCTCTTAGAAACATTAGAAATATTCAATATCACCACCAAATCTGCACTAGACACTACTGTACCCTCTAAAATTGGTTTTAAAACAATTACTCCCTATCTAAACCAAAAGACTAGGTCTAAACTGCGAAAACTGAAAAGGATGTACTACATATCAAAAGACTTCAGTGCCCTGCACCAGATATACTCTGTACTTGACGGAGTACAAAGTCAACACAACAAGCGTAAACAGGTAGAGGAACGTACTGCGCTCACTGCTGCATCTAAAGCCCAAGCCCTATGTCGTCTCCTCACGAAGCGCATAAGAAAGAACACAGACCACAACATTCACTCCTTACTGCACGATGGAGTAACGTATAATGACCAAAGCGTCATATGTGAACTATTAAGTGAATGGTTTTCTCACAATGGGAATACATCTGATGCTCCAGACATCGACATAAAGTGCACCGGCGAAAACTATCTTAGTACCATAAACTTCGACATTAGGAGTATACATACCGCCATTAAAACCCTTAAGTCAAATGCGAGTTCTGGTGCCGATGACATCCCTTCAATCGTTTATAAAATGTCAGGACCGGACATACAGACGCTACTACTCAAAATATACACATTATCTTTAGAGACAGGTACATATCCGGAAACCTGGAAGGTAACGTATGTTCTTCCCAAACACAAATCCGGACCAAGAAACCTGGTTGAAAACTACAGACCTATAAATATCACTCCAGTCATATCACGCATAATGGAAAAAGTGATACAAAATCAACTATCTGATCACCTGCTCAAGGAAGATCTGATAGACCCTTTCACAACATGGCTTCATTAGAACAAGGTCATGCAGTACATGCCTGATAGACTTCTTTACCGAGGTTACTCGTATACGTGACCAGAAGAAACTAGTTATTATACTATACTTCGACATTAAGAAAGCCTTTGATAAGGTACCTCATAATCTTCTAATCAACAGACTTAAGTCAGTTGGAATTATAAATCCCCTTTTGCAATGGATCAAGTCTTTTCTTACGAACAGATATCAAATAACCAAGATTAACTCTAATACATCTACACCTCGACCTATAACCAGTGGTGTTTTGCAGGGTAGTGTCTTGGGTCCATTGCTCTTTATAATCTATATCAACAATGTATGCAAGTGTTTTAGCACAGGTAAGACCTACCTCTATGCCGATGACTTAAAAGTCATCTATAAAACTGACATTTCCGATTTACGCAGTACTATGGAAACAATCCAACGTGAACTCAACATGGTAAACGACTGGTGCAAACGCTGGAGGTTAGAGCTCAACACAGAGAAATGCGGCTGGTTATGTATAGGAGACACACCTCTCAAAACGAAACTAACACTTAGCAATCACACACTGCTCAGACTGGCATCAGTAACTGACCTAGGGGTACATTACTCACACAGTCTTAATTTCTCTGAACACATCTCAGCCAAAGCATCCAAAATGCGGAAATTGCTTGGCTTCATTCTCCGTAATTTCTATCAAAATGAATCTAAAATCCTTCTTTACAAAGTTTGTGTAAGACCTATCGCTGAATACTGCTCGTTCTTATTTTCCAACCTACGCGTATCTGATATACTAAAGGTGGAAGGAATACAACGAGACTTCACTCGCAAGGTACTTAAGACTGACTTGGTCATTGACAATAGTTCCCGATGCCAAATCTTAGGAATAGCACGCCTTTGGAAGAGAAGGCTTAGGTCTAATTTGATTCTCTACTTCAAACTACTCAAAAACCTTACTTATTCAACGTGTAAGATAATTCTTGCCCGAGATTCACATGAATACGGACTTCGAAACAAAGTATCTACGGTCAAAGTTGAGAAATACAGATCAAAAACTCGCGAAAACTTCTTCCTCACCAAGTATGCAATAATATGGAACAGTCTTCCCTCCGAAACTCGCATGGCAGATGAATTACATACGTTTGTAAAACTGCTTGATCAAGCCCTCACTTGCACTGATCTTGCACGTACGAACACATCTGCGCCCCACTCAGACATCATAGGCTCTCTCCATGTCTAGACCAAAATGGACTTCAAGTTCAGTTTGCCTCATTTTTCCTACTTTGCAGTTGTATTAATTACTTTTTTCACCCTATTTCTTCACTTGAAGTAGACAGGTAACTCAATGGACTTATCATTACTGTTAAAGTAAACTCGATCGATAAGGGACACTCACTACCACCCTAAAACGTCAAGAGGACCGCACAATCGGCTGCCTACTACCAGTGATCTTGCATCTATGGAGCCTGTTACCAATCAACTGGTTAGGACAACAGAAAATAACATCAGCACCAAGTTACTGTGAGTCCCTTCCTGTTTATCCTGTATTAACTTTTTACTCTTCAGTACACTATGTTGACTAGCAATTAATAATATTTCTCCACTCGTTCTCATATCCACAACTCATATACTTCTATACTTTTTCCGCCTGCTTAAATAAACAACTATCCTACAATATACCCTTCTTAACGCTTATACTCTGATTGGCAAACTATACTTTATACTATAGTCAACAGAGGCACTGCATCGATGCCTTACCCACAGTCCATAGCTTGTAACTGTCTGATAAGCTTGTAAAATGGTACTTATAGAAATAGTGCTTTCCAACAGTCTGTGAAACAGAGGATTGTGCGAGGTATGACGTATATACAAAAATAATGCTAAATGAGCCTAACATCACAAAAGGAGGGAGGGTGGAGTTACTGACCAGCAAGCATTGATGATGAGGGCGATAACTTCAATCCACCCATGTTTGTGGGGACAGAACATTTTGTATGTATCAGGCTCCTCATGACTGAGAATAATTCAATCAATCTGTGATATAGATTGTTTTTCTACGCTCACCACTCAAACTCATGTTTCCAATATTATGCTGGATTAGCTATTCTACTGAGACAACCCATAACATGCTAACTCGGATTTTTACACTAGGATTGTGTGGCTGGCATCGGAAAAACAAAAAAAAGAAAAAAAAGTTAGACAATAAAAGATGTAGTCATTAATATTCTTAAAACTTCACCCTCTATATACACACCCTTCTTATAAACCGCTTTCCTAGTAACAGCCTTGACTTCCTTTCCTTCATGTGAGCTTACTCCAACTTGTTAAACATCACAACTCATTGTTCTTTATTAGTACATTCTATAATATGGAGTCTCTGACCTCATTTCACTAACAAGACATAATATAAATTTATTCTAATTTATTATACCTCTATCCGTTCTACTACACTATGTTAAGCAACGTTTTGCGTTCATATCCAAGTGCCTTGCTGCTCTTCTGTTTCTCTTTTTTCTTCAGAATCTTGCTCTGAGAGCACAGCTATGAAACTTCTGACGTTTGGAACAAACTTGATGTACGCGTCCTCGGCAACGCTCCTAGGGTATCGTCCACTGATGGGGGTTGCGAGCACTTGAAGGTCAAACTGTCGCAAAATGATTGGTGCGTCACATCGACAATTCGTGAAAATTTTCGGAAGCGGTCAAATCAAGACATTTTTAGATATGAATTGAGTTCAGCCACATTATGTTTGATAACGTTCATTCTTCAAGTAACGAAGACGATTCCATCGTGATGAAGCATGATATAGGACGAATCTTCAATGATATTATGTTATCTCGAAGATTTACAAGTTGGGACAGTTTTGAGACCTGTTTGAAAGAAGTACATAAGGTAATATGACCTCTGTGGTTAATAATTATTTTTTTTTGTATACGCATACTAAGTACGTTATGTCAGTATGCAAAAAGAACAATGATGATCCAACTCTAAAGTACCTTTTCGTGAGATATGTCACATTGTAATTAATTGAGTTTAGACACTAAAAATATCAATGACATTTTACAGCGCGTTCAAGCAAATACTGAAGTTAAAGTATTCAATGAAAATGGGAACATGACTATGATTTGCTTCAGCCACAGAGAGCAAATAGCTGTTTACCTCACGTTCCTGGAGGTAATATGTATTGATTTGACTTATCAGACCAATAAAGTCGGGTAACGATTAGTAATAAATTTATCTGAAAGTTTTTTACTGTTCCAGCTAGTGGTGACTGATAGTCTTGGGCAAGGGCACACTGTTATTTATGCTCTTTGCAGTCAAGAACGACGCGAAGATGTCTAAAAACTATCAGAATGTTTTAACCATATAATGTACGGTACTTATGATACACGCACTTTCGTTATGGATTCGGCAGCGACCGAAATTTCGGCTGTGCAGTCTACGCACAGTCATTCTAACATAATACTTTGTTTATTCCATGCCCTGATAGCGTTTTTCAGGAAGGTATGTGTTAGCTGTACAAATTATCTGTAGTTCCGAAATCCTGATGTGCGCAAATGCTTGGAACACCTTGTGAAGACTAGACAGTCTGATATGTGAGCTTCGCTTTTCATAGCGCATTATATTCAGATATACTCGAAAGTACGAACATCTAAGGACGCATTTCTCACGAGCGTATGACTACATAAAAGACTACTGGATTGCCAGGAAGTCAATGTGGGCTCGCTGTTACCGGCGACATGTATTAAGCCTGGGCAACCACACAAACAACCGTGTCGAAAATGCTCACAAGCACCTAAAAGAACGTCTCAGAAGAGGTGATTCCCTGCTTTTGACGTTCTGAAAAATTTGGGGTAAAACAGACTGACCTATGTTTGCATCCATATGACGCTGTAAAAAATCTTCAACGTTTTCCATTTCTTTAGGTAAGAAATATAGTTAAATGTATCATGAATTCCAGGTTCCAATGTCATTTTGAATTCCTATGAGTGAGTTCACATCTTTTGCAGCTAAAATTGTATCTGTAAATTATAAACGTTTTAGGACAATGAGACACGGATTTATAGAAGGAGAATACATACGGTGCTACAACAAGTGTATGATGTATGTCGTTGATACTTCACATGCATGATGTGCTTGTGAGCGTTTCAGTGACAACATGCTGCCCTGTGGTCATATTCTGTATGCACATTCCAAAGATCTAATTCGTGGAGGTAAGAGTGTGTTCCCTTATCTCTATAAGCTTTGTAGACTTATTTCGACATAGCAGCCGGTGGAAATGGAAATACATAATGGACTTGGTTCTTCGTGCGCTGGACAACATGTCATTCTCTACAGGGAGTGTTGATCTGCTAGAGAAGTTCACTAACAACTACCACTCAGTCCATGCTCTTAGTGAACCTTTGGCAAGTAAACTCATCCGTTCATGCCTCGAAGCATCGGAAGACATGCGCACAAGGGATGAGTTCAATCGGTGCTAATGATGAAGCTACAACATCAGAATCCATTGTTAATACAGATCATAGCTATGCTTCTTGATAACAAGAAGTTCTAATATTGTAATCATTTTACTTTTACATAAATTCATTTATATGGCCATTGATTTATTCTTATAGCGTAACGGCAGGGAGTGTACTGTTCAGTCTTATGTGGCTGTGAGACAGGGATGTTGTTTCGCGTTCTCGTATAATAATTACCAGTTTGGCGCACACGCGATTAGTCATACATACCGTTTACCAAATACTGCTACCTTGAACATGTAGTTCGAATTTCGACCTGTCACGATAGATAAGAATTGCCGTGATTAAAAGACTGGTGCGTTATAAATGAAAACGTTTATTAAAGTTTGAATCTAGCACAAATGATCCATCAATAAATAAATTCTATTTCTCAGGATTTGTTCCCGTTAGGTTTTTGAACGCTTGCGAAGCTAGCTGGAAATAAGATAGACAGGAAAGTTATTTCAGTATAAATATTTATCAGAAACTAGTATAAAAACGGAAACCAGTATTCAATTACAGATTGAAAGTGCATTTAGCACATTCTTCCTTTGGATAGTCAATCACGCTTATTTCCTTTATCTCTTGCGTTGCTTAGGAACGTCTGGGTCACAACATACACGGATTGTATTATTCAATTCTTTGGACAGGTTGCACTTCGGAAACTTAGACGATGAACATATATAAAGACTACTGTGTGAATTTACTTTGAATCGTCCTGTGCAACCTGCAATTCTTGATGCATATTCTATTGCAGTCCCACGTAAGTTATGAGTAATTGTCATTAACGGCATCAGCACGTAAGCTAGACAGGCCTTGGTTGATTTCCGAAGATCATCACATAGGATCTCACACAATCTGGTCACCTTAGATCAAGATATCTTGACTATCGAATCGTAATTTTCAGTGCTTTCTCGTGACAGCTTTATATCAGTACTTATTTCTGATATTAGGTATTTTTGCAATAATACCGGCAGCCAAGATATTGAAGCTCCCCAGACAACCCAAAAAGGGGAAAACGCATCACAATGTCGCTTTTTTCGCCTGTCCGGGGGAAATAATGTGGATTTCCCCTTTCTTCGCCGTTTTGTCGATAAATTACTCACTTTTCGCATAAATATCTGCCAAATTACCGAATTTTCGCCTAACTGTCCGCATAATTGTCTACTTTTCGCCTAAATGTCCGCTGAATTGTTTACTTTTCGCCTAAATGCACACAGAACTCCCTGTTTTCCATCCATTGACATAAACCCAAAGGTCTCTTATGTTCGCCTTTATTTTTAACAACAGACCAAAATAAATCTGCAATACAGTGGAAAACCGGCATATTTTTGAAAATTTTTATTTAAAAGGTAAAGCGTATTATTGTACAACACTAGAGCAGAAGCTTAAGCATCGATTGTTTTGCATATCCAATGCAATTGCTAATTCATTGTTATGTGAAACTATCTGCAAAAGAAGAAACACGTGATGTATTATTTATAAGGAATGTGCATTTATTCAATTGTTCACTGACACTCAAACACACATTCTCAACACTTCTACAGCTTCCCATGTAAGTAAAAAAGTAAGCTGTTTGAAAAATAATATTTATTGAAATGTAAGTATAACATCAAAACAATTGCACGGCTATTGAGAATTAAGGTAGTCGTCCCGTGAATTCTGAATTTAAAAAAAGAAAAAAGTTACAACCATATCTCAATGACATGCTTTGATACAGCCAAATACATGTGTACATCTACACAAGAGGTAGTAATGCTATCTTAGCTTGGTCTCTGGTAAAACCTCCACATAATTATACCTCTACCGCACGATTATGATTTATTTCCTGCAATACAATCATCTGGTGGCTAATATATCTAACTGTAGGAGGCAATATTAACATCTTGGTATGTGTTATTATCATCTATAGCATATACATAATATTTACAACACTCAGGACACTTAATGTTTTCACTGTAAACCTATTTCTGCCATAAAAGTCGAACAAAAGAGTGAAAATCAGCAGAAATTGTGATAAAGATGGGAAAAACGATAAATCTTTACATGGTATCGTTATTTGTAACGCAGTTTTTGTAGCCTTGACGACAATACAATTTTTATGACGATATATGCCTGAATCTTGCTATTTCATATAAAATTAAAAGATTTGCCTACCATCAGTGCATACCTAACTAGAAACAATTGCTAATCTGCGATGCAAACACCGAAAAACTATTATAGCAGCACCTGAATAATGAATTTTCAAGGACTTCGCGATACCATGTAACGCAAAATGGAAAAACCCCTTTTTACCTAATTATGAAAACGGAAAATAAATTTTCAAATTTATTCATAATGTATTTCAAAATTTGGTTGTGCACAAAGCAGAAATGAAAAAGTAGCGCAAAAAAGTGTCGCGATACCCCTGGAGCGCTGCCCGCGTCCTCTCAAGGTCATAGTTTACAGCAAGCGCTCTACGATTTCACTTTATAACAACTATAAACTGAATAAGTTGGGAAACATTTTGTGAACCAACAAATGTTGTAATTTATAGATCATGCCTGTAAAAACGGTGTGTACCTGCACATGCAGAAATATATTATATATACCAGAACTCGTGGTTCGGTCTCACAAGGATCTTGGAGTTACAGTGAGTTATGATCTCAAGACCAGCACCTACTGCCGAGAGGTTGCAGTAAACGGGGTTAAAACCCTATGGGCTTTGGGACGAACATTCACCAAATTAGATACCATCAATCTCACAATAGTATACACAACCTTAGTGAGAACAAAGCTTGAGAACTGAGTTTTAGCTGCAAGCCCCAGTTTTAAATGTGACTCGAATATACTCGAAAAAGTACAGAAGGCAGCTACTCATTCACTTCATAAACTCCAGGGTTTATCATACAAAGAACAGCTCAAAAAGCTAAAACGTTTCACTCTGTCCTACCGAAGATTAAGAAATGATTTGATTTTAATGTATAGGATGCAAATAAATAATTTGGGCCCAATATATCCTGTCTTTTTATTCACACTATATCGGGATACCTCAAAAGACATAGCAGGAGAGTAGAACAGCCTAGAACGAATAACATACCCTCGGCATTCAGCTTTTCACACCTTGTCACCAATTCTTGGGACCTTTTACCTGAAGCAATGGTGTCTACACTTTCAGTTGACTAATTCAAGAGAAGACTAGATATTGACAGAAGCATATTAGAAAAAGAATAACATAGGTCGTAGACCTTCTGTTCTTACTACACAAATCTGAATATGAAAAGGTACGGAAAAAACGGGTATATCAACATAAAAATCTGTCAGTTCTGGAGTTCATGGGATTACAATCCCATTCTCTCTTTTTTTTTGCCGACTAGAGCAAAGTCATATACTCTACTCTCTGAAGATGACACTAAGATTTATAGGCCAATAAAACTTATGTCAGGCAAGATCATATTACGGGAAAACCTGAATTCACTAGTTGAATGAATGCATAAGTGTTTACTAGACGCTAATTTGGTACGGGTGTAGTGATGCAAATAAATAACAGCAACGAGACTTGTAGTACAAAAATCAACTTGATTTTGGGAGAAAGAACATAACCTCCATACCTCTGATAGGTTGTCCTATTTAACCGTAGTCCCATATTTTTCAGCAGTATACCTGGGACTCAGATAAAATGTGTGTAAAATGAGCGACAAATCTCAAATCACAGAAACATTACTTTTATAATTAACTCCACCATGAATCCATTTGGCAGCCTGAATCGGGATATGTACAAAAGGTGACATTCCAGCTACAGATCTAAGAGGACCTTCATCATCTAAGTGAAACTCCCATGTTCTTAATATGTCCAGATTATAAATGTCACCCGCTGCAACTTCAATCCCCTGAAAATACTCATCTGGATGTAAATAACCCGGCTGCAAATCGAACACAAACAGAAACCGTAAACATAAAAGCAGTATGTAGATAACCCAGCCACGAAGATGGGAAGTCATAGATAGCTGGAAGTACAAAATAGAGAAGACAATTTGCATGAGTTTACGTCACAGTTTCCCAACAAGAAAATGAGATATTCAATAACAGAAAAAAACTAGGGAAAATAGGTTATCGTTTATTGAACTTCAAAGACAAACATCAGCACAGAAAAAATGATCAAGACGTTGATTCTAATTTAAACAACTGAAATGAAACAGTACTGCGTGACTCGTTTGGAACAATTTCAGACTGAAAACAACTCGTTTCATCATCCTTTTTTGTTTTTAGTTCCATGCACTGACTACTAGTTTGAACGATGAGAAGTGAATGCTTATTGGTTGGATGAGGGAGAATACGCCATGGACATTGTACTTTTAAATTGGAATGCACTGACCTTGAGAAAAAAGATTGAAAGAAATATTTAGAAAACTTTATGGACATTCAATATTTTGTATACCAAATCACAAACAATTTTAGTTAACAACAATAGTTAAAAATAATACTTGGTTAGGTGCAAATATAACCATCTTTTACGAAACGGCTTCAAAACATTAGTTATATTACTACTTATCCAAGAATAAAATCAAAAGGTCCGTCTAGATTTTCAAAGGGATTCATCAAGTTCGAAATGAAGATATAAAGATTTTCAGTTTGAAACGACAGGCATATAACTTGAATTCATTGTTTTGCTTGTCACTAAGTCATGTAATCACATTTCCAATTTGACATTCTGTAGACAAACAGCTTCCATCAGACTTATTTCACAATCTAATTATTTAATTACTGCATTTGAATTTACAATGTAACTTACTATCATCAGATTAATGTACTCGGCTTTGGGCCTCACTTTGTGAGCCAATGATACCATTTCACTAACCAAATTCAGCGTCCAAGCAGAAAAGTCATAAACAAATTTAAGGTCAAGAATCAGATCAAGAGGGAAGACAATCAAGACAAATGGGCTGATAATGTGAAGACCAGTGTTAGCAATAGCCAATCAACCTCATGACCAACAGAATAAGCTGCTAGTCACTTGTGGAGAAATTCTCATAGCTTATTTCCATCGGAAGTTTGTGATTTTGCCCAGGAAGATAACAAAAGTTCCACAATTAAACACCTCTGCTCACATAAAGCAATTTCAACAAAATCATTCTACTAAACTAAAAACTTTCGCCACCTCAAAATGTTAAGATAAGCAGTGTGTAAAGCAGCTCGTTACAAATTCAGCAGAAAATTTTGACAAAAAGTATAAGATAATATAAATAAGCAGGCATCATTATCAAGGTTTGATTTGATAATTTCGAATAAATTGAGCATTGGGTAGATTGTTATAAATAAGCAGTTTGAATACACTTACCTCAAAACAATTACTGGTGAATACAAACTATCATTGAGTGGAGATATGGATGGGACCAATATATTCAATTTTTCACATAATACTTTCATTACGAAGTCAGCCGGTGCATTTATGTTCAAAGTTGCATATTTAGCCATTTTTGTTGGCTGTAGATTAATAATTACTAGTTTTGATCCAAGATTCTTTGAACTCTCAATTTTATAATCATTTTGAATGAAAGGACAGTTGTTGGTACTTCTGTTATTGACAGTTTTACAAACATTTGTAAGAGGAAGACCAGCAGCAGGGAACATTTGTAGTGATGAGCCAATACATATATGAAGATCTGCTTTTCTGGAAACGAAAAACGATATGACATAAGCTTCGAAAAATGCTCTTAAAGTCATAGTCTCAACTTTAAAATTTTAGGACTAACTTTGAATGTTCTATTACGAGATTATAATCTAAGAGTGGTAGATCATCTTCCCAGTCAAGAATAGTATCACGAAGCTTTCCTCTGTTGTTAATGTTACACAAATATATGTTAGCATACCTGCAACACCGTTTATTAGGTTTCAAATAGGTACATACAACTGATGACTGCCGTAAACCCACTGATCCTGAAGGTGTTGATCGAGCGTATAAAGTTCCACAAGCACTACATGATTCAAGAAACATATCACCATGTAGAATAGCCAAACGGTCTCTTGGAAAGCCAGATCTCAAGTGCAACCCATCGATATTTTGAGTCACTAAGAATTTGACAACATCTGGGGACGTAAGAAAGATTTCAGGAAATCCAAAGTACCATGTTTTTCCAATTCAACAAGAGCTCGATGTGCTAGTGATGGAATCACTTTTTCAAAAGGTATAGAAAGTTTAGGCTTCTTTCCAAATTTCTCCAACGTCCAGACACCTACAACGAATAACTATTATAAAGTTTGAACCTACCACCAGGACCTCGAAAGTCCGGTATACCCACTGATGTGCTAATACCAGCTCCAGTATGCACAACTATGTAGGTGGATCGACGTACCAAATTAACAAGTTCAGTGAGTTTAAAATCTAGTTGGGAATCGTCATCGAGAACTTCAGGTAGACCACAAACTCCTTTGTTGGGATAGTAGGACAGCTTAGATGCATAATCAACTGACATTTAACTTGACTTAGTGCGCACAGTACTAGGAAAACATATCATTATATCATCTCAGATCAGAATTGACGATCACAAATTCGCAATCAGGCAAAGGATTTCAACTTTATACTCCAGGCTAAAATAAAATTTATTTATTTATTTATTTGAACACATAAATACTGGCACAAGGGGGCACCAGTTACATATGCGCCACACAAATCCCTTTTGATATGTGTGAGGGCTGTGATACTGCCCAGGTGTCCAGACCGAAGCAGGTGGTTTTCTTAGGGGGCCACACCCGGAGCCTTCGGCCTCAAGGTCTGATCCATAATGTAGTAGAGCAACGTAAAGAGATGCAGTCCCATGGTGGCCGGTGACCAACAATTGGTTCATACGCCATTTGTTCCTTCAGGATACTGGAGTTCATGTGCACCAGTGGTTTGGAACCAGGGTTTTCCAACTCCCCTAGATGGACTCTCCGTGTCCATCAACCCGGTTAAAGCTCCGGACATTCACTTTTCGTCCTCTCAATTTCGTAAACACCCCGGCCACGAGAAGGAAATGAGTAGGACTTCCCTGGCAGAGGCTATATGCGCGTGGCCGTGTGAGAGCATTTTGAGAGGGAGAGCGGACTCTCCCCACTCTCGGTCGTACCAAGGCATTTGGGCGCAAAGGTTGAGAAAATACCATCAAATCAACTTTGAAAACCATTTAGCACAGAGGAACTAGTTTGCAACTTGCAATTGGAAGTAATATCGGAATCTATTTAGAGGTTTAAATTATGTAGAACCTAGGACATCAATTTAAACCCACATTGATGGTGGATCATAAAAAACAAGAAGGGAGATAAACCAAGACGAAATGGACGAAAGACATAATCAAGTAAGGACAAATAAATATGGGGCAAAGTGAAAGCGCATCATTTAGCTATCTAACCGATAACCGAGGGGAAATTCTCACTAGGCATAATATTTTTCACGCATGAAAAGATTTTTCACTTATTGCAGTCTTTGGTGTACGGTGTTTGATTCCCAACAAAATTTAATCACAAAACTGTGAATCGAATCTAAAGTCTGTTCTGTTTTGCTTTCCGAGACATGTAAATCTAGTGTACTGATCATATAAGTATACAGTCTGAAAATGTCTTAGGATTTGGTGAAGCTCAATTCATATGATAAAAAACAAAGACGCAAATGGATGTAGACTTTAAACTGAATATTCAACCTCAGAAAGAATCAATATTCATTACCAAGTAATTGTATATGAGCTACCCTCGAAGTGTGAAGGCTAATGGAACCACCTATTGTCCAAACGGAAGTATATTAAATGAGGTTCCAGTACGAGACTTAGTAACTGGAAGTCGAACGCCCTAACTACTGAATCAACACCCCATAAAAAGGCTGTTTCCTTTTTTACACGTACCGAGTCCTTTTCCTGAGCATAACAGTTATGGAAACTAATTCGCGGCTAGTCCCAGTCTCCTAATTTCAGGGAAATTCTGGGGCTTTCCCTAAAACCATATGAAAATGAGTACTTTCCCCAAAGTCTGGGAATATTTCGAGGTAAGACCTCAGATATGATGAACCTTTAGGGTTTTCCAACATTTTCCAATATGGCTTTCCTAAAACGCGTAAAATTTTCCCCGAAACCGGGGGATTGAGGTATCACATAATGTAATAAAAACTCAGGTGTTCAACAGAAATTACTGGAGAAGCTCAAAGGAACACTGACGGATCTTGAAATGAAGTGAAACAGTAATGTTTTGACGAGAACGTGCTACTTACTATACTATATAAATGACATTATATAAATCTGAATGGGCATATATCTGCTTAAAATAATTTCATTAAGTTAAAATAACCCTCTTCATAAAAAAGACTCTATGAACGAACAAATCATACTTCTAACGTGGCGCTCAGTTTTAGGACGTTCAGTGTCGGATACGAGGGCAATTTAAAAATGACATATAGAAGGAACAATGAACTGGTACTTGACTTACTTCGAAATACAATAAATATTGGATTCCCATACTCTTGACACTGATCATTAGACTAAAACCATTCATATTTCTTGCAGTGGAAAGTTTCTGAGGTATATCATAAGTTTTGTGTTACGAACAATATCTAACCCCACCAATAAAGCCAGACTCTATTATGCATCATATACATTTTTGAAAAACAATTGACTGAATTCATCTAAGCCCCAAAGCACACAAGACTAAATTTGGTATGTACATCTCCCTAGGCTGTCCAATTTTAGGTGTGATTAAGAAAAACAAACTCTGCGCTACAGGCATAAATTTTGAAATGATAATGGGACTTCTCTAAAATCTATGAAAATGGACTGTTTCTGCGCTGTCATGAACAAATTTATGACAGCTTCACCATTACCAACTAGTCCTCTGCGATCTGTATCTGTAGCGATGGATCCTAAAGTGAAGTGCTTTATAAAAACCTTCAGCAATGTTGTGAAAGCAAAAACAAAGATTCTAGCAAAGTCTCATGAATTCAGTTTATTTTGTAGGTTCTCGTCAGCTGCTTAAGGGCTGTGATATCTAAAAGCACAATTTCATGATGGGTTTAAATCACTTGCATGAAAGGTTGGGTTGGAAGTTATGTTGAAGACATATTCGTACAGTGTATATATAGCTTCCAACCAAAACTCTCATACAAGTAACTTAAACCAATGTAATTACGACTTTAAAAATCACAGGTTTTAAGCAGCTGACGAGGACTTATGAAACAAAATGAATTAATGCCATTCTGCTAGAATCTTTGTCCTTGCTCCTTTTGAAATGATAGAGGGAACAATGTGTATGAAAAGACCTTCAGGAATTATCGCCTTTATCCTGGTTTGTACTCAAAGTATTATTCATAAAACAATACCCTATTTTTTGTATCTAAAATACTCACTGGTGAGCCTTTTGCTCGGCACGTTTGAGTTCGAGTTCGTTTCTTGTTTTAATCTCCGTATTTTATGAGTGTTATTCATACTTTTCGTACTCACAATCTCTTATACGTATATCCGAGCTTATCAATACCAAGAAACCCAAAAAACAATTTAACTCAGAAAACCCCAGATCTCTAAATCATTTCTAAGAAATGACAGTCCCCTTGTATACTATAACAAGTTTCAATCATTCTTTAGATACATTACGTGCTTTCATAATCTCTTCATGTCACCAAGCGCCAAACCTTTTCTTGTTGGTATCACACGTCTTGGACGGATATTGTATTTGACACATCCTTCAATATAAACGCTCACAGATAACAATCTATTTTGCATCGCATTGAAGCAATTCATTGGACTGGTGGGTATTAATTGAAGTAATGGAGTGTCTCAGGGTTCAATGGATCGGTCTAAAATTCGGTGTGTGATGAGGAAAGTTGTCAAAATATAAATCACATTCAGAGTTGTGTATTAAGGACAGAAGGCATACGGCCTGTGTTATTCCTTTTCTAATATGCTTCTGTCAGTGTCCAGTCTTCTCATGAACTAGTCGATTGAACGTGCGGACACCACTGCTTGGGGGAGCAGGTTTCAAGTATTGATGACTCGGTGGGAAACCTGCATGCCACGGATGTTTTGTTCGTTCTTGGCTTTTCTACTCGCCTGCTATATCCTCTGGAATGTCCCGATTTAGTGGAAAGAAAAAGAGAGAATAAGTTAGGTCCAAAATAATTTCTGAGTATTCTATACATCGAAATTAGATGTCCTCTTAGTCTACGATAGGAGAAAGTATAGAGGTTCAGCTTTTCAACCCTCTCTTTGTGCGGTAAACCTCGAAGTTTTGGAATTGTACAGGTAGCTGCCCTCTGTACTTTTTCTAGAATTTCCGAGTTCGTTTTTAAACAGAAGCTTGCAGTCTAAACACAGTTCTCAAGTTTAGTTCTCACTAAAGTTGTGTATATTGTGGTGAACATGGTAGTATATAACTAAGAGAATGTCCGTTTTAAAGCTCAGAGGGTTCTAAAGCATGTAGCTGAGACCTCACGGCAATGGGCCGTCGTCTTAAGATCATGACTCACCGTCAACCCTAGATCCGGATGAGACCGGACCACGGGTAATAGAGCTTCACCTATGCCGTAACTATTAACTTTTGTATCCTGAAAGTTCATGTACACACAATTTAGACCAGTTAACCATATTATTTAAGTCTGCCTGAAGTGCGCATGAGTCTGTGTCTCCAGATATTATCATTATTATTCACAAACATCTTATGGGTACATAAGTGTTGTGAAGAAATCATTTCGGGTTTCTTCAAAAAATGCAATGATGCACAACTTTCAATAATGTTAGCACTGTATTTGCCATATTTGAAAAAAGACAGCAATAATAATAGAATAATAATAATAATAAATCGGGTCTGTGTAATTGAGAAGAATATTGAATTGAGTTTAAAGAAGGAAATGGAGAAAATAAGGGAATAGAAATAAAGGAGACGTGAAATACACAATCAGTTTGATAGGTGTGTTTATGTACACAGAACATGAATAAACGACCGTGTATATATCGTCAAATTAGTAACAAAAAATAATTCAGAAAGAATAACTTATTATCGCAGTAAGATATGACGCTAGAATAAATGTTTGTGCAGTTATAGTTTAGAGTGATGCTATGAAAGTCACAATTAAGTGAAAAGGATAATAAAATATCATTATGTATGAGTCATATATGCATAGCGAAGATAAAACGAATCTGAGAAGTTAATTTAAGTGTAACACAAGTTATTGTTTTAATTAGAAACTTCGTAATCTTAAGAATAATATTAATTCAGAGAGAAAGAAGAGAAAGAAAAGAAGTGAACACCTGGTGAAAAGGTTCATGTATGAAAAGAATAATAATTGTGTAACAAATATCGACCTCAGAAGTAAACCAGCAATTGCGAAAAATAAAATAAAAATCCTTTAAAGCTCTCGGATGAATACATTTAATTTTATGTAATAGTATACAGAGTAAAACTGGATATTAGTATATATATATGTGCAATAATAATTAAGATTGATGATATGGAAGTCAAAATTGATTTCAAAGGACAATCTGGAGTTAAATATGTTTAGAAGGATAAGAAGAGATAAAGAGAATATCTAATGTGTCGGGAATTAATAATGATATTAATAACGGTAATAATGATAAACACGAACATAAGCAGACTTCATATATTAAAATAAATAGAAATAAAATAAAATACACGTGAAAAGATTTAAAGTTTTTATTTTGCTTTTCAAGCAATTAAATGGATGACAGACCCTGTTTGTATGAATCATTATTGAATACATTGATATTCAATGGGTGACATTGTCCACTTTCGGAAAGAAAATCATCAAGGAGACTTTTGAACCGGGTTGTAGTTTCACTGCAACGGAGGTTCACTGGCAGTCTGTTCCACATGGTTGAGTAGCGAATAAGGAAAAAATTCTGACGTAAGTTTGTGTGGGTTCTTGGAATCGCTAGAATATTCTCCTTATTGCGTAGATTGTGGGATGATATTATAAGGTATGAAGGGGTGGATACCGATGAGTAGGAAATACCGTTAATAAGCCGGTAGATAAAGACAAGATTTAATTTGATACGTCTGATCCAAAGAGGTTCTATGTTGAGTTGTTGACATCTTTGGTAATAGTCTTTTTTATCGGAATACCCCAGAACAGCTTTGGTGAACTTTCTTTGAACACCTTCAATTCTAATCAGATCATTATGTCTACAATTACTGTAAACTAAAATATCATATTCAAGAATGGGTAAGATACATTTTCTGTATGGTAACAATCTTGATTCGATATTATTGAAGTTTATCATTATCAATCCAATGAGCTTTCTAGCTTTGGATACTTGAGATATAATGTGTTCAGAAAAGTTCAGACTGTTGCTATATCTTAAACCCAAGTCACGAACAGTGTTGAGAGGTTTGAGTGTATGTGTATGTACAGTCAGATTTAAGTTAAGACAGCGACCAATGTGAATAAATCCACTTTTGTTAACATGAGGTGGCAAATTCCGCGAAATAGTCCATTTGTATAACTTGTTTATTTCCTCTTGGATTACCGCTGAAATATAGCTTTCTTTGGTAGGAGAAGAGAATGAATAAACTACTTTCAGGTCATCAGCAAAAAGGAAAGGCTAACCATACTGAAACAGGGAACACACATCATTGATAAAAAGGAGAAAGAGTAGTAAACCAACCACGCTTCCTTGAATAATCCCCACTGGTTACATTTACAGGTTTAGAGTAGCAAGATCCAAAGCGAACGATTTGGCTACGTTCTTCTAAAAAAGATTTGAGCCAAGAAAAAAGGGGATTCTGAATGACAAATGAAGAGAGTTTTAAAAGAAGAAGTTTGTGTGAGACACTGTCGAAAGCCTTAATAAAATCGAATTAAAGAATTATCACTGACTGACCAACATCTCTTCTCTGGGTAATCTGATCAAAAAACTCCAGGTGCGATGTGAAACATGAGCGTTTAGTCATGAACCCATGTTGGGATGGGCTGATCAGACTAGCTGAAAGTAAAAATGATAGTAGCTGTCAGTGGATGATTTTTTCCATGGTTCTTGAGAGCACGGATGTCAAATTAATTGGCCTATAGTTAATAATATCACTACGTGATCTTGTTTAGAATCTAGGAGTGATAAGGGATGTTTTCCATTCAGATGGATAGGTCCCATATTCCATAGATAGATTGAAGAGTTTCAAACAAAATAGTGGAAATTCTCTACTTCCATATTTCACAAATGATGAAGGTATCCTGTCAGGTCCACCATCATAAGACATTTTCAAGGCAGTTATGGCCTGCTTGATGTTGGAGGGTATAAAATCAATTTTCGACAGATGTCTGGATTTCAGAATTGGAAATGTAATGATAGAGATTTCAGTTCCGGTTTTGAAGTATTGCGAGAAGTGCTTGCTGAATTGTTCGCATATAGTATTCGTGTCGTTAACAATGCTTCCGTTAACTATGAAGAATTTGGTCGTGCCAAGGGAATTTGACTTCACACGGGATTTAAAAAGTCGAAGTATTGATAATTCTGGGCTTTTACTACGTAGAGCTTCATTTTCTATATTCATGAAATACTTACATTTAGATGAATCATTTCTGTCGATTTTTACATCTTCATCGTATAATAATATTGTGGACTGTACTATACTTGGGCGATCATTAACATACAGTATAAAAAGCAAAGGATCTAGGACGGAACCTTGAGGTACTCCACTAAGTACTGGTTTCTAGGTAGAGCATTTGGAATTCATTCTTACTCTCCGTCTGCGACATTCTATAAAATTCTCAAGCCATTTTAAAAGAGGTCTGACAATATCAATGTTTCCTAACTTCAACAGCAATCTGTTTGTTGGCACCTTGTCAAAATCTTTTCTGAAGTCTATATAAACAAAATCCACTGAGTTTCCGTTGTCTAGCGCCTTTATTTAAAATTCATTTTCTATAAGGAGGTTCGTTGTACGAACCATGTTGTTTTCTGCTTAACAAGTTATTGGTTTCCATAAATGCCATTATGGTCCATTTGACTATTCTTTCCAATATTTTAACTACAACACTGGTGAGGCTTACAGGTTTGTAGTTCGACGGAAGTTATCTTGGTTCTATTTTATGTATGGGAGTGACGATTGCGTCCTTCCAGTCCATAGGTAACACACCTTGGTCAAGTGACATGTTGAATATCACAGTCAGTGGGGCCGCGATATATTGTGGAATATGTCTCAAGATTTTGGGGTGTCCTCCATCTGGTCCTGTTAACTTTTCCATGTCTAAGATGCTAAGAGCCTTAAGGACATCGTCTTGATTGGAGTTCACAGTGAGCAGGTGATTTGTTGATTCTGTACTTTTGTCTGGTTCATTGTTTAAAGGAGGTTTCTGAATGAAAACTGCCTAAAAACAGTCAGTCACAGCCATTGCTTATTTCTGATCTTCCTCTATCATTTCAAATCCACTACCTCCTTTAATTAGGTTGGGAATCCAGTGATGCATCTTTGTGTTGCAGTCTATGCACGTGAATATTCTTTGAAACTGTTTGAGTGTAGATTGTGCCAACTGAATTTCATATTCTCTTTGAGCTTCCCGAATTTTAGTTATATACGTGTTTCTTACTGATCTGTAGCGTTCCATCGTACCTGCTGTGCCAAGGATGATAGCAACATTCCAGTATTTCTTCTTTTGTCTTAATAAACGCCCAATATTCCGCCTTATCCAGGGATGTCTGTGCTTCTTTTTCTTTGGGACAGTCCAGGGTATGTATGGTTGAGTTAGCCGATTATACAACTGCCTCTTATACTGATGCCCTTGAGTCAATTTCCCAGTACTCAGCCGATTCTGCGGAGTTCATTGCCTCAATATCTACCTTCCATAAATAAGAACGGGCGCAACTGTTTGACAGGCAATCTTAGTCTTGAATAATATGACTGTATAGTCACTTCTTCCTAGTGGTGGGATGGAAATCATTTGACCAACGTCATCACCGTGTATGAAAACCAAATGTAAAAGAGAAGATGAGTTTCTTATGTCATATTTTGTGGGATTTCTAATGTGTTGGAACGAAGCTACGGACTGGACGTTACTTTCACGTCGAGGTTTTTAGTTTTGTTTTTCTAGGATTCTCGCAGAGCTGGATGAGTTATTTTTCCTTGGATTTATGGAAGATAACTCAATTCTCAACTATTAACATATAAACTGTGAATTCCATGCCATATGATAAGTTCTGAGTTTAACTTACGGTATTTATGACCATATTCATACAATAATTCATAATTATATAATTACATATATTCATTTTGACTATACGATCAAACTATACTCTGTCACTTTGAAACCATATATAATCATATTTAACGAAGGTTTGCATTTCATATCTGTATTCTATTCCTTAAGGAATATATGGTTATATCGTATTTGAATACTTTAACCCACGAACATTCTGTATCTACTGGATCTATTCAAACCTCTACCTTATATCAAGAAATATATATAACCGTGTATGTTAAAAGACTGTATTCACTATTTTATGAACTGTCATTTAAATCGTATTTGGATACTATAAATCATTTAATTTCCGAAGCTATCTGTCCAATTCGGTGAGTCTGTCATAGTTTTTTTTTGACAGTACTTTTTTTCCAAAAAGCTGTTCCATATATTTGTTCACGAAGCAACATAATAATATTAGACGGTAATAATCTTCTGAACTACTTGTCTCTGCACCTCCCAATTTTTACTAATACGGACTTTCAGTTTATATATGTACCACGTACCGTACTTTTTTTGATTGTTTGATACTAATTATCGACATTTCTAAATTACTTTACTATATAAGGCTATCTTTCATGTCATATGTGTTAAAATTTACACAACTTGCTCCTTTATATTCTATTTTGCCTCCACACAGATACTGACATAAATACTTCACCTCCACTACTATCTTCCTGCCATTGTCATCTGTTTTTAACATCACTAATCCTCACGATACATTGACTCTTGGTTAAAACATAGATTTTGATTTTTAGACTAACTTGAGCCCTCGGAATTGATTTTTTTTCACCTCTTTCTGTTTCCAACATTCTGTTCATTCCACTTGCTATACGTCACTTTCTTATTATGCCACAAAATAAAATGAAGACCCCTGCTTCTAGGCGTTCAGCCAAACGTAGGAAAACGACACAGTTTAACACCACTACTGACACGATTTCCAACAGTTTCAACGAGACGAGCCATTCCGTTCATCCGGAAGCAGGCAAGCGTTTACCAGTTGTCTCCATTCCAGACATGTTGAAAACTCTGATGGTAAACACTGATGATAATCGCAACTGCAACCATATGGATGCTATAAAAAAGTTGCAAGTAGACATGAACATTCCTAATCCGCTTAAATATCTCATCAACCTCAACCTCACAGAGATTCCAGATCAAATGAATGACATAAATATTTTCCTAGATCGTGTTGCATCAGAGGTATTTGAAAGAATAAGACGATCAATTAATGCAATTGTGTTTAATATACCGGATACACATGCCCTTAAAAAGATCAAATCTAGTCTGCTTAGAGCCAGCAATATGACACACGTACCATGTGTATGCACAAGATTAAAAAGAAGTCATCCTGGTATGCACTCACCGATCTTGTTCAAATTCAACTCATCTGCAGACCCCAGTAAATTTTTAAATTCCTCCAATTCATTGAGACAAAAACAGATTTTTAAGGATATTAAGACTCTTCCGGATAAAACACCATGCCTGCGAAAAGCAGGAAGAGATAACTACAGACCATCAGCGTCAAACTCTCAAACGCATCATAATCCTAATGGTCGTAAAGTTAAGTCCGATTCTAAGAGGACGTCTAGCTTAACAATTTTGCCGTCACCAAAAAGCTCTTCTGAATCTCCTAAAGTTCAAAACCCAGAAGAAAGTAATCCCGATGTAGGTGGTGTCCATCCTCTTAAGAATGTTTATTTAGATTCAACCCGAAGTAGTTGTGCTGATGAAGAATGGGATAACACAGTCCAAATCCCTGTTAGTGCAACACCCAGTTACAGTAGCTGTGCAACAGATAACAGGAAAACTAATCATAACATTCATATAACTGACCACGAACTTAACGTTGATATATTCGAACCTCCCAAACCATCGCAAGTATGTTTAACAGTACATAATCATCTCCAACATATGAAGAAGCCGAAATCAATCACAAACCTTGGAAATAAACGTCTTAAACACGTTACCCATACGTCAGGTATAAATAGTTATCTGAATTGTAATTGGCCACTTGGTCAAAACCATAGACCTGATAGCCTTCTTTGTCCGGCTCCCAATATGTACACTATGCCCTTATCAGATGTTATATCCAATAGCAATGAGAAAACGTTTTTTGTAATTCCGCCGACTTTTCTTCCGGCATCGGTAAACATATTTCACATGATGACAAAGTGGTTGAATCTATTTCCCCTCGCAACACGACTCTTACCTTAGCTAATCCTATGAGTATTCATGGAACTACCAATTGCGATTTATACTCTAACCTGCTTCACTATTATGACTCTGAGTTTCTTATTCTTTCGTTCAATGCCCGCTCTCTGTCTAATAAAATTATTCATCTTAAAACTCTTTTATTCCTTGTAAATCCAACCATTGTACTTATTACGGAAACGTGGTGTAATTCATCGATATCCGATCATTCCGATCATGTAGATAACTACGTTTTCTTTAGAACCGATAGATGTTATGGAATAGGAGGCGGTACAATTATCTATGTCCGTTCAGACATTCAAGCGTGCAAATTTGAGGATAAATCCCTTGATGCTATAAAAGACTCCACTTAGGTTACTGTAAACTGTGGATCCCAAAATTATTTACTGGTGGGATGCATATATAGACCACCTCATGCGGATACTAAGTTTGACAGATTACTAACAAACATATTTTCCATTGCTTCGCATCAACCGCATACCTTTAAAATCGTCGGAGGTGATTTTAATCTGCCAACAATTACATGGGGCTTGACTCCGGTACCAGGTCGATATAACAAGCTAGTTGAAACATTAGAAATTTGTGGATGGGTTCAACAGGTCCGAAAACCAACCAGGGGGAATAATACACTTGATTTAATGTTCACAATCAACATAGACTCTATCTCAGTGCATACCAGTCATGAGTTTTTTATGAGTGACCATAGAGTTGTATTGAGTATTATTCACTCTTTAAACGCCATACAATTGAATTCTAAAGCTTCAATGACGTACCAGAGCAGATATTTTGATCAACAAACATGGAAACGGACTGAAACTCTCATTCAATGTTTACCATGGGAAACTTATTTTACCACAAATAATGTTGACATCGCGCTTTCCAATCTATATCACAACCTGATATATTGTCTTGACTGCACTGCTCCAGCTATTGACCGTGTAGCTTATAATGCTAATAGGGGCCAAAATACTTTTAAAAGAAAGCTGAGGAAATTAAAATACCGCTACTATGAGCAGAATGATGTGTATGCACTTCAGAGTATACTTAAATTATTCAACAGAAATGCTTCATCTAAACGTAAGTATTTCATGAATATAGAAAATGAAGCTCTACGTAGTAAAAGCCCAGAATTATCAATACTTCGACTTTTTAAATCCCGTGTGAAGTCAAATTCCCTTGGCACGACCAAATTCTTCATAGTTAACGGAAGCATTGTTAACGACACGAATACTATATGCGAACAATTCAGCAAGCACTTCTCGCAATACTTCAAAACCGGAACTGAAATCTCTATCATTACATTTCCAATTCTGAAATCCAGACATCTGTCGAAAATTGATTTTATACCCTCCAACATCAAGCAGGCCATAACTGCCTTGAAAATGTCTTATGATGGTGGACCTGACAGGATACCTTCATCATTTGTGAAATATGGAAGTAGAGAATTTCCACTATTTTGTTTGAAACTCTTCAATCTATCTATGGAATATGGGACCTATCCATCTGAATGGAAAACATCCCTTATCACTCCTAGATTCTAAACAAGATCACGTAGTGATATTATTAACTATAGGCCAATTAATTTGACATCCGTGCTCTCAAGAACCATGGAAAAAATCATCCACTGACAGCTACTATCATTTTTACTTTCAGCTAGTCTGATCAGCCCATCCCAACATGGGTTCATGACTAAACGCTCATGTTTCACATCGCACCTGGAGTTTTTTGATCAAATTACCCAGAGAAGAGATGTTGGTCAGTCAGTGATAACTCTTTAATTTGATTTTAGTAAGGCTTTCGACAGTGTCTCACACAAACGTCTTCTTTTAAAACTCTCTTCATTTGTCATTCAGAATCCCCTTTTATCTTGACTCAAATCTTTTTTAGAAGAACGTAGCCAAATCGTTCGCTTTGGATCTTGCTACTCTAAACCTGTAAATGTAACCAGTGGGGTTGTACAAGAAAGTGTAGTTGGTTTATTACTCTTTCTCCTTTTTATCAATGATGTGTATTCCCTGTTTCAGTATGGTTAGACTTTCCTTTTTGCTGATGACCTGAAAGTAGTTTATTCATTCTCGCAACCTTATTTCCTTCTGGACCTATTCTTGACCATTAGTCGCACGTTCGCAACGCGACTTTCATGAAGCACGCCAACTGTAGTACTGATTTAAACCATCGACATTCATATCTTATAAATTATCAACCCAGCTATTAAATTTATTGCAGTGTATATTGTATCATTTGTATCAATTTGATCTTGCCTGTAAACTGGCATGCCTCATGTAACAAACTGTTATTTGAGAATAAATTATTATTATTATTATTATTATTATTACCAAAGAAAGCTATATTTCAGCGGTAATCCAAGAGGAAATAAACAAGTTATACAAATGGACTATTTCGCGGAATTCGCCACCTAATGTTAACAAAAGTGGATTTATTCACATTGGTCGCTGTCTTAACTTAAATCTGACTGTACATACACATACACTCAAACCTCTCAACACTGTTCGTGACTTGGGTTTAAGATATAGCAACAGTCTGAACTTTTCTGAACACATTATATCTCAAGTATCCAAAGCTAGAAAGCTCATCGGATTGATAATGATAAACTTCAATAATATCGAATCAAGATTGTTACTATACAGAAAATGTATCTTACCCATTCTTGAATATGATATTTTAGTTTACAGTAATTGTAGACATAATGATCTGATTAGAATTGAAGGTGTTCAAAGAAAGTTCACCAAAGCTGTTCTGGGTTATTCCGATAAAAAAGACTATTACCAAAGATGTCAACAACTCAACATAGAACCTCTTTGGATCAGACGTATCAAATTAAATCTTGTCTTTATCTACCGGCTTATTAACGGTATTTCCTACTCATCGGTATCCACCCCTTCATACCTTATGATATCATCTCACAGTCTTCGCAATAAGGAGAATATTCTAGCGATTCCAAGAACCCACACAAACTTACATCAGAATTTTTTCCTTATTCGCTACTCAACCATGTGGAACAGACTGCCAGTGAACCTCCGTTGCAGTGAAACTACAACCCGGTTCAAAAGTCTCCTTGATGATTTTCTTTCCGAAAGTGGACAATGTCACCCATTGAATATCAATGTATTCAATAATGATTCATACAAACAGGGTCTGTCATCCATTTAATTGCCTGAAAAGCAAAATAAAACCTTTAAATCTTTTCACGTGTATTTTATTTTATTTCTATTTATTTTAATATATGAAGTCTGCTTATGTTCGTGTTTATCATTATTACCGTTATTAATATCATTATTAGTTCCCGACACATTAGGTATTCTTTTTATCTCTTCTTATCCTTCTAAACATATTTAACTACAGATTGTCCTTTGAAATCAATTTTGACTTCCATATCATCAATCTTAATTATTATTGCACATATATATATACTAATATCCAGTTTTACTCTTTTATTGCATTTTCTGAAGAAACCCAAAATGGTTTCTTCACAACACTTATGTACCCATAATATGTTTGTGAATAATAATAATAATAATCCAATCGAGGTTTCTAACAGTTTGCAATCAAACGACGTTATCGATGACCCTACTTCCAAGTTAACCTAGTTTATATACGATGCATTAATGTCGCCTACCACGAGACTTTGGCCCTTGTTACACTAGGGCTTAAGTTTACTTAGGAGAAAATCAACTACTACACATTCTGGATTGTCATGTACTGCAACTAATTCAGTATCTCACCGTGTATACTTCACGTTGCAACTCGTTGGTTCACATGTCCCTAAAACATGAGCCACTGTCCCAACAGCTCGTTTGGTTAGGATACTTTTCGTGTACAGGATAACCCCGCCTCCTCTACGTTTTAATTTATCAGCCCTACTGAATAAAAAAGCAACCAACTGAATTTCATTATCTAATGCTTCTTACGTTAACCAAGTTTCTGAAATAGCAATAACATCCGGTTTCTCTTTATCCACAAATGACTTGAATAAATTTTTTCTGGTTAGCGATTTTTTAGTAGGCTTCAAGCATTTATGTAGCAAAACTTTAAGTCTGTGGAGAACCATCCCTTACCACCTAGAGTGGTCTGAGGATCGTTTTGTCCCGAATTTTACAATTTGAAAACCCTTAAGAACGAGGGTTCTCTCAACTTTTCGACTTCACTCATTTATTTCCACTTCAGCAGCTCGTCTCTTAATACGATCCGATAGGGTGAGGTCCTCACGGACATATATTCCGGATACAATCAGCGTGCGCGTATTACCTAGAATCAGGTTCCGTTCTTAAACCATGGCGAATGTAACCTTCAAGAAGTGGCTTTTCTGAGGACTTTCAGAATACACCTTTTGTTCAATTCCATAAAGCTTACAGATGCTAACTCTTGGAACTGTTTCCGAGAGTGCCTTACTTATTGAGGATTAATATGACTGAGGTTGTGCTCATATCTAGTATTTGATTCCTTGTCGGAAGATTCTCTTAACGTATGAAAAATTGATGACCTCTCAACGAGGTCTGTCTTGACAGTGTGGAATTTTTGTTCCTGAAACCGTCTCTCCCTTTCACTCCGATTTTAATTCAGTGTAAAACACAGAAGTCATGGTCTGCTTTCTAATTTTTCTTTTCCTAGGTGTGGCTGCGCATCACCCATTTACATTATTTGTCTCTTCATCGCTTCCTCTACATTGCTCAAACTTGGCTTCCCTATAATTTGTATTACATTGTTTAGTGAGTCTGGGACAGAACCCGCAAATTCGCATGCCCCAGTACTCTCTATAGGTAGTCTCTCCTTCTCATCGCGCTTCTTTTCATTTGTAAAAATGCCTACATCCATATGCTTATCTGTTTCCCTGATGAGGTTCAACGTTATGGTCTCATTTAAGTCTAAAGCTTGGCTCATAATAACGCTCTCAATTTCCTCGAAAGCAGAGTTCTGATCATCTGCTGCTGCCTGTTTATCAGAGGGCGATTTCCTAGCTATGATTAGCAGCTCGATCGCCTCTAGAACCAGCAGGGACTTTGTAAAACAACATGATTTACAATACCGACGTGATAGTGTCTTATATCACTGTTTATATGCAGCCGGAGTGAGTCCGGTGCATACATTGTAATACCACTTATTGCAGTTTTCACATTGAATCCCCTTATCGACCGGAAAATAGCATGCTGGTCTACCACAACGATGTTTCAACTGCACTATAGATTTGTTCTTTGTTTCTATATAAATAAACCAAAGAAACAGTAAAAAAATCAGACTTCAGTAGATACGAAAAAATCTTAACATCTATGGAAACAAACAATGCTCAGAAATATGTTCAACGGAGAAGACTAAGTGCCAGTGCTTTTAGTTTTATGTATCTGTACTCTCTAAGTATGGATGATAAACGTTTTTAGAGGAAAAGCTGTACCCTTGTGGATTACTTTAACTGAAAGAATTTAATTAAACCAAAAACAGTGGTTTTGATGCGTAATTAAACGATCAATACTATAAAAATTACTGAGGGAAAATACCACTGTCTTTTTTGAATAGTGCGCGTTCCTCAGTTTATTTTCTTTCAGTCTCCAACGGAGATCCCTATAGTCTACTGTCGGGATTAGTTGTGTTGGGTTTGAGTGGCACACTTCTGCCGATTTCGACGCATTCGATATTAGGTGTTTTAATACGAACTTAAATGACAGTGATGATATTAATTAGTATATTCTGACCTTATCTACTACCCTAAAAAACAAGATATACAATGAAAAGTTTATCCGTAGATTCTTTTTCCAACTTTTTTTGACATCAGTACTATTAGATCTATTATTTAATTACAAATTTAGGGTCATTATATCATATTCATGCAGTAAAACTTATTAAAAAGCTTTATTAATGGGTATTATCGAACACAAACTTCCTATTTGTGAGTGTTGTACTTTGTTGACTAAAAATTAGTTCCAAACCTATGATTTATGGTTTTCTTGCGAACGAATTAGAATCATGTCATGTGAGCTGAGATGTTTTCTGCACGAAATTTGTTCGATCATGCTGACATTCCGGGTTGCGACACCAGCAGCTACGTTTTTTCTGCTGTTGCTGTGACTATTATTGTGTCTGAGTTTACAACTCGTAATCGGAGCTCACGATCGGTAAGTATATCTAACGAAAGTACTCACGGCATTATTCATATTACCATTTTTAGACGGGTTTGTTTGAAATTATTGCCTATGTTCATTGTACCAGCGAGTGGACGTTTAATTATTGAACACAGCAAAACCTAATGTTGCTATTCGTTCACTAGATCTGGTCTTGCAGTTTGGGATGGTTAATCACAGAGCAGTTCATCCTCGATTTCGTCCTGAATACTCCAATGATGCAAGTAAAACTTTACAAGGTTGTAAATAGCTTATTATTCTCAGAGTATAAACATCTCCATTAGCTTTAAATCCCACTTCCAACAATTTAAATAAAGAATCTATTGTTAGATTTATTAGATAAGACTGTGAAATGGAAGCAGCCAATCTAACACTGATTGATTTTACGGCATAACAAATAATTCCCCAAATGTTTTAGAAAAATATTTCATGAACTATTGAATAAGTTGTGAGATTATTTTATAATCAAAGCCTTCTAATTACAGTGCTTCTACTGTTAAACTTCTGGATTCTGGTAGTAAAACTTTAGGAGATTGACTTTAAAACTATCATTGTTGTGGCAGACATTCAAGACTGATTAGGATAAAAATACTTTAAACGACGCACTGGTTACGGAGCGTTTTTTCTAACAAATAAAATGTCACAGAATGGTTTTTACGTGACACGAGAGACTACTAAAATTTGATAAGTCTACTAAATATTGGTCAAGGATGGTTAAGTGAACCAATAAATGGTATGTTATGGGCGGTGACAGTGCATTTTTTCATTTAGTTCTCACCGACATATACTGTTGCTCCAGTTGAATGATTTGTTTTAAATATACGCCAAAGAAAGCGATTAATCTGGCCGTCATGATGGATTAAGTTAAGCGGAATATAAACCAAGTTGTGTGACTTCAACGCACGCCACAAACAGAACGGCACTTGCACTTTTAAATCTACCGTCAAAATACTCTAATTGACCTTTGGACAGGTAATAAAATGAAGGTGTTCGAACATGTTCAGTCAACAAAATTCTGAGGAGGAACTTCAATCCAATATATATCCTAAAACAGCATGTCATATATCTTTCTTTAAATTGTGCTTGAATTCTGTGACTCACGTTCTGAAACTATCGGTTCAGTTTAGTGAGTCCGTTCTAATTTTTGTTCGGTACATTTGTCAATAAACCTGTCTCACATATTTTAGTCATATGAATTTAGTTTTGAATGGCATCGGAGCGAACGAGAGTACGATCATCCTCTGTTCTCGTTCACTTTTGTTCGATCTTCTTAACCCTATACCTTCAGGCATATCCCTTTAGATTGACGATACACACTACTTAATTCCGTCGACATCAGGAGTATTTCCTGTAACAGTGCATACCGCTTAACTCAAAACTCATAATCCTGACGTTCAGTTCATATATATACCACACGCATCTTACTTTGATCGTCCGATCCTGCTTATAGAGAGTTCTAAATTGTTTTCATAAATAAAGTACTACCTATATGTGCAAAGAATTGTATTTATTCGTTTCCCATTTATTGATAATCACACAAACATATTTCGTTTTATTGGTTTCTTTTACACTCGGTTAATCAAGATTGCATATTAGACTGAGTAATCATACCTGAAACATTCCTTTATGAATATTGGCTACTCTGCCTCTCGTCCTTTCTTTTACTTGCTCCCTCTTTCAGCCCCCTTGTGATATGGAACGAAAGATTTCATCCTGCACCATTCTCAAAGCCTTAGACATTCCAAAGGGACATAAGGTTGCGACATTTAGAAGCTTCAACCTTCAATGGACCTATCCCTGACCGTCAGTCGCACATTTGAAACGCGACTTTCATGAAGCACGCCAACTGTAGTACTGATTAAAACCATATACATTCTTATCTTATAAATTATCAACCCAGCTATGTGATTTACTACAGTGGATATTGTATCATTTGTATCAATTTGATCTTGCCTGTAAACTGGCATACCTCATGTAACAAACTGTTATTTGAGAATAAATTATTACTATTATTATTTCTCCTGTCTATTCTGTCCCTAATTTCGAGCCTCAGCATTCTTCACATGCATGAAACACTTATCTGTCCATCTAAACCTAAAGTCAAAGGATTCTTTGAATATTTCTTGAATTTAAACATACCAAATGAACTAAAGTTGAACAACCTATGAAACTCAAAATAACTGCTAGCTAATATCAAAGTCAGAATTTTCAATACGAAAGTAAAGACAGTTCTACTGTACGAAGCTGAAATGTGGAGAACTACTACAACCATCATCAAAATATACAAGCATTTATAAACAATTTTCTACGTTAGATAATCAATGTCCGTTAGTCCCGACATTACAACATTTCGAACGTCCACATCTTTATTCTATTTCATATGTGCTACGACTTTCTAAAGATTTTCTTTCTGTATTTAACATGTACACCAGAGTCCGCTAAATCATATCTGATTCTCACATAGGTCCTCGATCCTGGAAAACCTTCTAACTCCTAACCGGCTCTTGCACCCTCATGTCTCTTCTTGCAGTTTTGCCAATCGGTTTATTACTAATCACCTTCACGCTGTTTCAAGAGGCCCTGAAAGTTCTTGCTTCTAGGAGTTCAGTCAATCAAAACGAACTAATACCAACAAAGGCACAATTCTCAGCAGTTTTGATGATATGTGCTAGTTTATTCATACGGAAACAAACACATCAATGTCAGTTGTTGCCATTCCGGACGTGTTAAAGGCTATGGTGGAAGACAATGATGACAACAATGACTGTATGCGTACAGATAACATAAAAATGTTGCAAGCCGACATGAGCATTCCTAATTCGCCTGCTGTTTTTCATACAAAAACCTCACCGAAATCCAGATCAGAAGCGTGTAACAAGCAGTTTCCTATGATGTGTCGCCTCAGAAGTGTTTGAAGGAATGGAATAGTCTACCATTTTGTACGGGTAAGTAAATCCTTAAAATCAATAGCTCTGTAAGTCTTCGACATTTGATGCTGACCACATTAGTTTTAATGGACTTGTAGAATTATACTCTACGTCGTTATTAGTATTATTATAGTAATAGATGTAGTCCTGAAGGTGTAAATATGTCATGATATGACTGCGTAATCTATAAGATCTTACGTGGAAGTCATATCATCGTCTACAACGACTCATCGTATCGTAACAATTAAAATGATGTCTGGAGTTTGAAAATAACATGTTTGGGTTAAAGATAGAATAATATACTTAATGTGAGTAGGGACAAGTTATACAGAATGACCACGCCTGCTAGGCTAAGCCATACCACCTGGTTGAATTTAATTGGATGCTCCCGTGTTCTCAACTGTTAACCTTCTCTTCATGCCCGTTGTTGAACATAAATATTTTCAGTAATTATATTATCGGCTTCATAGTTTGTGTGGTCACGATCCAATGCCACTACAGACTGACCTAGCTGAAAGTCCTCCGTCATGCAACTGCACCAGATCACGAGTGGTTACACCCTGCTTCACTCCTCTTACAATCTCTTGCCAGTCTATATTGGTAGCTTTTTGATATATCGGTATTCTATCAAATAAATATTCGAACCTCTTTGCTTCTGACTTCTGATTTCACTGGGTTGGCATGTTTCTGTTATAAAAGGTGTTACTCACTGAGGTGTTGTCAAACTCTCAATGCTTGTGACATAGTTAATTTAAATCATGCTCAATATACGAGAAACCAAGTCTCTCAAAACCATAAAATTTAAGATTCAAAAGGTCAGAATTATAACATACGTACCATATGCGTCCGCAGAACTGTATAAGTCGCCCTTGTTTCCATTCACAAACACTGCTTATCTCCAACACATCTATTAAGGCAAGTGGATTTCCGACTTTCTTGAGGGTAGTCATGCACAAAATGTTTTTCAGGGATGTTAAGAATCTGCCAGATAGAAAACTGTATCAACGATGGGCAAAATCCTCGTAGACAACGATTAGCACAGTGACGTCTTAAGTATGCAGGTTATTTAGCTCATAAAACTGCGATCGATTTTGTAGAAACCTTTGAATTAACGAACAAGCCACCACTGACTAACTCATCCTTATCCGTTTGTGAAATTTTGTTTATCCGAGAATGTATACCAGTAACAATGCTGGAACACCACGGCGGCCTGCTTGAATATCTGGGTTACCTGTTTCTGTTGTCTAATTGTTTCAACAAGTTATCTGTTTTTTTATTTGTTTTAACTTATCATTATGTTCATTAATCCCATGACCTATTTACGCGCTTTTATGAAAAGCCTACGACCTTTCACTGCACGAGTTACAAAAAAGTACTATAAAAGACATCGTGGTGGTTGGCAATATTCGTTAAAGAGAATGAACATTAATCGTATGTCCATTCCTGAGCTGCTAAATTCTAACTGCCGATCATTAATCAACAAATTGGACTATCTGCAATTCCTACTAATTCAGAATATGTATCATAATTGTGGTGTCATCACGGTTCAAGATTCTTGGTTTAATGATTTACAGGATGACTGCCTAGTATCACTACGTGATTTCAAAATTTATCGTCAGGATCAATCAAACAATAAAAACACGTGTGGCCGCGGTGTAGTTACGTTTGTAGACGTGAAGTGGTGTCGATCTTCGTTTTCGTGTTTCAAGTTTTCAAATGACTTTATCGACTATCTAACTCTAAAATGTCGTCCAAAACATGTGCATAAATACAATCATGTCTATGTTACCAATATCTATGTGACTCCAGACTGCACATCATCTCGTTTGGATGCGCATTTAGACTTCGTTTCCATTAGTGATGTGGGTATATATTCGACTCGTAAACGTGCTCCATTGTCTAGCTCGGATCACTGTATTATTTGTGTTCTACCTAAAGTATATGGAAAGCATGGGAAGAGTACACTCTTACATCAAATCAAGAAAGTCAAATATAGGAATTACTCAGAAGAAAATATCCAAAATCTGAAAAACATGTTTCATAAAACTACCCGGGAATTATTTGCGGATGACTTACTGGAACTCACTACTGATGTTATCATTTGTTACCTTAAATTATGTTTCGACATTTGTTGTCCCATTGAAACCATTTTTGTCAGATTTGATCGACTTACATCTTCACAACTAAAACGATTACAGAGGGTGGAAGATGGAATGTACAAGCAGAAAAACCCAAATGAAGTTCGTAGGCTAAATGGTTTAATAAACCTAGAGATTGGACCTCTCAACTCTATGTTCACTCAAAAACTCTTGTCTTGCAAAGACTCTCCAATTATGTGGAAACTCTTTAATGAACTTACAGGTGACAGACAGTTTAAGAGAGATAACCAGTTAAATAAGTCTTTTGTACGTCAGTTATCTGATGTGATGCTCCACAGGTTTAAAGAATAGCTGTGTTCTTAGTTTCACTTAAACTGATGTCCGAAGACGTCTCCAGTCGCTTAATTCATCCCAATGTTTGGGACCTGATGGTATCCCAAACCTCCTTTTTAAGAAATGTGCTTAAGTCCTATAATATCCATTCATGACCATCTTTAACAGATCCTTCTCATCTAATCTCATACTGAAAATGTGGAGAATGCTGGAGATAATCTCTTGTAAGATCCGTTCTGAATGTTTTATGTGTGTGTGAAAATCCCTCCATGTATATACTTGCACTTTGTTCCTATTGATCCCCTAAGTTGTACATTGTTAACTTTTTGATTACATTTGAATTGTTAATATTTGTATTTTATTATAGTTTTTACTTTAACTACGCCTTCACTAAGTTTCCATGTTTCTTCCCGAACTGCACTTATGTTGTTTTACTTTATACTAAGTCTTGGCGGCAGCCATATTGGTTTGTTCCTCCCTTTGATTGCTTTACCTTTGACTGTAACTGTGTATTTTCGGTTGTGAATTGAGGCACTCTTCCAGAAATGGAAACACTCTGTGTTATAAAGCGACCAAATATTGCCTTTTGACGAATCTGTGCGTGATCTATCCAGACAAAATAGAATAACATTTATTCGTTGTGATTGGTAATTTTCTTGCATCCTTTGTCAACTTCCTTATTTATTGTAATTTAGATTTGATCAATTGAACAATTATTGGTTAGATAGCTGAGTGGTCATATTTGTTTAGGTAATAATGTACATTTAAATTTACGATGAATTATAAAACCTTCATTTTACCGAATTACTTTGTTTTGGCTTCAAACCGGCAAGGGCGCGTATCTAACCCACCTAACCAGCTGTCTGTCAATCCAAACCTTTGTTTGGATCTTACATCCCTGTACCAAAGAAAGTATCTGGTGAAAGGAATGTGAAATTTAGACCTATTGCAATAACTTCACCCTTCCTCAGAACCATGGAAAAATTATTAATACTTCTACTTCAGCCTGCGATAAAAGAGCACAATGATCCGTATCAGTTTGCCTACAGATGCAAAAGATGCTGTTGCTGTTCTGCATCACAATATAGTGTTTAACGTAGAAAAGGATAAGAAGTATGTTTGATGTGCTTTTCTGGACTATACTTCAGCTTTTATATCTATGCCAAGACAACGTCTAATCAACAAGTTAATCAGCGTCAACACTGACAGCTGGATAACCAACTGACTATGTTCCTACCTATCTGGAAGGAAACAATACACTGTATTTGGAGGAAAGTGTTCAGAGTCTCTACTGTCTCATGAAGGTGTACCATAAGGAGCTATACTTTTACGGCTTTTTTTTCTGCATGATCTGCCATCTCCCACAGAAAACACTTTTGTCAAATATGCGGATGATCTTACTGTTTATATGCCTATCTCTTCCTCTTTACATCTCATAGAAATGAATGCGCTTTGTCTCGTATTGATTGTTGCTCTGTTGCTAATGGTCTCATACTTAATCCTTCTAAATGTCAAGCTGTTAACTTTAGCATGAGACATGAACAGCATCCAAACACTATTTTGGGATCTTTTAATGCTTGCTACTGGAAACTTTTTCGTAAACACAGTGTCGAAGGTCAGTTATCGCGGTGTTACCTTCTCCTCTCATCTGTCTTGGTCTTCTCACGTTTTATTGTTATCGAAGACAGTTTCCCGTCTGACTTACTACATAAAGAGATTGCATGCTCTTGGGATTACTCGTCATTTACTCTTACAATTTGTCAATTCTTGCATATTATCTATTATTTATTACTGTTCTCCATTATTTTTTCCCAGGCTTTTGATAAAAGACTTTGCTGTATTGCGGAGAGCGCTGAAGGCAGTTAGCAAAGTGTGTGGTGAATCTATTGAGGTCTACATAATGTGGTTGTGAATAGACATCTAAATTCATGCAAACTCCTGGTAGGTGTTATTTGATCAGATACTAACCATCCTCTTCACTCTTATCTTCCTCCTTATCTATCTTCTGGCAGAACGAGATGTAATTACATTAAAATCCATGCACGAAAGCAAAAGTATAAAAGTTCTATGATACCTTGCCTAGAAAATATACTCTGGGACAAAAAGATTGTTGGAGTTAACCTAGTCAATAACCTGAATTATTAACATGTCTCTAATTTGAAAATGTATACAGTTTCGGTTTTTTCACCTTTTTCCATTCTTTTTTGTTCCTGTTTTTTTGTGTAAGAAACTTATTGAGATACCCTGTGCCGAGAATTCTATATTGTACCAAAATATAATATTGAATAAAGCCATTAACAATAATAATATGTTAATACGATGGACTTAATTGCATTCCTGCATCATTCATGAAATACGGTAGTGTAGAGGTCCCAGCATTCTTTTTAAAAGTGATTAACACATTCATGGACGATCAAAATTATACGTCTGTATGGAATACATTGCGTATTACCCTCAGATTCAAAACGAAACAACGCAGTGATACTGCTAACTCTAGGCTTGTAAATTTATGGCCTAGTTTTGTATTAATACACGTATCATTATTATTATTATTCACAAACATTTTATGGGTACATAAGTGTTGTGAAGAAATCATTTCGGGTTTCTTCAAAAAATGCAATGATGCACAATTTTCAATAATGTTAGCACTATATTTGCCATATTTGAAAAAAGACAGCAATAATAATAGAATAATAATAATAATAAATCGGGTCTGTGTAATTGAGAAGAATATTGAATTGAGTTTAAAGAAGGAAATGGAGAAAATAAGGGAATAGAAATAAAGGAGACGTGAAATACACAATCAGTTTGATAGGTGTGTTTATGTACACAGAACATGAATAAACGACCGTGTATATATCGTCAAATTAGTAACAAAAAATAATTCAGAAAGAATAACTTATTATCGCAGTAAGATATGACGCTAGAATAAATGTTTGTGCAGTTATAGTTTAGAGTGATGCTATGAAAGTCACAATTAAGTGAAAAGGATAATAAAATATCATTATGTATGAGTCATATATGCATAGCGAAGATAAAACGAATCTGAGAAGTTAATTTAAGTGTAACACAAGTTATTGTTTTAATTAGAAACTTCGTAATCTTAAGAATAATATTAATTCAGAGAGAAAGAAGAGAAAGAAAAGAAATGAACACCTGGTGAAAAGGTTCATGTATGAAAAGAATAATAATTGTGTAACAAATATCGACCTCAGAAGTAAACCAGCAATTGCGAAAAATAAAATAAAAATCCTTTAAAGCTCTCGGATGAATACATTTAATTTTATGTAATAGTATACAGAGTAAAACTGGATATTAGTATATATATATGTGCAATAATAATTAAGATTGATGATATGGAAGTCAAAATTGATTTCAAAGGACAATCTGGAGTTAAATATGTTTAGAAGGATAAGAAGAGATAAAAAGAATACCTAATGTGTCGGGAACTAATAATGATATTAATAACGGTAATAATGATAAACACGAACATAAGCAGACTTCATATATTAAAATAAATAGAAATAAAATAAAATACACGTGAAAAGATTTAAAGTTTTTATTTTGCTTTTCAGGCAATTAAATGGATGACAGACCCTGTTTGTATAAATCATTATTGAATACATTGATATTCAATAGGTGACATTGTCCACTTTCGGAAAGAAAATCATCAAGGAGACTTTTGAACCGGGTTGTAGTTTCACTGCAACGGAGGTTCACTGGCAGTCTGTTCCACATGGTTGAGTAGCGAATAAGGAAAAAATTCTGACGTAAGTTTGTGTAGGTTCTTGGAATCGCTAGAATATTCTCCTTATTGCGAAGACTGTGAGATGATATCATAAGGTATGAAGGGGTGGATACCGATGAGTAGGAAATACCGTTAATAAACCGGTAGATAAAGACAAGATTTAATTTGATACGTCTGATCCAAAGAGGTTCTAAGTTGAGTTGTTGACATCTTTGGTAATAGTCTTTTTTATCGGAATACCCCAGAACAGCTTTGGTGAACTTTCTTTGAACACCTTCAATTCTAATCAGATCATTATGTCTACAATTACTGTAAACTAAAATATCATATTCAAGAATGGGTAAGATACATTTTCTGTATGGTAACAATCTTGATTCGATATTATTGAAGTTTATCATTATCAATCCAATGAGCTTTCTAGCTTTGGATACTTGAGATATAATGTGTTCAGAAAAGTTCAGACTGTTGCTATATCTTAAACCCAAGTCACGAACAGTGTTGAGAGGTTTGAGTGTATGTGTATGTACAGTCAGATTTAAGTTAAGACAGCGACCAATGTGAATAAATCCACTTTTGTTAACATTAGGTGGCAAATTCCGCGAAATAGTCCATTTGTATAACTTGTTTATTTCCTCTTGGATTACCGCTGAAATATAGCTTTCTTTGGTAGGAGAAGAGAATGAATAAACTACTTTCAGGTCATCAGCAAAAAGGAAAGGCTAACCATACTGAAACAGGGAACACACATCATTGATAAAAAGGAGAAAGAGTAGTAAACCAACCACGCTTCCTTGAATAATCCCCACTGGTTACATTTACAGGTTTAGAGTAGCAAGATCCAAAGCGAACGATTTGGCTACGTTCTTCTAAAAAAGATTTGAGCCAAGAAAAAAGGGGATTCTGAATGACAAATGAAGAGAGTTTTAAAAGAAGAAGTTTGTGTGAGACACTGTCGAAAGCCTTAATAAAATCGAATTAAAGAATTATCACTGACTGACCAACATCTCTTCTCTGGGTAATCTGATCAAAAAACTCCAGGTGCGATGTGAAACATGAGCGTTTAGTCATGAACCCATGTTGGGATGGGCTGATCAGACTAGCTGAAAGTAAAAATGATAGTAGCTGTCAGTGGATGATTTTTTCCATGGTTCTTGAGAGCACGGATGTCAAATTAATTGGTCTATAGTTAATAATATCACTACGTGATCTTGTTTAGAATCTAGGAGTGATAAGGGATGTTTTCCATTCAGATGGATAGGTCCCATATTCCATAGATAGATTGAAAAGTTTCAAACAAATTAGTGGATATTCTCTACTTCCATATTTCACAAATGATGAAGGTATCCCGTCAGGTCCGCCAGCATAAGACTTTTTCAAGGCAGTTATGGCCTGCTTGATGTTGGAGGGTATAAAATCAATTTTCGACAGATGTCTGGATTTCAGAATTGGAAATGTAATGATAGAGATTTCAGTTCCGGTTTTGAAGTATTGCGAGAAGTGCTTGCTGAATTGTTCGCATATAGTATTCGTGTCGTTAACAATGCTTCCGTTAACTATGAAGAATTTGGTCGTGCCAAGGGAATTTGACTTTACACGGGATTTAAAAAGTCGAAGTATTGATAATTCTGGGCTTTTACTACGTAGAGCTTTATTTTCTATATTCATGAAATACTTACGTTTAGATGAAGCATTTCTGTTGAATAATTTAAGTATACTCTGAAGTGCATACACATCATTCTGCTCATAGTAGCGGTATTTTAATTTCCTCAGCTTTCTTTTAAAAGTATTTTGGCCCCTATTAGCATTATAAGCTACACGGTCAATAGCTGGAGCAGTGCAGTCAAGACAATATATCAGGTTGTGATATAGATTGGAAAGCGCGATGTCAACATTATTTGTGGTAAAATAAGTTTCCCATGGTAAACATTGAATGAGAGTTTCAGTCCGTTTCCATGTTTGTTGATCAAAATATCTGCTCTGGTACGTCATTGAAGCTTTAGAATTCAATTGTATGGCGTTTAAAGAGTGAATAATACTCAATACAACTCTATGGTCACTCATAAAAAACTCATGACTGGTATGCACTGAGATAGAGTCTATGTTGATTGTGAACATTAAATCAAGTGTATTATTCCCCCTGGTTGGTTTTCGGACCTGTTGAACCCATCCACAAATTTCTAATGTTTCAACTAGCTTGTTATATCGACCTGGTACCGGAGTCAAGCCCCATGTAATTGTTGGCAGATTAAAATCACCTCCGACGATTTTAAAGGTATGCGGTTGATGCGAAGCAATGGAAAATATGTTTGTTAGTAATCTGTCAAACTTAGTATCCGCATGAGGTGGTCTATATATGCATCCCACCAGTAAATAATTTTGGGATCCACAGTTTACAGTAACCTAAGTGGAGTCTTTTATAGCATCAAGGGATTTATCCTCAAATTTGCACGCTTGAATGTCTGAACGGACATAGATAATTGTACCGCCTCCTATTCCATAACATCTATCGGTTCTAAAGAAAACGTAGTTATCTACATTCAAGGAATGATCGGATATCGATGAATTACACCACGTTTCCGTAATAAGTACAATGGTTGGATTTACAAGGAATAAAAGAGTTTTAAGATGAATAATTTTATTAGACAGAGAGCGGGCATTGAACGAAAGAATAAGAAACTCAGAGTCATAATAGTGAAGCAGGTTAGAGTATAAATCGCAATTGGTAGTTCCATGAATACTCATAGGATTAGCTAAGGTAAGAGTCGTGTTGCGAGGGGAAATAGATTCAACCACTTTGTCATCATGTGAAATATTTATTTATTTATTTATCATGTGAAATATGTTTACCGATGCCGGCAGGAAAGCCGGAGGAATTACAAAAAACGTTTTCTCATTGCTATTGGATATAACACCTGATAAGGGCATAGTGTACATATTGGGAGCCGGACCAAGAAGGCTATCAGGTCTATGGTTTTGACCAAGTGGCCAATTACAATTCAGATAACTATTTATACCTGACGTATGGGTAACGTGTTTAAGACGTTTATTTTCAAGGTTTGTGGTTAATTTCGGCTTCTTCATAATTTGGGGAGAATCGTGAGCTGTTAAACATACTTGCGATGGTTTGGGAGGTTCGAATAAATCGACGTCATGTGTGTGGTCAGTCATATAAATGTTATAGTTAGTTTTCCTGTTATCCGTTGCACAGTTACTGTAACTAGGTGTTGCACTAACAGGGATTTGGACTGTGTTATCCCATTCGTCATTAGCACAACTACTTCGGGTTGAATCTAAGTCGACATTCTTAAGAGGATGGACACCATCTACATCGGGATTACTTTCTTCTGGGTTTTGAACTTTAGGAGATTCACAAGAGCTTTTCGGTGACGGCAAAATTGTTAAGCTAGACGTCCTCTTAGAATCGGACTTAACTTTACGACCATTAGGATTATGATGCGTTTGAGAGTTTGACGCTGATGGTCTGTAGTTATCTCTTCCTGCTTTTCGCAGGCATGGTGTTTTATCCGGAAGAGTCTTAATATCCTTGAAAATCTGTTTTTGTCTCAATGAATTGGAGGAATTTAAAAATTCACTGGGGTCTACAGATGAGTTGAATTTGAACAAGATCGGTGAGTGCATACCAGGATGACTTCTTTTTAATCTTGTGCATACACATGGTACGTGTGTCATATTGCTGGCTCTAAGCAGACTAGATTTGATCTTTTTAAGGGCATGTGTATCCGGTATATTAAACACAATTGCATTAATTGATCGTCTTATTCTTTCAAATACCTCTGATGCAACACGATCTAGGAAAATATTTATGTCATTCATTTGATCTGGAATCTCTGTGAGGTTGAGGTTGATGAGATATTTAAGCGGATTAGGAATGTTCATGTCTACTTGCAACTTTTTTATAGCATCCATATGGTTGCAGTTGCGATTATCATCAGTGTTTACCATCAGAGTTTTCAACATGTCTGGAATGGAGACAACTGGTAAACGCTTGCCTGCTTCCGGATGAACGGAATGGCTCGTCTCGTTGAAACTGTTGGAAATCGTGTCAGTAGTGGTGTTAAACTGTGTCGTTTTCCTACGTTTGGCTGAACGCCTAGAAGCAGGGGTCTTCATTTTATTTTGTGGCATAATAAGAAAGTGACGTATAGCAAGTGGAATGAACAGAATGTTGGAAACAGAAAGAGGTGAAAAAAAATCAATTCCGAGGGCTCAAGTTAGTCTAAAAATCAAAATCTATGTTTTAACCAAGAGTCAATGTATCGTGAGGATTAGTGATGTTAAAAACAGATGACAATGGCAGGAAGATAGTAGTGGAGGTGAAGTATTTATGTCAGTATCTGTGTGGAGGCAAAATAGAATATAAAGGAGCAAGTTGTGTAAATTTTAACACATATGACATGAAAGATAGCCTTATATAGTAAAGTAATTTAGAAATGTCGATAATTAGTATCAAACAATCAAAAAAAGTACGGTACGTGGTACATATATAAACTGAAAGTCCGTATTAGTAAAAATTGGGAGGTGCAGAGACAAGTAGTTCAGAAGATTATTACCGTCTAAGATTATTATGTTGCTTCTTGAACAAATATATGGAACAGCTTTTTGGAAAAAAAGTACTGTCAAAAAAAAAAACTATGACAGACTCACCGAATTGGACAGATAGCTTCGGAAATTAAATGATTTATAGTATCCAAATACGATTTAAATGACAGTTCATAAAATAGTGAATACAGTCCTTTAACATACACGGTTATATATATTTCTTGATATAAGGTAGAGGTTTGAATAGATCCAGTAGATACAGAATGTTCGTGGGTTAAAGTATTCAAATACGATATAACCATATATTCCTTAAGGAATAGAATACAGATATGAAATGCAAACCTTCGTTAAATATGATTATATATGGTTTCAAAGTGACAGAGTATAGTTTGATCGTATAGTCAAAATGAATATATGTAATTATATAATTATGAATTATTGTATGAATATGGTCATAAATACCGTAAGTTAAACTCAGAACTTATCATATGGCATGGAATTCACAGTTTATATGTTAATAGTTGAGAATTGAGTTATCTTCCATAAATCCAAGGAAAAATAACTCATCCAGCTCTCCGAGAATCCTAGAAAACTAAAACTAAAAATCTCGGCCTGAAAGTAACGTCCAGTCCGTAGCGCGCGGCGGACGAATGTACTATTATAACAGACTTAGTCCAAAATTGTAGATTTGTCATGACCTGACTACCTTAACATAAGATCTTACTGGGAAGCTACATCATTGTCTCTTCTGACTCATTGTATTGCAACAGACAACAGTATGATGTTTAAAACTTTCGAAGAACACATTTGAGCTGGGGATAGTATAATATATTTTAATGTGAATATGGATTTGTCACAAGGATTACCACACCTACAAAGATAAGTCATGCCATACCGATCAAATACTTCCACGTTTGTTATCTCGACCTTCCTTGAGTGTCACACGTTGAATGTAAATCTCAGTAATTATACATACAGCTTCAAAGATTGTTAGATTAGGAACCAACACTGTTGTGTATTTCAAGGCCAGTTAGTTATCACGTGATTTATTCGCCAATTGAAACATAATTTATTCAATCCTAGTAGTCTGCTAAACTAATGACGTTTGACCGGTATGAGCAGCCTAGCGTAGACTGTAATCAACAAGCTAAACATAACTTAAGAACAGTAAATCGTATAATAATATATAGGTCTAAATGATGCTTATGATAGGAGAAATATAGATATAAATAATGCAGTCGCTGAACAGCTATACAACAGGAATATATATATATATATATATATATATATATATATATATTACTAGTCCATTAATAGTTCTCAGAAGTTACTCGTAATTTAATGTTGACTAGTTTATAACAAATATGACTACACTACTCTCACACCAAAATCGATTTACCGTCGTTTCGATGTTAAATCGGGTATTGTCATCGCACGCCGTAGGTTACTAAGCGAATAATACCAGTCCTCAGGATAATGGTAAAGTGAAAGATAAATCAAAATGGTGTCAGCAGCTGGTTGTAAAGTACGTGTAATAGTTTTAAAATGTTTGATTTAATTCATGACATGTGCAAAATGAAACTCTTTGTGATTTATGATAAATATATTTTACCAAGTCACATTAAGATGGATAGAATTAGATGTTGGCTATTAGTTTGACATATAGTCCGGAATGTTTGAGATGTCTTAAGTCATCAGATCACTTTTGATTTTGCGACTTGCCTTTGGATAGATTCTAGTGTTTCATCATCCTTTTGGAATGGTAGAAGAAACGCTATATTTCTTTACCCTTAACGAGCAGCTAAAACTGTTAAAGATTACGTGGAAATTTGTGTAGTCAGGCTGCAATTAAACGCAACCCAATTTTGTAAATGTGCCCTTCAGGTTAGCAACCAATCAGAATGAGGCGGGAATTATTATGTCCGCCATCTTTGTAGGCAATGGCGGTCGGCTTTCTTCGTTCTGTGCTTCTTTCAGCTATTTCTTTTGGGTGGCTATGTAATTTAATGTTTCAGTGTGCTAAAATGCAAAAGTCAATGTAATTTTCTAAATGTTGGATCGAAATTTTCTTCTGATTTAGCTTTGTTTTCTGGATTTTTGCTGCTGCTACTCAAGTCAATGTATTTCTTCAGCCAAGCTGGCTAGTCTTATGTTTTAAAATGGTAATCGGTTTTGTTTTGACTTGTTTTTTGGATATCCAAAGCCGGGGTTCGTTTCTCTAGCTAAAATAATTGTTGCTGCTGCCTGTGACTAACTGTCCGCATGTTCGTTCCTAAACGTCCTTTATGATGCTATCGGCAAAGTGAAAGGAAACAATCTCCGGTTTTTAATTTTCTTCAGTATTATGGACAACACTATCCCGCAAAACTAATACCGAGTGCCCAGCAATAGTTGATATTAGCACTGTTTTCGAAAGGACCCAGACTTCCGACAACCATAGACGAAGTCACAGATACTACCAATCTATTGAAGAGGGTTTGTTATTAAAAATATGTCATGTAGCAGTAATAGAGGTGTTGTACTCGTTACGTAGTGCGTTAAAGCAAGCCTAACATTGAAAAGCCGGAAATCTGCTATCAGTGTACAGTGTATGTTTGCTGTTTCGGCCATAAAAGGAAGCCGAAGGGTCATGATCAGGGAGTAAAAAGGTAATTAACTGTTATTGAGCTCACTTTTTTTATAAGTCATATTTCACCACTCGCGAATTTGTGTTTTTTTACGGTATGATGTCAACCGGTTTTTAATATGTTCACCCTTACGATGAAAAATACCTGGAAATTCTCACCCTCATATTCGAAATATTTTTGGACAACTGCCTTCCAGTTTGATTGCTTCGTACGCCCTGGGATACTAGATTCCTACTTTATTCGTAGTTCCAGTATAACTTTCTCACGCAGTAAGTTCAAAGTAGACACAAGTCTTTCTAAATAAGCCTGTTAAGCTAATATCCGTATTTTCTATTTCAGTTAATCGATGAAGACATGTATCACGTGCATCTGCTGTATACTGCCATTTCACTGCAATTCTAACCGTTATATTTTACTTTTAAAAAATAACATTGCTATATGCAGCAAATATAGACTTATTTGTTTTGATGGACATAGGGGAGTTCACGGGATTTTTAGCAGGACTAGTAATATTCTCCTTAAAGAGCTAAGCGAGTGAGTAGACCAATGTAAGATACCACACAGGGTGCCTTTGAGTTACTCGTGTTCTATTAGTGTGGGTAGAGGCATTACTTGCTTATCATGTGACAGTTGAATAAGAAGCTATGAGATTAGACACAGAGACGGTTAAGATGCGTGAGGCGTGTCCACCCATCAGCTGCTGTGGCAACTCATGGTGGCTAGAATAAGTTGTGAAAGGACCCGGGTCTGTAGGTTTTCCAAGAAAATGACGAAGATATGCACCAAATCACCTTATGAAGAGGGCCTCCAATCACTTAACCTCTACCCATTAGAGTATAGACGTCTTAGAGGTGACCTAATGGCTTACAGTATCCTTAACACTTCTGGACATCCTCACAGACATCTACTTAAGCTTAGTTCCAACACTAACCTAAGGGGTAACACCCAGAAACTGGAGACACAACATAGGGGAATGTTTTGTAGACACAACTTCTACTCCTTAGGAGTTGTCAAATGCTGGAATTCGCTGACCGCCTAGCTAGTCCAAGTGACTTCCCAGGTGTCCTTTGAGAGGCAACTGGATCTTTTCTTCAGGACAGTATCGTACTATGATTTACCAATTTCTGTTTCCTCTTTTATTGTTAATATACCTAGGTTCCTGCCTGGAGGTTTTGGTGATCGCCTGCTACTAGAAACGGAAGCCTGTTGAGCGAAAGCATCTACTCAGTCCACAACCATCTGAATACATGAACTAGGTGCTGAGAGGCTCGCTTATCACAAGTTTCTTGCAACGATTAAGTAGATAAATCAAAGTAGCTTTAGATTCAAAATTTTTTTCAAGAAACTTTATTAAGAATCGAATATCAAACAAAGGTTTAAACCAAGTTTCCGTTTAAAAGTTGTGTTGGTAGTTTTGAGCTGCAGTTTTTGTTGTTTTTTTTCAAACGAAAGGGTAAAAGAAGTAAGTCTAAAAATACTGGAAGTGGTTGTGAGACTAAAATGGACATTCAGCATCCTTTTTATAATCTGCTGTTAGTTGGGTCTCCCGTAAACAGCTTCATAGGGCTGTAGCGGTAAATAGTTAGGGGATTTATTTACCGCTACAGGGCCATAGTTCTAAGGGCGAAACAGTTTTTAGGATCTGTGAACTCACTCCTGTTGCATTCTAAATGAGAAAATAGTAATGAATTTAGTCAGAAATGTGAAATAGACAAATAATCAAATTACATGTTTCTTAGCAAAGAATTTATGCACTTGTGACTTACCTTGAGTTCATGAATATTATATAAGGTCAGTTACTATTACTTGTGCAAAGCATAAGATGGGATTAGTACCGTATCGCAATGCTTTTATTATTTTGTTCCCATTTAAGTATTACCATGCAACTGCGTCTAGTTTAACAGGAAGACATACAAACAGAGTTAGTGTCTGATAAACTAAAAGTCCCAGTTGTCATAAAGATTCTTAATATTTGTCCGCAGCCAGCTGCATTTAATTGAGACACAGAACACTTATCTTCTAAGACTGTATACTGCTGTTTTGCGGGCAACTAAAAGCTCAGACGCTTAGCTATCTTGCTACCTATGTAATTGCTGGGGAAATTGTTTAATGACAGTGATCATGAAATATGGTCAGTGACATATGTACAATCTAGAAATAAACGACAAACATACTTATCGCTATCTTATAATGTATGACAGCAACAGCATCAAAGGCACTTTTTTTCCTATTTTTCAATCAGACTGATCTGAATCAGTATATTCATTAGAAACAGGCAACTACACTTACTAAACTGATCTGTTTCGTTACAGGCTTCAAGCACTTTACTTAAGAATACCATAATCCTTTCAATCAAACTGAACTATGTGACAACCAAGAATACTAAACTAAGCAGGTGTCATAATTATTGTTCCATTTGCACAGACATGTTGCTCAAAGTAGTTAAATGGACATAATTATGACGATAAAACCAAAACACGAAATATAGGCCAGTTGAACTTACCTAACAGAAGACAAAGGATATATATATATATATATATATATATATATATATATATATATTGCTTTGATACTGAAGACAACAGGCAGTTGTTCATAAAAACATAGTTTGCAGTACAACAAACCTTTCTTCAGTAAAATCATGCACTGACAATCTATCTGGAAACAATCAACTTTGTGAATAAACTCACTGTGACTTGAGATTTCATCCTAACGTGCAATGGACGTCCAGTGTAACGCAGCCGGACGTGGCGAATAAAAATTGAAAAAAGAGCGAAATTAGCTACAGAATCTAGTTATTTAATTAAAAATACATTATGAAATGACAAAATCTGTGGTTACTTGAACGCACAGATGACCCTGTGCGATACATTAAGTTTACATGGTTGCGTTGCGGATAAGATCACCCGTCAAAAATGTGCTTCAACTTACGGTGGGCGTAAGATTATAGGGTACTCATACTCCTAGATCATTTACAATTCTAGCACCTCTAGAGAGTAATAACCCGAGTTGTATGTGTGGTGGGCAACATGTCTCATATGGACTACAATCACGTGCTAAAGATATTGGATATTGGAGGTGCATATATTGACTGCAGCGTTACATTGTGTGCGATGTCCTTTCAGAGGAGCTACTTTTGAAATGGTCTTAGATCAGTGGATAGAGTCTGTCAAAACTTGTAAATACCTTCCAGAAAATGAGCTTAGAAAATTATGCAGCTATGTTAGTGAATTGCTGATCGAAGAGTGCAATGTACAGCCTGTTTCTTTCCCTGTTACCATATGTGGTGATATTCATGGACAGTTCTATGATCTTTTGCAGTTATTTCGCAGAGGGGGCAAACTACCTGACAGGAATTATATTTTCATGGGAGATTTCGTTGACCGTGGTTATTACAGCCTTGAAACTCTCACATTCCTTCTTGTTTTAAAAGCCAAGTATCCCGCACAAATAACATTACTGAGAGGAAACCATGAAAGTCGGCAAGTTACCCAGGTAAAATCCACGCTTGCAGAATCTTGTTTACTAGGCTTTCTTAATACTTCGTCCCTTCTAATATGCTAAGTCTGTCCGCTTGTCCAGAAAGTTTTGTATATATGTTTTTATTTGTTCCTAAGTATCAGCGATTTTCCAAAGTTTTACGTTTATAATTTTCACGATTGATTATGTTGGATATGCGCCCTAGTGAGATCATTTGTAACAGTAGTGATCTTAGCAACAGGTGAAAATCCGTTAACCTTATCGGTTCTAAATGATTATTTGATTCTTTACATTCGTTTCGACAGCAGTAATGAAAACTAAGTTCCTTATGTCAAACAACTTTCGAGCACTGGCATAATCTAAGCAACTTTATTGAGATGTCACCCGGCTCGTGAAAGATTTACGTATAGGATTAATTAGCTCACTATTCGTTGAAGTCGCCATAGCAGTATGGCTGTGTACATTTGACTTCTGACGTTCTCGAAAACCATTAGTTTCTGGGTAGGAAGTCATAAAATAGTATTTAGGCGAGACTACACTTTATGAAAGACTTTTGAGTGACACTTAAGTGACCTTGAGAGTGTCCAACTAATAAACCAGTATCAGGAGTTAGAAATATGAATTACAGTTGATGGTTAATGTTAAGAATCAGATTTAAGGCTTTCATCACGAACTGACATCAGCTATAATTCCAAAACAATATTTCGCCAGGTAGATGAATGAATTCCGCACCGGGATTCAAGACCTGTTTCTTTTACCTAATTAGTTCGTCTATAAACTACAGCCCGTCACTATTTTCGTAGGTCTTTAATCATAAGAACCTGATTCTCTCTGTGTCTATCTCTTACTGTGAGAAATGAGTTAAGTTTTATTAATTCCTAATGAATAAACGATGCGATTATTTAATTCATACTCCAGGACGAATCCCTTCAACCAAAATTTATCCATCCAACCGTAGCTGCTACCTTGACCTGGCGATCGGACTTGCCTATCATGATGGTACAACCGAGCTATACTGGCTAGAATATATATTACTGTAGGTTCTACCATGCTAGGCAAGTCGCTTGCAGAACGGTAGGACTAGAAGCAGAAAACCTGATGTCCGAGGGCGAAGTCGTACTGCTGACTGTAGGGGAATGATAGCAATAAGTCTTTTCCCTCGGACAACCAGCATCTGCGGCAATGCTGACTTCTCACAAGGAAAGAAGGGGCTACAAAAGGTTGACCCTAAAAATATCACACCTCATCTTACCTTACGGATTTCCGTCTCTGGCGGTAAGGCCTATTGAAGAATGAAGCTAACACGTTAAAAACTTCCCATAAAAAGGCCATGCGTGACCGTCCTCATGCAGTTGTCTTTTTGGGCTCTGCGGTCACACTGCCAGGTCGTTAAGACCAACAGTAGTCCAACTTCCTTTTCAGGTTCCTCAAGAAATACCCTTCCACGGTGTGGGCAGCAGGGAAGTGACATCAGTCCTCATACCAGCAACAGTACACGAGATCAAGTTGACCACAATCAAATCCTTCCTACACATCTTAATAATTCTTGTCTCCACGACTAGCCCTTCTCACGTTCCTTTATCACGTCGCGCCACTAATGCAAACGATTCGAGTACGCGGAACGTTATTCCCGATCTCCTGGAACCACGCTCCAAACTACATGTACAAGCTTTTAACGTCCGAACACTGTACCAAATAGGACAACAGACTTCTTTAGCTGGGACTTTAGAATCTCGTGCTGTCGATGTATACTGCATCTCCCAAACGTGTATACTGGATTCGAGTAGTGTCATTCATTTGACCTCACAATATCAAAATAGTGAACCATCTCGATTCACTCTTCGTGTATCTAGAAACCCTGATGCTGCTTCCCGTGGCCTCGTTGGTATAGGTATAGCATTGAGTCCTAGGGCAGAACTAGCTCTCTTAGACTGAATACCAGTAGATATTTGCTTTTGGTACGAAATTACAGAATTTCTTCGTAAAGTATGAGAACCATACATAGAATACTTCATTTGCAAATCTCCATCATTTGTCCTTCACGTTCTGTATGATTCTTTCAAGTCACAATTCCTTTCTATTTCTGATCTTAGCCTTCTACCGTTAGGGTTTCCACTTCTGATTGGTGTTACATATCTGTCGATGTAAGTAGCATAAACCACAATTGTACTGCCCACATAAAGTAGTGTAAACTGAATTTCAATGAAATCCAATAACTCTGTGTCTTTAGATTATCATTCATCGTGTTGAAATATTTAATAATGATTCCAGGTATTACCTTATTAGCTGCCTTTTCGAATTCATGTTTTTGTTTAAGTGCTATGGCTTCTATGATGAATGTATCAATAAATATGGCAATGCAAATCCATGGCATTATTGTTGCAAAGTCTTCGATCTTCTTACTATAGCTGCATTGGTTGGGGAAAAAGTCCTTTGCGTTCATGGAGGTCTTTCACCTCAAATCAAAACACTTGATCAAATCCGAACAATCGACAGACATATGGAAATACCCCATGAAGGTCCTTTTTGTGACATTTTATGGTCAGATCCTGATGATGTAGCCCAATGGGCTGTCAGTCCGCGTGGTGCCGGATACTTATTTGGACCAAAAGTATGAGTATTCAGTTTCTCAGACATAAGTAAAAGTTTACATTTGGATGTACTAGTACATATTTCCATGTTTTTTTCTAATTGATGCATAACTTTTTAAAGTGTAACCCTTAGATGGAGTAATATTTATAAACTATATCCACGCCATTTCGTTCATTCTCAAGTTAACAACTTAGTTCTATCGTTCAGATAGTTCCGTGTATAGTCTACATAGTCAGTAACTCCATAGCCTAATTCCATTTCCGGTTTGTCCATTCTTGTTTTATTTTTCATCTTCATCATCAACCGATAACACATTCCATTGTAGACCGTAACTTTTCATCCACATCACAATCCTCGCATCTTAATCAGCAAAGGTTCAAGAACTCATCTCACTACATGCAAACAGTGATTCGAAATCATGTTTATCCTTACGACAAACACAAGCAGCCTTAGCATTATTTTGTGATCTGATCACTTTTTGGTAGATAGATAAATATCCCATCTATGCCATAAGTAGTATAGGTTGACAAGTTGTAGGGATGTCTTATACTTCAATAGCGACATTTAGTCGGCGTTCAACCTGTCAAGGTTAATACAGCATCCCAAGTGCATTGGTCTACACTCTTAACTAAGTCTTTTTCTGTACCTTGATTAAATGTTGGTGCGGATTAGCCTCAGAGTATTATTTTATATTAAGGAAGGTGCATAGCTCATATCAGACGTCAAGTTTTCTCATTATTTTTATAATACTATGACTATCATTTGCATTCTATTAGTTATTTATTACATTCCTAGTTAGAAAACTATTCTGGAGAGTTGGAACCACTTTCATTAGTATATTTGTGACTATATTGAACAGGATTGGTAGTAGTTGCAATTTTTATCGTATATCACTCATCATCACAAAAAATATGGCTCAGGATCAAGTGTATAAAGTTGTGTCGTAAACAAGTTACACTAAAATATGGTTAATGACCCCCAGGCTACCATGAAATTTGCTTAGTTTGTTTGTATTTCCTTTTCTAAAACAGTAACTAACTTTCAAACGTGGAATCCAGGTGTCTATGTTAGTTAAACTGGTTACTTTGAGGCTGTGGCAGAAAACATTTCTGTTATTTCTATCAAGCGGTAGTAATAATTTGTTAAGACCAACCTTTGAAGCAATTTTTTTGTCATAACCCGGATAATACTTCAATTAATTTAATTATTAGAAGCAACTCAGGTTTATATTAGCCTAATGTATTGGTTAGATTTTGGTTATTTCAGGAAGTCTCCAAGTTGGATTTGTTGCAATTTGTTTAGAGGACACTCATGAATTTCACTACACTACTTGTTTTGTTACTGTAATGTTGAATTGATTTAAGTCATTTTGTATGAAAGTCTGAACATGGTTATTTTAGTTTGTTACAAAATGATTGTATTTTATTTTCTAATAATCTAACTGCTCTAAATTCAGAAGTATACATTTATATAAATCTTTCCAATACTTACTACATTTTCCGAATGTTATAAAGTTTTTTAGAAATCAAACTCAACACTTATTATCGTTATCACTTTTGTAAATCACTTTCAGGTCACTCATGAATTTGTTGAGTTAAATGGTTTGGAGTCCATTTGTAGGGCTCATCAACTTGTTCATGAAGGTTATAAGTGTATGTTTGATGGACGGCTAATCACTATTTGGTCAGCTCCAAATTACTGTTATCGTTGCGGGAATATAGCAGCAATTTTGGAGTTTCAAAGTCCGACACAATTCGACGCCAAACTTTTTGAGGCTGTACCAGATGAAGAAAGAGTCAAACCTCCTCTAAGAATTACTCCTTACTTCTTATAACATAATTCAAAATCTTAACTTCTTTTTCAGCAAATAATCTTTTTGTTAATTCTCATTGACATTACGATCTTGAACTGCAGCTAAAAAACAACGTGTTGCAACGTAAAAACAGGCAATAAAGTTGTACAGATCTCTTAGATTTTCATATACGAATTCATGTTGTATTCTTTTGTAATTTTTTCAAGTCAAAATATATCACTGGAACTAAAGAGACTCGATGCTGTAAATCAGTCTACAAGATTGATCATCAATGATACATTACATTCATTAAGACATTGATTAAGAAAGATTAGTTCGGCGGAGAGTTCTCTTTTCCGCGAATTCATTTTCAAAGCTGTACAATCACAAATATATATACTTATTCTTACAGGATGATAATAATACTGGTAATGAACTTCTGTTAGGCATGTTAACAATGGGGTTAAATAAACAAAGTTATTAAAAAATTCTTTTAAAAACAATGAAAGTTTAATAATTGTTAGTGGCTTAAGTATTCATCAAAGGATAGATAGGGAAATTATCATTAGAAAAGGATAGCTCAGCATGATAAGATAAATGTTGAAATTGAGATCAAATGTAATGAGGATGATCTTGGAGACGAAATGAACCAGTTTGGGGTAGAAAATTCAAGGAAAAGATGGAGGGTGAAGCAGATAGTTGTAAAGGAAGAAGAGTATGAAAAAAGAGGAAAAGAAAGGAAAACTAATAAAAACAAGAATAAAAAGTTAAAAATGAAAAAAAATTATAAGACATCAGGACCATGGTAGAAGGAGAGGTTGTACCAGTCGGTTTTGTACACACAATCCTGGTCTTTCCAGATGTATGGCTAGTGCTTCGGCAATGCAAAAAAGAGGCGGTCTAATTGTTTTGGGGGAACTTCTACTTACCTCGTAGATGACTTTAAACGCAGTCTGTCTTGATTGAGTGACCAGTGTTCACAAGGTGTTCGATTACTGAGCTTCTTATTGAGCCACTTCCTCCTCTTTTTAGCCATGCCGGACAATGTTCTTGAATTCTTTTGGATAAAGTGTGCATCTGACGACCTATATACTTAGCTCTACATGAGCAGGTAAATTGATAGATGCACATTAAGTTGGTCAGATGCGATCATTAGGATTATTGATGAACAATGATTGGCTACAGAATACTATTCGCAATGTTGTTACGGGGAATGTTCTTTTTAAAAAATCGGAAATTTTCCTTTTCAGGGTGTGTGTGTGGCTCTGTCATCCCTGAATTCGATGTTCATGTATAAAGTTTTCTTTTCTACTGTAGTTATCTGTGTTTTTGACTTTATGTTCTTATCAGTGAATATCGAAGGATATCCGTTTTTAATATGTATCTCTTTCAAGTGGCCCAGTTCTTCATCTATGACTTCGTGAATACAGATTCGTCGTATTCTTGTTGAGTGTTATTATTAAGTTTTTTTTCGACGAATGTGGACTCAGCTGTGGAAATTTGATAGTTAGCCATTCCACATGGGTTTCCTGTAGATAGATCTTTTTAGAGTACCATCTTCCTTTCTTGTCATTCCCACGTCAAGAAAGTGAATATTTTATTTGTTTTCAACTTCCAATGTGGATTTTATTTTTGGGTGGCAATTATTAAATGTCTTCAGAAAATGACTCAAGTCATAATTGTTGTTCCAAACGATAAAGATATCGTCTACGTATTTTTTATACAAGTGAATTTTTCTATAGTCGCTTTGAGTTGATTGTTTTCTACAAGTACGTAAATAACAATGAGGTTAACATCGGAATACCGGATGTTTATTTGAAGAAACTACTACTGCGTTGCACTTGCAATGTACAGTTTACTTTCAACGACGTAATTTATAGAGAGAAGGGACGGCATAGCATTGGGATCCCTCTTGGGTCCATATCTTGCAGATTGCTTCATGCCTAACAGAAGTTTATTATCAGTATTATTATCATCCTGTAAAAATAAGTATATATATTTGTGATTGTACAGCTTTGAAAATGAATTCGCTGAACTAATCTTCCTTAATTAAGATTACATTCACTTGGTGTTGTTTTAATTGTATCTTCCCATTGTTATGTAGGACTGCAATTGATCAGTCTCATGTTGGCATATGTGCATCCTATGCGGATTGCCTCGATATAGCTTTAAGTCACAAGCTTTTTTGAGCAGAAATGATTAATGACTAGCAGTGGTATCCAGGACGCCCGTTTCGTTCTATTTGGGACTCATCAGCTGGATGTACGTGCATCCCAAAGTTGATGTAGCTAAGTGGAGAGTCAGTCAGTCAGCTACAACGTAGGACCAGGCACATATGTGCATCGGTCCAGGTTGCCATACCGCATCAACACAACAAGATGAACACCAGATTCATAACAGTGGTTAGGTGAAAGGTGGTAATATGTGAGAAAGATTGCATATAGAGATATAGTACAAGCAGAAAGAATTGGTTCGTAGAAAGAAAGATATGAAGCGATTTTAATCTCATAGTTTAAGGGAAGACAGGGAGTGTATACACCGACGCCATTGTGATCGATTCTGAGCCATGTCACCAAGAGTCTCCAACCATTGGTTACGAAAGTCACGCGGACCCCAACCAAGTAGTCTGCATCTACCAACATGGCTCAGACTACAAGTTAGTGACTTCAAGCACTGATGCCACGTTTTGGTTTGGCCGCCCCTAACTTTCTTCCAACCATTTCCAATACCGGATAGCATTGCACGTCGTGGTAATCGGTGTTCAGGCATACGTAACACGTGGCCCAACCATCTCAGTCGATGAAGATTCATAACCTCATCAACTGATTTACCATCCTTTCCTAATACCCTGCGTCTAACCTCACTATTACTTACCCGGTTATCCCAGCAGACGCCAGCAATATTTCTTAGGCATCTGTGGTCAAATACTAATAGCTTACGAGTGTCTTCTACTCTTAATGGCCATGTTTCGCTGCCGTAAAGTAAAACAGAACGGACTGCCGCGCAGTATACTCGTCCTTTTATTGATAGACGGATATCTCGCCTTCGCCATAGGTGACGTAAGCTGGCAAAAGCCAAACGAGCTTTTCGAATCCGTGCTGAGATTTCGTCCGATACCAACCCATTAGGGCTGATCAGACTTCCAAGATAAGTGAAGTTGTCAACGCGTTCGACCACTTCACTCCCTATCCTTAGTTCAGGTGTTAACGCAGACCAGTCCTGAAGCAACAACTTGCATTTAGAGGGAGAGAAGCGCATTCCAAACATCCTGGCATTGTTGCTCAGTGCTACCAGAAGATTCTGCATTTTGTCAGCGTCTTCACCAAACAGGACTATGTCATCTGCGTAGCTAAGTGGAGAACGCGATGGCGTTTGAAGCGAACGGTACTGGGTTCGAGTCCCGGGGTGAACATCAACTCTGTGATGGAGGTAAATTCAGCTAAATCTAAATAGGTCGAAACGCGCGTCCTGGATTCTACTGCTAGCCACTATTCATCTTTGCTTATTGACACATTATATTTTTACTTAAGTACGAATTCAGTATACCACATAAAATGTGACAATATTATGATTATACAGATAAAAAATGAACACACATTGGGGACAGTCAGAAAGTAAAGATAATCACAAAATACAGTGAGCAAGTTTTTATAGCGCTTTTCCCATCTTTCACATTAAAGTTTGATAAGAATAGATACAGGTAATCCAAGAGAAGCAGTAGTACTATATTCATCTAACCTATCAGTTACTGAACACGTTGCTTATTTGAGTTTAGACTTGAGTGACAATTATGTCTCTAAACAACACATCTCTGAAGACCACTACAAGTCAATGTTGACTGTAAAGTTTGGTTTATTATGAACAAAACTAAAGAATAATGTATTTTACACTTAAATAGTGTTCCTTACTCATTCTTTGTTTTTAGACATTCAATTTACAGATTTTGAATCAGCTACAACCAAGTTCTTGTCCAGTGTATTTGATGAAAGTCATCCTGATGTTAGCATTATCCATCATTGGTTGCGTTTAGGTTATAAATCGTTGGGGTCTTTGCAGGTATATAATTTCGCCACTCATTTATTACTGTAATATAGGACATGACTAACCATCTTCATTCCAGATGAAAACGAATAAAAATTCTGGTTTAGGCTGCCGCTTGAGGTTTTCATTTACTTGTACGGATTTCTAACCTTTACCTCACTTAAACATATATTACATTCTTTGAATATTAACTTACGTTCTTAAATAACACTGAGCCATTCGCTTACTTACACCTCAACACATAAATATTGGTACAAGAGGGCACCAAATACATATGCGCCACACCATATTTGTGTGTGGGCTGTGATACTGGCCGGGTGCCCAGGCCGAAGCAGGTGGTTTTCTTAGGGAGCCACACCCCGAGCCTTTGACCTAAAGTTCTGATCCAAAAGGCAGTGGAGCATTGTGAGGTGATGCATTCCCATGTTGGCCGGTGACCGACGATTGGTTCATACGCCATTTGTTCCCGCAGGATACTGGAGCCCATGTGCACCATTGGTTTGCGATCCGGTTAAAGCGCCGGTCATTCGCTTCTCGTCCTCTCACTTCCGTAAACAACACCCCCGCCACGAGAAGGCAGTGAGTAGGACTTCCCTGGCAGAAGCTGTATACGCGTGGCCGTGCGAGAGCATTTCGAGAGGGAGGGCGGGCCCACCCCACTCTCGGCCATACCAGGGCATTTGGGGGCCCAGTCATTCGCTAAAAAATTTCGGTTCTTATCATGCGCTACGATACAAAGACTAAGTTGCGTCAGATGATCATTTCATTAAGCAGCCTGTTGGTGTGTATTATTGTTTGATATTTGAAAATAATCCTAATTTCTATCTCGGAAATAATTTTGTGTTGAAAGAATCCTCATAATGCTTCGAAATGAGTTGATGTGAAATAGAAGATATTTCAAGCACATGCGCAGAAGGAAGATACAAAGATTCTATAAAGGAAATGGGTCTAAACACGTATCCACACTACAGTGTGTAAGGTATACTAAGTTTATTTCCGATATAAGTGTTGGTCATTCTGAAACAGTTTTAATTTACTAGTCCACTGCTATATACTGAAAATATGACTGGGTTCCAAAGTATGGGTTGTGACAGTATTGTAATCAGAGACATTTATCATGCTGTCTGTGCATGTAATAGGGTCATCACGATGAAAAATTAACATGGTATCTTTTTTCATTTCAAGCTTATTTTGGGTCTGAATTCTTGTCAGTCTCAACATTTACGTATTATTTTTGAAGATGTACAGATTACAGGATAGTTACTACTGTCGGATGTCAAAAGCAAATCGATGATGTATTCATCTCCTGTTAGCTAAATCAATGTGTTATAAAAATCCATTGAATGTCAAAAATTCTGTACGCTACTGAAGCTGAACGCAGCAAAGATAGCACATTGTAACAACACAAATACTTTCAGTGATTTTCCGACTGTCTTTTTTTCAAAATGGGATGAAACTCTCCGACGTAAACTCAATAGTTCTTAATGACCAATACCTCATTGTAACTGAATAACATGGTGGATAATTGTAGCTTTTGTTTTGAAACTGAAGTCTCGCAAAGAACATAAGTACTTAATGGGACAATAAAAAAACATTTATGCGCACTCAGATAGTCAGTCCATAGAACAACGAAATGCACGTCTTGAACCTCACATCTGTTCAACGAAATTGTGGTTTGCCGACTTTGTTTCTGCTCTAAAGGTTAACAGCTTGATAATCGTTACTAGTGTGAATATAATACCATAGATGTGTGGGATAAAGGTATTTCATATTCACTGAAGTTATTGTTCGAGGCTCTTGCTCAAAAACATACATCAGAAACTCTTTAAAATTAATCGATGAGGAAAGAAATTACAAGCAAGATGTATCACACCGGTAATCATACATCTCGAGCATTACCGTTTCTAAGAAATGTTTTTAATTCGTATCTTGACCGACTTTTAATTATTATTCTTACCATCGTATAATTCCTCATGTGGAAAACGACTAGAGAAAATGGGGTTAATCTTGTAGTTTGAAAATCCTCATGGAATATTTTGGCGAACAGTTGTTTTCGATAACTTCATCATCAGGCTCTACAGTTATAAATTCATTAATATAATATTTTACAAGGGCCAAAATAAGGTATTCGTTAATGAATTTGACAATGTTATGTGTTCAAAATGTTGAACGTTTGCATTTACTGCTACATAAATGCTTCAGATAGATGTAATAAAAAAATGTGAAGGGGTGTCAGAGGTTTATAATATTCAATATAGGTATCCGGTGATCCAGTCGTTGGCCAAGGTAAACACAGAAGGTGGACGTACCTATCCTGGATACATAAGTTTGGTTTTCTGGAGTTGATCCAGATGGCTTCAGTTATATGGCGTAATCGTGACCTGACTCCTTTAGGTATATCTTCTGGAATTTGATATAAAACAAAGAAAGCTTCCTCATATATATAATCAACATGTTAAGGCAGACTAAATCTCTAACTCCCCTTAACACACGTGAAGAATGGTTGGTGATACTGCTTATATGAATTTGATGTTTCAGTAAAATATATGAAGTTGATTGTATTTTTTGTCCTCATAAAGAACGTACTTAGTAACCACTTTTTTCTATCTCAAATTTACCATTCTTTTAATCAAATAGAAATTCGTCTACAAACAATTTTTATTAGTTTGATCTGAACTTGCTTTCCATCTAATAATAAGTTTTCTTACTTTGAAGAATCTATTTATACGCCTGTTTGCGGAAAATTTTTAGTAAATATATTTGATTGGTCTTAAAACAAGTTATTACACCCTTCATATTAATTAGCGATTTGCATTTATTACTCCAATGTTTCCTAAGGTACTATTTCCTTAACTTTGACAAACAGCATATATGGCTTTTGAAATATGGGCGTGAAATTGAATTTCAACCTAATTTATAGTTTAAATTTTATAAAATCTATATTTTTTTCTTTTCAGTCATGATAATAAATATGAACATAAGCGGATATTCACATGAAAAATCAAAGTAAATGTTTTGGAAAAAGGATTTATAATGGACCAATAATGTAGTAAGATTTGATGGTCGTAGATGTTCTGACACAATTTTTTGTAGGATCTTGGAATAGATAGAATAGTGAGGGAATAACATTAGTTCCATTGTCATAGAACTTTCTCTGAGGAGTCCCAGTCTTGTTGATTTTGGTTAATATGTAGTCATTTGCGTATGGATGCTTAGATGTCTACACTAGAGTTACATTGGTGGAGATTTCGATTTCTGTATTTTGGCATCCAGAGAAATGGTGGCTGACTAGTTCACAAATAGTACCAGGACCGTTTATAATATTACTGTTAATAATGAACGATACGTTTGTATAGAGTGAATTCTATTTCCTGAGGGATTTGAAAAACTGAAGTATGGATATTTCTGAGTTCTGTTACCTAGAGCTTTGTTCTCCATGATCAAAAGATACATGATTCGAGACGAATAGTTTCTGTTGGTTAAGCTAAGTATGCTCCAAAGTGCAAACATGTCGCAGTGCTAGTGGTGGAGTTGCTTTAATTCTTCGACTTTCTTTTGAGAGTTTTCAGAGCATGTTGGCTCCTATTAACATTATAAACGAGTTGGTCGACACTTGAAACAGTGCAGTTAAGTCAATATGACAAATTGCGGCATGTTATAAAATCCAGTATCAATGTTATTTGTGTTTAGTTATGATTCCCGTAGTAAGCATCAAATAAAACTTTCAGTGCGCTTCCATTTTTTTTTATTAAACGCCCTATTTTGTGGTTCAACTTCAGCTTTAAATCCTGATATCTTGTGGTTGGATAATGATGTTTATTCAGTACGTCTGTATTTCACTCCTTAAAAATTGATTACTGATGTGGATGTGTTGAAGATGGTTGTAAGTGATCAGTCAAGAATATCATCCTTCGTAGTCGGTATTCGGACTTGTTGAATTCACCCACAAGGTTGTATGTTTTTCAGTCAAAGTTTTATATTATTGAGGTACTGGAAACTAATCTCATGTAGCTTTCGACAGACTAAAACCTCCCTCAATGATTAACACTTATGTGATTTGTGGAAACACTAAAAAATATGTTTTTAACAATTCGTAAAATGTAGTTTCCACTGGAAGCGGTCGATGCATACATCGCCCCGGTTGGTACTTTTGCGATCAACAATTTACGTCAGGACAAGTGAAGTCATCCAGATTGTTAAAGCATTCATTCTCGGATTTACATACTAGTGTTTGAGAGGAAATAAATTATTGTACGCCCTCCTATTTCATTATGTATATCGGATCGATAGGAAATTCAGCTATCTACGTCTAATGAATGATGAGTCATAGATATGTAGCGGTAAATAAATCCCTAAAAATAAATAGCTCTATAAGTCTACGACATTAGATGCTGACCACATTAGTTTTAATGGATTCACCTAGTTGAAGGCTCTCGGTCATGCATCCGCACCAGATCACGAGTGGGAACGCCGTGCTCAACAACCCTTCCAATCGCTAGCCAGATTAGACCAGACGATCCTCGATATATTGATGGCCTATCAAATATATCTTCTAACCTCCTTGCTTCTGTCATTTGATTTCACTTGGTGGGTACGCCTCATATTGGAAGGTTGTCAAACTCCGAATACCTGTGGCATCTTCTGATAATTAACACCATTCTTCCGTAATAAGCACAATACTTGGATTTATAAAGAGTTAAAGTTTTTTAAGATCATCAATAATGTCAAAGGGAGAAGTGGCACTGAATAAAAGAATAAGAAACCGAAATGTAGTGAAGGGTCAGGTTAGTGAACAACTCACAAATAACAGTTCTGTAAGTGCTCACTGAATTGTCCAAGGAGAGAATTACATTACGATGGTTTGTATATTCAGTAATCATATCATCAATTGTCATATACTTACTATTTCCATCTGAATAGCTGATGGAATCGCACAAACGTCTACTTGCTGTTACTGAGTCCAGCTTGCAATATGTATGACAATCTTACCTGGAACCCGAACCAACATGGTTATCGACTTTATCGCCGTTTGTAATTCAGGATAGTTTTATATTGTTTGTACGTGTTATACGTTTTGTGGAGATATGAATGACAAGCTTATTTTGTAAGTAGTTTTTAATATTATTTGTATTTATTTTGTCAATGGTTCACTGTATGAATATTTATCATTAAATGACTGTACCTGTTGTTTTAGTGAGTGACATTGAACACACTTTCCGTTGTGTTACTGACATAGCGTGACATGCTGCTGCTTGCTAACAAATACATTGCTATACACACATAACCTGTTCTAATTTCGCTTGTGGTTGAGCTAACTGCATTCTAAATCAAGCATTATCTGCATTTACAGACTGTAAGTCGGAATATATCATACCTAACATTGGTTTACATTACTGGAGAGTCCAACAACGTGAGCGAAATTACCGAACATTTATAATTGTGGATTTTCAGTACCAGATCAATCCGAACACGCATCAACTTGGTAAACTGAAGTAAAGTCCCAATTTTTCTGTTGTGTTTGTAACTGTTAACACTATTATTAACTCTTTATAACTTGGCTAACGTTTTTTCACGTTCATATTTATCTGGTCCACCACAGTTTCAAATTTTCATTCTCAAGTTTTGTGTTTACTAGTTATTTGGTGTTTTTCTTGTGTTGTTTGGTGTTTTTGGTTCCTTCCAAAGTCGAAATATGTCTATGTCTATTGAATGGTTTGTGATGTGTGGGCGAGAATTATAATAATCGGTTGTTTGCTTAGTCAGACCTGTAGATAGTCTAACAGGTGATAGATGAGTTATATACTATCCTGTCCTTGTTATTGTTGATTGTTACTGGATCGAGTCGCATTGTTGTTGGTTTTTTGGTGTGGGAATATAATTGCGTTTTAGTCCGGCTAATCACGTGTTCTTGATCTGAGTTGTGTTGAAGCCCTGTAGAATAGACAATGGGAGGGGATCAATCGTAGATAATTGTCTAAGGCGAATTAACGATCCATTCGTTTACATGTAGAAAACCGAGCATCATAACAGTCATTTATGTAATTCTTCTTCCGCTTTGGCTGTTGGACGTTTCACAGCTATTACAGCTAGTTGTTTTACTAGAGAGAATTTCGTGGTATCATGTAAGTTAGTATCAACGCAAATATTATTAAATCAGATCTAAATCACTTTTTTGAGAAAGAAGGACATCGTTTTAACCAAAGTTACATCAAACAGATAAGGATGAGTTAGTCAGTGGTGGCTTGTTCGTTAATTCAAAGGTTTCTACAAAATCGATCGCAGTTTTTTGAGCTAAATAACCTGCATACTTAAGACGTCACTGTGCTAATCGTTGTCTACGAGGATTTTGCCCATCGTTGATACAGTTTTCTATCTGGCAGATTCTTAACATCCCTGAAAAACATTTTGTGCATGACTACCCTCAAGAAAGTCGGAAATCCACTTGCCTTAATAGATGTGTTGGAGATAAGCAGTGTTTGTGAATGGAAACAAGGGCGACTTATACAGTTCTGCGGACGCATATGGTACGTATGTTATAATTCTGACCTTTTGAATCTTAAATTTTATGGTTTTGAGAGACTTGGTTTCTCGTATATTGAGCATGATTTAAATTAACTATGTCACAAGCATTGAGAGTTTGACAACACCTCAGTGAGTAACACCTTTTATAACAGAAACATGCCAACCCAGTGAAATCAGAAGTCAGAAGCAAAGAGGTTCGAATATTTATTTGATAGAATACCGATATATCAAAAAGCTACCAATATAGACTGGCAAGAGATTGTAAGAGGAGTGAAGCAGGGTGTAACCACTCGTGATCTGGTGCAGTTGCATGACGGAGGACTTTCAGCTAGGTCAGTCTGTAGTGGCATTGGATCGTGACCACACAAACTATGAAGCCGATAATATAATTACTGAAAATATTTATGTTCAACAACGGGCATGAAGAGAAGGTTAACAGTTGAGAACACGGGAGCATCCAATTAAATTCAACCAGGTGGTATGGCTTAGCCTAGCAGGCGTGGTCATTCTGTATAACTTGTCCCTACTCACATTAAGTATATTATTTTATCTTTAACCCAAACATGTTATTTTCAAACTCCAAACATCATTTTAATTGTTACGATACGATGAGTCGTTGTAGACGATGATATGACTTCCACGTAAGATCTTATAGATTACGCAGTCATATCATGACATATTTACACCTTCAGGACTACATCTATTACTATAATAATACTAATAACGACGTAGAGTATAATTCTACAAGTCCATTAAAACTAATGTGGTCAGCATCAAATGTCGAAGACTTACAGAGCTATTGATTTTAAGGATTTACTTACCCGTACAAAATGGTAGACTATTCCATTCCTTCAAACACTTCTGAGGCGACACATCATAGGAAACTGCTTGTTACACGCTTCTGATCTGGATTTCGGTGAGGTTTTTGTATGAAAAACAGCAGGCGAATTAGGAATGCTCATGTCGGCTTGCAACATTTTTATGTTATCTGTACGCATACAGTCATTGTTGTCATCATTGTCTTCCACCATAGCCTTTAACACGTCCGGAATGGCAACAACTGACATTGATGTGTTTGTTTCCGTATGAATAAACTAGCACATATCATCAAAACTGCTGAGAATTGTGCCTTTGTTGGTATTAGTTCGTTTTGATTGACTGAACTCCTAGAGGCAAGAACTTTCAGGGCCTCTTGAAACAGCGTGAAGGTGATTAGTAATAAACCGATTGGCAAAACTGCAAGAAGAGACATGAGGGTGCAAGAGCCGGTTAGGAGTTAGAAGGTTTTCCAGGATCGAGGACCTATGTGAGAATCAGATATGATTTAGCGGACTCTGGTGTACATGTTAAATACAGAAAGAAAATCTTTAGAAAGTCGTAGCACATATGAAATAGAATAAAGATGTGGACGTTCGAAATGTTGTAATGTCGGGACTAACGGACATTGATTATCTAACGTAGAAAATTGTTTATAAATGCTTGTATATTTTGATGATGGTTGTAGTAGTTCTCCACATTTCAGCTTCGTACAGTAGAACTGTCTTTACTTTCGTATTGAAAATTCTGACTTTGATATTAGCTAGCAGTTATTTTGAGTTTCATAGGTTGTTCAACTTTAGTTCATTTGGTATGTTTAAATTCAAGAAATATTCAAAGAATCCTTTGACTTTAGGTTTAGATGGACAGATAAGTGTTTCATGCATGTGAAGAATGCTGAGGCTCGAAATTAGGGACAGAATAGACAGGAGAAATAATAATAGTAATAATTTATTCTCAAATAACAGTTTGTTACATGAGGTATGCCAGTTTACAGGCAAGATCAAATTGATACAAATGATACAATATCCACTGTAGTAAATCACATAGCTGGGTTGATAATTTATAAGATAAGAATGTATATGGTTTTAATCAGTACTACAGTTGGCGTGCTTCATGAAAGTCGCGTTTCAAATGTGCGACTGACGGTCAGGGATAGGTCCATTGAAGGTTGAAGCTTCTAAATGTCGCAACCTTATGTCCCTTTGGAATGTCTAAGGCTTTGAGAATGGTGCAGGATGAAATCTTTCGTTCCATATCACAAGGGGGCTGAAAGAGGGAGCAAGTAAAAGAAAGGACGAGAGGCAGAGTAGCCAATATTCATAAAGGAATGTTTCAGGTATGATTACTCAGTCTAATATGCAATCTTGATTAACCGAGTGTAAAAGAAACCAATAAAACGAAATATGTTTGTGTGATTATCAATAAATGGGAAACGAATAAATACAATTCTTTGCACATATAGGTAGTACTTTATTTATGAAAACAATTTAGAACTCTCTATAAGCAGGATCGGACGATCAAAGTAAGATGCGTGTGGTATATATATGAACTGAACGTCAGGATTATGAGTTTTGAGTTAAGCGGTATGCACTGTTACAGGAAATACTCCTGATGTCGACGGAATTAAGTAGTGTGTATCGTCAATCTAAAGGGATATGCCTGAAGGTATAGGGTTAAGAAGATCGAACAAAAGTGAACGAGAACAGAGGATGATCGTACTCTCGTTCGCTCCGATGCCATTCAAAACTAAATTCATATGACTAAAATATGTGAGACAGGTTTATTGACAAATGTACCGAACAAAAATTAGAACGGACTCACTAAACTGAACCGATAGTTTCAGAACGTGAGTCACAGAATTCAAGCACAATTTAAAGAAAGATATATGACATGCTGTTTTAGGATATATATTGGATTGAAGTTCCTCCTCAGAATTTTGTTGACTGAACATGTTCGAACACCTTCATTTTATTACCTGTCCAAAGGTCAATTAGAGTATTTTGACGGTAGATTTAAAAGTGCAAGTGCCGTTCTGTTTGTGGCGTGCGTTGAAGTCACACAACTTGGTTTATATTCCGCTTAACTTAATCCATCATGACGGCCAGATTAATCGCTTTCTTTGGCGTATATTTAAAACAAATCATTCAACTGGAGCAACAGTATATGTCGGTGAGAACTAAATGAAAAAATGCACTGTCACCGCCCATAACATACCATTTATTGGTTCACTTAACCATCCTTGACCAATATTTAGTAGACTTATCAAATTTTAGTAGTCTCTCGTGTCACGTAAAAACCATTCTGTGACATTTTATTTGTTAGAAAAAACGCTCCGTAACCAGTGCGTCGTTTAAAGTATTTTTATCCTAATCAGTCTTGAATGTCTGCCACAACAATGATAGTTTTAAAGTCAATCTCCTAAAGTTTTACTACCAGAATCCAGAAGTTTAACAGTAGAAGCACTGTAATTAGAAGGCTTTGATTATAAAATAATCTCACAACTTATTCAATAGTTCATGAAATATTTTTCTAAAACATTTGGGGAATTATTTGTTATGCCGTAAAATCAATCAGTGTTAGATTGGCTGCTTCCATTTCACAGTCTTATCTAATAAATCTAACAATAGATTCTTTATTTAAATTGTTGGAAGTGGGATTTAAAGCTAATGGAGATGTTTATACTCTGAGAATAATAAGCTATTTACAACCTTGTAAAGTTTTACTTGCATCATTGGAGTATTCAGGACGAAATCGAGGATGAACTGCTCTGTGATTAACCATCCCAAACTGCAAGACCAGATCTAGTGAACGAATAGCAACATTAGGTTTTGCTGTGTTCAATAATTAAACGTCCACTCGCTGGTACAATGAACATAGGCAATAATTTCAAACAAACCCGTCTAAAAATGGTAATATGAATAATGCCGTGAGTACTTTCGTTAGATATACTTACCGATCGTGAGCTCCGATTACGAGTTGTAAACTCAGACACAATAATAGTCACAGCAACAGCAGAAAAAACGTAGCTGCTGGTGTCGCAACCCGGAATGTCAGCATGATCGAACAAATTTCGTGCAGAAAACATCTCAGCTCACATGACATGATTCTAATTCGTTCGCAAGAAAACCATAAATCATAGGTTTGGAACTAATTTTTAGTCAACAAAGTACAACACTCACAAATAGGAAGTTTGTGTTCGATAATACCCATTAATAAAGCTTTTTAATAAGTTTTACTGCATGAATATGATATAATGACCCTAAATTTGTAATTAAATAATAGATCTAATAGTACTGATGTCAAAAAAAGTTGGAAAAAGAATCTACGGATAAACTTTTCATTGTATATCTTGTTTTTTAGGGTAGTAGATAAGGTCAGAATATACTAATTAATATCATCACTGTCATTTAAGTTCGTATTAAAACACCTAATATCGAATGCGTCGAAATCGGCAGAAGTGTGCCACTCAAACCCAACACAACTAATCCCGACAGTAGACTATAGGGATCTCCGTTGGAGACTGAAAGAAAATAAACTGAGGAACGCGCACTATTCAAAAAAGACAGTGGTATTTTCCCTCAGTAATTTTTATAGTATTGATCGTTTAATTACGCATCAAAACCACTGTTTTTGGTTTAATTAAATTCTTTCAGTTAAAGTAATCCACAAGGGTACAGCTTTTCCTCTAAAAACGTTTATCATCCATACTTAGAGAGTACAGATACATAAAACTAAAAGCACTGGCACTTAGTCTTCTCCGTTGAACATATTTCTGAGCATTGTTTGTTTCCATAGATGTTAAGATTTTTTCGTATCTACTGAAGTCTGATTTTTTTACTGTTTCTTTGGTTTATTTATATAGAAACAAAGAACAAATCTATAGTGCAGTTGAAACATCGTTGTGGTAGACCAGCATGCTATTTTCCGGTCGATAAGGGGATTCAATGTGAAAACTGCAATAAGTGGTATTACAATGTATGCACCGGACTCACTCCGGCTGCATATAAACAGTGATATAAGACACTATCACGTCGGTATTGTAAATCATGTTGTTTTACAAAGTCCCTGCTGGTTCTAGAGGCGATCGAGCTGCTAATCATAGCTAGGAAATCGCCCTCTGATAAACAGGCAGCAGCAGATGATCAGAACTCTGCTTTCGAGGAAATTGAGAGCGTTATTATGAGCCAAGCTTTAGACTTAAATGAGACCATAACGTTGAACCTCATCAGGGAAACAGATAAGCATATGGATGTAGGCATTTTTACAAATGAAAAGAAGCGCGATGAGAAGGAGAGACTACCTATAGAGAGTACTGGGGCATGCGAATTTGCGAATTCTGTCCCAGACTCACTAAACAATGTAATACAAATTATAGGGAAGCCAAGTTTGAGCAATGTAGAGGAAGCGATGAAGAGACAAATAATGTAAATGGGTGATGCGCAGCCACACCTAGGAAAAGAAAAATTAGAAAGCAGACCATGACTTCTGTGTTTTACACTGAATTAAAATCGGAGTGAAAGGGAGAGACGGTTTCAGGAACAAAAATTCCACACTGTCAAGACAGACCTCGTTGAGAGGTCATCAATTTTTCATACGTTAAGAGAATCTTCCGATAAGGAGTCAAATACTAGATATGAGCACAACCTCAGTCATATTAATCCTCAATAAGTAAGGCACTTTCGGAAACAGTTCCAAGAGTTAGCATCTGTAAGCTTTATGGAATTGAACAAAAGGTGTATTCTGAAAGTCCTCAGAAAAGCCACTTCTTGAAGGTTACATTCGCCATGGTTTAAGAACGGAACCTGATTCTAGGTAATACGCGCACGCTGATTGTATCCGGAATATATGTCCGTGAGGACCTCACCCTATCGGATCGTATTAAGAGACGAGCTGCTGAAGTGGAAATAAATGAGTGAAGTCGAAAAGTTGAGAGAACCCTCGTTCTTAAGGGTTTTCAAATTGTAAAATTCGGGACAAAACGATCCTCAGACCACTCTAGGTGGTAAGGGATGGTTCTCCACAGACTTAAAGTTTTGCTACATAAATGCTTGAAGCCTACTAAAAAATCGCTAACCAGAAAAAATTTATTCAAGTCATTTGTGGATAAAGAGAAACCGGATGTTATTGCTATTTCAGAAACTTGGTTAACGTAAGAAGCATTAGATAATGAAATTCAGTTGGTTGCTTTTTTATTCAGTAGGGCTGATAAATTAAAACGTAGAGGAGGCGGGGTTATCCTGTACACGAAAAGTATCCTAACCAAACGAGCTGTTGGGACAGTGGCTCATGTTTTAGGGACATGTGAACCAACGAGTTGCAACGTGAAGTATACACGGTGAGATACTGAATTAGTTGCAGTACATGACAATCCAGAATATGTAGTAGTTGATTTTCTCCTAAGTAAACTTAAGCCCTAGTGTAACAAGGGCCAAAGTCTCGTGGTAGGCGACATTAATGCATCGTATATAAACTAGGTTAACTTGGAAGTAGGGTCATCGATAACGTCGTTTGATTGCAAACTGTTAGAAACCTCGATTGGATTATTATTATTATTATTCACAAACATATTATGGGTACATAAGTGTTGTGAAGAAACCATTTTGGGTTTCTTCAGAAAATGCAATAAAAGAGTAAAACTGGATATTAGTATATATATATGTGCAATAATAATTAAGATTGATGATATGGAAGTCAAAATTGATTTCAAAGGACAATCTGTAGTTAAATATGTTTAGAAGGATAAGAAGAGATAAAAAGAATACCTAATGTGTCGGGAACTAATAATGATATTAATAACGGTAATAATGATAAACACGAACATAAGCAGACTTCATATATTAAAATAAATAGAAATAAAATAAAATACACGTGAAAAGATTTAAAGGTTTTATTTTGCTTTTCAGGCAATTAAATGGATGACAGACCCTGTTTGTATGAATCATTATTGAATACATTGATATTCAATGGGTGACATTGTCCACTTTCGGAAAGAAAATCATCAAGGAGACTTTTGAACCGGGTTGTAGTTTCACTGCAACGGAGGTTCACTGGCAGTCTGTTCCACATGGTTGAGTAGCGAATAAGGAAAAAATTCTGATGTAAGTTTGTGTGGGTTCTTGGAATCGCTAGAATATTCTCCTTATTGCGAAGACTGTGAGATGATATCATAAGGTATGAAGGGGTGGATACCGATGAGTAGGAAATACCGTTAATAAGCCGGTAGATAAAGACAAGATTTAATTTGATACGTCTGATCCAAAGAGGTTCTAAGTTGAGTTGTTGACATCTTTGGTAATAGTCTTTTTTATCGGAATAACCCAGAACAGCTTTGGTGAACTTTCTTTGAACACCTTCAATTCTAATCAGATCATTATGTCTACAATTACTGTAAACTAAAATATCATATTCAAGAATGGGTAAGATACATTTTCTGTATGGTAACAATCTTGATTCGATATTATTGAAGTTTATCATTATCAATCCAATGAGCTTTCTACTTTTGGATACTTGAGATATAATGTGTTCAGAAAAGTTCAGACTGTTGCTATATCTTAAACCCAAGTCACGAACAGTGTTGAGAGGTTTGAGTGTATGTGTATGTACAGTCAGATTTAAGTTAAGACAGCGACCAATGTGAATAAATCCACTTTTGTTAACATTAGGTGGCGAATTCCGCGAAATAGTCCATTTGTATAACTTGTTTATTTCCTCTTGGATTACCGCTGAAATATAGCTTTCTTTGGTAATAATAATAATAATAATAATAATAATAATTTGTTCTCAAATAACAGTTTGTTACATGAGGCATGCCAGTTTACAGGCAAGATCAAATTGATACAAATGATACAATATACACTGCAATAAATTTAATAGCTGGGTTGATAATTTATAAGATATGAATGTCGATGGTTTAAATCAGTACTACAGTTGGCGTGCTTCATGAAAGTCGCGTTGCGAACGTGCGACTGATGGTCAAGAATAGGTCCAGAAGGAAATAAGGTTGCGAGAATGAATAAACTACTTTCAGGTCATCAGCAAAAAGGAAAGGCTAACCATACTGAAACAGGGAATACACATCATTGATAAAAAGGAGAAAGAGTAATAAACCAACTACACTTTCTTGTACAACCCCACTGGTTACATTTACAGGTTTAGAGTAGCAAGATCCAAAGCGAACGATTTGGCTACGTTCTTTTAAAAAAGATTTGAGTCAAGATAAAAGGGGATTCTGAATGACAAATGAAGAGAGTTTTAAAAGAAGACGTTTGTGTGAGACACTGTCGAAAGCCTTACTAAAATCAAATTAAAGAGTTATCACTGACTGACCAACATCTCTTCTCTGGGTAATTTGATCAAAAAACTCCAGGTGCGATGTGAAACATGAGCGTTTAGTCATGAACCCATGTTGGGATGGGCTGATCAGACTTGCTGGAAGTAAAAATGATAATAGCTGTCAGTGGATGATTTTTTCCATGGTTCTTGAGAGCACGGATGTCAAATTAATTGGTCTATAGTTAATAATATCACTACGTGATCTTGTTTAGAATCTAGGAGTGATAAGGGATGTTTTCCATTCAGATGGATAGGTCCCATATTCCATAGATAGATTGAAGAGTTTCAAACAAAATAGTGGAAATTCTCTACTTCCATATTTCACAAATGATGAAGGTATCCCGTCAGGTCCACCATCATAAGACATTTTCAAGGCAGTTATGGCCTGCTTGATGTTGGAGGGTATAAAATCAATTTTCGACAGATGTCTGGATTTCAGAATTGGAAATGTAATGATAGAGATTTCAGTTCCAGTTTTGAAGTATTGCGAGAAGTGCTTGCTGAATTGTTCGCATATAGTATTCGGGTCGTTAACAATGCTTCTGTTAACTATGAAGAATTTGGTCGTGCCAAGGGAATTTGACTTTACACGGGATTTAAAAAGTCGAAGTATTGATAATTCTGGGCTTTTACTACGTAGAGCTTTATTTTCTATATTCATGAAATACTTACGTTTAGATGAAGCATTTCTGTTGAATAATTTAAGTATACTCTGAAGTGCATACACATCATTCTGCTCATAGTAGCGGTATTTTAATTTCCTCAGCTTTCTTTTAAAAGTATTTTGGCCCCTATTAGCATTATAAGCTACACGGTCAATAGCTGGAGCAGTGCAGTCAAGACAATATATCAGGTTGTGATATAGATTGGAAAGCGCGATGTCAACATTATTTGTGGTAAAATAAGTTTCCCATGGTAAACATTGAATGAGAGTTTCAGTCCGTTTCCATGTTTGTTGATCAAAATATCTGCTCTGGTACGTCATTGAAGCTTTAGAATTCAATTGTATGGCGTTTAAAGAGTGAATAATACTCAATACAACTCTATGGTCACTCATAAAAAACTCATGACTGGTATGCACTGAGATAGAGTCTATGTTGATTGTGAACATTAAATCAAGTGTATTATTCCCCCTGGTTGGTTTTCGGACCTGTTGAACCCATCCACAAATTTCTAATGTTTCAACTAGCTTGTTATATCGACCTGGTACCGGAGTCAAGCCCCATGTAATTTTTGGCAGATTAAAATCACCTCCGACGATTTTAAAGGTATGCGGTTGATGCGAAGCAATGGAAAATATGTTTGTTAGTAATCTGTCAAACTTAGTATCCGCATGAGGTGGTCTATATATGCATCCCACCAGTAAATAATTTTGGGATCCACAGTTTACAGTAACCTAAGTGGAGTCTTTTATAGCATCAAGGGATTTATCCTCAAATTTGCACGCTTGAATGTCTGAACGGACATAGATAATTGTACCGCCTCCTATTCCATAACATCTATCGGTTCTAAAGAAAACGTAGTTATCTACATTCAAGGAATGATCGGATATCGATGAATTACACCACGTTTCCGTAATAAGTACAATGGTTGGATTTACAAGGAATAAAAGAGTTTTAAGATGAATAATTTTATTAGACAGAGAGCGGGCATTGAACGAAAGAATAAGAAACTCAGAGTCATAATAGTGAAGCAGGTTAGAGTATAAATCGCAATTGGTAGTTCCATGAATACTCATAGGATTAGCTAAGGTAAGAGTCGTGTTGCGAGGGGAAATAGATTCAACCACTTTGTCATCATGTGAAATATGTTTACCGATGCCGGCAGGAAAGCCGGAGGAATTACAAAAAACGTTTTCTCATTGCTATTGGATATAACACCTGATAAGGGCATAGTGTACATATTGGGAGCCGGACCAAGAAGGCTATCAGGTCTATGGTTTTGACCAAGTGGCCAATTACAATTCAGATAACTATTTATACCTGACGTATGGGTAACGTGTTTAAGACGTTTATTTTCAAGGTTTGTGGTTAATTTCGGCTTCTTCATAATTTGGGGAGAATCGTGAGCTGTTAAACATACTTGCGATGGTTTGGGAGGTTCGAATAAATCGACGTTATGTGTGTGGTCAGTCATATAAATGTTATAGTTAGTTTTCCTGTTATCCGTTGCACAGTTACTGTAACTAGGTGTTGCACTAACAGGGATTTGGACTGTGTTATCCCATTCGTCATTAGCACAACTACTTCGGGTTGAATCTAAGTCGACATTCTTAAGAGGATGGACACCATCTACATCGGGATTACTTTCTTCTGGGTTTTGAACTTTAGGAGATTCACAAGAGCTTTTCGGTGACGGCAAAATTGTTAAGCTAGACGTCCTCTTAGAATCGGACTTAACTTTACGACCATTAGGATTATGATGCGTTTGAGAGTTTGACGCTGATGGTCTGTAGTTATCTCTTCCTGCTTTTCGCAGGCATGGTGTTTTATCCGGAAGAGTCTTAATATCCTTGAAAATCTGTTTTTGTCTCAATGAATTGGAGGAATTTAAAAATTCACTGGGGTCTACAGATGAGTTGAATTTGAACAAGATCGGTGAGTGCATACCAGGATGACTTCTTTTTAATCTTGTGCATACACATGGTACGTGTGTCATATTGCTGGCTCTAAGCAGACTAGATTTGATCTTTTTAAGGGCATGTGTATCCGGTATATTAAACACAATTGCATTAATTGATCGTCTTATTCTTTCAAATACCTCTGATGCAACACGATCTAGGAAAATATTTATGTCATTCATTTGATCTGGAATCTCTGTGAGGTTGGGGTTGATGAGATATTTAAGCGGATTAAGAATGTTCATGTCTACTTGCAACTTTTTTATAGCATCCATATGGTTGCAGTTGCGATTATCATCAGTGTTTACCATCAGAGTTTTCAACATGTCTGGAATGGAGACAACTGGTAAACGCTTGCCTGCTTCCAGATGAACGGAATGGCTCGTCTCGTTGAAACTGTTGGAAATCGTGTCAGTAGTGGTGTTAAACTGTGTCGTTTTCCTACGTTTGGCTGAACGCCTAGAAGCAGGGGTCTTCATTTTATTTTGTGGCATAATAAGAAAGTGACGTATAGCAAGTGGAATGAACAGAATGTTGGAAACAGAAAGAGGTGAAAAAAAATCAATTCCGAGGGCTCAAGTTAGTCTAAAAATCAAAATCTATGTTTTAACCAAGAGTCAATGTATCGTGAGGATTAGTGATGTTAAAAACAGATGACAATGGCAGGAAGATAGTAGTGGAGGTGAAGTATTTATGTCAGTATCTGTGTGGAGGCAAAATAGAATATAAAGGAGCAAGTTGTGTAAATTTTAACACATATGACATGAAAGATAGCCTTATATAGTAAAGTAATTTAGAAATGTCGATAATTAGTATCAAACAATCAAAAAAAGTACGGTACGTGGTACATATATAAACTGAAAGTCCGTATTAGTAAAAATTGGGAGGTGCAGAGACAAGTAGTTCAGAAGATTATTACCGTCTAAGATTATTATGTTGCTTCTTGAACAAATATATGGAACAGCTTTTTGGAAAAAAAGTACTGTCAAAAAAAAAACTATGACAGACTCACCGAATTGGACAGATAGCTTCGGAAATTAAATGATTTATAGTATCCAAATACGATTTAAATGACAGTTCATAAAATAGTGAATACAGTCTTTTAACATACACGGTTATATATATTTCTTGATATTAGGTAGAGGTTTGAATAGATCCGAATTGGACGGGTAGCTTCGGAAATTAAGTGATTTATAGTATCCAAATACGATTTAAATGATAGTTCATAGAATAGTGAATACAGTCCTTTAACATACACGGTTATATATATTTCTTGATATAAGGTAGAGGTTTGAATAGATCCTGTAGATACATAAAGTACGTGGGTTAAGGCATTCAAATACGATATAACCATATATTCCTTAAGGAATAGAATACAGATATGAAATGCAAACCTTCGTTAAATATGATTATATATGGTTTCAAAGTGACAGAGTATAGTTTGATCGTATAGTCAAAATGAATATATGTAATTATATAATTATGAATTATTGTATGAATATGGTCATAAATACCGTAAGTTAAACTCAGAACTTATCATATGGCATGGAATTCACAGTTTATATGTTAATAGTTGAGAATTGAGTTATCTTCCATAAATCCAAGGAAAAATAACTCATCCAGCTCTGCGAGAATCCTAGAAAAACAAAACTAAAAACCTCGACGTGAAAGTAACGTCCAGTCCGTAGCTTCGTTCCAACACATTAGAAATCCCACAAAATATGACATAAGAAACTCATCTTCTCTTTTACATTTGGTTTTCATACACGGTGATGACGTTGGTCAAATGACTTCCATCCCACCACTAGGAAGAAGTGACTATACAGTCATATTATTCAAGACTAAGATTGCCTGTCAAACAGTTGCGCCCGTTCTTATTTATGGAAGGTAGATATTGAGGCAATGAACTCCGCAGAATCGGCTGAGTACTGGGAAATTGACTCAAGGGCATCAGTATAAGAGGCAGTTGTATAATCGGCTAACTCAACCATACATACCCTGGACTGTCCCAAAGAAAAAGAAGCACAGACATCCCTGGATAAGGCGGAATATTGGGCGTTTATTAAGACAAAAGAAGAAATACTGGAATGTTGCTATCATCCTTGGCACAGCAGGTACGATGGAACGCTACAGATCAGTAAGAAACACGTATATAACTAAAATTCGGGAAGCTCAAAGAGAATATGAAATTCAGTTGGCACAATCTACACTCAAACAGTTTCAAAGAATATTCACGTGCATAGACTGCAACACAAAGATGCATCACTGGATTCCCAACCTAATTAAAGGAGGTAGTGGATTTGAAATGATAGAGGAAGATCAGAAATAAGCAATGGCTGTGACTGACTGTTTTTAGGCAGTTTTCATTCAGAAACCTCCTTTAAACAATGAACCAGACAAAAGTACAGAATCAACAAATCACCTGCTCACTGTGAACTCCAATCAAGACGATGTCCTTAAGGCTCTTAGCATCTTAGACATGGAAAAGTTAACAGGACCAGATGGAGGACACCCCAAAATCTTGAGACATATTCCACAATATATCGCGGCCCCACTGACTGTGATATTCAACATGTCACTTGACCAAGGTGTGTTACCTATGGACTGGAAGGACGCAATCGTCACTCCCATACATAAAATAGAACCAAGATAACTTCCGTCGAACTACAAACCTGTAAGCCTCACCAGTGTTGTAGTTAAAATATTGGAAAGAATAGTCAAATGGACCATAATGGCATTTATGGAAACCAATAACTTGTTAAGCAGAAAACAACATGGTTCGTACAACGAACCTCCTTATAGAAAATGAATTTTAAATAAAGGCGCTAGACAACGGAAACTCAGTGGATTTTGTTTATATAGACTTCAGAAAAGATTTTGACAAGGTGCCAACAAACAGATTGCTGTTGAAGTTAGGAAACATTGATATTGTCAGACCTCTTTTAAAATGGCTTGAGAATTTTATAGAATGTCGCAGACGGAGAGTAAGAATGAATTCCAAATGCTCTACCTAGAAACCAGTACTTAGTGGAGTACCTCAAGGTTCCGTCCTAGATCCTTTGCTTTTTATACTGTATGTTAATGATCGCCCAAGTATAGTACAGTCCACAATATTATTATACGATGAAGATGTAAAAATCGACAGAAATGATTCATCTAAATGTAAGTATTTCATGAATATAGAAAATAAAGCTCTACGTAGTAAAAGCCCAGAATTATCAATACTTCGACTTTTTAAATCCCGTGTGAAGTCAAATTCCCTTGGCACGACCAAATTCTTCATAGTTAACGGAAGCATTGTTAACGACACGAATACTATATGCGAACAATTCAGCAAGCACTTCTCGCAATACTTCAAAACCGGAACTGAAATCTCTATCATTACATTTCCAATTCTGAAATCCAGACATCTGTCGAAAATTGATTTTATACCCTCCAACATCAAGCAGGCCATAACTGCCTTGAAAATGTCTTATGATGGTGGACCTGACAGGATACCTTCATCATTTGTGAAATATGGAAGTAGAGAATTTCCACTATTTTGTTTGAAACTCTTCAATCTATCTATGGAATATGGGACCTATCCATCTGAATGGAAAACATCCCTTATCACTCCTAGATTCTAAACAAGATCACGTAGTGATATTATTAACTATAGGCCAATTAATTTGACATCCGTGCTCTCAAGAACCATGGAAAAAATCATCCACTGACAGCTACTATCATTTTTACTTTCAGCTAGTCTGATCAGCCCATCCCAACATGGGTTCATGACTAAACGCTCATGTTTCACATCGCACCTGGAGTTTTTTGATCAGATTACCCAGAGAAGAGATGTTGGTCAGTCAGTGATAACTCTTTAATTTGATTTTAGTAAGGCTTTCGACAGTGTCTCACACAAACGTCTTCTTTTAAAACTCTCTTCATTTGTCATTCAGAATCCCCTTTTATCTTGACTCAAATCTTTTTTAGAAGAACGTAGCCAAATCGTTCGCTTTGGATCTTGCTACTCTAAACCTGTAAATGTAACCAGTGGGGTTGTACAAGAAAGTGTAGTTGGTTTATTACTCTTTCTCCTTTTTATCAATGATGTGTATTCCCTGTTTCAGTATGGTTAGCCTTTCCTTTTTGCTGATGACCTGAAAGTAGTTTATTCATTCTCGCAACCTTATTTCCTTCTGGACCTATTCTTGACCATCAGTCGCACGTTCGCAACGCGACTTTCATGAAGCACGCCAACTGTAGTACTGATTTAAACCATCGACATTCATATCTTATAAATTATCAACCCAGCTATTAAATTTATTGCAGTGTATATTGTATCATTTGTATCAATTTGATCTTGCCTGTAAACTGGCATGCCTCATGTAACAAACTGTTATTTGAGAATAAATTATTATTATTATTATTATTATTATTATTATTACCAAAGAAAGCTATATTTCAGCGGTAATCCAAGAGGAAATAAACAAGTTATACAAATGGACTATTTCGCGGAATGGGATAACACAGTCCAAATCCCTGTTAGTGCAACACCTAGTTACAGTAACTGTGCAACGGATAACAGGAAAACTAACTATAACATTTATATGACTGACCACACACATGACGTCGATTTATTCGAACCTCCCAAACCATCGCAAGTATGTTTAACAGCTCACGATTCTCCCCAAATTATGAAGAAGCCGAAATTAACCACAAACCTTGAAAATAAACGTCTTAAACACGTTACCCATACGTCAGGTATAAATAGTTATCTGAATTGTAATTGGCCACTTGGTCAAAACCATAGACCTGATAGCCTTCTTGGTCCGGCTCCCAATATGTACACTATGCCCTTATCAGGTGTTATATCCAATAGCAATGAGAAAACGTTTTTTGTAATTCCTCCGGCTTTCCTGCCGGCATCGGTAAACATATTTCACATGATGACAAAGTGGTTGAATCTATTTCCCCTCGCAACACGACTCTTACCTTAGCTAATCCTATGAGTATTCATGGAACTACCAATTGCGATTTATACTCTAACCTGCTTCACTATTATGACTCTGAGTTTCTTATTCTTTCGTTCAATGCCCGCTCTCTGTCTAATAAAATTATTCATCTTAAAACTCTTTTATTCCTTGTAAATCCAACCATTGTACTTATTACGGAAACGTGGTGTAATTCATCGATATCCGATCATTCCTTGAATGTAGATAACTACGTTTTCTTTAGAACCGATAGATGTTATGGAATAGGAGGCGGTACAATTATCTATGTCCGTTCAGACATTCAAGCGTGCAAATTTGAGGATAAATCCCTTGATGCTATAAAAGACTCCACTTAGGTTACTGTAAACTGTGGATCCCAAAATTATTTACTGGTGGGATGCATATATAGACCACCTCATGCGGATACTAAGTTTGACAGATTACTAACAAACATATTTTCCATTGCTTCGCATCAACCGCATACCTTTAAAATCGTCGGAGGTGATTTTAATCTGCCAACAATTACATGGGGCTTGACTCCGGTACCAGGTCGATATAACAAGCTAGTTGAAACATTAGAAATTTGTGGATGGGTTCAACAGGTCCGAAAACCAACCAGGGGGAATAATACACTTGATTTAATGTTCACAATCAACATAGACTCTATCTCAGTGCATACCAGTCATGAGTTTTTTATGAGTGACCATAGAGTTGTATTGAGTATTATTCACTCTTTAAACGCCATACAATTGAATTCTAAAGCTTCAATGACGTACCAGAGCAGATATTTTGATCAACAAACATGGAAACGGACTGAAACTCTCATTCAATGTTTACCATGGGAAACTTATTTTACCACAAATAATGTTGACATCGCGCTTTCCAATCTATATCACAACCTGATATATTGTCTTGACTGCACTGCTCCAGCTATTGACCGTGTAGCTTATAATGCTAATAGGGGCCAAAATACTTTTAAAAGAAAGCTGAGGAAATTAAAATACCGCTACTATGAGCAGAATGATGTGTATGCACTTCAGAGTATACTTAAATTATTCAACAGAAATGCTTCATCTAAACGTAAGTATTTCATGAATATAGAAAATGAAGCTCTACGTAGTAAAAGCCCAGAATTATCAATACTTCGACTTTTTAAATCCCGTGTGAAGTCAAATTCCCTTGGCACGACCAAATTCTTCATAGTTAACGGAAGCATTGTTAACGACACGAATACTATATGCGAACAATTCAGCAAGCACTTCTCGCAATACTTCAAAACCGGAACTGAAATCTCTATCATTACATTTCCAATTCTGAAATCCAGACATCTGTCGAAAATTGATTTTATACCCTCCAACATCAAGCAGGCCATAACTGCCTTGAAAATGTCTTATGATGGTGGACCTGACAGGATACCTTCATCATTTGTGAAATATGGAAGTAGAGAATTTCCACTTTTTTGTTTGAAACTCTTCAATCTATCTATGGAATATGGGACCTATCCATCTGAATGGAAAACATCCCTTATCACTCCTAGATTCTAAACAAGATCACGTAGTGATATTATTAACTATAGGCCAATTAATTTGACATCCGTGCTCTCAAGAACCATGGAAAAAATCATCCACTGACAGCTACTATCATTTTTACTTTCAGCTAGTCTGATCAGCCCATCCCAACATGGGTTCATGACTAAACGCTCATGTTTCACATCGCACCTGGAGTTTTTTGATCAGATTACCCAGAGAAGAGATGTTGGTCAGTCAGTGATAATTCTTTAATTCGATTTTATTAAGGCTTTCGACAGTGTCTCACACAAACTTCTTCTTTTAAAACTCTCTTCATTTGTCATTCAGAATCCCCTTTTTTCTTGGCTCAAATCTTTTTTAGAAGAACGTAGCCAAATCGTTCGCTTTGGATCTTGCTACTCTAAACCTGTAAATGTAACCAGTGGGGATTATTCAAGGAAGCGTGGTTGGTTTACTACTCTTTCTCCTTTTTATCAATGATGTGTGTTCCCTGTTTCAGTATGGTTAGCCTTTCCTTTTTGCTGATGACCTGAAAGTAGTTTATTCATTCTCTTCTCCTACCAAAGAAAGCTATATTTCAGCGGTAATCCAAGAGGAAATAAACAAGTTATACAAATGGACTATTTCGCGGAATTTGCCACCTAATGTTAACAAAAGTGGATTTATTCACATTGGTCGCTGTCTTAACTTAAATCTGACTGTACATACACATACACTCAAACCTCTCAACACTGTTCGTGACTTGGGTTTAAGATATAGCAACAGTCTGAACTTTTCTGAACACATTATATCTCAAGTATCCAAAAGTAGAAAGCTCATTGGATTGATAATGATAAACTTCAATAATATCGAATCAAGATTGTTACCATACAGAAAATGTATCTTACCCATTCTTGAATATGATATTTTAGTTTACAGTAATTGTAGACATAATGATCTGATTAGAATTGAAGGTGTTCAAAGAAAGTTCACCAAAGCTGTTCTGGGGTATTCCGATAACAAAGACTATTACCAAAGATGTCAACAACTCAACATAGAACCTCTTTGGATCAGACGTATCAAATTAAATCTTGTCTTTATCTACCGGCTTATTAACGGTATTTCCTACTCATCGGTATCCACCCCTTCATACCTTATAATATCATCCCACAATCTACGCAATAAGGAGAATATTCTAGCGATTCCAAGAACCCACACAAACTTACGTCAGAATTTTTTCCTTATTCGCTACTCAACCATGTGGAACAGACTGCCAGTGAACCTCCGTTGCAGTGAAACTACAACCCGGTTCAAAAGTCTCCTTGATGATTTTCTTTCCGAAAGTGGACAATGTCACCCATTGAATATCAATGTATTCAATAATGATTCATACAAACAGGGTCTGTCATCCATTTAATTGCTTGAAAAGCAAAATAAAAACTTTAAATCTTTTCACGTGTATTTTATTTTATTTCTATTTATTTTAATATATGAAGTCTGCTTATGTTCGTGTTTATCATTATTACCGTTATTAATATCATTATTAATTCCCGACACATTAGATATTCTCTTTATCTCTTCTTATCCTTCTAAACATATTTAACTCCAGATTGTCCTTTGAAATCAATTTTGACTTCCATATCATCAATCTTAATTATTATTGCACATATATATATACTAATATCCAGTTTTACTCTGTATACTATTACATAAAATTAAATGTATTCATCCGAGAGCTTTAAAGGATTTTTATTTTATTTTTCGCAATTGCTGGTTTACTTCTGAGGTCGATATTTGTTACACAATTATTATTCTTTTCATACATGAACCTTTTCACCAGGTGTTCATTTCTTTTCTTTCTCTTCTTTCTCTCTGAATTAATATTATTCTTAAGATTACGAAGTTTCTAATTAAAACAATAACTTGTGTTACACTTAAATTAACTTCTCAGATTCGTTTTATCTTCGCTATGCATATATGACTCATACATAATGATATTTTATTATCCTTTTCACTTAATTGTGACTTTCATAGCATCACTCTAAACTATAACTGCACAAACATTTATTCTAGCGTCATATCTTACTGCGATAATAAGTTATTCTTTCTGAATTATTTTTTGTTACTAATTTGACGATATATACACGGTCGTTTATTCATGTTCTGTGTACATAAACACACCTATCAAACTGATTGTGTATTTCACGTCTCCTTTATTTCTATTCCCTTATTTTCTCCATTTCCTTCTTTAAACTCAATTCAATATTCTTCTCAATTACACAGACCCGATTTATTATTATTATTATTCTATTATTATTGCTGTCTTTTTTCAAATATGGCAAATACAGTGCTAACATTATTGAAAATTGTGCATCATTGCATTTTTTGAAGAAACCCGAAATGATTTCTTCACAACACTTATGTACCCATAAGATGTTTGTGAATAATAATGATAATATCTGGAGACACAGACTCATGCGCACTTCAGACAGACTTAAATAATATGGTTAACTGGTCTAAATTGTGTGTACATGAACTTTCAGGATACAAAAGTTAATAGTTACGGCATAGGTGAAGCTCTATTACCCGTGGTCCGGTCTCATCCGGATCTAGGGTTGACGGTGAGTCATGATCTTAAGACGACGGCCCATTGCCGTGAGGTCTCAGCTACATGCTTTAGAACCCTCTGAGCTTTAAAACGGACTTTCTCTTAGTTATATACTACCATGTTCACCACAATATACACAACTTTAGTGAGAACTAAACTTGAGAACTGTGTTTAGACTGCAAGCTTCTGTTTAAAAACGAACTCGGAAATTCTAGAAAAAGTACAGAGGGCAGCTACCTGTACAATTCCAAAACTTCGAGGTTTACCGCACAAAGAGAGGGTTGAAAAGCTGAACCTCTATACTTTCTCCTATCGTAGACTAAGAGGACATCTAATTTCGATGTATAGAATACTCAGAAATTATTTTGGACCTAACTTATTCTCTCTTTTTCTTTCCACTAAATCGGGACATTCCAGAGGATATAGCAGGCGAGTAGAAAAGCCAAGAACGAACAAAACATCCGTGGCATGCAGGTTTCCCACCGAGTCATCAATACTTGAAACCTGCTCCCCCAAGCAGTGGTGTCCGCACGTTCAATCGACTAGTTCATGAGAAGACTGGACACTGACAGAAGCATATTAGAAAAGGAATAACACAGGCCGTATGCCTTCTGTCCTTAATACACAACTCTGAATGTGATTTATATTTTGACAACTTTCCTCATCACACACCGAATTTTAGACCGATCCATTGAACCCTGAGACACTCCATTACTTCAATTAATACCCACCAGTCCAATGAATTGCTTCAATGCGATGCAAAATAGATTGTTATCTGTGAGCGTTTATATTGAAGGATGTGTCAAATACAATATCCGTCCAAGACGTGTGATACCAACAAGAAAAGGTTTGGCGCTTGGTGACATGAAGAGATTATGAAAGCACGTAATGTATCTAAAGAATGATTGAAACTTGTTATAGTATACAAGGGGACTGTCATTTCTTAGAAATGATTTAGAGATCTGGGGTTTTCTGAGTTAAATTGTTTTTTGGGTTTCTTGGTATTGATAAGCTCGGATATACGTATAAGAGATTGTGAGTACGAAAAGTATGAATAACACTCATAAAATACGGAGATTAAAACAAGAAACGAACTCGAACTCAAACGTGCCGAGCAAAAGGCTCACCAGTGAGTATTTTAGATATAAAAAATAGGGTATTGTTTTATGAATAATACTTTGAGTACAAACCAGGATAAAGTCGATAATTCCTGAAGGTCTTTTCATACACATTGTTCCCTCTATCATTTCAAAAGGAGCAAGGACAAAGATTCTAGCAGAATGGCATTAATTCATTTTGTTTCATAAGTTCTCGTCAGCTGCTTAAAACCTGTGATTTTTAAAGTCGTAATTACATTGGTTTAAGTTACTTGTATGAGAGTTTTGGTTGGAAGCTATATATACACTGTACGAATATGTCTTCAACATAACTTCCAACCCAACCTTTCATGCAAGTGATTTAAACCCATCATGAAATTGTGCTTTTAGATATCACAGCCCTTAAGCAGCTGACGAGAACCTACAAAATAAACTGAATTCATGAGACTTTGCTAGAATCTTTGTTTTTGCTTTCACAACATTGCTGAAGGTTTTTATAAAGCACTTCACTTTAGGATCCATCGCTACAGATACAGATCGCAGAGGACTAGTTGGTAATGGTGAAGCTGTCATAAATTTGTTCATGACAGCGCAGAAACAGTCCATTTTCATAGATTTTAGAGAAGTCCCATTATCATTTCAAAATTTATGCCTGTAGCGCAGAGTTTGTTTTTCTTAATCACACCTAAAATTGGACAGCCTAGGGAGATGTACATACCAAATTTAGTCTTGTGTGCTTTGGGGCTTAGATGAATTCAGTCAATTGTTTTTCAAAAATGTATATGATGCATAATAGAGTCTGGCTTTATTGGTGGGGTTAGATATTGTTCGTAACACAAAACTTATGATATACCTCAGAAACTTTCCACTGCAAGAAATATGAATGGTTTTAGTCTAATGATCAGTGTCAAGAGTATGGGAATCCAATATTTATTGTATTTCGAAGTAAGTCAAGTACCAGTTCATTGTTCCTTCTATATGTCATTTTTAAATTGCCCTCGTATCCGACACTGAACGTCCTAAAACTGAGCGCCACGTTAGAAGTATGATTTGTTCGTTCATAGAGTCTTTTTTATGAAGAGGGTTATTTTAACTTAATGAAATTATTTTAAGCAGATATATGCCCATTCAGATTTATATAATGTCATTTATATAGTATAGTAAGTAGCACGTTCTCGTCAAAACATTACTGTTTCACTTCATTTCAAGATCCGTCAGTGTTCCTTTGAGCTTCTCCAGTAATTTCTGTTGAACACCTGAGTTTTTATTACATTATGTGATACCTCAATCCCCCGGTTTCGGGGAAAATTTTACGCGTTTTAGGAAAGCCATATTGGAAAATGTTGGAAAACCCTAAAGGTTCATCATATCTGAGGTCTTACCTCGAAATATTCCCAGACTTTGGGGAAAGTACTCATTTTCATATGGTTTTAGGGAAAGCCCCAGAATTTCCCTGAAATTAGGAGACTGGGACTAGCCGCGAATTAGTTTCCATAACTATTATGCTCAGGAAAAGGACTCGGTACGTGTAAAAAAGGAAACAGCCTTTTTATGGGGTGTTGATTCAGTAGTTAGGGCGTTCGACTTCCAGTTACTAAGTCTCGTACTGGAACCTCATTTAATATACTTCCGTTTGGACAATAGGTGGTTCCATTAGCCTTCACACTTCGAGGGTAGCTCATATACAATTACTTGGTAATGAATATTGATTCTTTCTGAGGTTGAATATTCAGTTTAAAGTCTACATCCATTTGCGTCTTTGTTTTTTATCATATGAATTGAGCTTCACCAAATCCTAAGACATTTTCAGACTGTATACTTATATGATCAGTACACTAGATTTACATGTCTCGGAAAGCAAAACAGAACAGACTTTAGATTCGATCCACAGTTTTGTGATTAAATTTTGTTGGGAATCAAACACCGTACACCAAAGACTGCAATAAGTGAAAAATCTTTTCATGCGTGAAAAATATTATGCCTAGTGAGAATTTCCCCTCGGTTATCGGTTAGATAGCTAAATGATGCGCTTTCACTTTGCCCCATATTTATTTGTCCTTACTTGATTATGTCTTTCGTCCATTTCGTCTTGGTTTATCTCCCTTCTTGTTTTTTATGATCCACCATCAATGTGGGTTTAAATTGATGTCCTAGGTTCTACATAATTTAAACCTCTAAATAGATTCCGATATTACTTCCAATTGCAAGTTGCAAACTAGTTCCTCTGTGCTAAATGGTTTTCAAAGTTGATTTGATGGTATTTTCTCAACCTTTGCGCCCAAATGCCTTGGTACGACCGAGAGTGGGGAGAGTCCGCTCTCCCTCTCAAAATGCTCTCACACGGCCACGCGCATATAGCCTCTGCCAGGGAAGTCCTACTCATTTCCTTCTCGTGGCCGGGGTGTTTACGAAATTGAGAGGACGAAAAGTGAATGTCCGGAGCTTTAACCGGGTTGATGGACACGGAGAGTCCATCTAGGGGAGTTGGAAAACCCTGGTTCCAAACCACTGGTGCACATGAACTCCAGTATCCTGAAGGAACAAATGGCGTATGAACCAATTGTTGGTCACCGGCCACCATGGGACTGCATCTCTTTACGTTGCTCTACTACATTATGGATCAGACCTTGAGGCCGAAGGCTCCGGGTGTGGCCCCCTAAGAAAACCACCTGCTTCGGTCTGGACACCTGGGCAGTATCACAGCCCTCACACATATCAAAAGGGATTTGTGTGGCGCATATGTAACTGGTGCCCCCTTGTGCCAGTATTTATGTGTTCAAATAAATAAATAAATAAATTTTATTTTAGCCTGGAGTATAAAGTTGAAATCCTTTGCCTGATTGCGAATTTGTGATCGTCAATTCTGATCTGAGATGATATAATGATATGTTTTCCTAGTACTGTGCGCACTAAGTCAAGTTAAATGTCAGTTGATTATGCATCTAAGCTGTCCTACTATCCCAACAAAGGAGTTTGTGGTCTACCTGAAGTTCTCGATGACGATTCCCAACTAGATTTTAAACTCACTGAACTTGTTAATTTGGTACGTCGATCCACCTACATAGTTGTGCATACTGGAGCTGGTATTAGCACATCAGTGGGTATACCGGACTTTCGAGGTCCTGGTGGTAGGTTCAAACTTTATAATAGTTATTCGTTGTAGGTGTCTGGACGTTGGAGAAATTTGGAAAGAAGCCTAAACTTTCTATACCTTTTGAAAAAGTGATTCCATCACTAGCACATCGAGCTCTTGTTGAATTGGAAAAACATGGTACTTTGGATTTCCTGAAATCTTTCTTACGTCCCCAGATGTTGTCAAATTCTTAGTGACTCAAAATATCGATGGGTTGCACTTGAGATCTGGCTTTCCAAGAGACCGTTTGGCTATTCTACATGGTGATATGTTTCTTGAATCATGTAGTGCTTGTGGAACTTTATACGCTCGATCAACACCTTCAGGATCAGTGGGTTTACGGCAGTCATCAGTTGTATGTACCTATTTGAAACCTAATAAACGGTGTTGCAGGTATGCTAACATATATTTGTGTAACATTAACAACAGAGGAAAGCTTCGTGATACTATTCTTGACTGGGAAGATGATCTACCACTCTTAGATTATAATCTCGCAATAGAACATTCAAAGTTAGTCCTAAAATTTTAAAGTTGAGACTATGACTTTAAGAGCATTTTTCGAAGCTTATGTCATATCGTTTTTCGTTTCCAGAAAAGCAGATCTTCATATATGTATTGGCTCATCACTACAAATGTTCCCTGCTGCTGGTCTTCCTCTTACAAATGTTTGTAAAACTGTCAATAACAGAAGTACCAACAACTGTCCTTTCATTCAAAATGATTATAAAATTGAGAGTTCAAAGAATCTTGGATCAAAACTAGTAATTATTAATCTACAGCCAACAAAAATGGCTAAATATGCAACTTTGAACATAAATGCACCGGCTGACTTCGTAATGAAAGTATTATGTGAAAAATTGAATATATTGGTCCCATCCATATCTCCACTCAATGATAGTTTGTATTCACCAGTAATTGTTTTGAGGTAAGTGTATTCAAACTGCTTATTTATAACAATCTACCCAATGCTCAATTTATTCGAAATTATCAAATCAAACCTTGATAATGATGCCTGCTTATTTATATTATCTTATACTTTTTGTCAAAATTTTCTGCTGAATTTGTAACGAGCTGCTTTACACACTGCTTATCTTAACATTTTGAGGTGGCGAAAGTTTTTAGTTTAGTAGAATGATTTTGTTGAAATTGCTTTATGTGAGCAGAGGTGTTTAATTGTGGAACTTTTGTTATCTTCCTGGGCAAAATCACAAACTTCCGATGGAAATAAGCTATGAGAATTTCTCCACAAGTGACTAGCAGCTTATTCTGTTGGTCATGAGGTTGATTGGCTATTGCTAACACTGGTCTTCACATTATCAGCCCATTTGTCTTGATTGTCTTCCCTCTTGATCTGATTCTTGACCTTAAATTTGTTTATGACTTTTCTGCTTGGACGCTGAATTTGGTTAGTGAAATGGTATCATTGGCTCACAAAGTGAGGCCCAAAGCCGAGTACATTAATCTGATGATAGTAAGTTACATTGTAAATTCAAATGCAGTAATTAAATAATTAGATTGTGAAATAAGTCTGATGGAAGCTGTTTGTCTACAGAATGTCAAATTGGAAATGTGATTACATGACTTAGTGACAAGCAAAACAATGAATTCAAGTTATATGCCTGTCGTTTCAAACTGAAAATCTTTATATCTTCATTTCGAACTTGATGAATCCCTTTGAAAATCTAGACGGACCTTTTGATTTTATTCTTGGATAAGTAGTAATATAACTAATGTTTTGAAGCCGTTTCGTAAAAGATGGTTATATTTGCACCTAACCAAGTATTATTTTTAACTATTGTTGTTAACTAAAATTGTTTGTGATTTGGTATACAAAATATTGAATGTCCATAAAGTTTTCTAAATATTTCTTTCAATCTTTTTTCTCAAGGTCAGTGCATTCCAATTTAAAAGTACAATGTCCATGGCGTATTCTCCCTCATCCAACCAATAAGCATTCACTTCTCATCGTTCAAACTAGTAGTCAGTGCATGGAACTAAAAACAAAAAAGGATGATGAAACGAGTTGTTTTCAGTCTGAAATTGTTCCAAACGAGTCACGCAGTACTGTTTCATTTCAGTTGTTTAAATTAGAATCAACGTCTTGATCATTTTTTCTGTGCTGATGTTTGTCTTTGAAGTTCAATAAACGATAACCTATTTTCCCTAGTTTTTTTCTGTTATTGAATATCTCATTTTCTTGTTGGGAAACTGTGACGTAAACTCATGCAAATTGTCTTCTCTATTTTGTACTTCCAGCTATCTATGACTTCCCATCTTCGTGGCTGGGTTATCTACATACTGCTTTTATGTTTACGGTTTCTGTTTGTGTTCGATTTGCAGCCGGGTTATTTACATCCAGATGAGTATTTTCAGGGGATTGAAGTTGCAGCGGGTGACATTTATAATCTGGACATATTAAGAACATGGGAGTTTCACTTAGATGATAAAGGTCCTCTTAGATCTGTAGCTGGAATGTCACCTTTTGTACATATCCCGATTCAGGCTGCCAAATGGATTCATGGTGGAGTTAATTATAAAAGTAATGTTTCTGTGATTTGAGATTTGTCGCTCATTTTACACACATTTTATCTGAGTCCCAGGTATACTGCTGAAAAATATGGGACTACGGTTAAATAGGACAACCTATCAGAGGTATGGAGGTTATGTTCTTTCTCCCAAAATCAAGTTGATTTATGTACTACATTCTTTTTATATGTTTTTTAAACCATTAAGTTATTTTCATTGTTACTACTATTATACATGTGTGAACCGATAGCTAAGGCGTCCTATTTCCGTCCAGGTTCGAACTCCCCTTCACCTACGGATAAGACAACTAGTAGTACTACTAACCCTTACACTTAGCGTTCGACTTAAAGTGCGTTAATCTGCACTTGGTAAACGAGCCAATAATCATTATATATCTTAGTTGATAACACATCTATTTGAAAACCTAGTAAACATCCGTCTTATAACTCTTGATTAGCCTCTATTTCATATCTTGACATTGGCTAGCTGCTGTCTGTCAAATTTCTTTGCTCGTTCAAGTTTTTAATAAATGAGAGTTAGCTAGTGTCTAGGATTGAGTCGGTACATAAACATGGTTATCATGCCCTTATAAAGTTCACTATAGTGTTTGTGTGTATTAGTTTTAATCATCTTGAAAATATCCCTAGTATTTCAATTTATTTATTTTTTAGCTGAAAAAACTGACTTCAGTGGATCTGATATGTTAAATAGAATTCTGTTTCCCTCCCGGTTAGTCACTGTACTTGGTTCATATTTAGTCGATCTTTTTATATTACGCTGTTGCATACGTGTTGATCATCATCAAATTTCAGCAAAGCAGACTAAAATTCAAAAAATATTACATGTTGTACAATATCATTCTGTACCAACAGCTTTATTACTTTATGCATCATGCGCATTCGGTGGGAGTTTATGGTCTACACGTACAATTGTCAATGTATGGGAATCAATTTATGTTTCTTTATTTGGCCTACTGTTCTTGGAAGTTTTGGATCGTTTAGAGCAGTCATCTGATCTTACTGTGAATAAACAATCCTTAATTCTTTTTATGTGTATTCAGTCTGCTGTTGTTGTGTGGGGTACATTTTTACGACCTACTTATATTTTGTTCATTCTTCCATTAGGAATTATCGAGTTAGCATTCATCTTAGTAAAGTTTAAGTACATTTCCATGATTCTTTGTTTACCATCTGTTTTATTTGTTTTTTTCAATACATTCATTTGTGTAATAATAGATACATTATACTTTCACAATGTGGGTTTATTACAAACTTTCCAGGTCGATTTTTCACGATTTGAGTTGATATATACACCTTACCGGTTTTTAACTTATAACTCCAACTCATACCATGTTTCTTCCCATGGGTTACATTCTCGATTTACCCACTTCCTTATTAATTGGCCTTTAATATTTGGACCTATTTTTGCATTTCGTTTATTCACTCAACCTTTACAACGTCGTTCAATTTCATCGTGTATTGCTTGGATCAGTGTGGTATTCCCTACATTTGTTTTGTCATTTATACCTCATCAAGAAGCACGTTTTCTTATCCCATGCCTACCGTATGCTTGTTTCGTTGTTGGTCAGAGTGTTGATGCTAAAGTAAGACATACAAGACGAAAAGACGTTTCATGTACTTGTATAAGTATTATTGTACTATGGATTTTTCATCAGTTTATCTTGATTTTATTTTATGGGTACTTACACCAAGCTGGTCTATTTTCTTATATGAGAACTATTCCAAGTAATGTAACTGGATGCGTCACTTATGTATTCTTCAGAACTTACATGCCACCTCGTTTTTTGTTAAATATACCTTTAGAAAAATCTTCACATTATCCATCACAGTCTTGCAAATCACTTATCGATTTAGGAGGATCTAATGTGACAATTTTGAACAATACAATAAACCATCTTAAAACATATCAACAGTTCTCAGGTATACTCAAATTGGTGAGTTCAGCTGTTTTTGCAATCCTGATTAGAGATTTATTTTTCATCACTGTTTTTTAGAGTAAAACAATACTATATAATTTACCTTATGAATTAAACATCAAGGAGACAAAAATACTAGGAAATTACTCTTACCCACCAAGTAATGTATCTTTAGTTTGAACCTTATTCAGGTAGCCATTGGCTAATGAAACCGAAAATATCATGAACCCGTTTTAAGTATTGAGCAATCGTGTTTAAATAAATTTACTATTTCTAAAGATCTGAATATTTTTTGGAAAAGAAACCCAAGAGAAATTTTATCTTGACTACTTGTTTTTTCATTAAATGGAACTACTGAAAATATTTAGAGTTATACCATAATGACTTTTTGGGTTGGTGATATCTGGGGGTCTATTCAACTGGAAGATAATTTTCATGAGCTGATATTAATTGAAGAACTGTTAGACAGTGAGACTCTGGACGCCTCTTTTGTCCCGATTGGAAGCTCCCCAGCAGTATGAATCTATAGCACTTTTTCGAGTGAAAGCCAGAACTTTTAACATTTGATTACCACTTATGACTCGTGTTTTAAACATTTGACATAATTCTTGTTCATTGGGTACTACTTCCAGCCGTAATGAAATCGACGCGCCTCAAGGCTTGGCACATAAATCTACACTAAGTTTGGTGATAAGGTTAACTTCTCATTTGCGTTAGTATCACTTTTTTCAATGCTCTTTTTATGCTTAAGGGTATTTAATTAAACTGTTTTACTTGCTACAGAATAAATAGTTCTTTACATAAATTTTTATAGTGTAACAAAAAGGAGTTAATCTGAAAAATGTTGTGTTTTCGCCATATACACTTCGAACAATCTAGTCACACTTGTCAAACCATTGCAATTGAAAAAACTAAAAATCAAATAAGATTACTGTAAATATATGGTGGTAAGGGAGTAAGAATTTAATGTAATATGAAATAAATATGTTGTCATCCTGGATTATGGTTTCCTTTTCTTTCCATTTACCTCTTCATATTTATTGACTTATTTAATTGGCCTTTATTTGTCTTCCATATATAAATGCATTGACATATGTGACTAGACTGTCCGAAATACGTAACTCAAATGCATTTCGGTTTTCATATCAACTCCATCTCATTTGATTTAGTATTCAAAGTTTCGTTTTCAGTGTATCAGTAAACTTTGAGTTATCCATAGTGATTAACAAAGTGTAAAAGAGCGAACGATCGTCTTCAATAACTTCTTCATTCGGTTGTACAGTTGTAAATCCAAAATTATCATGTTGAAATAGACAAAATATTCGTATTGGACAACTGTGTTTTCATAATGATCAGTAATTTCTCCCTGCACATTTAGGCATATCCTGGATCCATACAACCGTTGGAAAATTTCCTTCTATCCTCTTGGGGTAATGTCGTCATGTCTGAACAGTTCTTTCCACATTTATCAATGGAGAACCCGCCATCCATTCGTCATCCTTTTGTTTACGAAAACTGGAAATCTCAATTATCATTACACGTACTAACGATCAAAGTTTAACTAAAATATATTTTCATCTAAATTTTTATATGTGCTAATGTACTTTTTACATTCGTTTTTTCTATAAATCACTTCGTATACCATTCTTTTGTTCTGATTTTAAATTTTGGTATACATTAATTTCCAGAGTTGTTTGCTTTTAGTGTATTTGGATGATGATACTTATCAGTAGGAAACCAACAGTTAGTCTGCCTGGCCATGCACTTAAAATACCATAAATCCAATACGGGTTTTCAGTCAATCAGTCAGTTAAGATCAGCATAGAGCCTGGCACATATCTATATTTATTCAAGTTGCCCTGCCACGTTTGCACAGCAAAATGAATTTAAGAAGATAAACAGTAAAGAAATCGAGATAATGTTCTAGTAGTGACTCTACTGAAATCAGAAATTCTTCCAGAACTTACATACTTGAAGTGATTGTTAATAAAACTGATCAATATAACTTTAACTAAATGATATTACTAATGTTGTTGGATTAAGTTACTTTCATACATATCTGGTAGCTAGAAAAATGTACTGTGTTTAAGCAGATTGTCCTGTTATTTTTCAAATATTAACTTATCACACGAGACCGAATATTATTATTATTAGTCCAAATCCGCAGCATTTTCAGATACTGTTGTGATATACGACCACTGATATTCCATCTGATTGATGTATATTGGATGAGATCAATTAGAGGCAATCACTGCGTTGTTTTTTGGTATTGGCGTTTGATTTCCGGAATTACTATGCTGAAGGTATAAAATAATGGCAATATAGCGGTGTGTGTATGTCTTTAATGAATGTGTGATTACTGTTTATTTCTGCTTCTGCGTGAGTATATTGAAAAATTGTCAATTCTTGCTTATTTTTATTTCTACTTGTGTGATCCCTTTCAAGGAGTCCAATACCTTTGGAATGACGATTGATAAACATACTATATTCGAAACATCTAATCCCCTAACAGAATCTGTTAAACATTTACCAGGGATTACTTATGAAAGTCGAGTACTTGGTCATTTTCAAAATCCTGAGTTGTTTCATTCACCTGCTTCACTACCTAAATTGACTCCATCCCCAGACGTTAAGAATAGATCTCATTTATCCAGTATAAACAATAAACCATTGGTTCTGAATATTTCTAATCCCAGATTTCCACCAATAAATTCATCCAAATCGACAACTACCAATGATTTTAGCGGATTATGGGTGAGTTGTTGATTCTGTTATTATGACATTTAATATATATTGCATTTATACTATAGAACTGGCTAGAAGTGCAGCTGTAAGATAAAAGTGCATCCCGGTTTCCATGACAATCTCCAAAAAATGACTACTTTTGTCATTGATTGGTTCTGATCCAACCCACCTATTTTTCAACCACATACCTGTTATTTAGAGGACTCCGTTAGGAATTCTACCTGTTTAAATAACTCAGGTCGATAGAGACTACTTATATTGTTCCTGTAAAGTGTTAATTAAAACTAAAGTACAGCAGCTCAAAGGAATTCATCTTTTAGAAGGCTGGCGTAGTTGATTTTTCATTCATCTCAATGGTGATTGCGATTATCCCAAGAAAATTAGTTTTCAGAGCTGGATAACCTACTTTTATTTATTCCTGAGATTCAATTATTCATTGATGACATCTGTTCTTGAGAAATCTGGGAGCATGAGTTATATGCTATTGTTTATTGGATTTAATAGTTAAATTTACTTCATTACAGGCTCAAAGAATCTTACTAGTACGTATTCATATTTCGAGCTATACATCGTCTGAACGCGCTATGACAATTGAAAATATAGGTAGTATAATTTCAAATCTAAAGATGACATGGATGCATCAATTCCTCACCTTCATACTTCGGACATTACACCTCTCATTATAGTCCCCCTTCCTGACTCCTTCTTTTGTTTATTTTAGTATTTTTTAAATTGTAGATTTCGTCTTTTTATACCGTTACAAAATATGGTTGTTTGATTAAATAATTTCACTTGTTAGCATTTGTACCTATCTAGCTTTATTCCAAATCTGATACAGAAAATGAATAGTCAACCACAAGTTTCAAGACTTTGACTAAAGATTGCAATATGACAGCAGAATTCAGTGGTTTCTATCCATCTAAAATAAATCCTTTTTGATCACCAACTTAGTAGAGCGTAATTTATAATACACAAAAAATGAAATCATTTCATCGTACGGTATTACCTCAACTTTATACGTAGTATAAAAACACATCAGGAACTATCGAGAAGTACATTTGACCAGCATAATTTCCGAAATCTTCAAACTAATAAACGTTTACAAATTTTCACTTGTTTCGGTCTACTGACGTAAACGAATGAACCATAATCTATTCCACCTAGGTAGCAGTTTTATGTAGTGATTGTTCTCATCCGAAACTTCACGCTTTCAACATATAGTCGTCTCGTTGTTTGACGACTATATTTATCTTGAAATCTGTCAGACATATTTGGGGCTATTTTGTAAAGTAGTGTGGCACCGCATTAGTATAAATTTACGAGCGTTGGCAGAGTTCACTTCTTTGAGGTTAATTATCCTTATAAGCCTGATGTGCTAAGCAATGGCCTCTTAGGAATCAGTCATCCTCTCCGGTCAGAGACTGAACTTACTTATTTACGCCTGTTACTCCCAATGGAGCATAGGCCTCCAACCAGCCTTATCCAACCCACTCTGTCTTCCGCCTTCCTTTCTAGTTCTCTCCAACTGTAGTTCATTCTTCTCATGTCTATCTCCATTTCTCGGCGTAATGTGTTCTTTGGTCTTGCTCTCCTCCTTTCGCTTTCAGGACTCCATATGAGGACTTTCCTTGTGACGCAGTTGGATGCTTTCCTCAAAGTGTGTCCTATCCACTTCCAGCGCTTCTTCCTGATTTCTTCCTTCACTGTGATCTGGTTTGTTCTCTACCACTGTAGGTTGTTGCTAATAGTGTCCGGCCAACGGATCTAAAGTATTTTGCGTAGACAACTGTTAATAAACACCTGTATTTTCTGGATGATGGCTTTTGTAGTTCTCCAGGTTTCCTCCCCATACAGTAGAACTGTCTTGACATTTGTATTGAAACTTCTGACCTTGGTGTTGGTTGACAGTTGCTTTGAGTTCCAGATGTTCTTCAGTTGTGAATATGCTGCTCTTGCTTTTCCGATCCGCGCCTTCACATCTGCATCAGATCCACCCTGTTCATCAGTGATGCTGCCCAGATATGTAAAGGTTTTTACATCTTCCAAATCTCCGTCAATTGTGATTGGATTGGTGCATGCTGTGTTGTATCGGAGAATCTTGCTTTTCCCTTTGTGTATATTGAGACCTACTGCTGCTGAGGCTGCTGCTACACTGGTTCTTTTCTCCTGCATTTGTTGTTGCGATTGAGATAGGAGGGCCAGATCATCTGTGAAGTCTAGATAGTCCAGCTGTATCCCGTGTTTCCTTTCAGATGTTGACGTCTTCATGCTCCGGTCGATCACCAGGAGAAAGAGAAAGGGTGAGAGTAAGCATCGTTGCCTGACACCGGTCTTCACTTCGAACAAATCTGTGACTTGTCCTCCATGCACGATTTTGCAGTTTAATCCATCATAGGAATTCTGTATGATATTGACTATCTTCCAAAGCACGCCATGGTGTCGAAGAAGCTTCCATAGTGTTGTTCTGTCCACTCCATCAAATGCTTTGTCGTAGTTAATGAAGTTGATGTAGAGTGATTAATTCCATTCAATTGATTGTTCCACAATGATCCGTAGAGTTGCGATTTGGTTTGTACATGATCTATCCTTACGGAATCCTGCCTGTTGGTCTCGAAGTTGGGCGACTGAAGTAGATGTAACAATGTTATTATGTTAGTATTGTTTATAAGAACATAACTTCCTTCTATGGATAATTTTATCATTTTCATAGTTGAATTTATGAGTTGATCTAAGCTAGACCACCATTGAAAACCTGAGAGCACTAGACGGTCGTTTCGTCTAGATGTTAAGCATTCGCGCGCGAGATTGAAGGTTTTGAGTTCGATTCCCGCGTGACGGATCGTGGATGAGCACTTCTGAGGAGTCCTACACTAAGACGAAACGGCCGTCCCGTGCTTTCAGGTTTCTAATGGTGGTCTAGCCTAGATGGACTCATGAATTCAATTATTAAAATTACCAGTCTCCGCAAATCCTCATTATGTTCATTTTGTTTTCTAGATTCTGATTGTCTCTTAAAAATTCATTAATGTCACTTCATTACTTAACAGTATGTCTTAGCGAAATTCAAGGAGCCTCTTTATGTAGTCACAGGCTTTAATGGATATGTATAACGACAGACTTGATATTGTATTTAAGTTATGCGTGTTAATTTTTATCAAAACAGGTGTGGTGTGTTCAAAATGTAGACTTTGGTGACTGAATTCTCACCCACTGGGTTTAGTGTAATGTGGTGTGAGTGAGTTTTGGTAATCTTAGTTTTAACTCATCGAGAGTCTTACGATGTGTACTATATCTTGGGCGTGGAAGTATTTTTGGTTTCTTGGTTACACACATTCGACCCTTGTCAGTATCTTCAAATTGCTACGTCAAAAGTCTTTGGTATTTTAAATTGAAAAACTTGATTTCTTTTCTTGTTTTTTTAATATAGCCGCCGAGTATCTCACTGTCCAACCGTATTATCAACAAAAATAATGATGGTTCACTGATAATACAAAATGATAGTTTCATTCCCAAAGCACTGTGTGATCAACAAGATTTTCGCATTCCAACTAGCATAATCAATGATCAAATAGTTGTTCAAAACTCATCGATCTGTCTTGCGACAAATAATATTTCTGTAACTATTTCCCCTGCCTTACCAAACCTCAAAACTTCGTCTGCATTTTGTTGTCCAACACGTTTCATTCCAGAAAGTGTCAAAACAGCTGTATCAAATCGAGTAAGCTATTGTTTCACTCCTTACTTTCTTCTATTCGATTGTCACCTATTTTACTTCGATTACATGATCACTGATGGAGTTCAATAAACATTATGATCAAGTTGTTCTGGTACCATATTTGTTTCTATTGATTTTTGAATGTAGTTTTCAGTACGTTTTACTTTTATATACCAAGTATTGATTTCTTAATTCTTCGCACACCGATAAATGTAAGGTTGCCGAGCTTGTTTGCTTTACCTGAGAGATAGTGTTTCCACTTGTTTTATCTGTAGAAAGTCCTATCATTGCCTTATAGATTTCAAACACTGTTACTTCTTGAAGGTTCTGTTGTTTAGTTTATCTTTTATTGACAGTGACTTTGTTCGACGTTTCTGCGTTTAAGTTTTATCAGTTATCTATAACATCATCTACACTTTGAATAAAACCTGCTTCGTCAAAATTACAATCTATTTCGCTTTCTTCCTCTATAATACTCATAACATCTGTGTTCAGTCAGTGGTCTTGAGTGCTGTTAGAGGTATGAGGGCGGTTATCACTTCCCGGTTGCCCACACCGTGGAAGGTTTCTTCTGGAGGTGCCTGAAAAGGAAATTGGATTAGAGGTGGTCGTAGTGACCTGAGAGCGTGACCGCAGTGTCCAAGGGACAACTGCTTGAGGTCGGTCACACACAACCTTTTTATGGGTAATTTTTGTGTTAGCTCCGTACTTGTTGAGACCTTACCACCGGAGACGGATATCCATGGGATAAGGCGAGGTGTGCATTTTTAGGGTCGACCTTTTCTAACTCCACCCCTCCTTGTGGGAAGGCAGCATCGCTGTCATGCTGGTTGTCTAAAGGAAACACCTTACTGCTGTCACACCTCTGTACAGTCAGCAGTACGACTTTGCCTTCGGACCTTGAGTTTGTTGCGTTTAGTCTTACCGCTCTTCAACCCACCTGTCTGACATGGTAGAACCTTGAGGAACGGTTTTTCCAGCCAGTATAGCTCGGTTGCTTCATCACGATAGGCAAACCCGACCATCACGTCAAGGTAGCAACAACGGTCGGGACACCTGTGTTATTCATTTGGGTTGTCTGTTTTGTAGAACTGAGTTATTTGTACTTAGTAATCACTAAACAAAGGCAGATATATCGCTGCGTTCTTTACATTCAAATATAATACATCAAGTACATTACAACAGATACATTATTATTGTCCTCAAACAAGATGTAGCTGATTCAACATTTACTACAGTCGTTTATTACTGATCTGATTTCTGTGGTTATAAAGTTAATGATTCAATGCTTATATTTGTCAGTATACATGATAATATTCAGTTAACATATTTGGTGTACTAGACGTGATATCGGTATAGTTCAGATAAACTCATTTGATTTAGCTTATTTTTTAAACCATTCGTGTATATCGATCTCCGTAACCAAATAAACTTACACGAATTAGGTTTATGGATTTGGTTGTAGTTTATTTTTATGTTTTGGTGTTCAGTTAGTGAAATCAGTGTTTTGTGATCACTAAATAAATTCCTACCTAGACAGGCGTCCCCACTTTCTTTTTTTCTATGGTGAAGAGTCTTGTATCGATCATTTTCAAACAATCACAGACTATTTATCAACAATATAGTTTCTTTATCACCTTAAATGGAGCACAAAATGAAGGTTTAAGCGGCGTAACATGAATTCTTTTACTTCATGAGATCTTCGTCAGCTGCGTAGAGCTTGTAATATTAAAATCCTAATTACAAAATTGATTGGAAATTATTACACGACTGTACTTAGTTGGAAGTTGTTTTGAACACACATCGGCGTAGTATCGTGTTGTATGTCCTTGTTATACTAAGTGATGATTATGATTTCTAAGTATTACAGGTTGTAGGCAACTGACGACAGCCTAAAGAATTGAAATTAATTCATGTTATTCTACATAAATATTTGTATTTGTCAATGATAAATATGATACACTACGTTTTTCATAACATTTAGTAGTGCAGGATTTCGAAAGGGTTGTTGCTGTTTATTTTACTTTCTATCTTTCAATAGTCACTTCATGCGCTAACAAAATAGTGACTCGAAATAATCCCACTGTGTGTTATAATGGTATAACCATACATCACTGTTTTGCACTGTTCTGTATCATTTTTTACCAGACATTCTGTTTTGTCAGTTCGAGGAATGTGGCAAAACTACCGAGTGTGTGCGTTCATTCAACATTAATAAATCAAAAAATTCACTCTAGTGTTGCAGCTCCAGGTTAGCAATAATTGTTTATTTTGATCATTTTATTTTATTTTATTATTTAATTTGTCTAATTTCCTTACGGTTAGTATGGAAATGGGACGCAACTGAGACGAAATGATAGCTTCAAAGTAAGTAGTACAATAGGAAATTTCTCTTCAGATACAGATCACCAGATTGTATCTCACCTAGACGTGAATGCCTTTTAGAGGATCATTTCCTAAATAGATATATCTACTACTTTCATTACCACTAGAGTTGACTAAAAGTGCAAAATGGATGTGTTGTGTTTATAAACTAGCCATTTTTTAACTGGGGATATTATTCAATATCAGTTGAATGTGATATACTATCATCGACTATCTATGGTAATTGTAATATGCTCAGATTTATAATGTATAGGAGCTAACCATTTAATAAAAATAAATGTTTGACCCATACAGATTGAAAAGTTTGCCATCATTTAAATGTTTTTAGTGTTCTTCCCTGAAATGTCTTGCTTTCAGCCACTGTGGATTATAACAGTTTTCTATATCTAAAAGGATAACTTTGTCTTTAGTGTAATGCTACATCGAGTTGTTCGTAATAGTTTTAACATTATTTGTTAGCGTTTTGTCATTCGAATAAACACAGTGAAAAGCGCGTGGTTTATGAGGTTTTCTCCAAAAATATTAAACTATGGATCGCTTAGTAGTTCTTTCCCAGATCTCCCCATTTATCAGTCGAGAAATCACTACATAATAAGCTACGTAATTGACTTTGTAACCGTAATTCTCAAACAGAACTGCATACTTTGATTATTTTTCATGCATTAAATTTGATATGATGAAGTTTCGTCAGGCTGTCAAAATAATCATAAGTTGCAGAAAGGTACAGGCGTTTAAATGCTGTTTTGTGACGGTGTGTTTGATACCTTGTTTAGGCGACTAATTAAATTATTCTCAGTTTGAGTTTGAACCCCCTAACGGTCCGTAGCCTAATATTTTTTGTGAAGGCTAGTACTCAAGACTGAAGTGGGAGGATAGAACGTTTCAGTTATACCATACACGTCATTTTTAGTTGTTTCGTTTCACACATATATTCTTTCCATTTGTCAACTGTAGATGTAAGTTACTGTGGTGCAATACCTTATCATCGTTCCCAACCAACCAGAAAATCGGGGGATGTTTCACAAGTTGTAAGTTTTCTGCTTATTCTGCCTTTAAATATCTTTTACTTGGTCGACTACATAGGATTGTAGTGTTATTTATGCCAGATGCTGTAAAACCCTAATGTTATTTTTTATTCAATCAACTACACGATTTTATTTCTGTAACCAGCGTTCCTAACCTAGAGGTTAGTAAGTGTTCCATCTAATAAAACTTTAATATTTGACTAGAACTATCACGTTAAGGTGACAGATATCGGTGGGTATTCGGTATTCAAACATACTCAAAGCTGTCAGTTTCAGTCATATGCATCCAACCTGTGTCTTTCCCTAGATCATGAGCCCTAGTATTCCTTCATTCATAATCCCTTTTCATTATATCATTTCGGTTCATATTCTAAATGTTTAATCTTTCCTATTACCGTTGCTACTACGTTGTTTTGGTTCCACCATTTATCTTATTAGTTTTATCTGGTTGTGCTAATTCAGTATGGCAACTTGGGCTAATGCGGCTTTGTCCCCGGGTCCACACAAATCTCATTCGATATGTGTGAGGGCTGTGATACTGCCCGGGTGCCCAGACCGAAGCAGGTGTTTTTCTTAGGGGGCCACACCCCGAGCCTTCGACCTGAGGGTCTGATCCACAAGGCAGTGGAGCATCGTAAGGAGATGCAGTCCCATGGAAGCCGGTGACCAACAATTGGTTCATACGCCATTTGTTCCCGCAGGATACTGGAGCCCATGTGCACCGTTGGTTTGGGATCCGGTTAAAGCGCCAGACATTCGCTTTTCGTCCTCTCATTTTCGTAAACAATATCCCCGCCACGAGAAGGCAGTGAGTAGGACTTCCCTGGCAGAGGCTATATATGCGAGGCCGTGTGAGAGCATTTCGAAAGGGAGAGCGGACTCTCCCCACTCTCGGAGGCAAAAGCCCCCAAATGCGCTGTAGCTACATCAAGTAGTTTTAACCTAGACTGTCTATTCTCTTAGATATACTACTAACGACTGCACTAACTTCGTCTGGTTTTTTAATGGTTTATCTGTTAACCAGATAAATCACTACCCGGGAGTATTTTATCGATACAATCCTGTTTGTTAGCTGTACTAACAAATTCCCGTCTCCGGAAACCCCTAGATCAACAACGTGAAAGTCCACATCCCTTTTTCGCCTAGTGGCTGTCGAAGTGTCATCGCAGGTACAGACTTCGGTTGTTAGGTATTTACTGAACTACACCATTTGTGGAGCAGTCAGGACACTAATGGGAACAAATCTTAAATAGCATGTGTACTACACAGTTCTTGTAGCATCACTAACTTTGAAGAGAAATCCTATCTATAGTTGAATCACGAGAAAGAAATTTTATCCTGATTGTAACTAGGTCACAGGTTCAAATTCTGCCATGCATTTCAATTTGATGATTCGTTTATAAATAAAATTTATATACAATAGTTTCCTTGTCTAATAGCAATTAGCTCCGTTATTAAAAGCGCCTTTAGATTTTTTGAAATTTCTCTAACCCTCTTGATATCATGTTTTTGACGATGTTGCTGACTTAGTAAATGAATGATTTAAATTTCCAAAGTTGTTGAACTGGGGTTGAGTTGGATTTTGTCAACCTTTTTGGAAATTTTACTATCTAGCTATTTTCTTTGGTTTTGTTTTAGCCCGTCAGTACACTAGCTTCTTTTGTCAGCGAAATCAATCATTTAGAAGAATCCTGTCTTGATATAGCTAGTAAGTTGAGATTTGTTAATTGACTTCTAATTATGCGAAATATATCCGATGTTAAGGTGTTGCAAGTGGGTTATGTCGCGTACATTTATTTGATAATTTATTTTATCGAAAACCATTCCAATCATGTGTAATAATATACCTAATAAAAATAATTTAAATAACTGTTAATGAGTGGAAAATCAACACTCACGTAGTCTCTTTATCATGGAAAACAGTTATTTTTGTAAATAGGTAAGGCACATTTAGACACTGCTCCTATGTCACGGTTCACATGCGATAAGTCGTGCTATCGACACGTCTAAAATTTCTTCCTAGCCTGTTATAGTAACCACAATCATTTCTACACGTCAACTGCAATACTAGAGAGAAAGAAAGCGCCAATTGCGAGTAAGAGCCTTACTTCAGGGTTATTTTATGTGAAGGAAAACAAGGGTATTTATAGTTACATACAACCTTGGGCTCTGGAAATCCCCTAAAGCATACTAAATACAGTCAGTCAGTCAGTCGGTAACAACGTAGAACTTCGTACGTACGTACATCAGTTCGAGTTGCCACACCACCTTAACACAGAGATGCAGTTGTCGATCCAAATCCCGTAGTGGTAGAGGTAGCAAGAGTGTAAGCAGTGATCGGGAAGATTAGGGTTTGGAGATGTTATTTAAAGAGTATAATTCAGTGAAATAAATTTGGAAAGAGGAAAAAAAGGGACATGAAGAATTCAGAAAATTAGAATTTGGGAGAACACAAAGAGTGGATGCACTAAATACAGTAGCAGTATCGGTCATTATTTCAATCAAAACAGTGATACATGATTCTGCATTTTTAGATATTTCTGTGAAGCTTTAATTCAGCACTGATTGGACGAAACACTTCTTAAAGTTTCTAGACCTCTAGAGATTTTGACGAGGGATATTTTAGAACTTCCCCAACAATATGTATAGTGTAATATAAGCCTTTCATGTTCTTTTCATCGTTCCCATTTTTTTAATAACTCAAACTCAATTTCTTTTTTGAAAGGTAGGAAGCAATTTCAAAACACATTCAAGATGTAACGTCGAATAAAATGTATGTTATGCGTGATTTTAAACTTAGTTCCTTCGTTTTCCCGAATTTAGTTTGTCTCAATTAGGACAAAACACGCGTTCTGAATTCCACTACTCGCCATTATCTCTTTCACCAAATTAATCCACAGTTGGAGGTGTTGTGCTATCTGAGCCGGATATTTTGACCATGAAGCTTTGGTTGTTCTTCTGAACAACATCACTATCTACTTCAAAGGCAATTGGACAGTTAGGATTGTCCCACCATCGACTAACAACTTATTCTGTTAACCTTGAATTGAATGAGCTATTATCCATTGTTTACCTTTTCACTTTGTTTTTTCTAAGATAACCTTTGTTTATTCATGCCATTTACATGAAATGTTTCAAAAAAATGTTTTATCTGTTGTTTTTCCCTTAAATTCATATGATTTATTAGACATATTTACATTTTCTTCAGATCTAAAAAATGCTCCCGATAAGTCGATCCAGCAGTATGAGCTATCTCCACCTAAAAATTTATTCCATTGTGATTACTGTACTTTTACGTGAGTAAATTTAATTTGTTCTGTCAGAAAATTATTCAACCTTTTTTTAAACGAAAATTCTCGTTTATTTTGTGTTTCCATCATAGATATTCACTCTAGGATTCTGGGATGCAAGTACATCCAACTGAGTCCCAAATAGGATGGCATTCGCGTCCTGCATTTCACTGCTAACCATCATCCATCTCTGCTTAATTTGTCTAGTTTGGCCCTTATTTTCATGAAAATATCTAAACTAGTCAGTATATGATCATGTTGTTCGACAAGTTATTACGCCTATAGATATCACATGGTTATGATCAATTGACTTCATCTTCTGATTGCATTGTCTCCAAATAGGTTTTTTGGAATAGTAGTTATATAAGTTAAATTGTATGGCATCTATGTGTTTATATAGGAGTTTGTCTTATTTCTAAAATAAATTTATGATTTTTTTTACTGGACTTGAACTTTCGTCAGAAAATAATTTCCATTAGCTTAAATACTTAACAAGTTACATCCACTAATTGTTCACTTTTTAGTGCCTAAAATGTTATTTAACCAAAGTATTGGTGGGATGTATACATCTATTCTGTATTTTGAACATTTTGTCATTTTATGTTTAGTTCACTCTCCCTTTCACTTATTTCTTGTGGTATTTTTGCGTTTACCCTTCAGCTGTTCTTGTTACTACCATTGTCTGCATTCTCTTTACGCTTTTCTCTTGTTGCTTTCAATTTGCTGTGTAGAGATTAAGTGGAACAATGTAGATCGATAGTTACTTATTTCATGCCTTAAGCTGTATATATTTGTTAGTCTTATATGCTTTCTGGTCGTACCTAATGCCTTTAACTTAACTCTTTGTATTGTCTGTGCTAATGAGGTATGGCAACCTGGACTGATGCACATATGTGCCTGGTCCTACGTTGTAGCTGACTGACTGACTTTGTATTGCATTAATAAGTGGTATTATCAACTGTATGTACTAACACTATGCTAATGGTCTTCTAGTTGATACATTTTAGTTTCATATATTCAGTTTAATCTAATGTTTAGGAGTCATGTGCAAATATGTAAATTGAAAATGAATCACATATCAGATCAATTTAGAATTTTTTTCGTATCTGATGCTCAATCATCAATGTAGTACAATGATTTCTTCTTGTACTTTCAGATACCTTTTGTCTTTAGTTTAGTTGTTGTATTCAATCATTTAATATTCAAATTGTTTCGTTGAAGTATTATCATTTACATGTTAGGTAAATTGTTGATTTTATCTTATCTGTTACTATATTTGAAAATGCTTAATTAAGGACGATTAATGATAATATAATTTAGCAAATTAATTCTATTTTATGGTTGTAATAGTTTAATTTTATGATTTTGTAACTTATATTAATATACTAAGTTGTTAACTAGTGCTAAGTAAAATTCAATTTAAATTGTTTAAAGTTTGATAGTTATTTGGCGTAAATAAAACTTACACAAAATTAATATCTTTTAATACTATTTATTTGTGATATGTTCATTACATAATAAATTATCATCTATTATCTTTGCCTTCGTCCTTATATCAAGCCATTTTAGTTTTTGTTCATTTAATTAAATTAATCAAAAATAACCTAATTTCTTGAATTCAAACTTCGTAACTGGAGAAAATTACTGTTTAAATAACTGTCTGACTTACTGTAAGTAATATTTTCTGTAAATTAGTTCACTTGATCTCGATAGCTTTTGCATACATATGATTGTATTTGTAAACATGCTTGCATCTTCTTTTGAAGGTTATTTTACTTATCATATTTAATGTTCATCAAAAGAATTCTTTCACTGTAAAAATCGCAAGTGCAGTTCGTTTTCTTTAAACTTGGTGAATTATAGTTGACTGGTTAGAACAATGCGTAATCGTAATTCAATGTCTGTTGTTTCAATTGCAGCAAATAATCGTTTCTTGTCTGTTTCAGTGTTTCTAAAGCAAAATAATTTTTGTGTCTTATTTATCTATCAAGGTCTTCAAATTCCGATCGTCTTTTTCGACATATAAATTCACGGCATTTATCATCGCTTGAGCATGATAAGGTGAAACCTTCATGCCTTCAAGTTCATCCGACATCTTTATCTGATATTTCGAATCAAATTATTATCACATCTGATTATTCTTCGTCATCTTCATCTTCGTTTTCGATTACTAATTCCAATTCATCGTTACCGGTTACTGATTCTACTTCTTCAAACGTATTTGAAACAACAGTATCTAGTAAGTCCACGGTTTAGTTATTCCCTACTCAGCAATTGTATCAATATCTACTTGATAAAAATAGGTCTTTGTTAAAGTAATTTTATTAAAATTATGTGCAACGCAAAGATCAACCTTGAAATTCACTTGCTTCTTATTAGCAGTTACTTACGCCTGTTACTCCTCGTGAAGGAGCATAGGCCGCTCACCAGCATTCTCCATCCAACCCTTATTAGCAATGGCTTAGTGGTTAAGGTGTTCGACTTTCAGCCACAAATTCCCACGTTAAACTCCACTCCACCTACTTCAATTTAATCAATCTAGTAGTATAATTAGCCCTCACATTTAGGGCGCGGGTCATACATAAGTACCTGTTAAATGAGTTAATTAAAATTAATCACATTTAAATCTTATCGATCAGTAAAGTACACTCTCTCAAAATCATGAATTCATCTTTAAAAACAGGTATTGAAATTTAGATATGTATAATGTTGTTACGTAGCTTATTTGTTTTATAGTGTTTGTAGTTTTTCTATTATATTGAAGTAGATTATTTTCCCTATAAAGACTGGTAAATTTTCTGGTCGTTTAATGGGTCATAAACATTTTTATAAACAATTCCACATAATTATCGCGATATTCGTGTGGGGCCACTATAAATAAAAGTTATACAAATGGTATTCTCGAATTTTCCTAGGAATCTATTTTACTTTTAATCTGTTATTCAGTACATCAGTAATTATATTTGTTGGTTGGAAGTTTAGTTTCAACAAAAGAAAGAGGAATGAGTTCTTGTTAGTCTATATAACGAACAGAATCGTTATCAGGAGTAAGTGTTTTGTATAATCTTTTACATCTTTTCATTTTCACTGCATGATTACACAAAAAATCTTTCACTAATCCTAAGTAGTTTAAGCTCTTCACAAGGGTGAGATCCATCAGGCTATTCGCAAGATAGGAACTAATTAGCATTAACTCCTAAATTTCGCGCTAAAACCCTGAAGATAGTGTCTCTTTGTTGATTGATTCGGGAGCATAATATAGTTACTCTATTATTATCAATGATGATCATATTTGTATTGTATTAGTGATCATAGTAAATTAGGTCCCATGTTATATTGCCCAATCTAATATGTCCAATTTCGTCCCACTGATTTTGGCAGATTCATTTTAATTTAAATGCTTCACTAAATTAATAAACGGTTTATCATACTGTTTTTTTATTATCGGAATTGTATTACAAGCAGGTTACATTCTCCTCTCTTAACATCTCTTCAATTTCTGAATTTGCATTGGACTTGACAAAATTAAGGACAATGTTTTTATACGAGAATAACATCTAAACCATATAGAGTCGAAAAATATTTTCCTAAGAATTATGGGAGAAACTTATGCTTAATACATTGTCAGCTGAGAGAATAACTTTATTGTCTTCTGTGGTAATCTAGTGGTTGTAAATGATTCAGTTGGTTTATCTCAGTCATTGTGTTACCTAAGCTTTCTGAAGTTAATTGGCTGGAAGTTGAACCATCTAACATTACCATAAATCCAACTATTTTTTTCACGATCTCATAGGAGTTAGGGTTTTATTCATAACAAATCAACTACAGTCTAGCAATCACTTTCATAATGATTCTTAGAATGATTGTTATTGAAATGAAATTGAGAACATCGAAAGGCTCTATCTGAGTCACGTTTATCTCAGTTTATCCACTGTAGTTCAATATTTGTTATTTACACCCTAATTAATTTATGACATTTTCTAGTGACGTGAATATTTCTGATAGTATGCCTTCAGTGATGAATTTCATGTGTTTCAGATACTTTCAAATTGTTTGAGCTGTGATAAAAGTTCTTTTCAAATCATGTTAAATCCTAAGTTCAATCGATATTAAAGTTTTACAAATTTAGTAGCTTGTTCTTTTAGACCCCACAATTTCGTAGCAGTGAAGAAAATAAATGAAGGTAATCTCAGCTACTTTATTCATGCATTAAAATAATTTTGTTATTCCTCTCTCATATTCATTAATTTTCATTGAATATCTAGGTGAATGATGGACTTTCTAGTAGTAATATAGATTCGCTTTCGTAGATCCTACTCCAGCGTACAAGTTAATGCTACACTGTTTTTATAGGTCGTTATGGATGTTTTCTCTATTTTGTCAAACTGATACCTCTATTAAACACCTATGTGTATAATTTGAAATCTTTGATGTACAAATCAGTCTTCCATGGACAACAATAAAGTTTGTATGTTACCGATAATTTTACTCCTGGATCTAATTTGTTTTCAGCATTGTATTTTCGTTTCTTGTTATTTAGATCTTTTATCTTTTAGATGTATCCATTTAATTTGTTTTAAAATGTTTGGTTCACTCAGCACCCATATAGTTTTGTTATACTAACTCAATATGTTTGATAAAAGAAAAGAAATAAGTAAATAAATCTTGGATATAAGTTATTTTTCACACTTAGTTTGTTTAAGTGCATAATTATGAATATGTTTCTTTTTTATCAGTCGTCAGGAGGATTACTGATCTGTGTGGATAACAATGATTTGTGATGATTATGAAAGACTTCAGATTTCACGGGAATAATATTATCGCTGTACATGTTTTGATGTCTACGATCGATAATAATAATAATAATGATACTTATTACTATTATTATTATTAGTAGTACAGAAATATGTTCTTACCTTTGTTTTTGTTAAAAATATATTAGGTTTAGGTTTTCCTCCAGTTTGCAACTTAGGTTACCTATTCCAAGCTATTTTACATAAAATTCTCTGTAAAGTTATTTGATTTCCGAAAAAACCTTATGTTCTGTGTCCACATAAGTGAATAAAGATGTGTTTCATAGCTATGGAATGTGACTATATTAAACTCAGTGTTTTATTTTTCTGTGAAATTTGATCTAGATACTCCTTCGACTTTTACAACTCAAGATAATAATAACTATAGGTCTTGTAATCTACTTCCATCCGAATCGTTTTCAAATATACCGGTTACAGTTTGGTAAGTTGATATTGGTCTATTTTCGAAAAAAGAATGACTTCTTATTAATTATATATATTACGTAAATGAAAAGTAGAATGTTTTAATGCTATATAAAATAGTTTCCTCTCGTGCGAATAGCATTTTTCGCAAAAGTATAACACTACTTATGATATGTCAGGGACTATTGTTAGGTTAAATCGTTTAAATACATAGAACTACTTTCGTATGCTGAATGATCTTTAATGACATTTATTTTAATTGTGAATACAAAATCAATGTAGTATATTTATATGTCTAGTGAAATGCATTTTTAGTTTTCTTTAATTTGATTATTCTGCTGTGTGGGCTTAGTGTATACAATATCTAACAGGACAGACGAGTGTAAATAAGCTTGTTTAAACTAGTAAGAGGAATCTAGGTGTAGATTGTAACACTTGATGAAGTATACGTGACCAGAGGAACATCGGGCTATTTGTGTAGAGATACAAGCATTTTGTTACTGATCGAAACGACATCGTCTATTGAATAAACTAATTAAAATGCTTAATAAAGTTATAGGCGTACAAACGTAGATATGAATGAAGATGCTATAAACCACCCTACTGTCTGAACTGAATAACTCACTGAAGAAACGCTGGTTAGCCACGCAAAAGTTCTCCGATGGTCGATTGAGTAGGAGAAATTCAAACAGCTGTACTTGTTTCTATAGATTTATATGACTAGACCTGTGAATAACTGGACCACAACTCAGTATTACTATGAAGGTGCAATATATGCAGAAATAAGGCATTGAAAATACGCACTTGGAGTACTACAGACATATTTATTGGATGGCAGATATTAATAGATAAATTGAATGTTCGCAGTCAGTAACTAGTCATTAAGAATTAAGCGTATGGAGATCTCCGAAACATAGCTTAAAAAGTTTGTCAAATTTTATGCGTCTTTTGCACTGAAGTGATTGTTGATGCCAAATACTCCGAATATGTAAGAGTCAATTATTTTTCACGAAGAAGAAAATTTAATATATTGACAAAACTTAGTACCTAATTTATGAAATAACTTATTTGGTGAATTTTATCTAGTTTATTTGTAATTGTTAGTCAGGCCTTAATTTCTATAAGTTTAATTAATTTCTTACTTCTAGTATAAATAAATCTACTTGTAAAAATTCTTCACACAATACTCTATCAAAGTCGTCAAGTCGTCGGAAACAAAGTTTTCCATTCAAGATGCCAGGTGGTTCAGACCTTATTCAATTGCCTTTTGTTTATTCAAATAATCGTTTTTGTGATTTGCCACTTCAGAGCGTTGAATTATCAGTAAATAATAAAGGAAGTACACTTTTAAATGAATCTTCGGGTTCATCCTATGCATCTGGTAGTACATTAGATGATACCAGTGATGAAAAAGACTCAGTATTTTTAGGATTTACTCATATGGGATCATCACGGAAAAGGTTAGCTATTGATTGGGGATGTTTATGAATTCATATGTATATTTTCTTATTTAACATATTTATTTATATTTTGCTTTAGACTTTTTTTGTTAACTGTTTACATGACGTTATACTTTGTAGAACGTGGCATATTTATAATCTTTAATCTATTGTGTGCCCGTTAAATCTAAACGTGCGCAGTTAAAGTTGTAGATTGTTATACGTGCTGAGTATACATTTAGTTTTACATCTGATGAAGATCCCTTTAAGTCACAAACCTGAATTCGAGGTGTATAAATGAATAATGTTAGTGCATTTATTTTTTAACAGTAAAATTTTTTAAAATGTACTTAACATGTAAGGAATCAACTAAAAAAACTTATACAAACAATTTATAATTAGTTCAATAAATAATTAACAGTATTCAAATGCCTGCTATTCTAATCATTTTTTTATAGACGTAGACTATTTCGGTATTCTTATCATACTTTGCTAAATATTTACAATATTTACTGAGATTTTTCTGAACAAAGAGTGTATTGTATAGTAATGTAAATGTTTAAGATCAACTTCTTAAGATAGTATAAGCTATCAGTCCAAAAAGTTATATATTTATCATCCGGTTAATCTCCTTTTTACTGATTCATAAAGACCTAAATAATAGTTGACTGACTATCTGATAAAAGCCGGTATACATGGGTTATATCACTTGTTATTAATAGATAAAAAGAGTATAACAAAGAAGAAATGGAACACTCTAGAACTGAGAAAATTCCAGGGGCGAAGACAACATATTTTTGTTTATTAGATATATACAATTTCATGTATATAGTAACCTATAACAAGCTAAGTAACGTAACATAATGAATAATAGTTATGTGGATTGTGTTCAAGTATTCCTAAGCTTTAATAACTATTGTTTGTATAAAGAAATTATGTACTTCACCGATAGTTAGAAAATGATAAAGATAAACTTCTAGTTTTCATGTCTCAGTTTTGTTTTATAATGTTCTTTCCTTATAGGCTACATTCTCCGGAGGGTTCAGAAACAAGTTTATTCGATTCATCGAGTCAACAAAAAAATAGACATCGAAAGAATCGTATAACAAGTAATCGCCATAATGTATGTCTTTTCCCTTTTTTTCTATTTTCTTGGATGATATTTATGTCGATAACTTGTTACCTACGTTGTGTTTATTGCTGACTACTGCCAAAAATAGAATATAAACTGATATTCTACTTCAGTACAAAGTATTGATTGATAGTCGGTCCGTCATAATCTATGTTAGAGTCTGATATAAGTGTACATTAACCCAAGTTTCTATACTACGTTGGCACGACGAGATAAAGTTAACATGATAAATATTAGTCGGTTTGAAACAATGTGGTAGCAATCATCATAAGAAGGATTAACTATTAACAGCCTAGGAGCTTAATTGGAGTGCCCAAAGAGACGGCTGCTTAAAGCCAGTCACACGCGGTCTTTATGTGGGTGGTTTTACATGTATAAACTCCGTGCTTTCAAACCCTTAACTCTTGGGACCACAACCAAATTAGCTCACCTGATATGGTAGGATCTAAATGAACAAGTGTTCCAGTCAATATAGCTCGGTTGGATCATCACGATAAGTGAGCTCAACCATCACTTCAAGGTGGGAGCTACGGTCGGGTATTCAAAGATAAAAATAATATATTTGTCAAATGTTGGCGGGATTCCAGTTCAATTATTACAGACCACAATGTTGTACTTGTTGAGATTTTTATTGGAGATGTGCAATTACGAATTATGAGAAGTAAACCAACATCGATTAGATTAAAATCCTGTTACAGTAAATTATTATTCAGTGGTAACACTAATCAGGGGATTTCAATACATTTTTACCATGATCCATGTTACTGGGATAAATACTCAGTTTGAAATATTCTAATAATTTTTTATTGATATATAATCGAAAAACCTGTTGTATTTCTTGTTGAGTACACTGGGTCAACATGAAAAAGCCTGGTATTTTCACTCTAGTAAGTGGGCCAGGAAAAAGAAGTGAATATAAACAGTTTTGTTTGAGATATTGAACTCGGAATAGTGAAATCATTAGCACAGTACACGAATGTATTAGATTTTGAATGCTAAAACTTCAAATCAACCAACTTATTAATTATCTACCTTTGATCTTTTTTTTTCAATTATATCGTTTTTCATACATGAATATTTTTGACCGTGATCATTATATAAAGTCTAATAATGCTGATTGTGTGGATTAGTTATGAAATTTTGTTTATTATTTTTAGTAAATGATTCCATAATTTTTAGACTCATTATTGCTATTATTGCCCTGCTAAACATCTTAAAAGTAGATATCAGAACTCATTTTATGGATTCAGTTATGTTTCAATATAATATTTATAGGCAATTCCCTTTTATATTATTTTGTTCAATATTTGCTAATGTATACGACGTCGGATAAGTGTTCAAAAAATCATTCTAATAAATTTAAGGAAATTTCAGTCAGAGTATATTAGCGTTTGAACTTGATTGCTAAATCTCTACAGTCTAAAATGATCTGCATAATTGGTGTGTGTCTCTTTTCACGATATCTTTATGCATCAGCAAGAAATGCAAGTCACTAATTATAGGGTTTTGTGAAATGTATAAAATGATTTTATCTCTTTTTTGTATTGTAGATTTTCTATAAAGTGTATTTATAAGAAAGCGTTCCTATATACTTTTTGTAGGTCACGTCATTAGTTGATCGTGGAAAACCAATCAATTTTTCATCCTATATGACAATTTCAAAGCAAGAAACCAAAAGATATTTTACTAATAAAGAGTCTACTCTTCTACCAGTAAACTCCTCTTTTCCACTACGTGATATATCAGTTACATTGGAACGTTTAAATGATATTCCGGAATACAGTCATACTGATTCAGATTCATCTATTATAAATATAAGTTCCACCTCATCCGAATGTTCTTATCAAGATATCCAACGTTCGACACCAGATAAAATTGAAAACCCTGAATTAGAAAAACAAAGAATGCAAGATGGGTTTTCTCTTTCTCATGATAATTTCAAAAGTAGCGAACAGGGTACTCTATCACATAAACATAACGAACTAAATGAAGACTCTGAGCAAATTAAGAAACATCCATACTTAAATGAGCTTTCAGTCGCCGTAGATTCTAATCAAATAGAAATGCTTAAAATGTCAAATAATCGTCGCAGACCATCTGGTGCGAAAAAATACTCTAAACAGCTTGAAATTCCTGACGAGTTTTTAACTTTGCAGTCTCGAAGTGAAATGGAAGCTGATGAAATTCAAGTGGATATTTTGACGGGAGAAATATATGTTAAGAATATACCTTTGCGGTCTCTAGTTACAGGTTTGAAGCGTCCACGATTTTACCAGTTAGAACTGGATTATAAAGTAAGACTTTTTATATCCAAAAGCCATCATTTTGTAGCTAGTTACTTCCAAATAATTTATAGATTACGTTGTTTTTATTCTTTTCCGATGCTTATTGTGAACATTTTTCATACTATCCTGAGGCTCGTTTATAATCATCTTGTTTGAAAACTGCTAGCATTTCTGAAGGGGTGAGGGGATAGACCCACTCACCGTTAAGAAGCAACATTTGGAGATATTTTTGAATACTTGTTCAGAGTTTCACTTTCAAATGGCTTCACATTATTTCGTCACATTGAATATATCCCCAGTATCTACTGTCTTGTTTTTATTCCTGGACGTGCTTATTAATCTACACGTATTAATTATGGCATTGAGAAATATACTGGATCATATATTCGAGTTTTATTTTCTGATATGTTATTCTTAATGTAGCGTAACTAGAGAAACACCCAGATATCCATGACCCTTCTCCCTAGTCAGAACATATATGAAAACATTTTATGCTTTACTTAATCTAGTGAAATGATTAATATTTGTTTATCGCAAGATTTCATATGATAGCGGATGCCAAAATCAAATCCACAATACATTTTACTAATTTCCTCATAAATTTATTTAACTAACCGTTTGTCGATTTTTCTCTAGCGCATGTATATTTTATAGTCATATAGATAATTTATTGATGATATTATTTCACCTTTTAATAGAAATATTTACCTCAAGGTGGTCGTAGTCAACCTTTTAGAAATTCCAAAGGTCAGAATCCTTTTTCAAATAATTCAAAAAATGTACACAAAGTTAACAAAGTAATTACAACAGCTAGTAAACGATCAAACAAAGAAAAAAAGTAATCATTAAAGCTAATCCAAATAAATTTAATAATGCTCAAATATATTCTAATGTTTTATCATAACATTATTTATTCAGTTATCATAATTTCTCTTTTTTCATCTTTCATTAATCAACAACTATTCTGTAAATAATAATAATAATAATAATAACAAGAACAACAAGAACATCGTCACCGATGATAACACTGAATAACTCTATAATATATTTCTAATGTGTCTATAATTTCGGATTAATTTGTATGTATGTGTAAGCATTTAATTGTGTTCTTGTTTCGTATTTTTGTATACTTTTTATTATTATTAATCCCATTAAGATTTCCATCTCTATGTATATATATATCCTAAATTCTTTTTTTTTATTACTTACTTTGTATATTCGTTGTATAAATCCAACAACAACAAAAAATGTAGTCGTTTATTCTAAGTTTAATTCAGTTCATTTATTCTATATTAAAGTAACTAAAAATTACGTTGATTACACTGATTTTTATGAGTTTTCCTTTTTTACAAAAAAAATTATTTTTCAAATAATCAGAGTTCTCATCGGTAAATGACTTGAGCTTTGACCTTTCAGTGTTTCAAAGTTAACTATTAATCACCATAGAAATAAGATTTTTAAAAATTAATTGAATATTAAAGAGTATTAGATGGATATTTTACGTCTTTCTTAGATTTTTTTTTCAGGAAATACATTAAACTCAAACTGTTCAAATTACTCCCCCCCCTTAGTTTAGAAGAGGTGAGAGTAAACTTTATAATTTAAACTTCAGTTGTCATGATTTTACAAATAAAGTCAATGTTACACTTGGTGTTAAAAATTATCTCTCATTAACTAATTAAATAGCTCATATCGTTTCATTTAAGTTAATGTTGTTTCTTGTGTTATATGGTTTAAATTAATAAAATTGAATTTGGCTATAAATTAATTGGAGACGAAAGCTCGTATCATCCTCAATACAAGTAGGTTATATAAGCGGATTATGAGTGCTTCAAAAATTTCAAGATAAAATTTGCTAGCATACCTAATTGCAGTTGTATATCCTACTATATTTAACATAAATCCTTCATCTTTGTTGTACTCTATACTCTATGAAAAGCCCTGATTTCTGAAATAATTCACAATAGTCAAAGCGAGTGATTTTAAACACATTCATTATTCTAATTCATAACTCGTAATCATACGGGTAGTACTTATAACAACAGTGCGCAATAACCCGTAGTTTTTGATTACCTTCATAACTAATACGTATTTTATATAAAACTACATAGTATCTCTAGAATTAATTATTTACTGTTTTAGAGCGATTTTGACGGTGGTGACCTATTTAAAGTTTTAGGCTGCTTATTTTTCTGCTGCGCATATACTGCAACAAACCTTCCTGTTTTAAAATTTTGTTAATTCGAAAACCTGTAGGGAAACAGAACATTTATTGGGATATCTGCACCTTAGTTTATTCTTTAAAGAAACGAAATGGAACTACGTTGAAAATCATGCATTTAAGGTGTGATGAAAGAAAAAATTAAGCTGTACCAGCTAAACTACGTAGAGAACTTTCGTAATTAATGATAGTTCATGCTGACTACTAAAAATACGAACACTTTTAATAATTAAAATCTGGGTATTTGTTAACAAGGGATTTGTTACAATGTTGGATGATTTAGAATTTCTTACTGTGCTAAAACTTATAGTAGTAAGTAACACAATTACTGTCGTTTAAGACTGATGAGATGAAAGCTTAAGGTTAAAACTGTGTTACATACTACAATTCAATCAGACCACTGATCATTCTTTGAAAATACAAATTAGCTATCAAGTAATAACTACTGGGACTTTTGCTCTTTACTTTTCTCATCTCTTACTAACATTATCGATTTATATTTGTAATTTTTATGACTTAACTACTCTGACATTATCATGAACTAAGAATCTTAGTACACTGCTCAAAAATTGAGCTTACTGCAAACAATGTGTCTATCCAAATTAGTTTATTCTAAAGTAAAGAAGTTTTTTCTACTATCTTTGTGTACTCTGTTCCTTAGAACGCTTAATTTTATAAATTTCGAGAATTTAATCAAGTTGAAAGTGATCCGAAGTGTGATTTGTGCTCAATTTGACCACACGTTTATTTTCCAATCAGTTTTGGATAAAAACAGGTTAGTAGCATAAAAAGTGGTGATCGAGATTCCAAGAGAGCAAAATATGGCCCAACAGAGGATTATCGCAAACTATATTTAATATAAGACGTCTGAAATGTTTCTCAGAAAAATTACAAAACCTATGTAAAGGACTTGTCAGAAGCGTTATCACATTTGGTTTACTAATGTTAGAAGTTTTGAAATTTATAGTAACGAAAATGACGCTTGTAATTAGTCCAAACAATCGTGTTCTTAATTCATTTCATACTGATACAAATAATCTCTTCTACATAGTGTTAATCTGTGTCTCAATGTATGAACTCAAACTTCGAGAAGTTTAATTAGCTATTCATATATTGTACAAGTGATGTACTCGCATTATGTAAACCTCGTGGGTGGCAGTGTGACCTAATTGCTTACTTACGTTTATTACTCCTCGTGAAGGAGCTTAGGCTACTCACCAACACCATCTAATCCTGTCGTGGACGATTCTTTTCATGTCTGCTTCCAATGTGTTCTTTGACCTTTCGCTTTTCCGTTTCCCTTCAGGATTTCGGTTTAACGCTTGCCTCGTGATGCATATTGGTGATTTTCTCAATGTCCTATCCATTTCCAACGTCTTTTCCTAATTTTCTCCTCAGCTGGGACCTGTTTTTTCTCCTATAGTAGGCTGTTGATGACGGTACTTCCGGTCAACGGACATTGAGTATAATACGTAGATAACTGTTCATAAATACTTGTACAATTTGATGATGGTTGTATTAGTTCTCCACATTTCAGCTCCGTACAGTAGGATTGTCTTGACTTTCGTATTGAAAATCCTGACTTTGATATTAGCTGGCAGTTGTCTTGAGTTCCATAGGTTATTCAACCGTTGGAATGCAGTCTTTACTTTGCCAATCCTCGCCTTTACGTCTGCATCAGATCCTCATTGTTTATCGATAATGCTACTCAGAGACGTGAAACTTCCAACTCTTCCAGAGTTTCTCCATCAAGTGTGACTACGTTGGTGTCCTCCTGTCGTATTTGAGGACCTTGGTTTTTCCATTATGAATGTCGAGGCCTGCTGATACAGAGGTTGCTGTTACATTGGTTGTCTAGTTCTGCATTTGTAGATGTGTATGGTGTAGAAGGGCTAGTTCGTCTGCGAAGCCCAAATCGTCTAGTTGCATCCAACCTGCCCGTTGTATTCCGTGCTTCCCGTCAGATGTCGAGGTCCTCGTAATCCAGTCAACTAATAGAACAAATAGAAAGGGTCAGAGTTGTCAGCCTTGTCTGACTCCAGTCCACACTTGGAATGTGTCTGTCAGCTGCCCTCCATGCATGATCTTGCAGTGTAGTCCATCGTTTGAATCCCATATGATGTTGACGATATCTCCGGTACACGATAGTGTCAAAGATGTTTCCATGAAGTCCTCCTATCAACACTATTGAACGCCTTCTCATAGCGGTGGGACGTGATGTATAGTGACGAGTTCCATTCAGTTGATTGTTCAACGATGATCCGTAGTGTCTCGATTTGGTTTGTGCACAATCGATCTTTACCGAATCCGGTGTGTTGATTTGGAGGTTGGGCGTTCATTGAGTCTTTCGGTTCAGCAACACTGTTGGAAACGTTTCCTGGTACTGATATTGGTGTGATGCCTTTGTAGGTCTCACGTTAGCTCAGATCTCCCTTCTTTGGTATCTTGATGAGGTGTCCTTGTTTCCAGTCGATCGGCACTTGTTCCTCCTCCCAAATCTTTATGAATAGAGTGTGAAGCATGTTTGCAGTTACTTTCATGTCTGACTTCAGTGCTTCGGCTAGTGTATTGTCAGGTCCTGTTGCTTTCCCACACTTGATTTTTCTGATGGCTATCTTGATTTCTTCGGTCTTCTGTGGAATGACATCTATAGGAAGGTCTGTGTGTGTTGCTTTGATATCCAGTGGATTTAATGGAGCTGGTCTATCCAAGAGTTCCTAAATTTGTCCTACCCATCTGTCCTTCTGTTTTTGAATTTCAGTGATTGGCCTAGCTTCTTTGTCCTTGATTGATCTCTCTGGTTTACTATATTTCCCTGCTAGTTTCTTCGTTGTGTCATATAGTTGTTTCACATTTCCATCTCATATAGCTTTTTCCACTTTCGTTCGTAGGTCTTCGACGTATTTTTGATTGTTGGCCATGATGCTCTTCTTCAGTTGCTTGTTTACCTCTGCGTATTCATGTTATGTCTTGACTTTTTTTGCCCTTGTTGGCTGTTGTTAACTGCTGTCTTCTTGTTCTTGTTTTCTCGAATCTTGTACACTGTTTCGGTAGAGATCAATTCCTTATCATGATGCTTCTTGCGGACCAGAACCTGACACGTTGAAGTTAGTGCTTCTTTGATCTTTTTTACAATTGTTCTCCGTAGCAGCTTCTTCGTTCAGTAGATCCTATAAGGCTTGGAACCTGATGTTGAGAGTTACCTGAATTCGTTGAGTTTTTCAGTATGTCGAAGGAATTCTGTAGTGATCCTTTTAATGCTGTTCGTTCAGTCATCCAATGCTTCTTTGTCTTCAGTTTCTTCTTGACGATAACCAGATGGTGGTGATCTAAAGCTATTTCAGCTCCATTCCTAGTTCACACATCTTCCACTGACCTAGATTTTTTTTGATACAAATACGGTCGATCTGGTTCTACGCCGTGCGGTTCGGTGAGATCCATATAGCTTTGTGTGTGCGCTTGTGTGAGAATATTGTGCCGCCTATAACCAAGTTGTTGAAAGCACATAGGTTTATAAATCTCTCCCCATTTTCATCCCTTTCTCCTAGTCCATGTATTCCCATGATATCTTCATATTCGATGTTGTCCATTCCGACGTTTGCGTTTAGGTACCCCGTCAGGATGGTGAGATCCTTTCTTGGGTACCTCACTATGATCGATTGAACTAATCTTCCATCAAGTAATCCCTCAATAAAGCTAAACATGTTTTATGACGGTAAAAATATTAAAAGTATAAGGTTGGGAATAAGTATCATCTGTAATTAATAATAATTATCCCATTCAGTATTAATTGCAATAATTCACAATTATAAATTTACCTTACAAAATAGTACTTTTACAAAGGTTTTCAGAAAAACTAAACACAATCCAGGCCTTTTTCAACCTAAACAGCATACCTTAATCCTATGGAACATTCTCAAAGGTATTAAGAACACTGATTGACAACATTTTCATTATATTTTTGAAAGTGAATGATAAACAATCAATTGAAGAATGATGAAATTCATCAAACAATATAAAAATAAAAGAAAGAAACTACTTCTCTCTTTCAAGCAGTAATATTATTTCTTATTTTCTAGTAAACTACTAAATGGTATAAATGATAGTGTCATTACTTTACCTGTTCATTCCCTATATAAGAAACTAATTTATTATTTAGAATAACAGTCAATCATTATGCTTGGAACAACATTGTTTCAATCTTTTGAATATATTAAATTTGATTATTGCATGGACGGTTATAATCATAGCTGAAATAATATTACATAATCCAGAGAATATAAATGTATATGCATAGTTTTCAGTTTGATCTTTGATTATACCTAAGCGTAAAAATAATGATAAAATAACAATATAGGTCTTATAATAACAAATAAGATTTATTATAAAATTCTGTAAACTTTCCATAATTAACAAAATAGAAATTTTCATATCCACCAATTCAATGCTAAGTGTTGATGGAATAGTTTTTAGTATGAAGAACTCATTAATCGTTTGAATATTACTATTGAAAACTGTAACGATGATAAAATGGTTCATCTTATGTCAAGTACCACTTACAATTAATTTTGTGGGAGAAAGAAATCTCGTGTCATGCGACAGGTTACCGAAATATAGCTAATTCGTATGCCTATTTTCGAATTAATCAATAAGGAATTATCTTCTGTATCTTTATAGATTTCATGTTTTTGACCAATATATATTAAAACGAAAAGATAATAGTCCCATATATTTACTGAGGCTTAATCAATTTGTACTGAATCACGAAGTTATCCTTTTTCAACTGTCTGATATTTATCGGCTAATCTACCCGCAGTTTCATAACAGTAAGTGAAATTTTAATTTTGACATGCCAATGAGGATTCATAAGACAAAAAACTATTGTGAAACTAAATTATAGTACTCCATGATAGTTCGTTACACTAACAACTAGCAGGTTAAGTAGATTAATGAAAATGTTTATAACCACAGTTCCATCCTTCAAAGACTCATGCTTTAGCACGAGTTTATAAATGTTACTAAGTGACGATTGTTAACAAGAATAATATCTATCCGAAATTGGTCTATTTAGTTTCATACATTCAATTATCTCATACCGCTTGGTTCTGTAGTTTAATTTTTTCACAGTTGATTATTCTTTACAAAATGAAAGGAGGTGGATTTTTGTTGTTTATATAACTTAAAATTTAATGACAGGTTTTTATTGAAGGTCATTTGGATGATAAACTAGCTTTATCTAGACAAAAGTCAAGGGAATTTAAGTAGTTTGAACTTTCATTCTGAAATATTTTGTTTTATCTCACACAAGATTCGGTAGTATGCAATTACACAATATAATAATAATCAGTCAAATAATTTGTTTATCCTATTTCATGCTACTTAATAATCTCAAAGTAGTATAATAAAGATTAAATTAAATGGTTGTGTTATCTAATAGTATTTTCAATATTCTCTTTATTCACTTGAATGAATAGAATGGATTTACTTTGAGCTAATCAAACAAACAAAACGTAAATCGATTAAGAAAATTGTTAGACTAACCTCCTAGTGGTCCACCAATTAAATAACCAGTTGCTTCAGAAAAAAGAACCATAGATAAACTTCTATCTACCTTTTTGTCACCCATAATATCAATAACCATTGCATGTGAAAATGCAAAACTTGGTCCTATAAAAATACTATAAGATATGCCGTAGGCAATTAAAGATGAATAGGTTGGATAGAATGGCATTATCATGGTGTGTATCGATATAACAAATAAACAAGCGGCTGAAAGAAAACGAATATCTAATTTTCTCGAAAAATGTCCAGTAAGTCCAATTGCTATTCTGCTTAACATATTAGATAATCCGACGTAAGCAAGTAAACCATTGGCTGTTTCCTCCTTCAATCCACTGCTTATACCAAAATTAATGAAATGACCATATAGTATAGAATCAGCCATATAACTTAAAGAACGATTGACGAGGAAGCTAAGAAAAAGAATATTTTTCAAGCTAATGAACGACATTCTCCTTTTCTTTATCTCATAACCAAATAAATCTCCAACTTTCTCATCATTTATCTTAGAAATCATTAAGTCAACAGCTTCTTTAGGTTCGTCCACTGAAGTTAACGATAAAAGTCTAGTTCTGCCAGGCAAATCTTTACACTTGTATAATGGTACCATGACAGCTTGACTTTGGTAAATGGTAGTTCCACTTCGTATCATTTGATCAATATATCCTCTAGACTCATATGAAAGTTTTGGATGGTCCAAGTTTAAATGTGAATTCGTAAAACGGTGCTCAGATGAAGTTATTTTATTTTGTGAAGTATTGTATTTAGATTCTTTGGTAGATGGCGTATCATCAGAGTTCCCATCTTCATCAGTTTGATAATCGACTTCATTTTCTTCGAAAATTGTATCTTCAGTCGGCTTGACATGCTTTAAAGCATAAGAACGATAGTCTGATGAGAAATTTGGATTCATCGAATCAATACATTTTTCCTCTACGATCACAGTAAGTGGTTTTGGATGAACCAACAGACTTTTTGAAGTTAACTCTTTTGAAATTTCCTCTACCTTGACAAGAGCACGTTTAATAACTGCACTTATTAGATTTTTAGTGTATTTAGTATCATGAGCCTGAATGATGCTCGAAGTAAATGAATCACCAAAAACTGGTGTTGTTTTTGTCTTTGTCTGAGCCATTGTTATTGCAGCTGTAGATTTATTTACATTAGGTGTTTGTTCCACACTTGCTTGCGAATTAATAAATGCAGTTGATCCCGTGTGAGTAACATGATCAGTGAATAACTTATCGATTCCACTTAAACGACTATCAACTAAGAATTGTGACTCTGGTAGATTAGTTTTAAAGTCGCTCAGCTGATCACATACTAAAAATATGATTGGAAGAAACAGAGTGAGACTAGGATGTGGCATTACTTCTGGTTTAATATTCTCCGCGTTGTCAAAATAATCATCAACTATTGTCTGAATTCGTTCTAATAAATGTGGTTCTGGGTCGTTGATAAAATTTATTGGACTAACCGTAACCTGATTTGAATTAGTTTTGTCATAAGTAATTTTGACAAACTCCACAACACCAATTATATCTTGTCCGGTTATCCGTGAATGTATTGCCTCTGATGTATTTCTTTGTACAGTATTATCAATGCTGGTTAGTATACTGCCACCAGTTGTACTTATAAATGATTCATATGTATTTGGTGGGCCTGTAACAGATTTTAAACAAATTGTAGACGCTACTGGATCGTTAGGTAGTAAGATAACGGGTTCTTGAATTGGTTCAAGAGGTAATGGTTTGTGTAATAAACTTAAAGGTATAACATTAAGATGGAATAAAGCTAATGAAATTAAAGCCATACGCCAGGTATAATTTTCAATCATATAACTGCATAGTAGAGTATAGAATAATGTCCCAAAACCGCCACCGCTACTACAAATAGCCAAAGCCAATATTCTATACCGATCAAAGTATCCTGCCATGATAGCTATAATACGAACAACACTGATACCCATTCCGACGCCTAAAATATCGGAGATAAAAGAAAAAAATGGTATATTTCAATAATGTTGAAAACACAACAGAATGAACTTAATTCAGGAAAAAAATGGCTATATGAATATAACTTGAAGATCTATCACACTTCATGGAGTATAGATCTCTAGTTTATTATAAGAATAAGGTTGGCCTTAATTAGGTGTCAAGCAAATATGTTTCCATAGATAGTTATGCTTTACAACGTAATCATTTTTTTATTGAAGAAGATGGTTTTTCGAACATCATTCAACTTCACTAATGACTTAAATCAAGCTTAAGTGTTTTCGAATTTGTAAACACCATAGATCAAAAACTTTATTACGTTATCTTTTTAGAAAATGAATTCAGAATAGTTACCCTCACTTAAAGGATCATGGATGATGTAACAACAGTAGTTCGCGTGTGACATCATAAATTTGATCAGTAAAAGTTGTAATTCATAATAAATGTCTCAAACCAAAGCAATAAATGTAACTCACTTGTTAAGTTCAATTTTGTGAAATTAGATATAAGCCTGACATTTTATGTGTTAACTAATCATATTGATCGACTGATAAAAACATGACAGAACGAGTGACGTTGGAGGCTTAAAATCGACAGTTGAAAATCAAATGCTGTATTCACTTAATTATCACTCTTCTATGTAGTTAATAACAGCACAAGATACAAAGGCTAAAGAGATTTACTCGTTCTTATTGCTACCTATAGGGATCTACATTAAAATACTAACTGGTCATACTGAAAATACAATTTATAATTATAGAGTAATGTAATGCGTTGATCGACTAATGTCACCCAGCAAACTATAAATTGTAAATACATTGTAACTTATCATTGTAATTTACACTAATCATACATCACTCAATTCATTATCTTCAATGATTCAGTTAAACTAGTAATTAATTGAAACATTTGTTGTTAGTATAGTCTTAAATGAATAATATATGATACATGTAGATCGGAACTTTGAAATTAATATCAATCTTGTTAGGGAAAATTCATCAACTATTCGGAAGTATAATTAAAATTACAGATTGTCTTAAAAGACTGTTAATATTTATTTCATGTTTCAATTAAGTATTATAATGATTTATTTATGTATATATCATAGTGAGTATTATCGAGATTTAAAAAAAGAGAGATGTATTTCATTTATCATAATAATAAAATTTTCTTTAAATGAAATAGTCGATGGAGCTCTACTGAATTTCCAAAGCACATTTTTCATGAATGTATTTACATTTTTGGTCACTGATGAATAATAAGTAGTAGAAACATAAGCAGTAAAATATACTTTCATTTGTAAAGAAATTCTTTAATAAGTATGTTTAATTAAAACAGAATTAATTTACCTCCAATTAAAGTATACGTTACGAAAAATCCCCAATAACTATTAAAGAATACTGAAGTAATCATAGCAATACTGGTTATCATCACAGCAACAATAGTAGCACGTTTAGTGGCTACTACATCCAATAAACGATTATATAATGGTGCTAAACATTGATAAAAAAAATATTATTCAATTTTAATTAACAACAAAATTGTATAGAAGAGTAAATAATCAAAAACAACGCACTGATATAATTCAATGTGATGTTAACACTTGTGAAGTAAATCACACCATATGATGAAACGAATAAATGATGGATTGGATTGTAGTTTAATGAACTAGAAGTTTAATTTTTGTCAATAAAGTGGAAGATTTATTTATCACTGTATCTATTTTATAGTCGGGATATTGGGTTAGTATGAATTATTTTAAAGATTATAAATAAGAAAAAACCGAGGTTTATTCTCAAGCTAATGGTAAATGTGTAGACTGTTTCAATGTCACGGCGTGTATATCGGAACATTATGTTGTCCAGCAAAACTGAAAGTTATTATTTTCTATTGACTGTGTTACAATTAATTTCACTCAAAGAAACATTTTAATCTATTTAACTAATGCTGGATTATTAAGACTACAATTTCACCTTTACAATTTAATGACATAATCTAGGTTTTAGGTTTTAATACTCCTGATGTAAAGCAAATGGGTATAATCCTTATATAAGTAATATGTTGTAAATTATTTACAAGATTATCAGTTTGATCTATATATGATATCTATTTTCTGAACTAACCAATTTTTCCTGCTTAGATTCCTAATAACATTGTATCAAACTACTCAATCTGTAACTAATAGATTCTGTCAAATGCATTATATCATTAAGTCTATCAACTATAATTTAATGTCAGAAAGGTTGTGTGGATATCATAGTAATTTCAATGGTTGAGATCATGAGTCAATTAAAGCTAGACCACCATAGAAAACTTGGAGGCACTGTACGACCGTTTCGTTCTATTGTGGGACCTCGCCTCACGAGATTCGAACCTAGGATCTAGACCATTAAGCCGGCATCCAACGGTGTTAATGTCTGAGGAGTCGTACTATAGGACGAAACGGCCGTCCAACGCCCCCAGGTTTTCCACGGTGGTCTAGATTCAATTGACTCATGATCTCAACCATTGAAATTAATATAATTTAGTGGTTAAATTTATCGATTTTTAAAAAATACAGTTTTCAGAGCCAAACGAAGACATATTGTAGTTATTTATATGAATATTAATTATATTAGTAACTTGATCTTGATGTAAACTCAATTAGTTAACTGTTTTAAAGTTCTGACTTAGATTAATAGAAGAAAACAGGTAACAAATGTCTAAGAAATTTTCGTGTAAGATATAATCTTATAGTGAATGAGGTCACTATGAAAGATGAACTATAAAGTCGCATATCCTTTTGATTAATATCTATACAAATAAGTACCAGTAACGGAAAAAGTTCCTTTCTGAACTTGGAAATCAAATTAAAATTGTTCATTATAATCAAATAACTAAACACCTCACATAATTAAAACTTGAAAAAAATCATTAAACAAAAGGAAATTTTTTAACCAATTTATTTTTGTATGAGTTTCCTGTCAATGAAATTTTATAAGGTAACAAACACGTTGTCCACTGGTTAAAGGTCAGTGAAGTAAGATAATTTTCCACAGTCATTTCGATGACCACGTTTAATAATTTTCATCACTTCAATTGTCACTAAACATAATTAGATGAATCTTAAGTACATATTAAGAAATGGTGCCGATAAGAAAAAATGAACTTAACGAATCTGGATATATAACTTAACATGGTATAATACATACCTAAACAACATGTTATTGCAAATTGTCCTGTCATAAGCCAAAATAAATAACTAATTGAAACTTCTAATGCTTCTTCTAGTCCAGGGTAGAATAGAGCACCAACATTAAGTATACCATAATGGCTTGCTATCATAAGGAATGCGCATATTGCTTTTATCCAAGCTGGACGACGATCTATGCATCTTTCTCGTTCAGAGAGTATATCTATCGGATTTTTTGTTTGAAAATGCTGCGGAAATATTAAAATACATAAAAAATTACCATTTATAGGAATAAATTAAGAAGCTGTTTATGTATAAATATAATATCTTTAATTAATAATAAATGGTTTATTTCAAGAGTATTGTCCTGTTACTATTAAAAATCAAAGTTTAATGGTTTAAACAAATTGTCCAGTAAATTCTACAAATGAACAATTCTATTAGTCAGTACTGAGTATTCATGGTTGATGTTTAGGATGGAACCAATAGTCAAATCCTATGTAACTTTACCAAATAATCTGGTGAATAAAATGAAAATAATGAAAATGTATTACACATTATCAATGATCACTCTCTTTGATGATTCTGATTTCCTAAGAATACAGTACACGATGTTCATTTGTATAGATGGAAAGATTTATCTACTATCTGTAAAGAAAAGATCAATCATTATTTATATTATTCACTATTCATATTAGTGTGAATGTGATATTTTTTACATGGAATTATACTAATGGTTTAAATTACATCTGACCTTGTATTAGAGTCTGTTAGATTGTTTTATAGCGATCGATCAATATCAATTTACAAATTAAATCTTAATTTGGGGCTTTCTTTTAATTTAGCTTTTACATAATTAATAAAGTGTGCTGAAGATTTAGCTTGTTATTCAAAGCATGTCATGCTATATATAGGAACATATTTTGTGATTACTGGCACTCATTTTTGAGTTATTTTTAAAAGTTGAGAAAAGAGAAATGCCAAATGAAAACTAAGCATTTTTCATTCTGATTATTTATCTCAAATCTCTATCCAGGACAGTGACTTTTAAAAAAAAATCTAGTTTACTATTAATAGGATAGTCTATTAACAAAAATTTCTGTGTTCTGTTCATTGCATCAGAAATAGAATAGTGAAATGAGAACAGTCACCAGTAAAACATTATTACACTCAAAAATTCGTTATAATATCCAAGGTTAGGCATAAAGCTTGAAGAAGATCTAATGACTGTCGTCACTAAATAAGGTATGGCTAGATACTCAAAAAGGACTATGGTTAAGATGAAATGTTTAACTTGAGTATGTTACCTAATAATGACTCGTTAAAATTAGTAAATCACTACTACTAGATTTATAAAAGTCGTTAATGATCACGTGGAAACATTCGAACCTTTGAATTAGTTTGAATAGACGGAATATAAAAGGTGAATTTGTACTTTTGTGCAATGAATATTTCAATGGGACTGTTTACCTCTTTTCCTAAACTGACAACTACAAATCCAATAAGATATTGTTTTAAAACGAATTCTAGGTTTACATACAACGGTAACTTTTGCTAAATATAAAACTATTGATTTCTTAATAAACAGATATCACTACTTTAAAGATGACTTTATTCTCAAACAGTGATGATGAAGCTATGGGTACTAGGTTTAAATGCCAATATGAATATAAGCACTAGAATGTAAATGCTTCATGTTGATAATTTCCAAATTGTATAAAACTTGTATTCTGTTATCCCATTGATAAAGATCTAGCAAAAGTATAATAAAATTTCAATGATTGAGATCATGAGTCAATTGAAGTTAGACCACCATGGAAAACCTGGAATCAGTGAATGGCCGTTTCGTCCTATTGTGGGATTCCTCAGCAGTGCGCATCCACGATCCCACTCGCGGGAATCGAACCTAGGATCTTAATGCTAAACCACTGAGCCTGCATCCAACGGTGTCAGTGTCTGAGTTTAACTAATCCACGAAACTGAGCGACATATCCACCATTGTAATCAGTGGGTTACTATCTCACAACTGACCTGGTTGAACTCCACTGGTTACTACTTCTCACTAGAACTCCAGGATAAACCACTTGAAACCAGTCACTAGTGATCATATGTTGATTAGTATCACCTCCTGGGTTCCAATCTCGCAAGGCGGGATCGTGAATGCACACTGCTGAGGAATCCAGTGCTTCCAGGTTTCCCATGGTGGTCTAGTTTCAATTGACTCATGATCTCAACTATTAAAATTACTACAATCTTCACAAAACCCCTTCTGATAATAAAATTTGTAAATGCATGAAATATTATATCATATTTCAAAATGACCCAATATATCATTACAAACTAATTTAATTTATTCCAAGATATCAATAACAACAACAAGAAACAACACACATTCTTACAACTAACAATATAGTCACTATTTTAAAAGTATTATATGAAGTTTATGAAAAATATTTTATTCCAGGTATTTTATTGTAGCAATTTTAGTTGATGAAATCTTTTCTCTTTTTTTGTTTTGTTTGTTTCTTCATAAAATATTTTTATGATGTCACCTATTTTACATTGAATAACCAAATCCAGTGAAATGATTTTTTTTTATTGTTTTACGTATTTTATTGTTGTTTGTTAATATGGATGGTATTTTTGATATTACAAACTGAATTACTTTAAGTAGTATTATAATCGATTAATGGTGTTTATGGTTTATGAAAATACCATAGTAAGATACTTGTTTATTTTTTTCTTCTTCTTCTTCTTTCTAATCATTAGAACATATTACATTGGACACATTGAATGGTGAAAATGATTCATGTGTTTAAAAAAATGAAATTACTTTTACATAAAATGACCTTAAGTAAATTGGCATTAAAATACAAAGAACATGAAAGGATTGTAAGATATATTGGGTAACTTTTATTAATCAATCAATAAACTTCATATAAAGTATTAATAATTAATATATCAGAGTAATAATACAGAATGCAGTCGTGTAAATCAATGTAAAAAATATTTGCTAATATGATATATTTATCACTTATGATGTTTACAATTGTAGTGTGTACTACTAATGTCAACAGATTTAAGTAATATTGATTATCAATCGAAAGTGGAATGTCTGGCGACATAAAGTTAAGAAGATCGAAATGATGAGAATGAGAATAGAGAGTGATTGATATGAAAATGAAGGAATAATCATGTTTAAGACAATTGATGGATATTTTGCAAATGAAGTATTTACTATATAGTTTTTTTTTCTTCAGATTTTAATAAGAGTTTCTGTAATTTCGTATTCAGAAACATATGATTATTCCCATTAGTGTTCTCGTTCACTACACTATAACTTAAAATATGAAATAATGAGAGTTTATGATCACTTCTTGTGATATAATGATGAGGTAATTGAAAGAATTATCCTATCCATATGTATAAATTAGACTTAAGCTTCTATAGAAAAAATAATTATTTGAATTTCTCTGTAAATGAGATATTAATGAATAATAAATTGAAAACTATTTAACATGCATAATCATCACTCATATTTGTTAGTGAATTTGATAGAACAATACTAGAATATTCATATGGCTGATGTATCCAGTAGACCAAATATCTTACAAATCGCAAGTCAGATTACTTAAGAAAGTATATGTAGGTACTAACGGATGTTATCCATACTTTCCCTCATTTTCAGGCAATTTTTTTAAATTTTTAGTTTAGCAAACTAATTTATAATAAATTACTGACACGTTTTATTCGATGGAAACCTACTAGCACCAAATTTAAATTTTGAGCTCCCTGCCAAATATTTAACATAAGACAAGTATTCTGTAATGAGGAGTTATGAAAATTGCCATCCATACAAAGACTTTTTCGATTCATTCAAGATTAGTGACTAGATAATATGACATTACTTACTTCTCGATGTTCAATTGGTGTACAATCACGTAATATGTTTTATAACTTTCTCAGAAATATACGGATTGTTTTCCATATAGCTAATAAAACTTTCTAGACCACCGTTTAATTGAGACCTTAAATGACAGTCACATTTCCCAAGGGTTGAACATAAAAATTAAGAGGTGGGGAATTTTATAAATTTTTAATTTCCCTCCATACGTATCTAAGGTTCGACTTGAAGAATTACTTATGACATCAAACCACTTAAAAGTCTAATTAATTAATTTGATTTTAATCTTATGATTAAGTGAAATGCAAACAGAATTTCAATTAACAACTGTCTGAATCTCTTATAATGATCAGTATGTGGACGAATATCACACAGTAATAGAGATTTCGATAATACAATGAGAAGACGAGGGTTATCAGAAATATGTGATGCATTTGTTCAACACATTTCGAAAAATCTGATCATACATATACTTGTTAAGAAATTTTTATATGAAAACTAAAAGGTCAACTAAACAGGTTGAAGGTAAGCCGTAACATAAAAAAATAAAGTACACAAATACAATGTGATAACCACCCTAGTTAATAAATCATTATTACCAGAGAAGGTTAAAAGTAGAAGCAAATTGTTTTTAACACATGAAGGGGGTTTCAGTTTCCGTATATCTAAGGCATTAATAAGCCTTAGTATACTCCCTTGAAGGCTTTTGTACAAGACTACAAATGCTAAATTGATATCAACCAAATGTTTCGCAATGATGTGGGATGTTTGTCTATCCTGTGATCTTATTTGACCATTAGAATTCACTTTTTCTGCAGCCATTCGCGTATGTGTTCCTCCACCCTTACTTGAAGACCACTATTGCTTCTCCCTATGTACGTGTTTCCTCATGTATATGTAAATTGACAGACACAATGGGATATGACAGAATCGCTTACGTGCTGTTTGGGTCGAATTCATTCAATTAGAATGAACTAAAATGATTTTCTAATCATAATATTTCTTTCAGTGAAAATATTCTTAAGTAATTTTATTTATTAACTCAATAATAAAATTTACTTGCATCAGACGAAAAATTAATTATTCGTTTATAAAGCAGTAAACCAACTTTACGAATAATTATGGGAGGCCTGCTTGAATATCTGGGCTATCAGTTCCCGCCATCTAGATATTTCAACAAATTAACTGTCTTTTGTTTGTTTTAACAGATCATCATGTTAATTAATTGCACAATGTGATAAGGTGCGTTTGTGAAAAGTTCACGACTTTTCGCTGTACAAATTAGGAGAGAACACAACCAGAATTATTGCGGTTGTTGGCAATATACATCGAAAAGAATGTACATAATTTAGATTCCTGAACAGCTAACACCTAGTTGGCGATCATTCAATATTTATCTTCAGAGTCGATCAAGAAAGAAGGAACGGAAACTTGTTGAAATGCTATACTATACCAAAAATATAATATTGAATAAAGCTAATAGTAACAACAATTATTAAAGTAATTGATCCTTTTTATAAATTTCGATAGATCAATGGGAAGACGGGCTTGATCTGAAAAATGTTATGTATTTGCGTTATACATTTCGAATAATCCGGTCACACTTACACTTGTCAGGACATTTTATATGAAAATTAATGAAGGTCAAGTAAATGAAAGTTCAAATAAAAAAGTAACAAAGGGGAGAGAATCAATACATCACATTTTTCAGATCAACTCCGTCTTCTCATTGTTCCATTGAAACAATTATTAAGGAAAATTACTTTTATTCATCCGTTTGTTAACTCTCATCAATGCAGTAATATGTGTATTTCGATAACTTTTAAACAACATTCTTCTATTTACTTTGAATTACCACCTAGTTTTATTGATGAAGTATCCTCACTCTTTAACAAAACTATTTAAAACTAGTTGGACAGTTTAGTGACAATATAAAAAACAACTGTATGATTGGTGCAGAAGCTAATATTAATGTAAATATATACACATATGACGACATTTATGCTATTATTCTACCAAAAATTATGTTTATAAAGATTATCCTTGTGAAATAGCTTAGGCATAAAATCCTCTTGTATCTGGTCAGCAATGTTCGGTTTACAGTCAATGTTCTCGAATGTTTTCTAATTGAAAAAGTCTAGAAAAAATATTAAATTATGTGAATGTAGAATTTTAACCTAAATATGTTATTTCAATAATTGAAATCATGAATCAATTGAAACTAGACCACCATGGAAAAGCACTGGACGGTCGTTTCGTCCTATTGTGGGACTCCTCAGCAGTGAGCATCCACGACCCCGTCCCTCGCGAGATCCGAATCCAGGACCAATCAATCTCGCGCGCTAGTGCTTGACCATTAGACCACTAAGCCCGAATCCAAAGCTGTTACTCCAACCAATCCACGAAATTGCGTTATGTTAATAAAAATTTTTTTAAAACAATCGGGAAATATTATTATCAAGTTAAATTCTCTTTAAAAATTCGACAGTGATCATCTATAAACATTAAAATTAGTATATAATTTCTTAGAGTTAATAATGTATGGTATTTGTTTAAATTACTAATGATTTAGTGTGGACAGGTACTTATTTTATTCACTGACAATGATATCAATCATATATTTAAAATTTTATTCTGAGTCAATAAAAACAAATATGAAAAGGTGTTGAATTTGTCAATGTTTTGACTAGATCTATAATAATCATAACAATATGTAAACACTATCAGGTTATTTTGTTTAAAAATCATTTTAAAAAAAGAGATTTTAAATTCAACAGTTTATCCTTTCAGTTATTGTAAGTAACAAATTTATGTAGTTTTTTTAAAAGTTATTGGGCTCATTAATGTTCCAAATAGTAACAATATTCAGTAGTTCATGTTACTATGATTTAGGCTTTGCCTGTTTATTTTTGAATATAATTGAAATAGCATAAATTGTATTAAACTATTGAAAATTAAAAAAATCACTGGACATTCCGTTTGTAGATGCTGGATAAATACCTAAATATAATCAAACACTAAAACAAACTGAACGCCTCAGTTTCTTATAACAAACTCAATAACTTTAGACAACTGATCTTATAGTATACATTTTCTTTTCCTTTAGTTTAAGTAATTTGTATCACACGGCGGGCTTGAACTAACGTCACAGATGAGTTACAACTTTACTTCTCATATGTAGTTGGTTACATCGACTGTAATTTTTCACTAAGAATCCAAGAATTTCATTTTGAAACTGGCCGCTAGTGAATTTAAAGTGTTTATCAACAGGACATTCTTTAAGCTTGAAGATTATTTTTGTTACAAACTAATGATAGTCTCAAAACAAGGTAAAAGTAAAAAGTCGATGTAGTCATGAAGTGTATTCAACCTTTCTATGCAGTTTTCTTACTAGAAGATGAAGTCAATTTTTTAGGGAAAAACTCGACTATTCTTCTATTTTGTCCACATAATGTATCCTTCAATAGTTTTATCGCAGTAGAATAAATATTGTTCTTCTTGTTTGAGATTCATCAGTTTGCGATATGTCTACCACATTTCATGCCAAAACTTTGATTCATTAAGTTAAAATTAAATATTCGACTAAAGACGCTAATATGTTATCAAAATTCAGTTACTCGGTGAACGACATTACAATAAATGTTGTCCTTCGTAGAAACTAAACAATGTAAAGTTTACTTGATGTAATGTAATCTTAATAAATTGTGGGAAATAATTTTTAATATTAACATCAAATGGATTTTGTGCATTATCATAGATCTGTCGAACTGGTTCGCTAAACAAATAACGTGTGGTAACACGATATTCTTACCAAATCAAAATGTGTTCTATTAATTTTTTTAAACATTCTTGAATACTTTCTCACCTTTCTCATAAATTATTCTTTCTCAAGAGAACAATGAAAAACCATGCCTACATACAATATAAGACCAAACTTTAGATTTCTAGTTAAAAAAACAGAGAATATCCGTAAGAAAATTGAATATCTCATGTGTTACTAAAAATAGCTATGAATATTGTTATTGTTACCCACTTGGATTATTCAACCAAACCAGTCAAAGTAAATGATTGACGCGACAAAAAACACAATGGAAAACGCTTTTTTTGGTGGTATGAAATAACAAACATGCATAAATTAATAGTGAATCTAATTTTAATCGAAAAATAAGATCTTACTGTAGACTTAAAAATTTTATATTCATGAAATAATAGAAATAATAGTCAGTCTTATTAATATTATTATTGTTATCGTCAATCATATTTATCGCTACACCTATGTTGTCATGACAGCCGATAAATCAAAAATGTATATTAATTATTTTCCGTCTGTACTTATTGCATTACACGAAATTCCTAAGTTATATGCCACTGTCCAGTGAGAGAAAACTAATAAAATTCCATTTTTTCGTTTCTTTCAAGGTGGAAACACATTATACAGCCTTGATGAATACTAACATTCAGTTTCATGCGGTAATGCATACTTAGTACCATTGTTACTTTGAGATCTTAAGGTCTTCGGTTCAAAATATAGTAAGGATAAGGGGTATCTTAAACCAGAAAGAAGTGATGTTCAGTACCTTTTGATTTTATATGGTCCTTTGGTTGACATTAATCCGTGATGAAAAACAAACTCAAGATATAAGAACTACTGTGTCAATTTTTCATCATATCTATCATTGCTTAGTATTTAGTCATAGATTTTCCTTAGGATATAATTAAAGAACAAAAGGGTAACATTAGCTTAATGTTATTTAGAATCTTATTTACAACTGTATTTAGAAAAATAAACAGCCTTACTGTTATATTATAACTGTTATGCAAAGAGAAATATATGAATTGTATAACGTATTCTTAGGATACAACTTAAATCATTTAATCAATCAGTTGCATTAGTACTTTCCTCAATTTCTAAGAATAAATAAATTACTGTAATAAAAGAGCTTTTGAAATATTTGCTTAATTGCATAGGGACTGAATGTTTCAATATACTTAACATATTTACTATAAAAGGATTTTGCTTCTTCAAAACATTTTGAAGTATCAGTTTTACTCTGATATGGGCCTATGAATACAAATTAAGAAAGAATCCAATACTTCATGTATTCCAATTGTTTCACACTTTTCTTACATAGTGATTAAAATGCATATGATGATTTTAACAGCCGAATACTTCATTTACGCCAATTGAAGAAATTAATCCTGTACATTGGAAAGTTTTATCTCACATTCTTCTTTAAGATATAAAAGATAACAGGGTACTCAACGGCTCTGACTAATATAGCACTTAATATTGTTCAAAAATTTACAGTTGTAATAAACAAAATAGATATATTATATTTTTAATAACTCTTAAATTCTCAACTATATGTTTACTTATCAACATGGATTATAGCTTGTATGAAGGGACTGAAATCCAAGGTGAAAATCACTTTTCAAAACAATCATATTATCTGATTTTAGAAAGATATTTACTTAAATAATAATTTATAAACATTAATACAAATTTGTAGGTGTCATTACCAAGGTTTGATTTGATAATTTCGAATAAATTGAGCATTGTGTTCATTGTTATAAATAAAAATAATATATTTGTAATATCTCAATGAGTAGAAAATTGGATTTTCTGACGTTTCGTGACTTAGTGTAAGTCACTTCTTCAGAGAATAAATAACCAAATTAAACTTGGATTAATTGTAATTTGGTTATTTATTCTCTGAAGAAGTGACTTACACTAAGTCACAAAACGTCAGAAAATCCAATTTTCTACTCATTGGGATATTACAAATATATTATTTTTATTTATTAATACAAATTGTTAATCTTATTTTTGTATGTTTTCAATTTATTCATTGTAAATGTAACAGAAACTAAGGCGTTGAAACTTTTTAATACAATATCTTAGTTGAATAACTTTTATTTTTATTTAAGCTTAAAAACTTAACATGTCTCGTAGCTTATGAATAGTTGATAAGACAATCATTCACTTATAATATTTATAGCCATCTTCGAAGAAAAAAACAATCAATACCCTTTTAACCACATGAAATCAATCACAAATTAAAAAAAGATATAATGATGAATAACCAAAGTTGACTGGAATTATTTCATTTATATTTTATGTCATTGAATAAGAAAAAGAGGATTCAGAGAAGAAAATTTTCTTTTTGATGAAGTCATTTACTTAAGCTGTACGTTCGTATGTATAGTTATATGGAAAATATATGTCTATAGGAGGATGGAAAAAATTGCATCACCAAAATGGATTCGAGGATAAATAACAAATGAAGTTAAGTATTAATCAAGGGATAAGGAAGAAAATAGTTTATGGGTCAGATAATAGTCCAATTGACAGATATGAAGGAAAACGACAAACACAAATGTCATAATAATCAAGAAAACTTGTATAAGGTAATAAGAGTCACTGATTAGAGTTTAGAATTATAAAACAATAATTTAAAAATTAAAAAATTCAATAATAACCAAATAAAAGTACAAAAAAACAACCCAAAACATAATCATTAAGGGAATTAAGGCCAAGGAAGGATGAACGGTTGGACGAGTCATTTTTGCAAACAAAGTTCAGGCTTGAGTTCCTGGATTGGCAATGCCTCAGCAGTGCATAAAATATTGATTCGACACCCCATTGATCCATTTCCTTTGACTCTGTAGATTACTTTAAAAAAAGAATCTTTCGGAGCGATGTGTCCACAGTTAATTAAATGCTCCTATATAGAACTAGTAATTCTTTTATATTCTCCTTTTAAAAGCCATGCTGGATAGTGTTCTGATATACGTTTGGACAATGATCGCTTTGTACAGCCTGTGTAACGTACCCCAAATGAGCAAGTAAATTTATAGATACACATTGATGTGGCCTAAAGCGGAAGTTTACCCTTAACACATCCTAGAATGGTCGGTCAACTAGAGAAAACAATTCGGAGCTTTGCTGCGTAGAACGTTTTATTCAACGATTTTAAAATCTGTTTATTCAAGATTTCGGCAGCTTTATCTCCTTTAAATTCCATATTCATAAACAAGGTTTTCTTCTGCACTGTCTATGCTCTTTCATGATGAAGTCTAGGTGTTAAGCTGTCGAAGTTGGAATAGTTCTTTATCAATTGTGTCATTAGTACAGATTCACTTGATCCTAGAGGATAAAGAGTGAATGAAGTTCCTTTTCCTACTGAGTGGAACCCAACTATAGAAATTCGTGTATTGTCCATTCCAGGTAAGTTTTCTATATATAGCTCTCTGTAAACAACCATCCAGTATTCTTTTCAATCGGACATCAAGAAAATGAAATTCATTATTTATCTCTGCTTCTGAAGTTTATCGAATTGACGAGTGACAATTATTAAAACTATTCAAAATTTCATTAGGGTCCATGTCTTCCTCACAGATAATGTTTATATTACTGGTTATAATAAATTATCCCCGAATGAAATTTTTCAATGAGAGAGATATGCAAAGCCCTAAATGAAACGGATAGACTGTTACAGAATATGCACTGTCTGAGTTAAAATTCATGGGTAGGTTGTTTTAATTCATTATAGGCCTTAAGGATAACTGTTTTAAGATAGGAAACATTTACACTAAAATGGATAAATACTGAACTTAATTTAATGTCGTAACTTTCTGTTGCTTTAATCATCTCAAGAAATAATAGTTGACTACTTTTATTACAGATTCATCCATTTTATTCTATTCTATTTGGATTTCGTTTTGCTTTATCTTAAAAAGCGTATTTGTGAAAACATTGTGGACTAAGTTACTAACAATTATTAGTTAGGAATTCATTTTTAATCCACTTATATAGATAATATTTGGTCTAGGATATCTTTCACCTCGTGAAATACGCATTGTTGTATTCAATAACACAATAATATGAATGTTAGTCTTTATTATGTGTTAACATCAGCGAATCTAATACTAGAAACGAACGAGGAATAGACGGTTCGTCAGTGTGTATGGATAACCCAAAGGAGGTTTGTTATAACTTGTGGCCTTGTGCACTAATAATGTATACCGTACTGATACCACCAATCAGAGAACAGTGATTTATCGACCGAACCAATGGCGCATAAAACCCGTACGAGCAATCGAGAGTCCTTACCGGTCCCGCATCCAGCTTATCCCTACTTGTTAAGTCCAGAACACCAATCTCAGTTTCTGCGATATGAATCATGTATTTCAAATATAATAAGTTTATATACAAACCAAACAGACCACATCGTACCATGAAATAGAAAATAACATTTTTACAAGATTTAGCCACAAGTGACTGTGAATGTGGGAGATAGCAATTGATAAACTGGGCATAACTTAAGAATGGTAAATCGTATTATAACAGTCTATAGATTAAAATAAAGCCTATAATAAGAGGAACACGAATATGAATAGTTTAGTTACTTAACAATTATACAATAAGAAATATGTATAATATTAGCCCATAAAGAGATCCCAACAGTTAACATTGATTATTTTTTGTTGGGATATGACAGGGTTTAAACCAACTAAGTACTATTCTGGTGTTTTACATCAGTTCATTTGTAAGACAATACAGTGCTCACTAAGACGTCACTTTTAAGTAAGTATATAACTCAGAACATACTAGTTTACGTAGTTCGCTGTATTGAAAAAAAGTATAGGAAATAAAAAATTGGTTAGCTTATACCACGTGAATAAAAACGATCCTTAGTTCAAAACCCTTATAAATTACTTAACTAATTAAGCTGTATTTCTGAAAATAATGGAAATGAAAGTTAAATTCGTATGTAGAACTGATTTAGTTTAAATTCAAAAATGCTGTTTAAAAATTGTTGGATATCACGCCAGTACAATATCAAATATTGAGTGTTCATCTAGTAATAAGAATAGAAATGAAATCATAGACCTTACATTGCATCGCATCAGAAAAACCAACATAGCAGAATATCTACAACAGCTGTCAGAAAATTATAAAAACAGAGAACTAATATTAGAAAAATATTCTGAGTGAACCGATCAATGTTAGACAATCACTGAAAATCTGGGAGCACTGGCCAGCCATCTCGTCATAGTACCGGCCTCCTCATTGGTGAGCATCCACGACACTGCATGAGGGATTCCAACCCAAGACCTTCGTTCTAGCGCGCAAACGTTTAACCCACAGACCACTAAGCCGGCATCCAACAGTGTTATTGTGTAACTTCAACTTCCTGATTAAAATGATTTATTCATGGTTAAAAGTTTCGAGTATTGTGGTGTAAAATGTATTGTAATGTCCCAGAAACATTTATCATAAAACCTTTGCATGAGATATTAATCTTATTGATGTTCCATACTTTTTTCATTTTATGACACCAATAATTTCTTTATCAATTATGTTATTCATGTTTAACTTTTATTCCAGTATCTATTACTATTTCGTGTATTTCACATTTCATCTTCTTAAATGTTTCAATGTAATAAAAAGAAATGTAACAAACGGATCAGTTACTAACTTATCTTTTGTTCATATTGTTTAAATGTGTGAAAATAATTCGAACCGATTACTCATAAAAATAACCGGATATAACCAGTAGATACGTTAAATATCAAAGAAGTTACTATCAATATCAAATATCATTGTTCACTGCCAACTCACTTATTCAATAAATAATTTAATGATTTTAAATGGAAAAAGCCTATTATGAAATCTATTCTAATTGATTTCTATACAATGATTATATCATTAAAATAAAACCAAAAATACATCACTTACATCCGACTTGTCAAATTTCAATATTCTTTTAAACATTTTTATTGAATTGTTCAAAACAAATCATCAATTCATTTATTAGTAGAATAATGATCAGCTGTTACTATGGTTACTGTTATTTTATAATTCAAAATTATTCATTACAATTATTCCATGTTAAAAAATATTGAAATAAATCACCAGTTTATTGATTAACTGTTTAAATGAGACGCTTTTTTTGTTTGAAAAAACAAACTTATTATTACTATACTGATTAAAATGCAACTATTATTTACTGGAATTAAGATGTTTTTGTTTTAATTAGCTTGTTCATTTGATCAATTTTTTGTTGTTGTTTTTCTTAAAATATATTCATATCATTAATATAGAAAATCACTATTATGGTTCTATTGGTTAAAATAAATAGAATCATTATAACTGGTTTAATTTTGTCGGTTATTATTATTGTTAATTCCTTGAATAAAACTTTACATAAATGAAACAAACTGATTAACAAGATACATTGTCAAAAAAAAATAATTAGATTTTCATAAAAAATTAATTATAAAATAAAAATATATATTAAATTTGTTGAGATAATCTAAGTTGAAATTCATATTATAGTTGAGATCATGAGTCAATTGAAGCTAAACCATCATAGAAAACTTGGAAGAACTGGATAGCTGTTTCGTCTTAGTGTGGGACTCCTTTTCAACTATTGAAATTACTAGACTCACAATGTAAAATTACATAGTGGGATGATAAAATATGAAAACCACATCTTCCATCAATTATTCTCTTGCATAATTTATGATTCTTTCAATTATGTCGTTATTCAAATTAAAGATTAAGAGTTCACATGAGAGACTGAAGGCCCTGGGTTCGAATCCCGCGATCGGGATTGTGGATGCGCACTGCTGAGAAGTATCACAATAGGACGAAGTGTCCATCCAGTGCTTTCAGGTTTTCAATAGTGGTTTAACATCAATCGGTTCATGATGTGAATCAAAAATTTAATAATCTGCCCAACCCCATATTGATAGTTAAAATTACTCTCTATTCCCTTTTATGTTCTCTTTATTTGAATCTTCTTAATCTTCTGTTGGCATGCATTACAATTCTGATTGGTGCTACACACTACTTATATAAGTAGTATACATAACAATATTTAAACAGATCAAAAGTATTGAGTTATTCATAAGAATAGGAACCACTCATTTGAGCAGCACACAAATTAGAAAACGAAAAAAATCCAAAGTAGTATTTCCTTTCTTCTATGTAATGAATTTTCATTTGTTTCGATCGATTTTAAAGTTCATTAAACTATTTGGTCTGGTACTGAAATACACTTTTGCTACTTACTATGTTATGGCGTGTGCTAATGATATCGACATATGTAAGTAGTGTGTATCACCAATCGAAATCGGAATACCTGGCGGCACAAGGTTAGAAAGATTGAAGAGAAGAGAACGGCAGATTTTATGCAATGGTTGAGTAATGATTGCTCATAAGACCAATTTATTGATTTAAACCTCCTGAATGTTTTGAGTGAAAAACAATATCATGAACCTGAATAACAGTTTTTCAACGTCAAGATTGCTTGGCTGTGCACAAAATATTGCCAGAAAAACAATATGACTAAGTCGTAAAAAACAACTGAATAAAATTGATTTTATAGATAGTTAATTCTCCAATGAATAGAGTCTAATTGTTACACTTATCCATCATATCGTCACAGCAAAAATAAAATAGGATCTTTGTGTAACAATATTCGGAAAGTGTTGATACTTCTGGCCTGTTATAAAAACTTTTAGTTTATTAAAAATCATGTTTCTATCTTGTATACCAATGACAACCTCACTATTGACATTTATATGTCACCCACTGTTTGCTAAGTAAACATAAATTTTTGATATTAATTCCTTTTTCTGCTCTAGGAAGATTTATCATGTGAATTGAATAAAGTGATCAGATTGCAAGAAAGATTGGATAAAATCGGTTTTGTACGTCGCTCATTCCTCGATGAATTAGGGTCGAATCATTAGGCATCTTTATCTTATTAGTAGATGACTAAATTGTCCTGGCCTATAAAAATTATTTGTATGCAATCAACTTTAAGTTAAGTAAATAAATAATAATGTCGGGCACAATGAAGTGAAGAAGAAGTACGGTCTGGTGAAACGAAAAAACAATATTTCTTCAAATATATAAGCTTACTTTATTGGTGATCACTGGATTTGATCATGTGCAGATTGATACAGTTGTCAATAGTGGCATCAGATGATGATCATATTATAACGAGAATCGATTGAAGTCGAAAGGATATATTATTAAATCCTAAATTCTTTGTCCGAGAGTATCTAATTTGATGCACTGCCGAAATAGGATTAATTTGACTTTTTAAATGGTTATCATTATATAACATTGAAAAATTCTAAACTAACACAAAAGACAGATCATTTTTTCTTGGTTGGTTTTAGTTTTCTAGATAATGAAAAAACCGGTCACCTTATCAAATGTTTATTTATAAATTAATTACAATTCTGTGCAAATGATTTTACAAAGATTTCAAAATTATTTTCATCTGATACTACTACATCTTTCAACTTTTATTTGTTTGGTAAAGGCCGTTTCTCCTCTAGTTTGAGCTATTGTCTGAGCAGAATTTTCAAAGTATGTATGAAATTTGTTTGAAGCTGTTGATTTATTATGGGATTCATTTCTAGATGGTTTACAACTGTTTTACTCTGCTTGGTAAAAAACAAAACGTTTGCAAACGTTCTTTTCTGTAAAAAAGAAACGAGAATAAAATTTATTTATTTATGTTGCAGTATGTTTCACTAGTCATTAAGTTTCATAAAAATTGTTGTACGAAAAACCCTTATAAAAGTGTTTGGGCTTAAAACTTCCTAAACTATCACAGTTATTGATCAGGAAATTTTAGTTGTTTAATCGAAAAACTGAGGTTTCACATTGATTTCTAATGGCTATTAAGTTTCTTATCTACTGATTAAATCATTTTAAATGAGTAAGATTTAGTTGTTGATGATGATGGTATACGTTTAATGTTAATACATCTGAATGTCAAATAAAATTTGCAATCTTAAATATAAATCGCTGACTGGCAACAAACACAATTATTAAAGTTCTAAGAATTTTCTAAAAATATATGACGTCATTGATGAAGAAAAATTGAAACTGTTTTGTTTGCCAATTTACAGTTCTGTGGAATGAATAGACGTGTAGTTCTGAAAGATGCCAGAACTTAAAAAAATAGTAGAATGTTATGATTTAACGATGTAAAAAATGTAATTTAGTTACATTGTTTTTAATACAAATTCATGAAATTGAATCTAATTTGAAAATCACTACCACTTCATTTTTTATGTAACTTGTATGTCATGTATGTTTGGTTTAATTCAAGTCAAAATAAGAACCAGTTTGAGTGGAAATCTGAAAGTTACTTTCATTATATTTACTATATATCATTTCTAACATTATGTCGAAGATCAATTACTGAGGATTGAACATATTCAGACCTATTATGATTTTGATTGTACTGAAGATATTCTGTATTGTTTCCTATTTACCATTTAAGATTATGTTAATTTAGTCTCGGTTATTTATTTACTTTGAAGAAGTGGCTTACAGTAAGTTACGCATCGTCAAAGATATAATTTCTCACGAATTGTATATTAATCATTAACTTTTTATCCAATGCTAAATTAACTTGAAACCATACATTCGTTTGCGAATCCTTCATTAATTGTCCTTTTAATTCTTTATAATTCTTCCAATTCTCAATTTCTATATGTTTCCCTTCCTATTTTCTTCAGTTCAGTCTTTTCAACCTTCTTTTGACAGACATTCCACTTCTCATTAGGGTCATATACTACTTATGTCGACATATATAAGCAGCGTACACAACAACATTACTAAATAAATAGATAACTGACTAATTTATCTTATATGTAAATAGATCTTTAGGAAATTAGCTAGATTTCCAGGATTTGTTGAAAAAATATTTGCTTAACCAAAAATAATTACGTTAGTCACTCGTTGAAGACAAATCTGCCGTAATGACAAGTCAAGTGCTCATAAGAAAAAAGCGTACGAAATACTGCATTTGCGGGTTTAGAAACTTATCGTGACACAAAATACTTGATTATGACAATAATTTATATTTGTTTGATAGATAGTTTATAAATGATTAAGAAACCTCTAATGGGAATATTCATCGCAAATTATTTGAGCAACATAAAAAAAGTTGCATGTTTGTGTCAGTAACATCATGAAACATAATGGCAAACTACTTAGAGTAGTTTGACTGTAATAGGTGTGATTTTAACTTTGCATAACTATCAGTGTCTGATCACTAAACCTGTTTTTGAACGGTTAAAAGATGTGAAGGAGAAATTCGAGTGTTATTCCATAAAGTAACTTATCTAATATTCAGTTATCGAAACATAACAACCTGATTACTTTTGCTAGTGATTATATAGTTATTAAGGTTTGTTGGAGGACTCTGTAATCACTAAACAGTGTCCAAATTAAAGGAAAGTCTAAAATTTGGATAGTGTAATGATTTATCAAAGGGATCAGTTGCTTTAAAGTTTACAGTAATCTGCTACTCTGAATAAAACGACATTTATATGACGGTTTTGTGATGACAATAACAGTCAACTTTTAACACAAAACTGATCTAACTGCAACTAGACAACAGATACTACATGAACATTTAGCCTAATGAATTTTTCGACTTAAATGTTTACCAAATAATTTAATCTTCTGATTTTGATTAACACTAGCTAAAGCTGTGATAGCCTAAGATAAGTAGTTGTGAGTTGTTCTTATCATTTTGTTATCCTTGTAATGGAATGTGTACAGAATGATTTAGATAGATTTATAAGATAAAGCTTGGTTGAATATAATAACTAAACTATTTTAATAAAAAAAATATTATTTGGATTAAAGTATATTATTTTATTCCATTTTCAAATCTCTGAAGATTTTCAAAAAACGAAAACACATATTATAAAAACTTAAGTGATATAAACTACTGATCAAACTAGAATTTTGAAAGACTATTTGAATAAGAAAGTGTAAGTTTTAATATAATATGAGCATTATCACATCTTAGAATTAAATGACACAAGCCAATATGGGATTTCAAAGCTAAATACATTTTAACCGTAAAACAACGGTTCCTTTAACATAATCAGTAGCTAATATGGCTTATAATGAAACTATGAGAAGGATAGCGTGAACAAATTAAATTACTAGTTCCATCGCTAAATGACAACAGTTGGAAAATCACTAAAATCTGAGGACAGCTGGACAGCTTCCTCATTCTAATATTGAACAATTGTTTTTTAACTAGTCCTAGACATTGATCATATTCAATCGACAAAGTTGTAAATGTTGCAACTAAAACACATAACCTATCATTGCGTTTATCTTGCTATGATGTTTGTTGGTTTAAGAAAATCGATAGAAAGCACAAGTCCTGTATTTTGTATTAACTGTAACTCCAGAGAAAGACGAAAGTAGAATTTTGAAGAAACCAAAGCTTGGAGTTGAAGTAGAACCTGCGGTACTCAGTGTGACAGTCAGATGAGTTAGTACTGAACTAAACGAAAAGTGACCATACTCTTGGTAATAAGATCACACATTATCTTGTTAACATCATGAATTAAACCAGTAGTTTCGCAACCACAAAGAAAATTCCATCATGTGTAAAATTACATATTTTTTAATGAAACCTCTTAAATTTCTGCGATGAAACCGTTTCGAATGTTATTGAAAATCTAAACTGAATGATAGTTTATATAGTTAGGTATTTAGTGCTGAAAACATTTCGATAACTAAGATTTTGTCGTCGAATGATGTGCATTTCAACAGCAACAATGTCTGGAAAAAAACTCATAATTTGAAATGGAATCTTAGAAAATTCAAATTAATTATCAAATGCACCGTAAAACAATTTTTCTGTCAATCTATATTAAATTTTACTGGTACTTAAACAGAGAAGTTATGTCCAACTTCAATGATTTATGACAATTGTAATAAATTAAAATGGCATTTTTATTTGTATTCAGTAATAATCGTTTTCTGGACCCAAATGTTCACCTAGAAAATTGATCACCCAAAATTAAATCAAACTTATATTATTGATTTCCTTTGTAAACAGTGAAATGATAAGAGTCTCATTGAAAGGTTAATCCGTAAATACTGACTGAGAATCATTGAGTATATGTTTTAAAGTATAAAACTTATAGTTTTTCCAGTCATTTTAGTCCCATTGATAACAACAATTTTACGTCATAGATGAAAAAGCTAACAGTTCAAAATTGATTTTTAAAAAAATGTAAAATGATATGCAATTAGTGTAACTGAGGTGACATTTTTTCTTGATTTAGTTAGTAATGACAGATTCTTCCTTTATTTTTTCACTCTTGGTGAATATTGATGTGTACAAAGTTATGTCTTATCAATCTATTACCTTAAAAAATTGGTTAACAAACAAACTCTAAATGAAAAATAATAATGTATTTACAATTTCCAAGATATTGCACAAGAGTATTCGTAATCTGTAGTAATTTCCGGTTAACCATATCAGTAAAAATGTAATTAAAAACGTAGCCGCTTTCAACCGAGTTGAAATAAACTTGGAACCTTATTTATCATATAAAATATAGCAAATCAAAACTTTTGGTACATCTAAAGAATAAGGTGATACTTTATGACAATTATATCACATTATTAATAACGATTTGAATGAAAATTTAATATGTTTTGGATACTATCTTGCTCTGATTAGTCCGATTGTTCTATGGACTAATGAAATGCTTAGATAATGAAAATACATTTACGCTAACTTATTCCTTACTTCGTAATCTTTCAGGTGAACAATTCACACCCAATTCTTTTGTTGCCATTTTCTTCTTTGTTTAATTTAGTTTTCGAAAATTTATAGATAAAATTATGACGAAAACATGGCATTACAGATGTAATTTTTTAGTTATATAACTAGAAGAAATATATCGCTTAACGTTGGTAAAGTAAAAACTCTGTTTAATATGGTAAGTGAAGATGAAAGCGTTTTTATTTTATAGTGTTGAAGAAAGAAGTGTTCCAAGTTGACTGGATTATGAGGACTTCGATATCTGACGGGAAACATGGAATATAATGGACAGGTCGGAATCAATTAGAAGATTTGAACTTCACAGGTGAATTATCTGTTATATTTCATACACATTAACAAAAGCAGGTCAAAACAACCAGTGTGGCAGAAGCCTCTGTATCGGTAGGCCTCAACATACATAGGGGGAAAACCAAGATCCTCAAATACAACACGGATAACATCAACCCAATCATGCTTCATGGAGAAACTCTGGAAGAGGTGGAATCTTTCACGTACAGACATCATCGATGAACAAGGAGGATCTGATGCAGACGTATAGGCGAGGATTGGCAAAGCAAAGGCCGCATTCCTACAGTTGAAGAACATATGGAAATCAGAACAACTGTCAACCAATATCAACGTCAGAATATTGAATTTGAAGTTCAGGACAGTCCTACTCTATGGAGCTGAAACTTAGAGAACTACTACAACCATCATCAAAATATACAGGTACTTATAAACAGTTGTCTACATAAAATACTGGGTGCTTTTTGGCTGGATACCATCAGCAACAGCCTGTTGTGAGGGAGAACAAACCAACTTCTACCTGAAGAGGAAATTGGGAAAAGACGTTGGAAGTGGATAGGATATTGAGAAGATCACCAAATTGCATCACGAGGCAAGTGCTAACTTGGAATCCCAAAGGGAAGCTAAAATAGAGGTGCCAAGGAGCACTCTGCGTCGGGAAGTGGAAGTAGATATGAATAGCAAATGAAAAAACATAGAGACGATAGCCCAGGACAGAGTTGGATTGAGAATGTTGGTGAGAAACCTGTACCTTTTCACGAGGTGTAAAAGGCTTATGTTAATAAGCGACGATGGTGACTAGCAGTAGAATCCAGGCCGCACGATTCATCATGTGTCGGGACGTGTCACCTGGATGTGCCTGCATTCCAGAGTCGATGTTCACTACGGAACTCGAACCCAGCACCGTTCGCTACAAACGCCATCGCATTATCCACTCAGCTACTGGATCCAGATGGGTACTAGATTGTGCAATGTGGCGAACTCTTAATTCATTGGTATTAGAATGACAAACGAAAATCGGGTTAGACTCACCTCGTCTTTGGGAAAGTTATTGATCAACATTTTTGTTTTATATTAGTAAGTCGTCAGTGTTGACATTCTTCACCACAAATCATCAGAATGGTTGAAGATTATTATCAGAATAATTCACAAATTCAAACACGGATAGGTCTTCTTTTTAATAACTTTGATGGAGTCTTTTTTGCCACATAATGTTTAGGACTACTACGTAGCAGAAGAAGCGTGTTTACTCTCCTCTTCAGTCAATCAAATGTTGAGGAGGTAATGCAATTATTGATAAACTTTTCTACTTGATCATCAGAACATGGGGGTCTGGAAGAAACGAGCAGATGTATACACCTTATAGCACGCAACCAGGTAGCAGGCGTATCTGTAGCAAATGGAAGTTACAATCATAAATAATACTCCAGCGATCACTTCTTGACTGAACAATGTTCCCAATAAGAAGAGAAGGATAGTGGCTAGAAGTAGAATATGAGACACGCATTTCGTCATATTTTGACCACGAGGGTCTGGGAACGTTTGCGTGGTTGAAAATCACCAGCAACAAAATTCATATGGATATTAGTTAAAGTTACTGGGGTGGTGAGTAATCCTTCTATCAAAGAGAATTTAGTGATGAATTGTGCTCACAATGAAATAAAAGTTATCGGTACAATGAACAGACATGATAAGACAATTCTTTCAGTTACACGGTGCACTGTGAATTTTAAAATAATCTAAAGCTAAACTTCGTTTTATGAGATTATTTGCAAACGAAAGATAAGATAGAGTTAGCATATCTACCCCGGTTAATCAAGGCTGAAAGCAAGAAAATGTACTCCTTACGGTCCATTTATTTCGTATATCTAGACATTTCTCCAGGAATATAATCAGGAATGATAGGCATGTCATGCAACATCGTAGTGGATATTGGCTTTCTTGCAAGACTATCTGGGCCATTGCTTATAATCACTATGTACTAACATTGCGCAATAACACGAATAATTGTATTAAGTCACCATCATTCTAAACACCACGCCTTTTTTACTGGTTTCTTATATGTATGTTTTATCCAAACTTTAAAATAGGTTTTATTAATTTTCACTTTAAACTTTCAGGTTCTGTCTTACCTCTCGTATGTCGTAACGAATCTTGACTCCGGAAGCCTAAGAATTGAAGCTTATTGGTATTTCTCAATATTTAAATAAAGTTTGACTATTTTTAATTTCAGATTTTGGTTTTGTCCATATTGTGTTGACAGTTGTGAGAATATCAATACATCGTGGTTTGAGTAGTTAAGGTTTGGAATTTCGGATACAACAAAGTGTTCCATGATTAAGTTTATTGGACTCTTCGTGTTTTAAGATGTTGTGTGGATGTTTTGGTTTTTAAGGTTCTCAACCTATTGGTTAGCGTCGGTTACCTATGTATAATAGTAGTGTAAGTGCTGAAGAATATTCGTTTGGAAAAATCACCTGGTAGTGCAAAAGGTAATTGGTCCTGTAATGTTAAAGATAAGATTGTCAACAACATATGTTTACCTAAGACTGGAATTATGCGCTTTGGTGCAAACACGAATTGACCATGTATCCCTGGTTTAAAATGCGATGCTCAGGAATTCGAGGTTTGTCATCACTCAGTGCTACATATTAACTATACAAATAACTTATCAATTCAAGTCATTGAACGTTTGTTTGGGTACTATTCCGTTTGAGCTTTTTTTACCTTAAGGGAAATTTTGAAGTTTAATTGTTATTAGATTATGGTTCCGATTTTTTTCTGATATGTGAAGACGTAATTGCTTAGTTGGGTCTCAAGCAAAGAATCGTCGGTTAACATACCGATGGTGATTAGTGCTGCCACTTATATATATTTGAAAGTAAAGTTAAAGGTATTTTCAATGGATCCACAACAGAAGTAAGACGCTGGGAAGGCCGCCGGAAATCTGGAGAAGGTGGTTAGGAATTTCGACTAGATGCGGTATTTCAGACGACCTGAATTTTGGGACGTCTGTGAGGCGGAAAAAACAGCCTGATAAACGCACGCATGACTATGGGTCCCAACAGAACCAGAACATAGGTACATATAGTTGAATGATAATACTGTCCTCCAACTGATGTTTTATGAGATCTAACGAAATTTTACAATCGCAAATTCGAGGGTTTGGATGAGTTTCGTAAGGAACAAGACAGTTAATGACGAGAGCTTCAGAAACTAATTCACATTCCTTTATATCAGTGGATTTATGCGTCTGAATTGTTTTACGTAAAAATATGGAAAACCGGAGTTACCAACTAATTGTGAACATATTTAGGATGTAAATTTGTGGAGATTGTGGTAATTGTCAGTAGTTGGATCCATCAGTCAATTCAATGGTGGTTTAGCTTAAATCAACTCATAAATTCAACTGTTAATAACTTTAAACAGGCTAAATCCAAGATGAAGTATTGAAAGAGGAAGGTTATGCAGAATAATAACCTTATAAAAAGGTGTCCGCTCGTGGTGAATAGGCATCTATGTAAATGCTATACCGACGGAGCTCGTTAAGCAAGATTTAACTTACATGAAGTTTGTTAGTACCTAACACGATACCTCTGCACACCCTTAAACATCAGAAATGTTGAGAATTATTTCAATTAAACTTCACTTTATCAAGATTTTCCTCTCGATGGCCAGCTTTTAAGATTACACAATACCTCAGATAGCTTGTTGAGTGTAATCCTACATTGGCCGGGGGCTTGTTATGAATTACAGATATAATACTCTCAGTTGTGCACATCTAGTTATATGTGTTAACTAAAGCTATTCTAGGAGTTCTTAGTTATGACATCAATTTGACTAATTCTAATGATCAAACTTGCTTTCCGACAGAGCTGTTAATTGGACCATTGGACCAGCAATCAAATGATGAAGCCTTCGGAGAGTGCATATGCCAATAAGATACATATCAATTGCGGTCCTAAACATCGATGAGAAGATTCAAAAAATTCGTACAAAAATCAATCAAACTTCACTCCATTGTACAATCTAGTGCCTATCTGGACCTAGTAGCTGAGTGGATAACACGATGGCGTTTGTAGCGAAGGGTGCTGGGTTAGAGTTCCGTGGTGAACATGAACTCTGTAATGCAGGCACATCCAGCTGACACTTCCAAACATAGGACGAATCGTTTGACCTAGATTCTACTGTTATCCACCATCCATCTCTGGCTACATGGAAAGTTTTTGGTTCACATCTCAACATTCATAGGGAAGAATGCCTACATTTCGATAATTTGGCATTTTCATCTAGACACATTTCTCTCGTATGGAACTCACAAACATGATATAAAGTTAAGTGTAAAAACTTCAAATCTAGCGAACAGCGAATTTCATAAGATGAGTCGTTAGAATAACGAGAAAATTAGAGAGGTCATTGCCAAAATGCAGAAACAAAACGAGATTTAAAACGTTCGTCATCTAATTGATGTTCAGGCGCGCGACCGATTAATTGACGGAACGAACATGTCGAATTCAGTAAAACAGACTATTCAAGTGCCATAAACTTCCTTCTTAAGGCTCCGGAGCTTCGTGTTCCAATTTCGAGACAGTGCGTTATTATAGAGAATCCAATAACACTTCTTAGTTGTCCTAATCCGGTCTGAAATCCGACAACAGCAGAAAAGCCCGATGAAACACCTTGGCGTCAGTTGACCTTGGTCAACAACCTGTCACCAGAAGCACATTGATCACGGCCTAGCTGATGAAACACTTCATACTGGCAAAATACCTCAAGTCACCTGTTCGTACGGACCTGGCCTACACACTTTAAACAGTGATCTGTTCGAAAATCAAAGACAGACGATACTGTAGAGGAGCAACAGGCACCACGCTAACTCCGAAGGATTGCAAACCAATAAGTGAACACCGAGGTACGCTGCCACTTTTACTCGTTAGGATTTGCCCTCATTTGAAATGCCTTTTCAACCGAAATGTACACAATTGCATCAAAGGATAGCTTTAGGAGGAGAGTAGACAGACACATACTCATCCTTGGTTCGCCATCTTCCTCTTGGACCAGCCATGTCTCACGCATGAATCACAAGTTAGGACGGTCGTAATTATCGCATCACCAGTAAGTACTTCCTATCTATTGTAATATCGTCTCCGTCCCTCTATCTCTCATCCGATTTCGTCCTCTTGCGCATTGCCAATCAATTGAATTAATTATTTATCCTTGAGAAAATCATCTCCTTTTAGCACTTGAATGATCGATATTATTTTACGTCTCAATCAACCAAACTCCTCCTTTGTAACGTGACAGCTGTTGATATACAGAAACCCTACCACTCTGAGAGAAACACACAAACTCACAATTCATGGATAACTACGAAAATGACCATATTTGTTTAATCAACTTGTTAGACCATCACTCACTGGACATAATCAAACATTGAGAACCCTGCAGAAGTAACTGGGGATGTGTGCAAACAAATCAGTCAATACATCAAAATTCGTGACAGAAATATTGGTTACTGAATATCAAAATTGTTATTATGTGAAATCTTGAAAGGAAATAAAACATATCAGTGTGTAAACAGGTTAAAGATATAGAAAGTACATCATAAAACTGATACATTAAAACAGATGCAGAATGAGAAACAATTTTAGCGTATGATGAAACAATACTCGTTAGTCGCAGCCCTCATCTTCGTGAACTGTATTTTGCAAATCGACAAACAAATACAGTTGTGTTGGTGTTTAATCTCAGTAGCTTAGTAATTATAGATTATAAAATGGCATAATGCTCACAGTAATGTTGCACAAGATACTCCGTTGTACCTGGGAAGCGAAGAAGAAAAGGTTATGAGCTGCAATCATCATTTCTTCTCGGACACTGCCTGTTTAATTTGTCTCTCATATCTAGTAATAAACCATACTTTAGACTGTCAAGAAGTGTATAACATCCTTTTCACTTAGAAGTGAGGATAGGCATTTTGATGTTAGGGCAGATGAAGAACACCAATTAAGACGACACATCACTACATCTTATGCTTTTTTAAATGTAATTGAATGACAGTAAACACCTTCCCAAATCTCTTGATTTTGAGGAAAAACTACAGATCAGTAAAATTTAGGCAATCCCCTCAAATTCAGTGGAAGTCTCGGGGAAAACTCGGACATCAACAAAACGCAGTTGTGCGGGCAAGGGTTTCTCACATAAGTAATTTTTCAAACGTTTTAAGGCGTACTCACAAAAAATGATATAGTTTCTCAATGTGACGGTACAAACAATCACATGTTCCAGCTGCATAGTTTTGGCCTTCATTTAATGTTCAATACTGTTGCGAGACAGAGAACGATCGTTTTGCTTCGTTATTGCGAAAACCTAATGCTATCAAGGTGAGCTTTTGTTCCTGTCATAATCGTCGACCATAATTTCAACCCAACCTATCTACATTTAACTGTTAATTTTGGGCGAGTAATTCTGAAACTAATAATAGACGTGTGGCAGCCGAAAGATTTCCAAACTTGACTGACACCTAGATGAACTTCACGGAAATTTTCTTCATCTATCATCATCCAACTACTGAATGTCACATCTTACTTTTCGCTTAGTGTTCTCTAAGTGAACTCATTAGTCCTAATGACTTTATATTTCAATGCAAACGTTACTGTGTCAAAGGGCACTCTGTTTACAATCTACATAGTTTGAAGCATACCGTTAACGATGCAACTTAACAGGCTTGTTCAAAACCATGTTATGGGGTTATTGTACGCACTACCTTCATAATTGCTATCCTTATTTCATTATTTCTAGAGCAATTCGAAAAAGTAAATCCTCGTCTTAGACAAGGAATGGACGTGAGATGTAATCATTCTTAATAACATGCACGGTATCGTATAATTGTGGTAAGATGTTACTGTTTTTATGGGTATCAGGTAGCGAAGAAATTGAAAGCGATATTCATCGAAGCACTTGGTTACAGCTACGAGAGCACACACAAAGACGACACACTTCCGAATCAAACTGCTAGGCCAGAGACGTAATTTGATAGATAAATGCAACAAATTTATCGTAAGAGCTTTTAAATGTAGAATGAAGTAAAAGTTGTGCACTTGCGAAGAACTTGTAACAGTAACAGAGGAATCAGTTTAACTAATATAATGTCAAGAATATCAGCCTCTCTAATACCTCGACACTTAGCCAGAGCTCGTGAAGTGCAAACCTGAGATAATCAGGTTGATTTCAGAGCTGAACCTGGATGTACCTATCGAATACTCACCAATTGTCAGATTCTGGCCGTAAGTCGGCGTTCGACGTCGTTGGTCTTTAGGTCCTGTGTGGCATCTGTCGTCAGATGGTGTGCCAGAGAAATTTAATAAGCTTGTATGGGCTCACTACTCGAGTAATACTAATCACGTCACAGCTTATGACAAACTGTGGTAGGAATCGTTTTCTTCAACCTGTGTTTACCAGGGTTGACTTCTTTACTATTTTTATTTAAGCTTGTCACAGATATAACCTAAAGATAATGCTTTCATAGTTTGACTTTTCAGGAATTCATCTTCAGCCTGGTGATTCACTTATTGACTTGGAATAGAAAAGTGATGTAGTTATGTTTAGGAAGACTGAAAAAATACAGCTTTCAGTCACCTTCATATGAAACCCAAGCATATGTGGGATATGGTTTACTACCTTGAAATGTAAAATGTTTCTCCGGATTTGGCTGATTTAGTGACTAAGAGTAAAGTAGTTGAAGGCATTGACTGATGGACTTATGTCTGACGAACCATCAGCCTAAATTCAGAAAGTTCGATTTGGTTTTGCCAACTTTCGTTTTTTATGACATAGAAGAGGTCTCTACCTTTCAACCAAGGGGCGAATCTACCGTGCAACAGTTTGCTTTCTTCCACTCTACGGATATGGACCGAAGACTTTAAGAGTGCAGGATATTTGTGGACTACTAATACCCGATTGTAGGTGTTTAAGAACAGTGCAGGTGTTTTTCGGGACTACCGCGTAAAAATATATATATGAATTGGGGTTAGGAACTAGTTACAAATAGCAAATAGATTCTTGAGGTAATCAATCCCCACCAAATGGTGTGGTTGGAACATATGTTACGTGTGTCAAACTACTGCCTTCCTCGACAGGCGATGTCTTTTGGTGCAGGAGTAGGCCGGTTAAACGCTAAAGACCAGGCAAATTAAAACATGTCAACAAATGTAGATTACTTGGTTGGAGTCTACGTCATTATCAAGACCAATGGTTATGGACTCTGAATGAAATGGCCTTAGATCGTTTGCACTGAACAACTCATTCTTTTCTATCTTTGGCCAGTTTCTAAATTCCTCAGGACTTTTCGTTTTTTATTTCACTGGTTTATATTTTCTTTTTGAGTCAAACCTTCGATTTCTAATCCGTTCTATTACAGATGATACTGTTGCTAACTCTAATACTATGGGATTTGGACTGAAAACTTCTCTCTGTGTTATTAATGTATGGCAAACTGAACAGATGTACGTAGGTACAGATTCCACATTGTCGCTGATCGATTGACCACTGAAGATTTCTGAAAATGTTCTAGTTCAGATTCCGACGGGAAACATTTTGAGTGTGGAACCAGCTGTGGCGGTGATTAAATTGCCAAAATAAATAGATCTGTAAGTCTACGACATTGGATACTGACCACACTAGTTTTAATGGACTCAACTAGCTGAAGGCGCTCGGTCATGCATCAGCACCAGATCACGAGTGGGAACGCCGTATTCAACAACCCCTGCAATCGCTAGCCAGATTAGACCAGACGATCCTCGATATATTGATGACCTATCAAATATATCTTCGAACCTCCTCGCTTCTCTCTTTTGATTTCACTTGGTGGATACGATCCATATTAGGTGTTACTGGTTAAAGCGTTTTTAAACTCCGAATACTTGTGTTATCTTCACAACCAATAAATCGATAAGTATCCACTGAGTACGTGCTCACAAATCGATCTTTTCGAAACAGATGTGTTCTCACCACTGCTTCCACCGCCTTCTGCGGCTATTACTATTACTATTTATAACATATCAAACTTCTGACTTCAGCGTAACGATGGCGCAGGACAAAATCACCCGTCTCATATATTTTCGGTGGCATGTCTCAAGTGGGCTGAAAATGGGGATAAGAAAAAGAAGGGATGAGAAACAGAGCAGACAACGTTCATGATTGTTGAAGTTGATTCGCTTGTAGTGAAATAGTTAAGTTACGACCACTTAGTCTAATTCTCTTTTATTAAGGTAATTTTTAAGCAAGAACATTTTAATGAGTTGAAGAAAACAAGCGTAATTATGGTATGAGTAGACAAAGAACCGTATAAATGGGATGGTTCAAAAAGAAGCTGAGAGTATAGGATTATGCATAGTTTCGGAATGTAGTACTGAAAACAGTATTCTGATAAATAAATGGCTATATTCCCTTTTTTCAAAGCTTTTTCAGCTCATTTTAACTTTTATGGATTTTATAGGATCATAAGCAGGCTTAATTTTCAGTGAATTGCTTAGTTTTGCTTGCAACAGGATTATTTGTTAGGAAGTGAAATCGACTTAACATTACAAATACAATTAAAAGAGGTATTTTGTATAATAAATTAGCGTCAATACCATAGATTCGTGACATTCCACTCGACCATAAAGAGCCATAATTTAAAATGTTCAACCCTACAGACATGGGTGGATTGAAGTTATTTCCCTACTATCATGTTTGCTGATCAATAACTTCACTCTCCATTTGTGATATTAGGCTCTCTTACGTCTGTAGTATGTATGAATATTGCTTTAACCTAAGCTTTTCGTTCCACACCTTGTCGGAATATGTTGTCTCTACTGGTCCCATATTATAAGCAAATCAGATAAGTAAAGCTTTCGTATTGTGGGTTAGACACTCAGTATATCACACTGCTATGGAGATCACTAACAGCATAACTTGTAAGATACTGGTGAGGTAGTATGTGGTTTAGAAATGATAAGGACATATTGGAAATCATAGAATACGCAAGAGCTTGGGATCGTTAATTTCAGAGTAAGAAAAAACATTGGGTGACTCACAAGAATTTAGGACATTATGATTGGCCATAGTTGATCGGCATTCGTGAAATTAGTGAGTTATCTGTCTACTTATAATAGAAATAAAGAACATGCCACTTAGGAAGAATAATTCAATTTCAGCCATTAGACAGATTCTGAATCTGGAAACGAGGAGTAGGAGCATAAGGAATGACTACTAATCAATAAATAGTGGGAGAGAGTAAACCATGTGTTTCATCATTTGTTCATATTCATATTAATGATAAAGGGGGTCCGTTATATTCATGATCGGTTTAGATATTAAGCGATCCGTAATATAGTGCCTCATTAGTGTGTGGAAGCTCATGGGATAGTTGAGGATGTTTAGTGCCACAGTTACGGACAGGTATTGGCAACCTGCTCCATAATAAACTATACAGCTTTTTAGAAAATTAACAATGCAAACCTTTTAACCTCTGCCCTGGGAGACAGAAGGTCTTCATTTAGAAGAACTATGATGCCTCATGATGAAAGCCGAATTCCTTCGGAAGTTACGAGGCCGATGCCCCTTCTGACAACCAGAGCGACCATTTATTTAGGTACATGGAATGTTCGTACAATGTGGGACACCGGGAGAGCCTTCCAAATTGCTGCAGAAATGAGAAGATACAACCTAGAGGTACTTGGGATCAGTGAAACACATTGGACGCAAGTTGGACATCAACGACTAACTTCAGGAGAGCTTCTGTTATACTCCGGCCATGAAGAAGAAAATGCCCCACATACACAAGGAGTTGCATTGATGCTGTCCAAAACAAGCGCAAAATGCGCTTATGGGATGGGAATCTCGTGGACCAAGGAGGGCATTACAATGAATATTATCCAATGCTTTGCGCCCACCAACGACTACAATGAAGACGCTAAAGATCAATTCTACAATATCCTGCAGTCAATCATCGAGAAGTGCCTAACAAAGGACCTGACTATTCTGATGAGAGATTTCAACGCCAAGGTTGGAACGGACAGCACTGGATGTGAAGACAACATGGGACGACATGGACTGGGAGAAAGAAACGAAAATGGTGAGAGATTTGCAAACCTATGTGCCTTCAATAAACCAAATCCACCATATTTGCATCAACAAAACGTTCAGGAGGACTATAGAGGACGTGAGAATCAAGAGAGGAGTTGATATAGCATCAGATCGTCACTTGCTGGTCGCCAAGATGAAATTGAAACTCAAGAAGCACTGGACAATGGGGCGGACAATATCACAAAAGTTCAATACGGCCTTTCTTCGGCATACTAACAAACTCAACAAATTCAAGATAGTCCTGAGCAACAAGTTCCAGGCCTTTCATGATCTACTCAATGGAGAAGGAACTACTGTGGAGAGCAACTGGAAGGGGATCAAAGAGGCAATCACTTCAACATGTCATGAGGTCCTGGGTCACAAGAAGCCTCATCACAAGGAATGGATCACTGTTGATACACTGGATAAGATTCAAGAAAGGAGGAACAAGAAGGCAGCAATCAATACCAGTCGAACAAGAACAGAAAGAGCCAAAGCACAAGCTGAATACACGGAAGTAAACAAACGAGTGAAGAGGAGTATCAGAATCGACAAACGTAAATATGTGGAAGATTTAGCAACGACGGCGGAAAAGGCTGCAAGAGAAGGGAACATGAGACAATAGTTTGACATAACAAAGAAACTCTGGAAATCGTCGCAAACCAGAACGACCAGTGAAAAGCAAGGAAGGTGGAGTAACCACTAACATCGAAAAGCAACGAAACAGGTGGGAAGAACACTTCAAAAAACTCTTGAATCGACCAGCTCCACTGAACCCACCCAACATCGAAGCAGCACAAAAGGACCTCCCAATCAATGTTGGCCCAACAACAACTGAATAAATCAGCATGGCCGTCAGACAAATCAAGAGTGGCAAAGCATCAGGACCGGACAACATTCCAGCAGAGGCACTAAATGCAGACGTAGCCGCAACTGCAAGGATACTCCACATTCTCTTCAATAAGATTTGGGATGAGGAACGAGTACCAACAGACTGGAAAGAAGGACTCCTGATCAAAATACCGAAGAAAGGCGATCTCAGCAAGTGTGATAACTACAGGGGAATCACTCTTCTTTCAATACCGGGAAAAGTCTTCAACAGAGTATTGTTAAACAGGATGAAGAACTGCGTAGACGCCCAACTTCATGACCAACAGACAGGATTCCGTAAGGATAGATCGTGTACAGACCAAATCGGAACTCTACGGATCATTGTGGAACAATCAATTGAATGGAATTCATCACTCTACATCAACTTCATTGACTACCAAAAGGCATTTGATAGCGTGGACAGGACAACACTATGTAAGCTTCTTCGACACTACGGCGTGCCTCCGAAGATAGTCAATATCATACAGAATTCATATGATGGATTACACTGCGAAATCGTGCATGGGGGACAGTTAATAATAATATAATATAATAATCTAATATATTTCTACATGTACAGGTACACACCGTTTTTTACAGGCATGATCTATAAATTACAACATTTGTTGGTTCACAAAATGTAAGCTCACACGAAGGGAAGGAAGTCAAGGCTGGTACAAGGAAAGCGATTTATAAGAAGGGTGTGTATATAGAGGGTGAAGTGTTAAGAATAATAATGACTAAATCTGTTATTATCTAACTTTTTTTTCCTTTTTTTGTTTTTCCGATGCCAGCCACACAATCCTAGTGTAAAAATCCGAGTTAGCATGTTATAGGTTGTCTTAGTAGAATAGCTAATCCAGCATAATATTGGAAACATGAGTTTGAGTGGTGAGCGTAGGAAAACAATCTATATCACAGATTGATTGACTTATTCTCAGTCATGAGGAGCCTGATACATACAAAATGTTCTGTTACCACAAACATGGTTGGATTGAAGTTATCGCCCTTACCATCAATGCTTGCTGGTGAGTAACTCCACCCTTCCTCCTTTTGTGATGTTAGGCTCATTTAGGCTTATTTTTGTATATACGTCATACCTCGCACAATCCTCTGTTTCACAAACTGTAGGAAAGCACTATTTCTATAAGTACCATTTTACAAGCTTATCAGACAGTTACAAGCTATGGACTGTGGGTAAAGCATCGATGCATTGCCTCTGTTGACTATAGTATAAAGTATAGTTTGCCAATCAGAGTATAAGCGTTAAGAAGGGTATATTGTAGGATAGTTGTTTATTTAAGCAGGCGGAAAAAGTATAGAAGTATATGAGTTGTGGATATGAGAACGAGTGGAGAAATAATATTAATTGCTAGTCAACATAGTGTATTGAAGAGTAAAAAGTTAATACAGGATAAACAGGAAAGAACTCACAGTAACTTGGTGCTGATGTTATTTTCTGTTGTCCTAACCAGTTGATTGGTAACAGGCTCCATAGATGCAAGACCACTGGTAGTAGGCAGCCGATTGTGCGGTCCTCTTGACGTTTTAGGGTGGTAGTGAGTGTCCCTTATCGATCGAGTTTACTTTAACAGTAATGATAAGTCCATTGAGTTACCTGTCTACTTCAAGTGAAGAAATAGGGTGAAAAAATTAATAATACAACTGCAAAGTAGGAAGAATAAGGCAAACTGAACTTGAAGTCCATTTTGGTCTAGACATGGAGAGAGCCTATGATGTCTGAGTGGGGCGCAGATGTGTTCGTACGTGCAAGATCAGTGCAAGTGAGGGCTTGATCAAGCAGTTTTACAAACGTATGTAATTCATCTGCCATGTGAGTTTCGGAGGGAAGACTGTTCCATATTATTGCATACTTGGTGAGGAAGAAGTTTTACCGAGTTTTTGATCTGTATTCCTCAACTTTGACCGTAGATACTTTGTTTCGAAGTCCGTATTCATGTGAATCTCGGGCAAGAATTATCTTACATGTTGAATAAGTAAGGTATTTGAGTAGTTTGAAGTAGAGAATCAAATTAGACCTAAGCCTTCTCTTCCAAAGGCGTGCTAGTCAATGACCAAGTCAGTCTTAAGTACCTTGCGAGTGAAGTCTCGTTGTATTCCTTCCACCTTTAGTATATCAGATACGCGTAGGTTGGAAAATAAGAACGAGCAGTATTCAGCGATAGGTCTTACACAAACTTTGTAAAGATGATTTTAGATTCATTTTGATAGAAATTACGGAGAATGAAGCCAAGCAATTTCCGCATTTTGGATGCTTTGGCTGAGGTGTGTTCAGAGAAATTAAGACTGTGTGAGTAATGTACCCCTATGTCAGTTACTGATGCCAGTCTGAGCAGTGTGTGATTGCTAAGTGTTAGTTTCGTTTTGAGAGGTGTGTCTCCTATACATAACCAGTCGCATTTCTCTGTGTTGAGCTCTAACCTCCAGCGTTTGCACCAGTCGTTTACCATATTGAGTTCATGTTGGATTCTTTCCATAGTACTGCGTAAATCGGAAATGTCAGTTTTATAGATGACTTTTAAGTCATCGGCATAGAGGTAGGTCTTACCAGTGTTAAAACACTTGCATATATTGTTGATGTAGATTATAAAGAGCAATGGACCCAAGACACTACCTTGCACAACACCACTGGTTAGGTCGAGGTGTAGATGTATTAGAGTTAATCTTGGTTATTTGATATCTGTTCGTAAGAAAAGACTTGATCCATTGCAAAAGGGGATTTATAATTCCAACTGACTTAAGTCTGTTGATTAGAAGATTATGAGGTACCTTATCAAAGGCTTTCTTAATGTCGAAGTATAGTATAATAACTAGTTTCTTCTGGTCACGTATACGAGTAACCTCGTTGAAGAAGTCTATCAGGCATGTACTGCACGACCTTGTTCTAATGAAGCCATGTTGTGACGGGTCTATCAGATCTTCCTTGAGCAGGTGATCAGATAGTTGATTTTGTATCACTTTTTCCATTATGCGTGATATGACTGGATTGATATTTATAGGTCTGTAGTTTTCAACCAGGTTTCTTGGTCCGGATTTGTGTTTGAGAAGAACATACGTTACCTTCCAGGTTTCCGGATATGTACCTGTCTCTAAAGATAATGTGTATATTTTGAGTAGTAGCGTCTGTATGTCCGGTCCTGACATTTTATAAACGATTGAAGGGATGTCATCGGCACCAGAACTCGCATTTGACTTAAGGGTTTTAATGGCGGTATGTATACTCCTAATGTCGAAGTTTATGGTACTAAGATAGTTTTCGCCGGTGCACTTTATGTCGATGTCTGGAGCATCAGATGTATTCCCATTGTGAGAAAACCATTCACTTATAGTTCACATATGACGGTTTGGTCATTATACGTTACTCCATCGTGCAGTAAGGAGTGAATGTTGTGGTCTGTGTTCTTTCTTATGCGCTTTGTGAGGAGACGACATAGGGCTTGGGCTTTAGATGCAGCAGTGAGCGCAGTACGCTCCTCTACCTGTTTACGCTTGTTGTGTTGACTTTGTACTCCGTCAAGTACAGAGTATATCTGGTGCAGGGCACTGAAGTCTTTTGATATGTAGTACATCCTTTTCAGTTTTCGCAGTTTAGACCTAGTCTTTTGGTTTAGATAGGGAGTAATTGTTTTAAAACCAATTTTAGAGGGTACAGTAGTGTCTAGTGCAGATTTGGTGGTGATATTGAATATTTCTAATGTTTCTAAGAGGTTATTACTGGTAAAGAAACTGCCCCAGTCAGAGTGCTTTATTAGGAATCGAAAGTTTTCCCAGTCAGCATTTGCATAGTCTCTATATTAGAATCACGTGTTTAATGTCTTTAATTTGTTGCATATGGCAAGAATCGGAAGGGTGCAGATGACTATTTTATGATCGCTGTTGTGAAACTTTTCGCCAACCACCATTGATGTTGGTGTGACATTATGACAGAATATCAAGTCAAGAATGTTGTGATTTCGTGTAGGCAGGTGTACATGTTGTTGCCAGCCGTGTATGTCTAAGGTCCTAAGTATGCTTTCAAAGCACAATGGGCCAGAATGTGTCTTCCAGTTGATGGTGGGAAGGTTGAAATCACCACATACAATTTTGTAAGTGAAGTCAAGCGAGGCAGCCTGAGCAAATGACTCACTTATAATAGTGTCATTTGAACTAGGAGTGTTAGGAGCTCGATATATGCATCCGATTAGTATTTTACATTCATGAGTGTACACAGTAAGCCATATCGATTCAGGAAGTTTACTGAGAACGTGGTCGCTATAGATTTCCGCTCTCAAATTTTTTGATACATAAACGAGACAACCACCACCCTTCTTGGTTACTCGATCACAGCGGAAGAGCTCATATGTGTCTATTTGTAGAAATGTGTCTGTGGTGTCGGAGGACAGCCAACTTTCCGTTATCAAAACAAGTGAGGGGTTGTTTAAAAGTAAAAGGGTGCGTAGGTGAGTCATCTTACTTTGTACAGATCGAGCGTTAATTAACATAAGTGTCAGGTACGGTGACTGTTTGTCTAGTAGAAGGGTATGATGTATACCAAGTGATTTGTCTGTTTTGCATCGAGAAAAGGAAGAATTGGGAGCGTTGACTCCATATTGATGAGCGTTCAGTTTGTTACCAGTAGGGTTAATGCGAGAAGGGTAGTCGAGTGTTGTTTTGGTGAAAGAAGTATGTCTAAGAGTGGAAGGTAGAGTTGAATGGTTAGGTAATGTGTCCGGGGAATGATCAGGGGGTCCAGTCAAGGAGTTTTCAAGACTGAAGACATTTATCGAGGTTGAGAAGGATCTGCCACTCCCCATCAAGTCGGAGTATATAGATGGTTTCAGAATAGTGAGATTGTCGCCCTCAAAATTTGGAGACCCTATAGCAGTAATGTTGAGGGGGGAGATAAAAAAGGATGAGATAGTGTGTATGTCGAATTAGGGGCGACTAAACCGCTGTATTGGGTGGCTTGACTTAGATAGTACCTAGAGTCAGTAGGTGGGTTCCCAAGTAGGCCAACGTTATGGCTTCCTTGTGTGCGGTGGGTAATTTTAGTCCTATTGTGCTTAGTTGGGGAGGTTTTATGTTTCTGATGAGAAATAAAGGAATGCCTGTTATTGTTGCTAAGAGAGGTGTCTCTGATGTGTATAGATTTGTGTTGACTCATGGGGCTTGCAAGGTTGACACTTTATGACTTATGGGTATCACGTGTGGGTGTGGTTCTTGTCAAATGTCGTTTCACATTAGGATGAGTGGGTGTTACCAGTTCACTATGTTTGTTGTAGGGCATTCTATTGCTATGAGAAGGTGCACGTTTTGGGTTAGGGGTGCTGGAGTATTGATAGGTTTTTATTGAGGGTTTGGTATTATTTCGTACAGCGAAGTCTGAGAGTCTGTAACAGCATGGGTTGGTTGGTTAAGAGTTGACCCCAAACAACCAAGCATATGCCAAAACAGTACTGTTCAAGTACTCATTCACTTCCTTATTTTGTATAGGCGTTATATTCCTTATTATCTTATATTGAATGTTGAAAGCCTTTGTTTTTCTGAACATATAATCCCACGCTCCAATGTGACTGCGCTAAGATCGAAATAAAGACCTATTCACTTCTTGTCTAGCTTCTTCTATCAATAGCACGAGGATTACCTAAAAGCACGAAACTGATGAGCCCTTTTTGAACACAAATTAACCTCATTTTTGTTATTAATATTATTTTTTTACTCAATCGTAAAAGTAGACCTGATTATCTGTAAACTAAGTTGGGTATATAAATAGTTTATTTTTTTATTATCTTAAGTTATTCGTGTTATAGAAACCTTTTTTTTCGTGCTAATTTTATTGCTATATTTGCCACATACCTCATGTCAGACTTAAAAGAAACCCATAATCTGGAGGATTTGTCACCAGTGGAGATAGACACTGTTTTGACTACGACATCTCGACTTCCAGAATTTGATCGTAGTGATCCTTAGTTGTGGTTTGTTCAACTAGAGCATTATTTCACGAGACACAATATCAAATCTGAAGGGATTCGCTATATAGATTTGTGTTCTATCCTTCCTCCTTCAGTCGCCAAAGAAGTCCGTGACTTGATTTTAGATCCACCATCACCACAACCGTACACCATCTTACGACGAGAGATAATGAACCGTTTATCATTATCAGATAGTCAAAGAATCCAAAGACTTTTTCAAGGTGAAACACTAGGTGATCGGTCGCCGTCACAGTTTCTACGTCACCTCCAAGTCTTAGTGGGTGATAACACAGTGGGTGAAGCAGTCCTAAAACAAGGATGGATACAAGCTCTCCCATGCTACGTCCAACACTGTTTGAATGCACAAGATCCTGAAACCTCATTATCTCATTTGGCGCGTATAGCTGATAGAATAATGGAAAGAGGTCCTCCAACTGGATCAGGCACAATAAATCACACACAGAAAGTAGATTCAGCAAAAGACCCCGTCATAGAAGGACTCATTGCGAGTGTTAAGAGTCTCACTGAGGCTGTCACCAGAATGCAAATGGGTCATACAAACAGGAGCAGGTCAACACAACGATCACGAACTTAGTCACAAAATAGGTCACAAATGTCCAGACAATCTGGGCAGTTTTGTTGGTACCACTGGAAGTTTGGTGTCAACTCAACCAAGTGCAGGCAACCATGCGCCTGGCCTAAGCATAATTTCAAGACAGCGGGAAACGAGTAACCCCTCCCCAGGTCGCGACAACTGAGGAGGGGTGCCTAAACAGTCGCTTGTTTTATGTCAGAGACAGAAATTCGGGCTTGAATTTCTTGGTGGATACTGGCGCTGCTCTTAGCATCATCCCTCGAAATAAAACTGAGATTAGTCGAGAAACATCCCCGATTACACTTCAAGCTGCAAATAAAACTACAATTGCGACATTTGGGCAGAAAACGTTAACCCTAGATTTGGGGTTCAGAAGGCAATTCCCTTGGGTTTTCACGGTAGCCGACTTAGATCTGGCAATACTGGGGATGGACTTTCTAGAGAGATACGAATTTCTATTTGACACCAAGAAACGGCGATTAACACTAAAAGAAACTTCGTTTTACACAAAAGGCAAAGAAAGTCACATCAGCTCTCTTAACTTGATTCAAACCCCTCCAGTAACAACAGCGAAATTCCAAGATATACTCGCGGAATTTCCAAACTTAACCAAACCAAACCCACAGCCTTCCAAAGACAAACTAAAAGTAAGTCACACTATCAAAACCGAAGGTGCACTGGTGTTTGCAAAACCCAGGAGACTAGCACCAGATAAGCTCAAAATCGCTAGGGCCGAGTTTGATTATATGCTACAACTGGGTATTATCCGTCCCTCTGATAGTCAATGGGCATCCCCTTTGCATATGGTCCCAAAGAAGAATGAAGGTGACTGGCGACCGTGAGGGGATTACAGAGCCCTCGACCGTCAAACCGTACCAGATAGGTACCCAATACCGCATATCCAAGATTTCACAAACGGTTTACAGGGTATGAACATATTCACTAAAATTGACTTAGTCAGGGCATATCACAATATCCCGGTGGCTGATGAAGATATCCCTAAGACAGCTATTACAACACCCTTTGGTTTATTCGAGTTTGTACGCATGCCATTCGACCTGAGAAATGCGGCACAGACATTTCAAAGATTCATAGATAACCTACTTCGAGATATGCCATTTGCGCAGGGGTATATAGACGACTTGTTAATTGCCAACCCCGATTTGCAATCAAACGAAGAGCATGTACGAGCAGTGTTGAAAAGATTGAATGAACATGGAATAAACATACATCAAAGTAAGTGTGTTTTCGGTGTTCAAACTTTAGAATTTCTTGGTCACACAATAAGCCCAGAAGGGATTAAACCTATAAAAAAGAAGTGGATACCATCAAACAATACCCGATACCTAGCTCTCTAACACAAATGAGAAGTTTTCTAGGTCTAATTAACTTTTATCGCAGATTCATACCAGGTTGTGCACAATTAATGCAACCTTTAACAGATTCACTTAAAGGAAAACCAAAAGAATTCAAACTGTCTTCTGACGCCGTCGAAGCTATTAAACATCTTAAAGATAAACTGGCTCAAGCAACTACGTTGATATATCCGAATTCACTTTCCCCACTTGCTTTGATGGTGGATGCTTCAGACAAAGCAGTGGGCGGTACCCTTAACCAACTGGTTAAAAACGCCTGGAAACCAATTGCTTTCTTTTCAAAAAGACTCGCTCCAGCTGAGACAAGGTATTCTACCTTCGGGCGAGAACTTCTTGCAATCTACCTGACCATTAAACACTTCCGAAACATGTTAGAAGGTAGGGAATTTATAGTCTTTACGGATCACAAACCACTGACGAATGCATTAAAAGCGAGAGCCGATAAATACTCACCTCGAGAAGTCCGACACCTTGACTATATATCACAGTTCACAAGCGATATCCGACATGTCAAAGGTCAGGACAATCAGGCGGCTGATGCTTTATCCAGACTAGAAATGAACGTGCTACAGCAGTCTACAGTAAACTTCGAGACGTTGAGACACGAACAAGAGCAGGACCTAGAATTACAAAACCTACTCAAAACAAACAATTCAAGTCTTAATTTAAAACAGTTCCCATCACCTATCAATGGTATTCTAATTTACTGTGACACGACCAAGGCAATGCCGCAACCTTTCGTTCCCAAAAATATGCGAAAGTTGATATATAATAACTTTCATTTTTTGTCTCATCCTGGCGTAAAAGCTTCAACTAAACTAATCAATGCCAGATATATATGGCCGAATTTACAGAAGGATGTACACAAATGGGTTAGAGAGTGTTCAGCATAACAATAACGACGGATAGAGGGGCGCAATTCGAATCCGAACTATTTAATAACTTGGCTAAACTTCTAGGCTCCAATAGGTTACGATGCACTGCATATCATCCTCAGGCTAATGGGATGGTAGAACGTTTTCACCGTCAGCTAAAAACCGCCCTCATACCTCACTCAAACACCAATCAGTGGACAGAATTCCTACCATTAGTTATGTTGGGAATACGAACATCTGTCAAAACTGGCGCACAGTGTTCAGCTGCGGAACTGGTTTTCGGAACAACTCTGAGACTACCAGGTGAATTTATTAACCCTAATACTAACAGTCAAAAACTTAACTTAGAAAATTACGTAGATCAACTACAGGACCATATGTCCAAAAATAAACCAATTAATACTCGCGAACAATCACGCGCCATATATGTACCTAAAGTCCTAAGCAATTGCACGCACGTCTGGATAAGATGTGACAAAATAAAATCACCACTCAGTCCTCCATTTGAAGGTCCTTTCAAAGTCGTCTCAAGAAAATCTAAATATTTCGTGATAGAAAAACATGGAAACATCGACAAAATAAGTATTGGCTTATCTAGATCATGAACCACCATACGTGTTGTTAGATCGTTTATCTGACAAATCCATTACGGAATCAAAATGTGAAGATGATAAATCTTTACAAATGAACAAAACGGTTCCCTGGGCACATCCGATTAGTCAGTCAAGGATGTTGACAGTTTCGGCTGCAGGATAAAATTTAACCACGTAGCTAATCAGACCCTGCATCTACCTAAAAATGATTTTTTTTCCTAATTCCGCCACATCCACAACTCCTCAGACCTTTTACCTTTAATATATAAGTGTTATGTTAAATATTTTTTTAATACTGGACACACAAGCTAGGTATTCCGAAACGATGGCTGAGGATTTTAATCAAACTCATACAACTAACACTGGCAAATACAACGAATTCAAAAAGCAACCCAGGCGGTCGTCACAGTTCCAAGGTCACACATTTGAACGGATTTGATAATGAGTCCAACTTCTAGCAAGTTTACACTTTTACATATATACATTATAAAAAAGATTTTTTTTGTTTTCATACCTTTTCGTACACAAGATGGCTACACTATGTCTATTTTCTTCCGGAACACCAATCCGTTCTGGAGGCCAATCACTTACGTGGAACCGAACAATTATCAATTATATTTATATATTTCCATTTTGTATCTTATTATTTTGATGCAGGCAGTGGAGCAGTTCTTCAAGTTTGATTGGTTTTCATCATTACTTTTGAAGTAGATTCTTCTTTACTTTTTACTTGAGGGCGACTCAAGAGGCAGATGAGTAAACACCTGATAGCCGGTCTGAGCATGGAAAAATCGTACCTCACCAACATGATGTTGGGTAGCCCGCTCGCAACACTTCCTCAGATATTCTTATTCCACAGTCTCACACTCTTTCTCTTGAAAGCACGCAGCAAACCGTCAGCTATAGTTGTAGAAGAAATCACATGCTACAAAATAAGATGACAAGCTAGTAAATGAAGAGACATCCATGGACTACCGTTGAAAGCGTTAGTTGCCACTGATTGTAAGTCAAACATTGAGCGAGTTGATAATTTTCCCTTGGGATGAGAAATAGAACTGAGGTGTTTTTGATAGATAGGTTAATCGAACCGACGTTCCTACGGAAGTCGATTCTAGGGGGAAGCTAATGTAACAGAATAGGTTGGTTGGTTAAGAGTTGACCCCAAACAACCAAGCATATGCCAAAACAGTATTGTTCAAGTATTCATTCACTTCCTTATTTTGTATAAGCATTATATTCCTTATTATCTTATATTGAATGTTGAAAGCCCTTGTTTGTCTGAACAGATAATCCCACGCCCCACTGTGACTGCGCTAAGATCGAAATAAAGACCTATTCACTTCTTGTCTGACTTCTTCTATCAATAGCACGAGGGTTACCTATAGGCACGAAAAGTCTGTAGAGTTAGCGCAATTCCTGGGGTGGTCATTTTTAGGCATTTTACAGGGGCCGCTAGGGTAATACTTGGACGCTATTGAGGCATAAGTGGTTTGGCGTTTTGGGGTAGCTGAGTGTTTGGGCTGAGGGTGAGTGGTTGTAGCTGCTTTGTGCGCCGTCTTGTCCTTAGGATTAATTGCAGTGTCCGACGTGCCTCCGTTTTTTTGGGGGGGGCATTGTATGATATTTTAGGATTTGTGCAGTGACAAGAGCTCTAGCTGCCGCGGCTACGTAAGCTGGGTTGATCAGTTTGTGGTCCATTGCAGATACGACGCTGGATAGCGGTCCTGTCATGAATGATCCTAATCGTTTTAAATATTGGAATACCCCTCAGTAATGACTGACTTTTAAGGAGGTGATTAGCTTCAGTGGTACTACCAAACTGAAATAGAATGGGACATGAGGCTTTACTGTGTCCTTTACGTAATCTCCTTGTTACACACCAAGATTGCGACAATCCACACTCTTGTAGCAGAGTATTTTTAGCAATCTTTATGTTCGTACTATCGGGTATATCATACACAGTGACATTATGCATACACTGAAGTCTTTTCAACACTTTGGTTGATATATGGTCAATTACTTTTTCAGTGTTTTTTATAATTTCCAGCTCGGGATTTTCTGGAACACTGATTAAATATTTGTACGGTAATAGGTCTTGAATAGTTTGGGTGAGGCTAAGTTCTGTTTGGGTGCTTCTAAGTCTACCAGTGGTGAGATTATTCAAGTTTATATCAAAGTTTTTTAAGGTCGATAAGGTTACATACAGGCCTGTTGCAGGTGTCTAGCGGGTGGTCACTTTGTGCACACTTAGTTGGGGGATGGGGTATATGTCTGGGTGAGTAGTCAAGATCTACGTCATCGGGCTGGCTATTGTAGGCAGGCTTACATGTAATTCGTGAGCCGCTACTTAGGGTGGCCGATTGTAAAATTGTTGGGTGTTTGGGGTCAGCCGCACTGTCTAAATACTGCTCACAATATTTGGTGCTTTTTTTGGGACTGACAAATGATATCGACTATAACGGTATGTGACTGCTCTTATTTATATCGACAAGCGAGATGCAAGGTAGTGATATGTGTTGTCCAAGTAAAGGGTGCACGTTTAGTGTGGCTGAGGGAAGATCAGAGTAGGATGCAGACAGATCAGTGTGTTTATAAGGTTTCGCATTATTCGCTTTAGTGACTGATTTAGATCTTTTGCAGGTGCTATAAGCATCTGGAGAGATTATATGTTTTTTAGATGGCCTGGACATTATTGGAAGTAATGTAAATTCAAAGTTTAATTAAGTGGATGGCGATAGCTGTAATTTAACTTAGTGAACGTGTCAAGTTTTATGGTAGGATCAGGCCCAGTATTAGTTACGAGTAAATATATTACAGTTAATTGGTGATAGTGATAGCGTGAAAACTAGAAATATTAATTTATGACGTTGAGTTCCTAAATAAGGTGTAAAGTTAATAGAACCCTATCAGTGACGAATTACTTATCGCTACTAAGTGTTAAATTAAAGAGAAAAACTAATAGGAAAATAAAATAATACCACGTGAAAAAAACTTACAACCTTCAAAAGCGCGCCACAGTGACAAAGTCGTTCGGAATGAAGACCGGTGTTAGGCAAAGTTACTTACTCTCACCCTTTCTCTTTCTCCTGGCGATCGACTGGATCATGAAGACGTCAACATGTGAAGGGAAACGCGGGATACAGTGGACATCTAGGATGCAATTGGACGATCTAGACTTCGCGGATGATCTGGCCCTTCTATCCCAAACGCAACAACAAATGCAGCAGAAGACGACCAGTGTAGCAGAAGCCTCAGCAGCAATAGGTTTCAATATACACAAAGGGAAAAGCAAGATTCTCCGATGCAACACAGCATGCACCAATCCAATCACAATTGACGGAGAGGCTTTGGAAGATGTAAAAACTTTTACATATCTAAACAGTATCATTGATGAACATGGTGGATCTGATGAAGATGTGAAGGCGCGGATCGGTAAAGCAAGAACAGCTTATTTGCAACTGATAAACGTCTGGAACTCAAAACAACTTCCAACCAACACCAGGGTCAGGATTTTCAATACAAATGTCAAGGCAGTTCTACTGTATGGGGCGGAAACCTGGAGAACTACGAAAGCCATCATTCAGAAAAAACAGGTGTTTATTAACAGTTGTCAACGCAAAATACTTCAGATCCGTTGGCCGGACACTATTAGCAACAACGAACTGTGGGAAAGAACAAACCAGATCCCAGCGGATGAAGAAATCAGAAAGAAACGCTGGAAGTGGATAGGACACACATTAAGGAAAGCACCCAACTGCGTCACAAGACAAGCCCTCACATGGGATCCTCAAGGCCAAAGGAAAAATGGAAGACCGAAGAACACATTACGCCGAGAAACGGAAATAGACATGAAAAAGATGAACAAGAATTTGATGGAATTAGAAAAGGAGGCCCAGAACAGAGTGGGTTGGGGAATGCTGGTCGGCGGACTATGCTCCATTGGGAGTAACAGGCGTAAGTAAGTGCTAGTTTTTAATGTCTTACAGTAATTAGTGTATATACATTGTTTCAGAGTCTGTAGACGCGGTCATGGATCATATCTGAGCAGATTAGAAATGAGAGTCCAAATATTGCTTAGTTGAGAAATATCAGTTTGTTCCATGGTCGACAGTACCATAAAGGTTCTAAAGAGAGATGCTTACATCTATTTGTGCAATCGAGAGTGCAGTCACAACCTAGCAATCAGCTTGTGAAGCCTCTTTGGACATCAACTCTTATATGGTCTGTGGTGTTCGTGTTTCGGAAGATAAAAGAACGATATTTAATGATAATAATAGTAATTTATTCTCAAATAACAGTTTGTTACATTAAGCATGCCAGTTTTTAAGCAAGATCAAATTGTTACAAATGATACAATATCCACTGTAGTAGATTACTTAGCTGGGTTGATAATTTATAGGATGTGAATGTAGATGGTTTTAATCAGTATCACAGTTGGCGCGCTTCGTGAAAGTTGCGTTGCGAATGTGCGAGGGTAATATACATATTTTGTAAAGAGTAAGCTTAACCTCTACTGTGGAGAAATTTTTCATCATGAAACCAGTTAGCCGTCTAGTTTTAGAAATCATAAAGGAGGCATTTTCAAATTTTAGGCTTCTTGTGTAATGGCACGGGCTCCGAGGGAGTTCATGGGTCTTTGCGCACATGTAACATATTGTCGTGGATTTTTTGTGTCGTTATTTATAAGCTATTAACGGCTTTTTTTCCATCACACGTCAATTTTCGTAATGTTTGTGCTTGTTCCATAGTTTTTATTCCAATTTATTAGCAGTTTGATGTACTTCATGCTCACCAGCTAAATGAATCTTTAGTAAGCCTTATATGGTTATTTGTAAAAATACATACTCAAGGAAGTAAAATTCACCATTTTTCAAGTTAAAAAATAGATCACAGATTGAGTTTTCAGGAAAATAAGCTTCAAAACCCATTACATATGGTTCACCTCCTTGATTATTGTGATGATGAACATGGATGTTGGTAGTTGTTTATAAAATGTAGGTAGAAGCAATTAAGCGTTAATCTATTTGTGAATATTATATAACTCGGTAATATTTAGTCATAAACAGTTTTATCTGTTATTAGTATAATCGTTTCGTACTGAAGTGACATATTATTACGTAACGTATCGGAGAAGAATTATGTGAGTAACAATTGACGTTGATAGTATTATTCATCCGCTTTCTGAACGTATACAAGGACAGTGTACAACACCACTGGAAGTGCCACATTAAGTAGTCACAAATTCTTCATAAGTAAAACGATGCGTGTTTCTTTTGAGCATGTTGACAATACTATGTCGTAGTTAATACTGGTTTATGATGTGTCTGTTATAGGTTTTACGAACTAATTTCTGTAAACAGAGTCCGCCATCACTGATCAAATTATGAACAAAGTTATAATTCATATTGTCGAGTAATATCTAAATTGTGCTTACCATTTTTTTGTTAATGCCAAATGTCTAGGCGAGATACTAGAAGGTCTAGAAAATGAAGAGCGCTGTTTACATGAAATAAGAAACTTATAGGTTATTTGTCATCTGCTATTGAAGTCATAAATTTACTGAAATCAGAGTTTTAAAGCAATATGAGCTATGAAACCATTAACATTTCACTTACAGCGCAAACTTGGTATAAAAAAAATGTTATAAGACTGTGAAGCATTCACAGTTATATGATGGGGATTTGAAGCTCCCAGTCCTTGAAACGACACAACCCTAGAATCAAATAGCAACTATTATTGAGTTAATTCTTGAATTCCTACTCCATTACAGACTGACTCGTCTAAATTAATTCATGCAAAATACGTGACAAAAAGTGAACGAGCAGTCGAAGCTAAATCGCATATTTGTAGCACCCATGTCTCTTTTGTGCCACATTAGTTAGTGACATTTTCCTCATAAGTCAGATGATGCTTGTATGTTGTGATGATGGTAATTACAGCAATTTATAAATAACATTAATTTGTGATGTGTCTGTTTTAAAGATTACCAATGAATTTCCATTAACGGAATCCAAAATCTCTAATGAATAGCACTGTTTGGAAATAAGAGACCTATGGGTACATTCTGTCACATGCTATTTGACTAACTTATTGAATGTGATACTGATGACAAAGTCTAACTGTTTGTCTCAAGACTGATTAGTTGTTTTTCAGAATAGTATGAAGCTTATGGAATTTATGATTATGGAAGAACGTGTGGAAAACCAGTTTACAAGTTTACGATAACTTTTATATTGCTTACCGCCGTGTTTATTCATTTAATGAATTGTTTAAATATGAATATAACAACCATATTCTGTGTTTTACGTTAGAAATCCTGTAAGTATGTATAATTATAGTCTAAATAAAGCCAAAAGAAATATTGATGCAGAATAATGTTGCTGCATTATATTTCGTGGTTTCTCGTAAGCCGCATACAAATAAATATGTACTATAATTTAAGAATGAGGTAAGAAATTGTATGAAATAATTGACCTGTACAACCGTATCTAGTCATAAATGCTGAAGCATATTCTGATGATATATCCATTCTCTACATGCTGCCTAATTTCACCGTTTTGTCGCTGCATATGCATTACCTGCTTTTGAGCAATACCTGAAATATATTTCTATACACTTACCAGTTGAGAGAGTAGATTCATAGCTTTGACACCAGCAGCGATAACCTGCTCACCAGTTCTCTTTTCAATACTTTCTATAACTTCATCTGTTGACTGAGGGTGCAATATTACTGGCTTCAAGTTTTCGTTTTCTTTGGATGACAATCTTCTACTCCACGGACCAAAAACCATCCATGAACTACTACAAGGATGGTTGTGAAACATGTTCTAAGATTTTATGACGTATTCTTGACCTTCCAATCTTATACGAAACCTAGATTGACAGTTTAAAAATTTAAACCTTAAATGTCAAAGATTAGTTGAAGTCCTCACGATTTTATATTCACCGTCAGACCTGCTGATTTACGTTTACAACCAAACATGCAATAAAACACCACAAACAAGTATTTATATCTCATATCTTTCAACAATTTTCTTTCTGCGTGAACATGGTGCGCATGGGTAGTCTGAGAAAACATAGAATAATTCTTCCATACTTTATGAAAATCCTGTTGCGTGATGTCGAGTCCCAGTTGACTATGAACATCGCTACTGAGAAATACGTGCCAATAAAATCAGAAGGCGGAATAGATCCAAGTTAATTGATTGGCGATCTCATGGTATCGGAAGAATACTAAGATCGTGCCAAGAAATGGTACAAGCAGAATCAGCAGAAATGAGCATGTGCGAGCAGGGTCACTAACCGGGAAACAATAATGGAGGATGATGGAATCACAATATGTCTGTCATTAGCACAGACAAACAAACGGACACAGTGAAACAATCACTGGTACAATTGGTTATAATAATAATTGTTTTTATTAAACCAATCGCGTTCTCGTGATAAAAGTAAGTCACCACAATCCTTTAGCGCACTATCAAATTCAATCCAGCTTCCGAACCTCTTGTTCATCATAATACGTTTAAACACCTCGCTTACGTTCACTGAAATTTCACTTGATCATGAAGCACTACAGACATTATTGAAAGAAGTTATTCCTTGAAAAAAAACTAACTGAAATAAGTACAACAAATATTTAGGACTTACCGTTGAGTTGACATTTCGTCTTAACTTCTTTGTTTAACAGCCACTCACAAAAACTCTTCGTATCTATAACTTTTAACGTTATCTTATCTTTCTTACGTTGTTTTCTGGACCTTATCAACAAATTATATAAAGATGTTGATGTTTATTACAGCAGTTGGGTGCACTGATCAAGTTACGAAGCAACAATAGAGCTAACGGCGAATGAAAAGTATTGATGGTATTTACCCGTTACTGTTACACAAAAATTCAGATTTACTAGCTGAGTCAGATCAAGCAAAAGCTGAGACTTTCTCAAACTATTTTAGCGAATTCTACTCTACGTTTATTGTAACAAATACTTGTCCCACTCACACTGAGATGCCAACCATTGAATCTGTACAGGTGACTGAGGAAACTGTCCTTCCATTGATAACTAACCTAAAACCTGGTAAGATACCGGGCCCTGACGGGTTACATCCACGTTTGCTGTCATATTATGTGGACATTATTTCAAAACCGCTCGCATCACTCTTCAACATGTCCCTTTCACTTGCTCAACTCCCTAGAGATTGGAAGGACGCTATAGTCAGTCCTACATTCAAGGACGGTCAGAGACAGATAGTATCTAACTACCGGCCTGTCAGTCTAACTAGCATAGTCGTTAAGTTAATTGAAAAGATAATTCGGGTTAGGTTGCTAAGCCACATAGATTTACACAATCTGTTAGCTCCTGAGCAACACGGATTTCGTAACAAGCGTTCATGCCCGACTAACTTGCTCATTGCGAGAGAGGATTGGACAGCAACTCTAGATAACGGTCTGTCTGTCGATGTGAAATTCATAGATGTTAGCAAAGCATTTGACAAGGTTTCGCACTTAGTTCTTATGCAGAAGCTCATGAGCTTCGGAATAATAGGTACTGAACATGAGTGGTTAGGTAACGTCTTATGTGACCGCAGACAGAGAGTGAGGGTCAACGGAACGCTATCCGATTGGAAGCCGGTCAAAAGTGGTGTACCCTAAGGCACCATCTTAGGCCCTATGCTCTCCCTTCTGTACGTGAATAAGTTACCGCTGTTACTTAGGTCGTCTACATTATTGTTTGCGGATGATGTAAAAATCTGGAGAACAATAAGAAGTGAGGCTGATCATCTGGATCTTCAAGCTGACTTAGACGATTTAGTTAGATGGGCTCGAGAATGGGGCTTAGAAATCAATGCTAGGAAGAGTGTGCTAATGCACATCGGTCACGGTAATAGTTACCGTTATACTACTGAGGGTAAACCTCTTCTATGCGTTCAAGAGCATAAAGACTTAGAAGTAGTATTAAGTCATAATTTAAAAACAACTACGCATTGGAAACCAGCCGCTGTCAAAGGTTTTAGTGCGTTATGGTCACTTCGCCGAGCGTTCAAATCTTTTGACGAGGAAACGTTAAGAATTTTATATCCCATATATGTTAGACCGCATTTAGAGTGCTGTATCCAAGCAGCTAGCTCGTGTCTGGTAAAGGATACTAACTCCCTTGGGCGTGTCCAGCGTGATGGGTTTTTCTAGACTCCCTTACGATGAGCGTTTAAAACGCCTAAAACTTTTCCCCTTGTTGTAGCGTAGGACTCGAGGTGACCTTATACTGGCATTCCGTATCTTTAATTATGATTTGGGTGTTAATATGTCTTATCTTTTTGCTCCCTCCAGCACTAATAATCTCCGAGGTCATAGCAAGAAGGTTCATAAACCGCGATCTAATAAACTTAAAGTGGGGTCCCGTTTTTCTCATCGAGTAGTCAATGATTGGAACGCCTTACCCGAACAAGTGGTATCAGCCCCATCAGTGAATACTTTCGAGGAGAAGCTGAACCTTCACTGGAAAGCAATGTGTCAGGATTAATACAGGTTTACCAACCTACTATCCTTATTACTGAAAACTGAAGACTAACGTGTACACTACAAAACCGAGAATGCTAAATTAATGCTCTTAGCAGTTATTTTGTGCTTTTTCATGTGGCAAAAGATGACTTAAATATGGAAAAACTTAATATTCATACGACCCAACACACCCACGGCAGTTGAAATACGGAACGACGGCCTCTATTCAGGCCGTTCATGGTCGTTGAAACGAAACGGCGGACAGATTTGGAGGATCTTGCCGTTTTTGCCTTTGTCTGTGTACTTAATGCCTAGATCGTGTACTGATTTGAGTGTCTGAACTCTATTATTATTTTAGTAAAGTTGTAGTTCATTGAGATGTTTTCTAAAACGCATGATCCCACACTTGTTGAGGTTAGGTGATAATTGCCATTTTTCGCTCCACATAGTTACGTTACTGAGGTCATTTTGAATCTGGGGTACACTTCCACTTGGAACTTCAGGCTTAAGCCTGAAGTTTAAATTGAAAGGTGGAAACACGAAAGACATCTTGTCAAACTCAAGTCCTCTGGAATCAACAACCCATAATATTCATGGTTTGCTTCGTTCCTAACAGAACGTAAACAAATTTTAAAGTACAATGACCCTATCACCTAGACCGATAAATAGTGATGTCATCCAGGGGAATGTATTAATTCCAATTTTGTTTTTAATGTATATAGTTATATACATTAAATAAAGATTTTTAAAAATATACCGGTTTTCCAGTGCATTGCAGTTTGATTTTGATCTGTTGTTGAAGATAAAGGTGAGCAATGTTCTTTGTAGGAGACCATTGGGGATATTTCAATGGATCGAAAATAGAGAGTCCTGTGTATTTAGGCGAAAAGTGGACAATTAAGCGTAAAAGTAGGCGATCCCGCGGAAATTTAGGCGAAAAGTAGACATTCGGTGGACATATAGGCGAAAAGTAGACAATTCAGCGGGCATTTAGGCGAAAAGTGGGTAATTTATCGATAAAGCGGCAAAAAGGGAGGAATCCGCAGTATTTCCTCCAGACAGGCGAAAAAGGCGACATTCTGGTGCGTTTTCCCCTTTATCTTCCAAAGTATTTACCTTTTTATTTCCCCTTCGTTTGCCTTTATTTCCTCTTTTTTGGTTGTTTGGGTTGGGATATCTAAGTTTATTTCGGAGGAGTTTGATAAGTGCGGAGGTGTCATTATTAAGTTCGAAAGCACGCTTTCCTGTGCGGCTGTTTTGTGTGCACGTATTGCCCCTGTCTGGACAAATATTTCTGTCATCGTATCCAAAGATAAGTCATAAATGCTATGAAATCGAGTACAATGTCTTTGAAGACGTCTTCGCGTACAGACTGGTATATACAGAACCTTGGAAAACTTAGGTTTCCACTATTCTAAAGGTGCGATTTTGTTGAAGATATTTCTGTTGTTGTGATAGGATATGTTAGTTAGTGTGTTGGTATTGTTTACAACAAAGAAGGTGTAACAGTTTTACGTCTACCGATTGTGGTTTTCATATTGAGGCTACATATGACAATGTTATGATCACTACCTGGAAACGTTTTTCCAATATACACAGTGTTAGGAATGAGGCCACCAGTAAAGACTAAGTCCAAGGTATTTTGATGTGTGCTAAGGCTACTGAAATACTGAGTCCACCATCCAGGCTCTGGACATTCAATAAATAGTTCATAACGTTTCTGAGCCTTCACTGTAAACCAAGAAATTTCATGCATGTTGAAGTTACCACAAATAAGCTTGCCTGTTAGTATATCGGATGAGTGCAATGCACTAATCCGATACATATGTCGATCTCTCCGACTTGTTTCTAGAGCAAATGACTTTGCAGTTGACGTTCAGCATAACTCATGCTCTAAGGCAAATATCCCTTAACTTATTTGAGTGTTTGTTGTCGAGGAGACTATATGCAACAGCATTGTAGGATTACATCACTTTTTTCGTCACTTCTTCCTCCATAAACTCTAAAATACACAAATTTAGCGGATTGCTCAGGGTTTTCACTAGTACTAAGGCCCCATATATGTATGGGCAGTGCTAATTGGTTAGGTCTACGGTTAACTTCGGCTAGACAGTTTTTTGACTGACGGATATCAGTAATATATCGATCAGCACTTTTGTATGCGTGATATAAACTATTAGACTCTTTGGTTTTTGAATCTAGGCCATAGTAAAACATGCTGTCTTTCAGACTGTGTTGACTTTTCGATGCACGTGGGTATTGAGCCTTTTATGTCAACTTGTCTTACCGTTGGCATACCGTGCGAAGAAATAGAGGGGTTGTTACATGGAGAATAGAGTGGTGATGGTGACACTTGTGAATAAGACGCATAGGGTTTGGAAGATAAATGTTTGCTCTGAATTTGTGTGAGAATGTTTAATAATGTTATTTTACGCACTAATTTAGCCGGGTATATCTGTATATGCTTATATGCAATCCATAATTTTAATTATTTTATCTAACAAATTTTTGGTATTTATCAACATAAAGTAAACGTTTTCAATTTTATTGAAATTTTTTGTCTTTTGGAATTGGTGGATTTGTAGGTTGCTCATAATGTAGGCGAACAAGTATCGGAAATTTAGGTATAATGGTAATAGAAGTTATGGGTAATTTATTGGATGGCATCAGACGTTACGTACTAACTAGTTAAGTTTAACGCTGTCCAAACACCAAGCCAAAACAAATGACAGAATTGATCCTGCGCCATATATTCGTTTACTAAGATGAACTGACACAACATATACCGCTACTGCACGAGGCGATCTCTTGTTCTTTTTATCTGGAATGGCTGATATTCAAGTGCTTTGTTATATTGTTTGCATTCTCATTTCATTTTTCGCATGATTACAGGTGACAAACAGATTAAAAGCTGCTGTCCATTTGATCAAAGGTTATATCAAGCAAATATTAAAGAGATAGGGAATTCATGTTGTCATCCATATTTTTATTCTCTCAGTAACATCATAAAAGTATCCCAGTGGCCTGCTATCACCAACTCAATGCATATTATGACTCGAAAGTCATATAAAGTTTGATTTGTAATAGAACACGAACTACTTATAAGTAGTCCAAAACGAAATGTAAAGTTACTAGATTGTAAGGTAATAAGAACTGAAATTTCTGGAAATTCATGATATCATGTATGATTTTGAGAATCATAATCAGGTTAAATACTTTCACAACTAAATTTTTACTTCATATGTAAGGTTGTTAATTTAGAAAAGCTTGATCTTGCTGATCTACTGAATGTACCTACTTACTTACTTACGCCTGTTACTCCTAATGAAACAGGCCGCCGACCAACATTCTCTAAACCACTCTGTCCTAAGCCTTCTTTTCTAATTCCATCCAATTATTGTTCATTTTTCTCATGTCTATCTCCATTTTTCGGCGTAAAGTGTCCTTTGGTCCTCCGCTTCTCGTTTGGCCTTAAGAATTCCATGTGAGGGCCTGTCTCGTGACGCAGTTGGGTGCTTTCCTCAATGTGTGTCCTATCCACTTCCAGCGTTTCTTTCTGATTTCTTCATCCGCTGGGATCTGGTTTGTTCTTTCCCACAGTTCGTTGTTGCTAATAGTGTCCGGCCAACGGATCTGAAGTATTTTGCGTTGACAACTGTTAATAAACACCTGTTTTTTCTGAATGATGGCTTTCGTAGTTCTCCAGGTTTCCGCCCCATACAGTAGAACTGCCTTGACATTTGTATTGAAAATCCTGACCCTGGTGTTGGTTGGAAGTTGTTTTGAGTTCCAGACGTTTATCAGTTGCAAATAAGCTGTTCTTGCTTTACCGATCCGCGCCTTCACATCTTCATCAGATCCACCATGTTCATCAATGATACTGTTTAGATATGTAAAAGTTTTTACATCTTCCAAAGCCTCTCCGTCAATTGTGATTGGATTGGTGCATGCTGTGTTGCATCGGAGAATCTTGCTTTTCCCTTTGTGTATATTGAAACCTATTGCGTTTGGGATAGAAAGGCCAGATCATCCGCGAAGTCTAGATCGTCCAATTGCATCCTAGATGTCCATTGTATCCCGTGTTTCCCTTCACATGTTGACGTCTTCATGATCCAGTCGATCACCAGGAGAAAGAGAAAGGGTGATAGTAAGCAACGTTGCCTGACACAGGTCTTTACCACGAACGAGTCTGTAACATGTCCTCTATGCACGATTTTGCAGTTTAATCCATAATACGAATTGTGTATGACATTGACTATCTACTGAGTCACACCGTAGTGTCGAATAAGCCTCAATAGCGTTGTTCTGTCCACTCTATCAAGTGCCTTTTTGTAGTCAATGAAGTTGATGTAGAGTGATGAATTCCATTCAATTGATTGTTCCACAAGGATCCATAGAGTTGCGATTTGGTCTGTACAGGATCTATCCTTACAGAATCCTGCCTGTTTGTATCGAAGTTGAACGTCTGCGGAGTCATTCATTCTGTTTAACAATACCCTTTTGAAGACTTCCCGGTATTGAGAGAAGAGTGATAGCCCTGTAGTTATCACACTTGCTGAGATCGCCTTTCTTCGGTATTTCGACCAGAAGTCCTTCCTTCCAGTCTGTTGGTACTTGTTCGACATCCCAAATCTTCTTGAAGAGAATGTGGAGTATGTTTGCAGTTACCGCCACGTCTGCTTTCAGTGCCTCTGTTGTAATGTTGTCTGGTCCTGATGATGCTTCTTGTGGCACAGAACCTCCTGGCATCTTGAAGTGATTGCTTCTTTGATCCCTTTCCAGTTGCTCTCCACAGTAGTTCCTTCTCCATTGGGTAGATCATGAAAGGCCTGGAACTTATTACTGAGGGCTAACTTCAATTTGTTGAGTTTGTCAGTGTCCCGAAGAAAGGCCGTATTGAACTTTTGTGATATTGTTTACCCCGTTGTCCAGTGTTTCTTCAGTTTCAATTTCATCTTGGCGACCAGCAAGCGATGATCTGATACTATATCATCTCCTCTCTTGGTTTTCACGTCCTCCATCTTCCTCCCAAACCTTCTGTTGATGCAGATATGGTCGATTCCGTTTTGTGTAGTGTGATTCGATTAAGTCCATGTGGCTTTGTGAATGCGCTTATGTGGGAATATAGTTCCGCCTATGACCAGTTTATTGAAGGCACATAGGTTTGCAAACCTCTCACCATTTCCGTTCCTTTATTCCAGTCAGTGTCGTCCCATGATGCCTTCATATCCAGTGTTGTCCGTTCCAACCTTGGCATTAAAATCTCCCATCAGAATAGTCAGGTCCTTTGTTAGACACTTCTTGATGATCGACTGCAGGATATTGTAGAATTGATCTTTAGCGTCTTCATTGTAGTCGTTGGTGGGCGCAAAGCATTGGATGATGTTCATTGTAATGCCCTCTTTCTTTGTTTTGAAGGAGGCTTTGATGATCCTTGGTCCATGAGATTCCCATCCTATAAGTGCATTTTGTGCTTGTTTGGACAGCATCAATGCAACTACTTGTGTATGTGGGGTATTTTCTTCATCATGATCGGAGTATAGCAGAAGCTCCCCTGAAGCTAGTCGTTGTTGTCCAACTTTCGTCCAATGTGTTTCACTGATCCCAAGTACCTCTAGGTTGTATCTGCAGCTATTATGAGGACTCTCCCGGTCTTCCGCATTGTACGAGTATTCCATGTACCTAAATAAATGGTTTCTCTGGTTGTCAGATGGGGCATCGGACTTGTGACTTCCGAAGGAATTCAGCTTTCATCATGGAGCGTCATAATTCTTCTAAATGAAGACCTTCTGACTCCCGGGGCAGAGTTTAAAAGGTTCGAATAATTTTTCTGGTTAGCGTTTTTTTAGCGAGTTAGTTTTCTACGGGATAGGGTCGCTAACCCCATGCCCAACCCTCCTCCTTTATCCGGGCTTGGGACATCATTAAATAAACTGTCTCTCCAATCAATATTTTCTCTCATTTTAATGACTTTGAAGTTCCTTTCATTTAGAGGTCAGTGTTCGTCGAAGCGGAGGGCGAAGATATGATCAATACATCCTCGACCAGAACGAAAACTAGCCTGCTCCTCATGAGTCAATCTTTCCCGGGTTTTGAACAACCTACGAAGTATGACGGAAGCCAGTAGCTTGGACGCAATCGGAAGTACACTTATCCCCCGATAGTTGTTGCAGGAACGACGTGAACCCTTTTTAAAGATAGGGACAACTATCGACTTATTCCATGACGTTGATACACTCTCTAGCTCCCAGACCTTTGTAAACAACGTCGTCAGTTCCTTAGTCAGAAAGTCACAACCATCTTTAAAAAGAGCCGGAGGTAAGTCATCTGGGCCAGGTGGTTTGTAGCGCTTCAGGAGATGGAGTTCCTTGCGGACTTCCGCCTCATTTGGTGGATCAGTCGTCACCGGCCATGGAGGGCAGGACAGTCTGACCGATGTTGTCGGAGCAGCAGGCCAGTTGAACTGCCCTTCGAAGAATTCTGCCCATTGTCCAAGACGTCGATGGATGTTAGTGATTGGCATCCCATCATCCTCGTAAATTGTTCCGCTCACACCAGACTTCTTGCTGCCAGTGGCTCGGACAAGTTGTAAGAGCTTCCGGTATTTACCAGATGCAGCTGCTGCTTCTAGCTCATTTGCACGCTCCGACCACCAGGCTTCTCGGTCCTTACGCAAGCTTTGCCCAATTTCACTACGTAACAACCTTCGTTTGTGGTCAAACTCACGGTCACCCGGAGTAGACCGACGGGTTTCAATGAGTTTTAAGGAACCTGAATAACCCAGTGCTTATAAGCGGGACGTTTCGCGAACCCACAACTGACTGTACCCGCCATTTTCATGGCGTCATGCAATTGCAACTAATGCTCATCTATACTTTTTAGTGGAATGGTAGCCAGTCTAGAAGCTAGCTCGGTTCGATACTTACTAGCAACAGAAGATGCAACCAGCTTGCTAACATCAATCCTTTGCTGGCAGTCACTTCGTTGTCCACTGAAAAGTAAGGCAAGATTGGCACAGACCAAAGCATGGTCAGAGTCCAGATAAGTACTGCAAAAGGAGCGGCAGTTTTGTACACAACCACGCCAGTGGTAGCTGATCGCGATGTGATCAATCTGAGTCCAGGCTTGGGATGCAGATGGAGGACGCTAGGTGGCACATCGGCGATGACTGTGCCGAAAGTTAGTGCTGGCCAGAAACAGGTTGTGGTCTGTGCACAGTTGCAGTAGACGGTCTCCGTTATCTGACCTGCGACCAAAGAGTCCCCATTGGCCACCTAAACAACTCTCTTCTGTGCCTAGACGCCCGACCTGAGCATTCAAGTCTCCGGCTAGTACTACAATATCTGCCGAACGTACTTTCTGGAGAACAGATAACTGGTGGTAAAACTCATCCTTGATTGCACTCGGGCTGCAATATGTCGGGGCATAGGCGGAGATGACGAAAAGACATCGTTTCTCACGCTGATTTCTTCTCACTTTGATGGAACTTTCTAATCTTACAGCACATAACCGACTGTTAATGGGGATCCAGTCGATTAATGCTGCCTCAGCTCTAGTGCTTAGTGCGACACGAACGCCGGCAAGATCAGACAAAGATGTCACAGGGTCCCCGGATAAGCGCACGTAAAACAAGCTTTTCGAAGTGACAGATGGAGAGCGAATTTGTAGTACTTCGCCAGAGTCTTGAATACGGGTCTCGGATAGACAACAAACATCAATATTAAAACTTTTTAAAGACATAGTCAGCTTTATCTGTTGTCCAACCTGCATAAGCGTGCGAACGTTGAAGGCGGCCAGTTTAATGGTGCACGTGGTTTCAGAAAAACTGCTTCAGTACTCATATTCGATGGTAATATACAATTTTCAACCGGACAGTGACTCGAGAGCGTTTAGATACAGTCGAATTTCCACCAAAGACGAGTGGCTGTATAAGTCGAAAAAATAAGTATAGACAGAGTAGGAATAAAAGAGGGTGAATAGTGTCGTAGTAAATAATAATAATAATAATAATAATAATAATAATAATAATAATAATAGTGATAATAATAATAATAATAGTAGTAATGATACTAATTTGAATCATTTGATTGTTATTCAAAGCGAGAAAAGTAGTTTCCATAGATATAGATAGTTCATCATTTGCGTGTGGGTTGTGATACTGCCCGCGTGCCCAGACCGAAGCAGGTGGTTATCCTAGGGGGCCACACTCCGACCCTTGACCTAAAAATCTAACCCACAAGGCAACGGACCATCGTAAGGAGATGCAGTCCCATGGTAGCCGGTGACCGAAAATTGGTTCATACGCCATTTGTTCCCGCAGGATACTGGAGCCCATGTGCACTATTGGTTTGGAATCCGGTTAAAGCGCCGGACATTCGCTTTTCGTCCTCTTATTTACGTAAAAAACACCCCCGCACGAGAAGGCAGTGAGTAGGACTTTGACAGTGGCTGTATACGCGTGGCCATGTGGGAGCATCTTGAGAGGGAGAGCTGACTCTCCTCACCCTCGGCCGTACCACAGCATTTCGGGACAGAGGTGCTGATAGCATTAGCAAATTTAACTAGATGGCAATTTCAAGGCTAAGCTCATAAATGAGACTTAAGAGCGAAATATTTCAACTACGCGGACCTCTATCAACTCGATCCAGTTGATAATAAGTGATAATTGAAATGGATAATTTCTAATTAACCTAAAGGGCATCTATCTCAGAAATAAATCATTCAGGGTTAAACCGATAATACTTTCGAACACAGGACAGGAAAAATGATTTCCCAATTAAGATCTTTTATATACGATAGATAGAATGTTATTAATTCAAGAGTGATTTACTTATCTATGTTTCTAGAAAGTAGGCTGTCGAAAAATAGTTGCACAAATGATACCAGACAGAACAGTTTATAATAATTACCAATTCTCACAAACACACACTCTCTATAGTTAGAGACGCTTCAATGATATTTTTTGATAAAATACATTTACGTACACAGTTTGAAACAACATGAAAAACTTTCTCTTCACGTGATGCAGATAATGCACCGTGCAATGGTAAAATATTCCATCGTTTTGTTTGAGTATAAGATTAATATTGACTAAATAGTATTGACTAAATCGTCTTGATCATTAACAGCTTGACACAGGAATCAGTCAATTCATAATTGTGTGGTGCATGAAACTCCGAATTCGATTCTTTGAAACTCAGGAAACCAAAAAATAGGTAAATTCAGTAATGGTCACTTTAAACTTAATTTTTCCACATCAAGTAAGATCAGTCCTAAACATAGTCAATATGAAGATAAGCTGAGTCCTGATGACTGTTAAACTCAACAAACTATTATCCACAACAAATTAATTACTGTTAAAGTCAACTCAATTCCACGGGTGTTGAAATTAAAATGCATATAAGCACCATAAACACAAATCAGTGTATTTAAAGCATTTCAACGCCGAATAGTTTACAACAGTTTATTAAGATTTTTACACAGCTCGAGCGAATCTAAGTATGCTTATTTATTTTATTTGAACATATAAATATTGTCTCAAATTTAAATCATGAGTCAGTTGAAGCTAGACCACCATTGAAAACCTGGAAGCACTGGACGGCCGTTTCGTCCTAGTATGGGACTCCTCAGCAGTGCGCATCCACGATCCCGCACCACACGGGGCTCGAACCCAGGACCTACTGGCTTCGCGCGCGAGCACTTAACCATCTGCTCACTAGTGACTGACTTCAAGAGATACTCCTGGAGTTCTAGTGGGAAGCCGTTACCAGTGGAGTTCAACCAGGTCTGTTGTGAGATATCAGCTCACTGAAGACAATGGTGTACGGTGGCGCGACTTCGTGGATTGGTTGAAGTTAGACATTAACACCGTTGGATGCCGGCTCAGTGGTCTAATGGTTAAGTGCTCGCGCGCGAAGCCAGTAGGTCCTGGGTTCGAGCCCCGTGTGGTGCGGGATCGTGGATGCGCACTGCTGAGGAGTCCCATACTAGGACGAAACGGCCGTCCAGTGCTTCCAGGTTTTCAATGGTGGTCTAGCTTCAACTGACTCATGATATAAATTTGAGAAAATTTCTAAAATCTCCACAAAACCCCTTCTGATAATAATCATCTGCTCACTAGTGACTGACTTCAAGAGATACTCCTGGAGTTCTAGTGGGAAGCCGTTACCAGTGGAGTTCAACCAGGTCTGTTGTGAGATATCAGCTCACTGAAGACAATGGTGTACGGTGGCGCGACTTCGTGGATTGGTTGAAGTTAGACATTAACACCGTTGGATGCCGGCTCAGTGGTCTAATGGTTAAGTGCTCGCGCGCGAAGCCAGTAGGTCCTGGGTTCGAGCCCCGTGTGGTGCGGGATCGTGGATGCGCACTGCTGAGGAGTCCCATACTAGGACGAAACGGCCGTCCAGTGCTTCCAGGTTTTCAATGGTGGTCTAGCTTCAACTGACTCATGATTTAAATTTGAGAAAATTTCTAAAATCTCCACAAAACCCCTTCTGATATAAATATTGGTACAAGAATGTGCCAAATATATATGCGCCATACAAAACAATGAGAATTTAAGGGGAAGGAAAAAAGAGAAAATAATAACGGAGAGATTGATGTAAGGTTGTGTATTAATAATAATGGTAAAAATGGGTGAATGGAAAGGTACAATCAGAAGAAATCTTTCAGTTAAGGAAGATACAACCACTTTTTACGAAGAAAGTAAAAGAAGTTTACAGCAGGATCGCCACTAGCTTCAATTCTGAGCCATATTTGATAACGTCTCTAGCCACTGTGTTGCACCATCTCTCGGACTCCAGCCAGGGAGTCGTGAAGGACCGACAGAAGCCAGCCCTCTGCATCTTTCTTCCATACCGCGACACCAGGTCATACACTGACCATCTCTCCGCTTTTTCCAACCAGTTCCAGAGTCGGGAATTAATGCACGACGCGGAATTCTCTGGGACGACATTCGTAGAACATGTCCAAACAACCGAAGTCGGTGTTTCAAGATGGTGACACCAATTGCATTATCGTCTCTGTGCCCGAACACATGATGCCGAACCTTCAACTTTGTCATCGATGACACTCCGGAAACAGCTCTGATGTATGTAATTAATGGCGGTGTGGATCTGTTGCCAGGAGAAAGACTTCTCGACCTTAAGTATGCAGATGATATTGTCTTACTGTGCGATAATTCCCAAGCCATGCAATCCGCGCTTAATCAGTTGGCAATCAATGTCCGTAGGTACAGTATGTGCTTTGCACCTTCGATGTGCAAAGTACTTCTACAAGACTGGCAGGATTCTAATCTTGTACTCACTCTGAATGGTGAATGGATAGAAGTAGTCGAGAAGTTCGTGCATCTATCTAGGTAGCTGCATAAGTGCTGGTGGTGGCGTGAGTAATGAGACCAATGCACGTATTGTGAAAGCCAAAGCGGCTGATGCCAATCTGAACCATCTTTGGCGCCTTCGTGATGTTAGTTTGGCTGTAAAAGGTCGGATACACAACGCGTCGGTGAGAGCAGTATTACTCTGTGCTTGTGAAACCTGGTCTCTCCGAGTTGAGGACGGTAGACGACTCTCTGTGTTTGATCATCTTAATAAACTGTTGTAAACTATTCGGCGTTGAAATGCTTTAAATACACTGATTTGTGTTTATGGTGCTTATATGCATTTTAATTTCAACACCCGTGGAATTGAGTTGACTTTAACAGTAATTAATTTGTTGTGGATAATAGTTTGCTGAGTTTAACAGTCATCAGGACTCAGCTTATCTTCATATTGACTATGTTTAGGGCTGATCTTACTTGATGTAGAAAAATTAAGTTTAAAGTGACCATTACTGAATTTACCTATTTTTTGGTTTCCTGAGTTTCAAAGAATCGAATTCGGAGTTTCATGCACCACACAATTATGAATTGACTGATTCCTGTGTCAAGCTGTTAATGATCAAGACAATTTAGTCAATACTATTCTTTTGAGTGTAGGCAAAATCACATTAGTAAACTGGGAAATCTTGTTTGTAAATGATAATATTTACTTTTAATGAATCAAGAAAATAGTGTTATCCAAATCCGCACAAATTTGTTTGTGTTTTTAGATACGTGTTTAAAAATACAATATGTTAATAAGCATTTATTTAGCAAATACACTGGACTACGTTTAATACCATAAATTACACTTATGTGATTATTAATAACAAAAGCTGTTTTTCATTCGCGATACCGCCGTATCAACAGCAAGTAGAATGTACAGCTGTCATGCAATGAAGCCGAGTAGGTAAGATGAGTAGTTTGAAGTGAGTATGACCTTCACATAGAAATCAGCTACCAGACATCTGTGTCCACAAAAGAACCTAAAGCGCCTTAGCAATATGTAGATATCCGTGGTCACATGTCATGTGCGCGTATCTGAAATACTAATCAAGATGTCATGGATATTCGAAATTAGAAAATGCTCTTCCAGTAACACCTTGAAAATGGAGGAATACCATCAAAAAAATCAACATGACAGTAAAACGTTGCACAATGGAAATTGTAATTCATTGTATCCTTCGTCGATTTTCCATCTCTTGCATTCATCCTGAAAAGTACAAAAAACGTAAATTCTAGTTCATGTTAAAATACACTCATACTTGCATAAGGAAGCACGACGTAAAACGTAACCCGGTATACATGTTTGTATATACCATACGGCAGTGTAACAATTTCAAAAAATGGTTTTTCATGATATTTTATCGCGAAATAGCGGACGCATATTTAAAAATCTAGAGTAAAAGCAATTTATTTTCTTTTTGACACTATAATATTCCCAAAAGATTCTGAGGATGCACACATATAACTGTGGGACGCTAGGAGCGATACAAAACAAAAACGTATGTGACGTCCTGCTTTCATTAGTCGTTTGGATGCACTTGAAACGTTACTGTAATTTGAGAGCGCCTTATTGAAGGCCAGTTATCACATGCTAATGAAGTACTTTGAAATGTTCTTAGTGTGTAGTTTCGAGGGGTTGTCATAAGGAAAAGCGACGTGCGAAACCGTGAATACTACGTTGTAAGACAAGTTTGACAGTAACATCAGTTGAATGTAAACAGTCTCAAATAAACGCATAACGTTTGTAAATCTGCCAGTGTAAGTGTTTAGACTCACATTCACTGAGGAGGATGAAGGATCCACAAAGTCTCCCGAATGTTGAAGTCTCGTTCTGTGAAGGTGTTGTGCTACAGTGAATCCAACGTCAGCTTTCACTGAACCAGTGGATGAGCGTTTCGTGCCTATTGGTAACCCTCGTGCTATTGATAGAAGAAACCAGACAAGTAGTGAATAGGTCTTTATTTCGATCTTAGCGCAGTCACAGTGGAGCGTGGGATTATCTGTTCAGACAAACAAAAGGCTTTCAACATTCAATATAAGATAATACGGAATATAATGCTTATACAAAATAAGGAAGTGAATGAGTACTTGAACAATACTGTTTTGGCATATGCTTGGTTGTTTGGGGTCAACTCTTAACCAACCAACCAACCTATGCTGTTACGAGCGACATCACAGTCCAATTATCAGTGAAGCCTACAAATGTGGTACGCCTTTTGATCGGTCAGCTGCATTTTGAAAGTCCCTATAATGTTGCCTCGCAGTCGTTTTGGGGTCTACGCTAATGAAAAGGCTGCCGTTGGTGTTGAGGATAATCTAGTCCAAAAAGTCGGAAGCACGGGTGTGTCAACGAGGTCACGCGCAGTTCTAGGTGATATCAAGAATAAGGTTGCTATTATCTTGACAAAAGAAGTTGAAAAGCCAAAAAAGTTAAAGGATGAGAAATGTTTGGAACCAAAGAAAGAAAAACAGCAACAATTGGTGACGGGGATTTCGGCGAAAAGAAAAATAAAGACAACAAATCGGCTTCAGGGATTTTGCGAAGAAAAAATCAACAACAATTAGTGACGTAGATTTTGAAAAATAAGCCATAATAGTTGCCAGTGGTTTTTCGAGTTAATATTATTAGCAGAAAAAAAGAATGACAATTTCTTTAAAAGAGTTACAGCTATTATTAAAGCAGCAGCAGTAGATGTTAGCCATTCAACAGCAAATACTTGGAGCAGCTTCTGGCAGTCTTTTATGATGCAGAGTATGATCTAGTAATGGCCATTTCAGAAGCACGCCCTGTGGAGGGTTCAAATCTCTTTATACCTGAAGCAAAATGTAATATTGGTAAATTGTCCGACTTACAGCAAGACAATATCGTGCTAAATGCACATGAAGTTGTGACAGTACCAAATGATCAAGAAACATCTTGTGGATGAAGCCCAGAGTCCAGAATTAAATGAAGGACTACTGGCCCTGTCTAACTTTGAAAATAAACTTCAGCTAGCACAAAATCATGGTTCATGTGATATTAATCGAGAAAGCTGTGTGAACCCATATCCAGAAAATAACTGGAGCAGAACGATGAACCCATTTGTACCAAATGATACTCAAAATCATTGGGAAACAGAAATTTATATTGAACCAACTTATCCGATTTCTCATGACAATATACCAGGCGTGGGTTCTCTTAATAATGCACATAATTTTGGTGAAATTTATAAAAATGAGAAAGATATGTCGGCTGAACCAAGTTATGATAAAAAATCTAATCCAATTTTTTTATATGTTGATTTTCCTAGTGACATGGTATCCGCTAATGAGACTCATAAAGAATTTGAAGAAAGTGTTTCAGAAGAACCAAATCCTGATTACTTCAAGTCAAATGACCATCTAGCCATTTCTAATGGATTCTCCATACAATGCGAGAAACATGATTTAAATAAAGTTATATTAATTGTAACTTGGAGATATGAGGACCCGACATTATTTCGTGGAGGAGGATAATGTCGGAGATTTTAAAGTTACACATATTTTTTAAAAATCAGGATCTAAACTTCGGATCTTCAAAAAAAGGTGTTGTATTTTAGCAAAGATTAAATTACGAGTAACTTCTGAGACCTATTGATGGACTAATATTATCTACATATTCTTATGGTATAACTATTCAGTAATTTGATTATGTATATCTATATTCCCCTTATTATAAGCTTCGTTTCGATCTATAGATTATTATTGTACGATTTACTCTTCATAAGTTATACTCAGTTTATTAATTACTGTCTTCCACGTTCATAGCCACTTTTGGCTTATTTGTGTATGAATGCTATTTCCTATTATATGGCGTGTTGCGGTCTGTTTGGTTGATATATAAACTCAATATGTCTGAAATAAATGATTCGCATAATAGAGGCTGTTATTGGCATTCTGGACTCAGCTAGGCGTGCAACGGGCCAATAGGACGGAAGGCTGATCGAACCGGTCGAACGTCATTGGTTTAGTACAGTATAAGAGCGAATAAGTCACATTTTGATTGGCGAATAGATTACGTGATAACTAGCGGGCCATAAAGTCACAACAAAATCGTCATACCAACAAGTTAGCTTGTGGATGGCAGGCAGTTGTTCAAAATCGTGTGATCACTAGTAGTGTAGTAAGACTACTAGTTTGTGCTTATAATTATGTACAAACCTCCATACATTTGATTCTACTGATCCCTAATAGATGATCTAGTTGTCTATGGCGTATTTTGCAGTAGGACAAGATTCGGTTGTACCTAGTTAGGATCGTAAAGTAGGATGTGTTGTCTAAGAATGCACTTGCTGAATTTCCGTCGTCCAATGATTCCCCTCATACATAGCAATATTGCTATAATTGGGCTTTTTTGCTATTCCATTTTGTAGAGGAGTTCGGCTAACCTCTCTGTGTCAGTTATGTCTCAATGTTAAGGGTCGGAATAACCAATAGTATACATATGTGGCGTAACGTATCCGTATATTGCGAGCGGTTATGCCTTCTTTGTGGAAGAGACCGGAAAACTTGAGTTTACCATGTTGTAGAAGTCAGTTTCTGCATAGTAGAATTAGTCTTCGATACTTTTAGGTCAGAACGGCATTAGATTGTAAGTTCGAGGTACGAGAGCCTTAATGTTTAGTAGATTTTTGTGTGCTCTGATACTATGCGATTAACGAATTATATATATGTGAGAGAATCTGACTGCATAAACGTCATGTCACCAAACATAAATATAAATATGTAGTTTTACGGCAAGGAACATACTCTTACTTTATCGTTTGGTGTACCAGATTAGGTTTAATCACCACCGAAGCTGTCACAGATATTCAGCGCATCAGAACACTGTTGTTGATAACACCTCTATAATCGATCATCCCAAGGACGTACAAATCAGAAGTCAGCAATGGAGTTCAAAGGGATGTAAGGGTCAAGATATATATGAGCCAAACTGATTAGTTGGTGCGAGGGGTGCGTACAACGGTGTGCTTGATCGTGATCTGGTGTAGACGTTTAAACGACTATCTCAATAAAATAATGAGATTAGTGTCAGTATTGAATGCTTACAACACTTTATTTTGAGAATTTGTTTACTGTACACCCTAGTAAAGTTTAGTTTTCTAGATACCTATAGTCAATCTTACGACTCCTGACTTTTTTTGGTTCACAATAAAATCAGTTGGGTTGTGAATTCCACCAGTTTGATGCCATTTATTTTACTCCGCTAACATCACTTCCCTGATAATCATCGCATATTTTTATCCGTCGTCATCGATTATCAATAGGCTCTGGACGTACTGTCTAAACCACTTTTCATGCGTCTATACTGTGGACTCATTTTGCTCACCTTAATGCATTCAGATAACTGACTTTAATAAATCTTCATACAAATTATGGGATAGATAAATCTGGTTGAGAAAGTAATCAACGTCAACAATAAGGAACCACGCAACGTACTGGAAGCAACCACGGAATACTCATGAAGGTAAGAACGGTATCGTGGATGGGTCACCTAGATTTGCTGAAGAATTGAGGAGTGAGTCATCCACATGTTGGATTAACATATAAGAAATCATGAAAACAGTATGCATGAAATTCATGTCATTACATCATGACTGGGAAGTGTACCGAAACATCATGAATTCAGTTACTGACATTAGTTGGCTTTTGTAAGTAAAGATTGTAAATCCAAATGTCTTGCGGTGTACATTTTATTTTTTGACTTTTCAATATATATGACAAGTTTGACGAAGTCAGAAAGTGTTCTCATAAACATTTAACTGATTACTGAAACTATTTTTACCCACCTTAAAATTCAACCATTTTTATACACCTATTTAGAATCTGAAATTACATGTGCTCTTGTTTGTCCTGGTTATTTGACTTCCCATCATTGCGCGTCGATGACTGTGAAGCACGCATTGCCAAATCTCCAATGGCGGGATTATAATGATGGTATTGAAATCTATATTCTTTATACTTTGGAAACATTCTGCCGACAAATTATGTTAATATTACGTAAATAACTAGTGTCAAATTTGATTTGTGTTCAGGTTATGTAAATTTCAGATATGCTAATATTGAACCTCAGACAAACGGCAAACGATTTAACATGTATATAGAATGTCATAGTTCGGTAATACGCTGACTCAGCAAATATTGTAATTCAGCTTTTATAACCGTGACGGAGATACAAGATAGTACATAGATATATTCGTACAATTATGCACACATGTATAAAAAATTTACAATGATATTTGAGTAATTCGTAAGGCCATATATATGAGTGACAGAGTGAGTGGGAAGGAATTTTTCTGTCATAAAGTTAGCACTAATCTTATGGGCGTATAATAATGAGAATGATACATGGAGCTAATGGTCTCACGAATTTTTCACTATTAGACCACTGGGCTATGATCCAATCGTATCTTTAGCTTCAGGCAGTTCACGACATTGTGCAATCACTATCTATTGTCTTTGTTATGTAACTGCTTCACACACGACAATATTTGAACCACACGAGTCACGGTATCTAGGATTGTAGATTTACCTCTTGAAATTAGTCACTGGTGAACACATGATATCGTTAACTGATTAACGTGGGAAATATCCGCCACTGAATTCCAACTCTGGTTTATATGTGAAACGTACTCACACAAGACCTTAAGTCCTAGATTTGACACTCTTTGATAGAGTCGTGGATTATTGCTGCTGAGGAGTACCATACTAAGATGGAACAGCTATTAATGGCTTCCTGTTTTTCAATGGATGCCTAACTTAGTTCGGTTCGTGATAATAATGACACTCAATCATATACAGAACTCCTATGCTGAAAATTGAAACCCCGTTTAAATGAAGTACGTAATATATATTAGCAGTTAAATTAATTTCTGATCAAGTATCAGTTACAAGAGAAATCCAGGAAAATTTCGGTTGTAAACTATAGGTTTCGACAAGATAATCTTCATTCTGTTACTCTTTCACTTACAAATTATCTGAAGTCTATATTTGATTTTTACTAGGTATATGTAGCAATTAAAAAGCTAAAAATCAATTTATATACACATGACAGCCCGTAAAATAATTTTATAGTATTTCTAAAATTTGAAAATGCTTAAAGTGAAGATGGTACCAATAGGATCGTGAAAGTAGGTCAGTTTGGACATGTACTATAGAAGTACAAGTAATTAATTCTGTTTATAATTTAACTTTTAACAGTAACTGATTTCTAATGGGTAAATAGAAACATCTTTAAAAGTTAGTAACATGACCTTACTAAATTATAAGAGTTTTGAAACAATTAAACCAGTGCAAAATAAATTATCTAAAAGATTTATAATGACAGAGCTTTAAGATTAGTATAGGTACTTATTTGAATTAAAGCATCCGTGAAGTTACATTTTTGCGTTTGAACTTTCAGAGGATTCGAGCTTGCAGAAATAAACCTTAACAAAATCATTCAATAGTTTAGTAATTGGTACAATTTACAATTAACTCTTCTGTAGATACGGACACATATTAACCAACGTGTTTGTATGATTGGAAGACAGTTGTAGACGTAATTACAACTTTTCTTAAATTTGCAGTAAAAATAATGAATTGAACCTCCTCTAATCTAATAATCTCTCAGCATGTAAGGCACAATCTGATTAACAGCATCAAGTAGGAAACGGAGAGTACGCTTGAAAACTGAAACTTCAGATTTAAACTCCAGTGCCTCTTATCGCAACAAGTAACTAGGATGTATGATGTCCTGAAATTAAATTTCTTTTCGAGTTTATCTAGAATGATTTATAAAAGACCATTGACAAAATAAAGGTGACTTCTCCTATAAACTTGTAGTGACTCACTTTTATCACGAGAACACGATTAGTTTATTGAAAACAATTTTTATTATAACCAGTTATACCAGTGACTGTTTTAATGTACTTTTGCTTAACTGTGCTAAACAGCATGCATTATTCTTACACTTTGATTGTGACCTCGCGCGAATTCGGGTAAACTCTGTAACCAAGTTTGTATCCTGGCACGATCTCGATATTCTGTCGATACCACGAGATCGCCAGCAAATATATCTCGACTTGGTTCATTAACTGACTACTGATATTTGGCTTCCCGTGGATTTTATGGATTTACTTGTCACGTGTTTCTCTGTAACGGTGTTCATAGTCAACTGCGATTCAACACCACGCTACAAACTAATAATAATTAACACATTCTCTACTGAAGGATCATAATACAACCAGTGATATGAGTTTTTGATGGAAGACTGATGAGTTAGAGTTTTACAACAACAGGTCTCCTGTTCGAATCTCGCGATGCGATGATGAATATGCACTTCTGAGGAGTCCCGAAATAGGACGAAAAAGCCTCCCAGTGCTTTAAGGATTCCCATGGTGGTCTAGCTTGAATTGACTCATGAATTCAACCATGAAATTGCTAAGATCTCCACAAAACCCGTTGTCATAATAATCATCGTACGCTCACTGGCTTCAAGAGGTAGTTCCTAAAGTTCTAGTGAGAAGCCGTGACCAGTCGAGTTCAAATATATATTCTTAAATAATGTCCAAGCCATTTTGGCCTAATACTATCAATATACGATACACAAGCTGAGCAAACGATCAGTGTCAATCAAAAGTCCTTTGCCATTATTCTCCTGAGATAGTTAGGCCAAATGATTAACAATATATTTCGAATACCCTATACTTTTGTTTCATGTGACTTTGAATAATACAAGTGCTTGATTCGTAAAAATACGACTACCTTGTTCTTTTCCATGTGTGGGTGAACAACATCAATGAATATAGCAGGTGTTTATTATACATGCCAGACATTTATTGACATCCTTCATCTGTTCCATCAATTCATTCTCACTATCCAAAATGTACAACTAGTGTTTTCTGTCAATAATTACACTATTACCGCCTCTACAACTCTGATGTTCGTAATGATATTTTATCTGACCATTCTTGTGTGGCATGGAGAATGAAACAGACTCACGCACATGTGTCAGGTCCTGCATTTCACAAGATTAACTGACTGGGGATATTTAGGCCGTATAAGCTTTTGTCGATAATGTTCAAATGCTTCGTCAACATTCTTAAAAACCGTCAACACCGAATTACTGTTGTACGTTTGTATCAGCCTTTTCTTACCGATTCAAGTTGGGACTGTGTACACATTGAGTGCTTATGTTCATCCATTAGAAAATCTGCCAACGTCTTATTCGTTGGTTTGTCACTCCAGCAATTACACTTTTATGGTTACATAAGACTTAGAAGTGATCATTACTGTCACAGCGTTATTCTAATTATCTCTTTATTATAGGTCAGAAATTCGATAATGTCTTCCCGCCGAAAATTCGCCGTTGGCTCGGATTGGTGCTAGCAATTTTCGATGTTTTTCTTTTTGGTGGCTATCACTATGGCTTCAATTCGCTCATCACAGTCTACAAATCGGTTGGCGTCTACGCTTACAACTGTACGGAAGATGTCTGCTCTTATCATTATGATATGTTCGGAGTTGTTTTCATGGTTTGGATGGTGTCACAAATGTGTCTTATTGTATTTGCTGGAATACTGATGGATAAGGTGGGGCTGAGAATATTAAAACTGCTGGCAGTTGTAGTATACTTTGCTGGTACCGTAATGTTTGCATTTACAACTGGTGAAACAGTGCCACTATTCTATGCTGCCGGTATACTTGTATGGTTACATAAGACTTAGAAATGACCACCAATGTTACAAAGATTTAATAATTTCCATCATTTGCATTATTTTCCAGCTAATCATCTGACACGTAATCTCTTTGATAGTCCTGTTGGCTGGACAATTTTTAATGCTAACAATGAAATTACCTTGTTCAGGATAATTTCCTTAAACCCTATTAAACCACTTAAATCCATCAAAATTGCCTGAATTCAGAGAGAAGATAACGAACAGAATTACTCTTAATTCCCAGTAGAAACCCACCAAAACAGGTAAGAACGCCATAAATCGTGGCACACAGGTGAAGAAATTTCATTCAAAATTAAAACCAATGTCTTTTTCGTCATTTCAGTTCATTACACAACGTGTCTTATGATCCTGATAAACCTGTGAAGTTCAAGCTCAATCAGATGAACCAACCTGGATCCTACTGCTCTTCTTTGCAGGACACAATTGATGAAGCGCCACAGAGGTTTATCGACATATTGAACTCAAGGGAGATATCAGAGACGAAAATTAAATGTTGTGTTTCGTTCTTTCCTTCGGATGGATTCTAGAAGAGTGACTACTGGCATATCTCCCTAACGAACTACGAGTGCATAATCACAATTCTCTTATAGTTTATCCTGTGCTTCCATTGTGCCGTCTCTCATTTCCCATTCACCTTTATCCTTATCTTCGGATATGGTCACTTAATATAGTTGATATTTGGTGGCTTATCAAAATTATCTCCCCGATTCGTTGTACGAATCAGTTGAACTTTTTAAACTACTAAGGATCAAAAACTTACTTCAAACTTGTAACATAATATTGATGACTTCTCCCTCGACACGTGAGTTTTCCTTGAGTGAATGAATAATTTAGTGTAAAACGGTAATTACTGTCTAGTTGTCGGTCGTTTATAGAAACGTTTTATGAAAAGCTTAGGAAATCCCAACCTCAATACTTCAAATATTTGATTGCAAACCGATAAACGGAATCCCATTGTTTTAAATGGATTATCTATATCCCAAAATGAAGCGTATTTCAATTACACATCACCATTAAACTTGACGAAGAGCAATATGCATGTCAATAATCACGATACTCTAATATGCAGTGATTCATTTATTCAAAATAAACTCACCAGACAATTTCATAAAGTTCATTATTGACTCTGAACTAATTAGTTAACATACATAATTGTATGATCAAAAGAAGCAAAATCCACATAAGTATTTTGACCTTGTAATTAAAGTCATCAATTTGGCTGTCTAATCAGACAATAAAAATTATGAAAAACACATGATTCTTGATTGAATTCCTTAGATTTTAAATAATTATTCAAATTGTATTATTAAACAATCATTTCTCTATCATATTTGCTCCGTCAGATATGATCATAATTCTGATTAGGTACATCAGATAGTCTCTCACTAATTCACTTACGCTTCTAACTCGAATTACTTATCGTTTTCATTGACCTATCACATGTTCACATTTCTTATCATGTTTTGTCACCATATAAGTATTGCTTGAGAAACGCATGTTATCACCGATTGAAAAACGCTTAGAACTTGGTTGTCAACAATTTCTTAATTCTAATTTGTTGTTCTTTATTCACAAGTATACCCTACATTCACATGTAAAACAACAGATTTGCACCTGTGGGACTGTTGTCATGAATGTATGTCTCTTTGGCGTTTATTGGAGTTTTCAGGGAATGTAGATATTGCCGAGTACCAACAGTAAATCAAAACAAATCAATACTGAAAATCACCTTCCATCATTTATAATATCCTATACAATGCGAGCCAAATGTCTTAATGTTTCCTGAACTAATGGGAAATTTGGTGTTCACACATGAAATAATAACATATTGTTCACCGTCAATTATGATCTTAGTCAATATGACTATATTAAATACAGGACGGAGCATATTTGTGACTGATTTTTATTGTCAACCAATTTCATCAGTCACGATGGATTGTAAACATCAACCACCTAGTTCTCACTTGAACTTCATTACCACTTGTTTTGTAGTTTTTGTGATAATAAGAAGTATTTGAATTATAGCACGAACTAACAATTCCAGAAATAACGCAATTGGATCAAGAAATACAAGATAAGCACGAACGCATGTACTGTATTTGGAATTCGAAATCAAACATTCAACAAGTACAAAGGAACCACTAGTTCATTCAATCACCACATTATTCTATTAATCTATTCTGTTATTTTATTTATGTGATATTGTTACTTATCCCAAATGTTCAATGATGACTGATGCGTCAAGTGTTCAAAGACGAACATGTAACACATGTGAATCAGTCAAATTTACTACGTCGTATTAGCGCAGAGGGACGAACTCTTCAAAACGAGTCTTAGACTATTAGCACTAATGTTGGCAGCAGTAGAAACTCTCAAGTATTATTAGCAGAAAGAAAAAGTAAGGATATTTTAGGACTGAAGATTCGAGGAATGACATAAACTGGATACATCCGTGTCACTGCGAATAATTTTTAGCCACGTCAACTTACTCATCGAGTCTCTGGTTACGACATTTTTGCTGAAAACGTGAATCTAGTACGTGAACGATTCAATATAGGTCACTAAAACAGGATTGATCCATGTGTAAATTTTCGTTCGTGGGCTAGGATTCACAATTAATTCTGAAATTCGTACATGCACCCAAACACGTCCAAAGCAAGATGACTCTGACAACTCAAGATGTGATAGGAAGGCGCCACTCAATGTGGAACAAATTTGGATGTCAAACAAACAAAAGAATATAAATGAATCAAATGCAATCGATGCATCTATTCGTTAACACCGTCGAATTATTGGTTGAGCACAGGACAACAAATCGGTTACTTGCACAAACGTTTACCAAGATATTGAACTCAAACTTTCTTCATGTATCAGTTAGTATTATCTCAGATAACTGAATGTGATTTCAAAGTCATTCTCCAAGGTCGATTTGATAAGAAGACCGATATCTCTTATTTGTCTATGAAAGACACACATCAATGTTCTGTAACATCTTTCATGATACTTATAGGAATTTCTATTCATCATTATCAGTAAACGCTTGGTCGTAAATATTTATATTTATAATCTAATGTAGCTGATCATATGACTTAAACTGAACATTAGTCACTTCGTAGTTAGCCTTACTCTGTTCTTTGAAACGATTATCATTGCTTAGGCACTTCTCGATATTTTATATAAAGTATTAAGACTTCTTTCAGTTTAAAAAGTATTTTTGGATTAGGCTGTCACTGAAAAGGGTTAATATTATTAGTGGGAGAAGTTCTTTTGAAATTAGTTTTTATTACATAACACCAATTAGTTTATTAGATAATATCTGTATGTTCTATTTTATGATTTAGACATTGTATGAGTGAAACTGCTGTTTCATCCAATTCAATTCGTTGTTTTAACTGTGAATCCAATTTTAACTACGTAACAACGAGAAAACATGTAATTTACAAGTCATGATGAATGAAATTTTAGATTATGACTAGTGAATTAATAAATTTTGTGTTTCGTTCTTTCCTTCGGATGGATTCTAGAAGAATGACTACTGGCATATCTCCTTAACGAACTACGAATGCATAATCACAATTCTCTTATAGTTTATCCTGTGCTTCCATTGTGCCGTCTCTCATTTCCCATTCACCTTTATCCTTATCTTCGGATATGGTCACTTAATATAGTTGATATTTGGTGGCTTATCAAAATTATCTCCCCGATTCGTTGTACGAATCAGTTGAACTTTTTAAACTACTAAGGATCAAAAACTTACTTCAAACTTGTAACATAATATTGATGACTTCTCCCTCGACACGTGAGTTTTCCTTGAGTGAATGAATAATTTAGTGTACAACGGTAATTACTGTCTAGTTGTCAGTCGTTTATAGAAACGTTTTATGAAAAGCTTAGGAAATCCCAACCTCAATACTTCAAATATTTGATTGTAAACCGATAAATGGAATCCCATTGTTTTAAGTGGATTATCTATATCCCAAAATGAAGCGTATTTCAATTACACATCACCATTAAACTTGACGAAGAGCAATATGCATGTCAACAATCACGATAGTCTAATATGCAGTGATTTAAATGCTTTCATGCATCGATTTTTATTAAAGTCTTCTAAATATCACAGTGCTATTATCGAAATTTATTAGTGTGACGAATTCGAGCAAAGTATCTATGAAAACATAAATCACATTTCATTGATGAATAAACATGATAGACAAGTGATAGGTCGATGAAAACGATAAGTAATTCGAGTTAGCAGTTTAAGTGAATTAATGAGAGATTGACCAATAGTGGTGATTCTCTTAATCGCTATTTTCGAATACTGATGTACCGTCTATGAGGATATCATGGACGACATGGACTGACTGGAAGAAGAAAACGAGAACGGAGACAGATTTGCAAACCTATGATATCCCCACACAAAGCTACATGGGTCTCATCAAATCACAGCAAAGAGAACCAAATCGATCATATTTGCATCAGTAGAAAATTGACAAGATCAATGGCAAACGTGAGAATCAGGAAAGCAACCAGCATAGCTTCAGATTACCATCTACCTGGTGGTTGTCAAGATGAAACTGAAGATAAAGAAGCATTGGATGACTGAACAAACAGCATTACAAATGTTCAATACAGTCTTCCTTTGAAGCACTGACAAACTCAACCAATTCAAGATAACTCTCAACAACAGGTTCCAAGTTTTAAAAGTAATACTCAAAGAAAAAATTACGACAGAGGACAACTGAAAAAGGGTTTAAAGAATCAAGTGGAAAGGAGCATTAAAGTCGAAAAGCAGAATAACGTGGAAGAACTTGAAACAACGTCGGAAAAAATGCAAAAGAAGGAAATATGAAACAACTATGATACAACGAAGAAACTAGCAGAGAAATATAGTAAAGCAGAGACCAGTCAAGGACAAAGAAGGCAAACCAATCAATGAGATTTAAGAACAGAATAACAGGATGGTAGAATACTTTGAAGAACACTTGAATAGACCAGACTCACTGAACCCATCAGACATCGAGGCAACACACACAGGCTTTCCTATAGATGTCAAACCAACAAATTAAGCATAACCATCAGACAAATCAGGAGTGGGAAAGCAGCAGGACCACACAACATAACAGCCGAAGAACTGGAGTCAGACATGAAAATAACCGCAGAGATGTTCTACGTTCTATTCATGAAGATTTGTGAGGAAAAACAAGTGCCGATAGTCTGGAAAGAGGGACACCTCATCAAGATACCAAAGAAAGATCTGAGCGAAATTGAGAATAACAGAGTTATCACACGACTGTCATTACCAGGACAGGTTTTCAACTAATTGTGGCTGAAGTGGATGAAAGATTCAGTAGACACCCAACTTTGAGATCAACAGGCTTGTTTCCACAAGGATCGGTCGTTGAACAATCAACTGGATGTGACTCGTCACTATATATCAACTCCTTTGATTATGAGAAATCACTTGACAAAGTAATTTGAAGAATATTGTGGGAACATCTTCGATATTATTGTTTACCAGAGAAGATGGTTAACGACACACGGAAATCACGCAACGAACCACACTGCAAAGTCGTCCATGGAGGATAGCTGACTAACTCATTCGAAGTGAGAGCCGAAGTCAGACAAAGCTACCTACTCTGCCCCTTTCTCTTGCTTCTGGATTATGAAGACATCGATATCTGACAGCAAGCACTGAATACAATGAACAGCTTCGAAGCAAATTCTGACGGAAATATGCCTTCATAAATGTAATTTTTTAATTATATAACCAGTAAATATACATCGCTTAACGTTAGTAATGTAAACATTCTGTTTATTATGGTAAGTGTTGATGAAAGCGTTTTAATTTAAGTTTCGGAGAAAGGATTGCTTCAAGTTGACTGGATTATGAGGAAACCAACAAATGAGGGGAAGCACAGAATACAATTGACACCTTAAAAGCAACTGGACTATTTGGATTTCGTAGATCACCCAGCCATTCTATCATAAACACCCGAAAAAATGCAGGTCGAAACAACCAGTGTAGCAACAGCCACTACATCACAAGGCCTTAAAACACACAATGGAAAAAGCAAGATCGCCAAATACAACACGGTGAACACCAACACAATCACACTTCATGAATAAACTCTAGAATATGTGGGATCTGTCACGTGCCTGTATTTTCTGATGTACTTCATCAAAATTATGGTCATATCTGACGGAGCAAATATGATAGAAAAATGATTGTTTAATAATACAATTTGAATAATTATTAAAAATCTAAGGAATTTAATTGAGAATCATATGTTTTTCATAATTTTTATTGTCTGATTATACAGCCAAATTGATATCTTTAATTACAAGGTCAAAATACTTATGTGAATTTTGCTTCTTTTGATCGTACAATTATGTATGTTAACTAATTAGTTAAGAGTCAATAATGAACTTTATGAAATTGTCTAGTGTGTTTATTTTGAATAAGATTTAAATGATATTGAGTTCTATTTCCAAATGTTTGATCATATCCACGCCCACTCTCAACTTTCATTTCTTTCTCCGTATCTCCGATACAACGTGTGTTGATATGTTTTGGTTAAGAGGCATGATAATATGAATAATGTCCAGATTTCATTGAAATTCTTATCGACATAGTGACAATCAGAATAACTGGAAGAACAGGAATGTATTTTCAACTGCATTTTTCAGGAAGTTATTATCATTACATGTATCCGAATGTCATTCTTCACTTATACATTGGTTGTTCCTTTTTTTGACATTCAAATTCCAATATTACATCGCGTAATCCCCTATTTGTGGTACATGTTGTATTTTTATGATGTATATAATTTCTCATGTTAGCAGATGGAAACAACTGGGAATAATTTTTGATAATAAATAGTTTGACGTCAGTAAATCAATGAGTCTGACATTATAAATTTTAGCAAACTGAACTACTGGTAGATCCACTTTCAGATATTCAAACCTTTATTTTGCCCATCCTTGATATTTTAAAGATCTTTCTTTAATACAGTTAGTAACCGAGCTCCTTCACATACTGCATAGAACTAAATATTCTGTTGCTTCTTAACACCAACAAATACTTCATTCACTCACCATAGGTTTAAGACATATCTTTAATTTATGATATTTAGGCAAGCCTGGTCTTATACATTCCACGAATCTGCTTGTTACTATTTAGGAATGTTTTGATTCATAAAATGGAGGAGAGACAATAAACACCAATTATCGATCACTCAAATAATTAAATAAAGTCGTTTTTCTTTAAAGGTTTCATCCTAGTTACTTACTAACTACGCCTGTTAGCCTTCATAGAACCTAGTCTACCAAAGATGGTTATTTAACAAAATGTCCTGCACTCTCTTGTCCAGTTTTTGTCGAGTACTGTGTCGTTTTCCAAAGACGATTAACCATGTCTTGTAATTTCATTCTCAACTCCTTCTGTGTAGACTAACACTTCAGGTTACATTTTTTATGAACAACATGACATTAAGAGAGTTTTTATGTTAATTTCGCTTGTTATGTGAGACGATTCACGGTAGCGTTTATAAACAATGGTCATTTTCTGGCCAGCTTTTGCCGATTATTATTAAAAGAAAATATGTTTCAACACCGGACCCCAGCATAAATTTTTATTATTGAAAAAATAAATTAACTAGCAAAAGTTTACACCATATAAGTTGTTGCAAAATTTAAATATTGAAGCATTCATATCTAATTTTGGATCTTAATATAAAAATAAAAACAAGGTTTTCATAAGATCACAACACTGACTGATTTATTGTCTTGATTTGATCAGAAAAATAATAGGTACAATAAATATCCCGATCGATATCGCCATGGTTGCATAATTATCTGTAGATCTGCTGGTACGAAGAAAGGCATTCGTCGAGAGACTTATTAAACCAGATACCGCACTAGTAATGCCATTCAATGTACCAAAATAACGTATTGGGAATGCAGACAGAAGAAAGCTAATGAAGCAACTGAATAAGAGTGACCTTAATACAACCAAGAATACGAACGATGCATAAGAAGCTATAGGACTAGGTATAAACATCATTGCACTCAGAGCAACAGCAGAGAGAGCCAAAAGACCTTGTCCAGGGACTAGGCCAAGTGTTAGAGTATAATACATTTTATCGGGATTTGCTAAATCACGTTCGTTGGTGAGCATGTTTTTAATGCCCGTTCGAGCTCTTTTGAGACAGAAGTCAATCATAAGACCAGTAACTGGTGACAGTAAGAAACTCGACATGAAGAATGCTGAGGAAATACTTAACAAATGATCCGCAGTTGGCTTGTCGTCAGAATACGCATCATTTATGTGTTTTGCTAAGTGCGATAGGTAAAATGAGAAACGAAACAAACCCAAAGTAAACCAAAGATTAATCAGTAAGTATGGTAAAGAAATAACACAACTTAATAAAGATGGGTAACGTTTATCCAAAATTGAAGATATTTCTCCATAGATATCCATTTCTCCAGAACTTTCAATTGACGTTTTCTGTTACAAAACAAATATAAAAAAGAACAACAATAATAACCGTCAGCGGTGGGAGAATTGCGTTCATATCTGTATTAGATTCTAAGATTCACTTCGACTTCTAAACCACGAATTTATGTCAAGTTGAATAGATAATGACAAAATAAAACGGAAAATAATACATTGTCCCATCATAGTAAATATAAATGGAGAACTGTAAAAGATCAGTAAACTACGGTGTGCATAACGAGCAAGATTCTGTTATTAGGAAAAATGTCATTTCATACCTATTATTGAGATCTTTGTGAAAGCGTCTTTCTCTCATCAAAAACCCACATTCACACTCAATGGGAATGAAAACAGATTGTAACAGATTTCAGACAAACGCGATCTGTGCAGAATAGGGAGTTCAATGATTGTATTTGATTTTGCCGCACATTACAGTTTATTAGAATATGTGAACTGCCTACAAAATTTAAGATTCTGTCGATTCTGAAATCCCGTCATTTTTACCTTTAATGGTTTTGCTATGGATAGTTTCTACTGCAATTGAAACAAGCAGTCTAATCTATCCTGCACGTGAAATAGCGCACCGATCATTTCATGAAATTATCTTTTTGTATGTCAGAATATGACAAGTTTGAACTAAATCTACGCACATAATTATGTTATTGCACAACTGAGGCTAAACTGACTGGTGTTACTCGTTGAAGTGTTTTAGTAGGAGAACATCATTCTAAGTTAAACACTGCAAAAGATAAACATCACTGATAAAGTTTACAACATCGAATGTGGTTAGATTTTCAATATAAATATATTCAGACCGGTTGCCTTAAAAACACAAATCTGCGTTTCTGTCTGCAAATATAACAATAGTTTATTATCACTCACCTCACATAACTTTTCTTCTTCTGTGTTGATGGAGGAGAATTTCCCCATATCTTCAGATTTCTGAGTAAGGATAAAGAGTGCCACAAAACTGCCCACAACTACTGAGCCACAAGCCAAAATAATAAACGACCATTTGAATGGGAATACAAGATAAGTCAACGACAGCACATAAGCTACAACCGAACTTGAGTCGTACGCTCCAGACAAAAGCGATATACAAAGACCACGAAACTGTGGGAACATGGAACTGACTTGATGATTGCATATCAAGCTGCATATACTACTTAAAGCGACAAGTATACCAGCAGCATAGAATAGTGGCACTGTTTCACCAGTTGTAAATGCGAACATTATGGTACCAGCAAAGTATACTACAACTGCCAGCAGTTTTAATATTCTCAGCCCCACCTTATCCATCAGTATTCCAGCAAATACAATAAGACACATTTGTGACACCATCCAAACCATGAAAACAACTCCGAACATATCATAATGATAAGAGCAGACATTTTCCGTACAGTTGTAAGCGTAGACGCCAACTGATTTGTAGACTGTGATGAGGGAATTGAAGCCATAGTGATAGCCACCAAAAAAAAACACATCGAAAATTGCTAGCACCAATCCGAGCCAACGGCGAATTTTTGGTGGGAAGACATTATCGAATTTCTGACCTATAATAAAGAGATAATTAGAATAACGCTGTGACAGTAATGATCATTTCTAAGTCTTATGTAACCATATAAGTATAATTGCTGGAGTGACAAACCAACAAATAAGACGTCGGCAGATTTTCTAATGGATGAACATAAGCACTCAATGTGTACACAGTCCCAACTTGAATCGGTAAGAAAAGGCTGATACAAACGTACAACAGTAATTCGGTGTTGATGGTTTTTAAAAATGTTTACGAAGCATTTGAACATTATCGACAAAAGCTTATACGGCCTAAATATCCCCAGTCAGTTAATCTTGTGATTTGTAGGACCTGACACATGTGCGTGAGTCTGTTTAATTCTCCATGCCACAAAAGAATGGTCAGATAAAATATCATTACGAACATCAGAGTTGTAGAGGCGGTAATAGTGTAAGTATTGACAGAAAACACTAGTTGTACATTTGAGATAGTGAGAATGAATTCATGGAACAGATGAGGGATCTCAATAAATGTCTGGCATGTATAATAAACACCTGCTATATTCATTGATCTTGTTCACCCACACATAGAGAAGAACAAGGTAGTCGTATTTTTACGAACCAAGCACTTGTATTATTCAAAGTCACATGAAACAAAAGTATAGGGTATTCGAAATATATTGTTAATCATTTGGCCTAACTATCTCAGGAGAATAATGGCAAAGGACATTTGATTGACACTGATCGTTTGCTCAGCTTGTGTATCGTATATTGATAGTATTAGGTCAAAATGGCCTGAACATGATTTACATACGTATGTTTGTTGTAATACTCCAACTCGTTAGTCTTTCATCAAAAACTGATATCACTGGTTGTATCAGGATCCTTCAGTAGAGAGTGGGTTAAATAATTATAATTAGTTTATATGAGAAGTCACCTTTATTTTTTTAATGGTCTTTTATAAATCATTCTAGATAAACTCAAAAAGAAATTCAATTTCAGGACATCATACATCCCAGTTACTCTACGTTTACGACTTCATGATGTTAATTGGATTGTGCCTTACATGTTATTAAATTAACAGCTTAGAGAATGATCAAATCAGCACTTCAACTGCAATGATAATTGATACGGCACGAATATGTCCTAATATGCTACATATATTTTTGGTGAACTACAATTTATGAACGACCTTTGGGCGACGCTGAAGTAACTTTGAGAGTGAACAACTTCCAATAAGGTTTAAATGAGGGTTATAAAGCAGTTGGAATTCTCATTTACAGTTGGTGGTTAGGGTTAAAAATTAGATTTAGGGTTTTCATCACGAATTGACATCAGCTATAATGTCGAAACTCTAGTTAGCCAAATGTATAAACGAAGTCTGGGCCCAAATTCATTATTTGTTATCTTATATATGATTGGTTTGTCCATAAATTATAGTTACTCCATTTTTCTCAGTATATAGAATGTATTTAAAAAGTTACAACTCACGAGTGTTCTTAATTTCTATCAGCAAAATTTGTGTGTGTTTTTCGCTTAACTAGGATTAAGACTTTCGGGGCATGTTCCATGTTTTGTTTCTCAATCATTCCAGTATTTTACCAACTAATTTATATTCAAATACGCATAATACTATCGTGTTATTAAAAAGATTATCGATCGTCTGCTATCTCACGAAAGAATATTTACTTTACTGTTAGTTTTGACATAGATAAGACGTATGAAAAATAAGAAGCCGTATTGACTTACACAATTCCATCTTCTGCACTTTGAGGTGGTGTTCTCGTTGTTTTCGTGGTATTTATATTATTAGCATACTTAAACACAACGTTTTCCATTGCCCTTCTTATTCAATATCCAATAACTTTGTGACCATCAAATAATAATTATTTGCTTTAAAAGAATGAAACCCATTATAGAGATTGCGAAACAATGTATATAGACTGTATCAACCTCACTTTGATCAACAACGATGGTAGAGTTCTCTCAAAGACAGTTAATTAATTGTCATTGGATTTTGCGTCCGTTGTTTTTTATTCCTCTGTTCTGCTCTTTGATTTACGTATTACAGTTTCAGTTCAAATGGATATGAGACTAATTGTGCTCTTTTTACTCCTGCCAGTGTTGTTCTTTCTTCTGATACGACTTACTTTTTAGGAGCATCAACACACAGTGCTTCAACACTCCATTCGTCCACGACTAGTTGAGGCAGTCGATAGTAAGCTGACATCATTTTTGTTCTTGAATGGTGATTTTCTTTGGAGAATTCTCAAACCCTATTTCTCGAATGACAAGAAAAATAAGCCTAGATTAGATTCACACTTGTCACTCAGTCAATCAATAACATTTGATTCTTCTATTTGAAAACTTCAAAAGATTTGTTTTAGCTAGTCTATAGTCAAGCGGGAGGTCTGTGATTCCAGTAGTCAGCTCAGTTGCGGTTCGTCGAATCTTCTCAAGCAGCGCGCTGTCTTTTTTTAAGCACCGTCTAGACACTCTTGTGCGATGCTATAATTCTGTGCGATAGAACATTCCATACGAAGTCGAAAATAATTCACACCGACGTAGGTACATACTTTACGTGTTGTTTATAGAGTTATAAAACTTTTGGTGACTTTCCCATGTGCAAGAGTTTTAAGTCTTTGCTGACCATGACTCCGAGATTAATGCGTGTTTAGAAAACAATTAGCTCAATGTTATTCATCGTGTACCTTGGAGATCGATATGCATCTTAATGCGCTTGGAAGCGTTTATTATCAATTGCCAAGTTCTAGGTCATTTCGAATCTCTAAACCGTCGCTCTCAATTTTTATCACTCACCATCGACGTATAACAAGGCCAATCGTTATAAAAGACTAGGAAGTTTGAAACAACTCAGGTTGATTGCTCTGGGATTGACCTCAAACATCCAAGTATATGTTTAAACAGAAAACTCATTTTTTCATTCACCTTATACTCTATAGGGAGTATATTTTCTACTATTTTATAGAAAATGTTGAAATGCTGGTCAGGTAGGTCTTTTTTCGACTCACTGTCATGCCGAGAGTGTGTCCTAGGATATAAGCTTTCATAATCCTCAGCCATCTGAAAAACAAATGACCTGTCTAGGCGATCAACCTTTGATTATTCAACTAATGTTTGGGAAACTGAGTTTGCTTTCACGACATTAAATCATTCCTTATTCTTAATTTGTACCCATTCATCTTATTTCACTAGATTTGCGATCTCTGTCGTGTTATAAACACGGTGAGATCCTGGGTGGTTCCTTAAAACTAGAGTTATCAGGCTTTCGTTTCTCTTGCTATAAGAAGATCAAGCATTGTGACCAGGCATTACTGCTTTGTTTCATTTATAGAATGCGTCACAGAAGAAAACTTTCTTGAAACGACCGGTTCTTATCTCATTAAGCATAACTTTGCGTCTTGTTGTGTGTCAGCTGTGCGAGTGCCATACGATGCACCTCGACTACGCTTCATAATACGTCTCCTGGCAGAGTTCACCATTGCAATGGCTTTGGACGGCGAGCGTGTTTGCTTCCAAACAGCATGTGGTTCTTTGGTGTGCTTTAGGAATTTTCAACTAACGGTTCGTAATTAAACATGCTGTACTGCTATTCAAAGAGGTGAGTTGTAGACTGGCTTCGGCTTAATTTATAGTACAGTTGTTCTCATCTTGATTTCAACGTTACCCCTTTGACATAAGTAGTTGATACTTAAGTAGGTCGGTAGAAAAACGACTGTTCGCTGTCTGTCCATTACACCAACGAAATGAAGCTTTTAATGACATGCCGGAAACCCACCAAAATATAATATCTTTCTGAGCATATATAACATGGGTGCCCGTTTTCATCCTGTATAGATATTAACAATTTCCTTCATTAACCATATAAAAACAATCATTTATTCCTGACAAATATAATTTACATTAGGCATCCCAATTAACATGCAAGTTCAAGTTGTTACTAACGCCATGTAATTTGTTATGTTAAACTCATTGAACTATCTTCGGCCTGCCATAAAGTACGTTTTCCTGCAGAAACAGGATAACAAAATATTAGGGCATATACAGTTGGTTTTCCAATTAATGTTGAAATGTAAGCCTAAAACGTGACACATCATATGAGCATCCAGTTAGAAGGATTGAATATTGGTAGTTAGTACTCCGAGATAGATACATTGCACTAAACAAGAAATTTGCTTGCTTTTACGCCCTAGAATTATAAATAAAAGCGTAATTTTGACTCGTGTTCTCAACATGTTGTTCAGATCTTGTACTTCGAAAATGTATACGACGTTTACAAATGTAGCATTTTGAGCATCGTTTATTTCATCTTGATTACATGCATTGGATTGAAAGACCATTACTGTCATCTTATGATACTGTATTGACCAAGATTATTACCAATAAAAACTATTACTGCAATATCATCACATGCAACTGCTCAGGTCTAAGATTTTCGGTGACATACGAAAAAAGAATATCCCATTACTTTAAATATTAGGAAACCTATCAAACTTCAGTTGGACTTGTAAGCCGAGGAACATACAGGTATTCATCCTGTTTGTAGTCGCCCAAACATGCACTGTTGTGTTTTATTGGGCAACGAACATTGCCGAGTGGTAAGGCCAATAGTGTGTTATGATTTGGATCGTGTTTGCTATGACATTTATCTGTTGGGGCTCTTTAGTCACCCTGTATTTTGTTGAGCTCGGCGCAGGATTATCGACCATCGATGTCGGTTGATAACCGAAAGCTGTGATGTTGAGATGATCCCAACTTCGTATTTTCTGTAAGGGCTGTACTCAACACGGTGCTAGATGTTGTTGATAATGTACTCGTCAAATATTTTCGGCCCCAGAAAGTTGTCCACGCATTGGGCTGATAGACAGGTGCGTGATGTATCGTTACGTCAACCTAGGGTACTCTCGTAGAGGGTTCCATGGTATTCAAGGTGCCAATCATCTAGTTGAATGGTCAACAGCCTCTGAAATCCGACAAGCAGTTCAGTCGTACTATTACAAGTTAGATCATTCCTTCACCTAATAATAATCTAAGAAATGATGCCTTGTTCGGATGAGTTAATTCTGAGATCTTCGCTGGCAAGCTTTTATAGTTTCATCCGTGATAAAATGATGTTCTCTGTGGAATACATCATTTAACTTAATAGCAGCTGTTTAGCTTATACATAAAAAATACGCCACCGTTTTTATCGCTTTTCTCAACTTCTTGAAATCGCCATAACCTACGATCGATGATTTTCGTAAACAAAAATGTCATTTGCAATAAAGAAAGTCAGAATGATTCCAAACACAAGATTTACTAAGTACAAATACACAGATCATTCTGTCAAAATTGAACATAGTTTGAGTAAAAGGAAAGCCGTCAATTCTCAGCATTTACTACAGTTGTTTACAGTTACTCAATGGATTTGGTGGCAATTATTTTACTCATTCGTGAAAAGTGAGTGGTGCATGAAAAAAAAACATCTAGACCTTGTTTCAATAGATCAAGTTCACATCAATTACAGCATTTTTGTATATAGGATACAGTCACCTACAGATTCTAAAATATACAAGCAATGTTGTTCATTTCTTAGATAAGTTTTCAGCTGTGATTGGACAGTGTTTTCCGTCCATCGATTGTGTGGTCAATTTTTTTTGTTTTGTTTTTGTCTCCCGTATTGTTAACAAAAAGATGTGTTTCGTTTGATAGTGTGTAAGAAATTATACTGAACAAGGTAATTGCATTGTTAGCATTAAAAATCGTCCAGCCAACAGGACTATCAAAGAAATTACTTGTGAGATGATTAGTTGAAAAATAATGCAAATGATGGAGATTGTTAAATCTCTGTCTTCAGCATGTTTTCAAGTGTGTCACACAATATAACACATGATCAGATATATACCTTCGAATTTGCCATACATCAATTCGCTATAACTCAAAACTCTAGAGATTTCTGGAGAGAAATGTCTATAGTTGTCTACGGATTCGTGTAGTTCTAAAGACGGTTCTGATTGAGATCCGTCTACTGCGATGCTCAAACCTTTTGATAATTGTAAGTGCTCAAAATATTGGTCTAACCGGGAACTTTCGAAATAGTGCAATTCACAGCAAATAGAATTAGAATAACACAAGCAAACGTACATAATTTGGAATTCGAAATCGGGAGGCAATCAAGTACAAAGGAAGCATTAGTTCGTACAAATATCACAACCACCGTAGCTTAAATAATGTTCCACATTTCTGTATTCGATTGTATTTCTTCTTCTCAGGATTATCGTGTCTGTCTGACAGTGTATTAGATGTAGGCTCTGTATGGTTTAATTACTTACTTACGCCTGTTACTCCCAATGTAGCATAGGCCGCCGACCAGCATTCTCCAACCCACTCTGTCCTGGGCCTTCCATCCAATTCTTGTTCATTTTTCTCATGTCTACTTCCATTTCTCGGTGTTTTGTGTTCTTTAGTCTTCCTTTTTTCCTTTGGCCTTGAGGATTCCATGTGAGGACTTGTCTTGTGACGCAGTTGGGTGCTTCCCTCAATGTGTGTCCTATCCACTTCCAGCGCTTCTTCCTGATTTCTTCCTCCGCTGGGATCTGGTTTAATCTCTCCCACAGTACGTTGTTGCTAATAGTGTCCGGCCAACGGATCTGAAGTATTTTGCGTAGACAACTGTTAAAAAACACCTGTTTTTTCTGGATGATGGCTTTCGTAGTTCTCCAGGTTTCCGCCCCATACAGTAGAACTGTATTGACATTTGTATTGAAAATCCTGACCTTGGTGTTGGTTGACAGTTGTTTTGAGTTCCAGATGTTCTTCAGTTGTAAATATGCTGTTCTTGCTTTGTCGATCCGCGTCTTCACATCTGCATCAGATCCATCATGTTCATCAATGATGCTGCCCAAATATGTAAAGGTTTTTATCTTCCAAAACGTCTCCGTCAATTTTGATTGGATTGGCGCATGCTGTGTTGTATCGGAGAATCTTGCTTTTCCATTTGTGTATATTGAGACCTACTGCTGCTGAGGCTGCTGCTACACTGTTCGTCTTCTCCTGCATTTGTTGTTGCGTTTGGGATAGAAGAACCAGACCATCTGCAAATTATAGATCGTTCAGCTGCATCCTAGATGTCCACTGTATCCCGCGTTTCCCTTCACATGTTGATGTCTTCATGATCCATTCGATCACCAGGAGAAAGAGAAAGGATGAGAGTAAGTAACCTTGCCTAACACCGGTCTTCAATTCGAACGACTTTGTCATCTGTCCTCCATGCACTATTTTGCAGTGTAATACATCATTTGAATTCTGTATGATAGTGACTATCTTCTGAGGCACGCCGTAGTGTCGAAGAAGCTTCCATAGTGTTGTTCTGCTCACGCTATCAAATGCCTTTTGGTAGTCAATGAAGTTGATGTAGAGTGATGAATTCCATTCAATTGATTGTTTCACAATGATCCGTAGAGTTGCGATTTGGTCTGTACACGATCTATCCTTACGGAATCCTGCCTGTTGGTCTCGATGTTGGGCGTCTACGCAGTCTTTCATCCTGTTTAACAATACTCTGTTGAAGACTGTTCCCGGTATTGAGAGAAGAGTGACGCCCCTGTGGTTATCACACGTGCTGAGATCGCCTTTCTTCGGTATTTTGATCAGGAGTCCTTCTTTCCAGTCTTTTGGTACTTGTTCCTCATTCCAAATCTTATTGAAGAGGATGTGGAGTATCCTTGGAGTTGCCGCTACGTCTGCTTTTAGTGCCTCTGCTGGAATGTTGTCCGGTCCTGATGCTTTGCCACTCTTGATTTGTCTGACAGCCATGCTGATTTCTTCAATTGTATGTGGGTCAACATCGACTAGGAGGTCGGTGTGTGTTGCTTCGATATTGGGTGGGTTCAGTGGGGCTGGTCGATTCAAGAGTTCTTTGAAGTGTTCTACTCACCTGTTTCGTTCTTCAATGTTGGTGATTACCTTGCCTTCCTTGATTTCCACTGGTCGTCCTGGTTTACGGTGATTTCGAGAGAGTTTCTTTGTCGTGTCATACAGTTGTCTCATGTTTCCTTCTCTTGCAGCCCTTTCCGCCGTCATTGCTAAATCTTCCACATATTTACGTTTGTCGGTTCTGATGCTTGTTTGTTTACTTCTGTGTATTCAGCTTGTGCCTTGGCTCTTTCTGCTCTCGTTCGACTGGTATTGATTGCTGTCTTCTTCTTCCTCCTTTCTTGAATCTTTTCCGGTGTACCAACAGTGATCCATTCTTTGTGATGATGCTTCTTGTGGCCCAGGACCTCATGACATGTTGAAATGATTGCCTCTTTGATCCCCTTACAGTTACTTTCCACAGTAGTTTCTTCTCCATTGAGTAGATCATGAAAGGCCTGGAACTTATTGCTGAGGACTATCTTGAATTTGTTGAGTTTGTTAGTATCCTGAAGAAAGGCCGTATTGAACTTTTGTGATATTGTCTACCCCGTTGTCCAGTGCTTCTTGAGTTTCAATTTCATCTCGGCAACCAGCCAATGATGATCTGATGCTACATCAGCTCCTCTCTTGATTCTCACGTCCTCCATCGTCCTCCCAAACTTTTTGTTGATGCAGGATATGGTCGATTCGGTTTTGCGTGGTGTGATCCGGTGAAGTCCATATGGTTTTGCGTATGTGTTTATGTGGGAATATGGTGCCGCCTATGACCAGTTTATTGAAGGCACATAGGTCTGCAAATCTCTCACCATTTTCGTTTCTTTCTCCCAGTCCATGTCGTCCCATGATGTCTTCATATCAAGTGTTGTCTGTTCCAACCTTGGCATTTAAATCTCCCATAAGAATGTTCAGGTCCTTTGTTGGGCACTTCTCGATGATTGACTGCAGCCTATCGTAGAGTTGATCTTTAGCGTCTTCATTTTAGTCTTTGGTAGGTGCATAGCATTGGATGATATTCATTGTAATGCCCTCTTTCTTTGTTTTGAAGGAGGCTTTGATGATCCTTGGTCCATGAGATTCCCATCCTATAAGCGCATTTTGCGCTTGTTTGGACAGCATCAATGCAACTCCTTGTGTATGTGAGGGATTTTCTTCTTCATGGACGGAGTATAACAAGATCTCTCCTGTAGTTAGTCGTTGTTGTCCAACTTGTGTCCAATGTGTTTCACTGATCCCAAACACCTCTAGGTTGTATCTTCTCATTTCTGCAGCAATTTGGAAGACTCTCCCAGTCTTCCACATTTACGAGTATTCCATGTACCTAAATAGATGGTCGCGCTGGTTGTCAGAAGGGCATCGAGCTTGTGACTTCCGAATGAACTCGACTTTCATCATGAGGCATCACAGTTCTTCTAAATGAAGACCTGAACCCCAGGGTAGAGTTTAAAAGGTTTGAATAATTCTTTCTGGTCAGCGTTTTTTGGCGAGTTAGTTTTCCACGGGATGGGGAAGCTAACCCCATGCCAAACTTCCTCCTTTATTCGGGCTTAAAACCGGCAGTAGCCTCCGGATGTACTCCGGGCGGATTTCTGTATAGTTTAGCATGTAATTATAAGTATTAGAATTAACAATGGTTGTGTGTATCGTTGATGCCTCAACCAAGGCGCACATCTATAATGTGGCGTCGAGTTGAAATTGACTATGAACACCGTTACAGAGAAACACGTGCCAAATAAATCCAAAACATCCCCGGGAAGCCAAATATCAGAAGGCAGTTAATGGACCAAATCGAGATATATTCGCTGGCGATCTCGTGGTGTCGAAAGAATACCGAGATCGTGCCAGGATAGAAGCTTGGTTACAGAACGTAACCGAATTCGCGCGAGGTCACAATCAAAGTGTGAGAATAATGCATGATTTTTAGCACAGTTAAGCAAAAGCACATTAAAACAGTCACTGGTGCAGTTGGTTATAATAATCATAGTTTTTATTACACAAGTCGTGTTCGCGTGATAAATGTGAGTCACTACAAGAGCCCCCCGCTAGAAAGGGTTTACACTTTCGATAAATAGCGGTTTAAATCGTGGGACTGATCGGTTGACGAGCGATTGTAGGACGGAAAGATTGGCGAAACAGGAAATCGATTGTTGATCGTCGAGTTGCCAACGAAGGTTGTTTTCGGAGAACGGTACCAGAAGCGATGTGCTGTGTTTGTTGCTTGAGTTGGCATGCCACACCAGAGTGGTTTGTATCCAGAATCTGAAGATTGCGTTCGTAGGGGTCCGGACCAGAAACGCTGCAGACGTAGGACGAAACCACGTTGAGCCGATGAACCAGAAGCGACCATAACAATCAAGTTCGATACCAAGCTTATGCCAAGCATTCGAAACCAATAAATCGACTGAGTGCGTTGACAAGAGCGTGGGTGGCCAAACCAGTTTTCGCCAAAGTTGACTGAAGTCGACGGAACCAAACGGAGATGGTTGAAGGCGTGGGCTCAGGGAACAAAAAGAAAATCAAAAAAGAGGAGTGAAGCATGTGTGTAGTATAGGAATAATCCTACACCGTATCGGTTGTTAACTGTGCGACTAATCGCGGAAGCGTACGGGCGACCGTACTCGGCGACCGGAACGTGAGACGGTAGTCGCGTTCGTATCGCGAGAGCCTGCAATCTCATCTGAAGTCAAGGGCGGCGTGGTCTGGTGATCTGGACGTGAGACTGTCGTCTCGTCCGAAGACGATGCAGATGATGCGTGCTGTTGACTGGGACTTGAGAATGAGGTCTCAGGTGTATCTAGCGTGGGATCTGAAGAATATTTAGGGATCCCACTAGGTTTGATAGGTCTAGCATTGAATCTCAGGGTATCAGATTGGGCATTGTCATCGACTTGTGCTGGTTTGAGACGATCAAAGCTGACGATTTCGACGCGGCCATGTCGAGCTAAAGCTTGACTCATCAAACATTCCTTGTATATTTTAGAATCTGTAGGTGACTGTATCCTAAATACAAAAATGCTGTACTTGATGTGAACTTGATTTATTGAAACAAGGTCTAGATGTTTTCATGCACCACTCACTTTTCACGAATGAGTAAAATAATTGCCACCAAATCCATTGAGTAACTGTAAACAACTGTATCGAATGCTGAGAAATGACGACTTATCAGCAAGCCGGTTTCCGAAGACGCTGACTACTTTATGGAAATTTTAACCGTTGCGCGTTTTTCACCAGATGAAATCGGCATACATGATACCGTCACTTGACCTCAACTTTCTGAGACGACCATGCAATTCAACCACAGTCCGATTCAGCCAATTACATTACAAATAAAATTCTCTTCCACCATAAGAGTAAAAGAACATTGTTCAAATTTCTGAATAAAATCGTATCTGACAAATGCCTTTGAAACTATATTCACTTATCTGAGATAATACTAAATGATACATGAAAAAGGTTTTTGTTCAATATCTTGGTAAACGTTTGTGCAAGTAACCGATTTGTTGTTCTATGCTCAGCTAATAACTCGACGGTGTTAACGAATAGAGGCATCGATTGCATTTGATTCCTTTATATTCTTTTGTTTGTTTGACGTCCAAATTTGTTCCACATTGAGTGGCGCCTTCCTATCACATCTTGAGTTGTCAGAGTCATCTTGCTTTGGATGTGTTTGGGTGCATGTACGAATTTCAGAATTATTTGTGAATCCTAGCCCACGAACGAAAATATACACATGGATCGATCCTGTTTTAGTGACCTATATTGAATCGTTCACGTACTAGATTCACATTTTCAGCAAAAATGTCGTAACCAGAGACTCGATGAGTAAGTTGACATGGCTAAAAATTGTTCGCAGTGACACGGATGTATCCAGTCTATACCATTCCTGAGATTTTCAGTCCTAAAATATCCTTATTTTTTTCTTTCTGCTAATAATACTTGAGAGTTTCTACTGCTGCCGACATTAATATTAGTGCTAATAGTCTAAGACTCGTTTTGAAGAGTTCGTCCCTTTGCGCTAATACGACGTGGTAAATTTGACTGATTCACATGCGTTACAGGTTCGTCTTTGAACACTTGACGCATCAGTCATCATTGAACATTTGGGATAAGTAACAATATCACATAAATAAAATAACAGAATAGATTAATAGAATAATGTGGTGATTGAATGAACTAGTGGTTCCTTTGTACTTGTTGAATGTTTGATTTCGAATTCCAAATACAGTACATGCGTTCGTGCTTATCTTGTATTTCTTGATCCAATTGCGTTATTTCTGGAATTGTTAGTTCGTGCTATAATTCAAATACTTCTTATTATCACAAAAACTACAAAACAAGTGTTAATGAAGTTTAAGTGAGAACTAGGTGGTTGATGTTTACAATCCATCGTGACTGATGAAATTGGTTGACAATAAAAATCTGTCACAAATATGCTCCGTCCTGTATTTAATATAGTCATATTGACTAAGATCATAATTGACGGTGAACAATATGTTATTATTTCATGTGTGAACACCAAATTTCCCATTAGTTCAGGAAACATTAAGACATTTGGCTCGCATTGTATAGGATATTATAAATGATGGAAGGTGATTTTCAGTATTGATTTGTTTTGATTTACTGTTGGTACTCGGCAATATCTACATTCCCTGAAAACTCCAATAAACGCCAAAGAGACATACATTCATGACAGCAGTCCCACAGGTGCAAATCTGTTGTTTTACAAGTGAATGCAGGGTATACTTGTGAATAAAGAACAACAAATTAGAATTAAGAAATTGTTGACAACCAAGTTCTAAGCGTTTTTCAATCGGTGATAACATGCGTTTCTCAAGCAATACTTATATGGTGACAAAACATGGTAAGAAATGTGAACATGTGATAGGTCAATGAAAACGATAAGTAATTCGAGTTAGCAGCGTAAGCGAATTAGTGAGAGACTATCTGATGTACCTCATCAGAATAATGGTCATATCTGACGGAGCAAATATGATAGAAAAATGATTGTTTAATAATACAATTTGAATAATTATTAAAAATCTAAGGAATTTAATTGAGAATCATATGTTTTTCATAATTTTTATTGTCTGATTATACAGCCAAATTGATATCTTTAATTACAAGGTCAAAATACTTATGTGAATTTTGCTTCTTTTGATCGTACAATTATGTATGTTAACTAATTAGTTAAGAGTCAATAATGAACTTTATGAAATTGTCTAGTGTGTTTATTTTGAATAAGATTTAAATGATATTGAGTTCTATTTCCAAATGTTTGATCATATCCACGCCCACTCTCAACTTTCATTTCTTTCTCCGTATCTCCGATACAACGTGTGTTGATGTGTTTTGGTTAAGAGGCATGATAATATGAATAATGTCCAGATTTCATTGAAATTCTTATCGACATAGTGACAATCAGAAGAACTGGAAAAACAGGAATGTATATTTTAACTAAATTTTAAATAGATGTGTTTACATCATTCATCTGTCACTTAGGTTAATTATATGCTTTAGTAATTAATTTTGTCATGGAGATTGATGATAATTTTTTTACTTAGTTGATTTTATATTACTTTAAATTATTGCATTATATCAGTATTTAAAACCCAATACTTTCACTTTTTCAATTATTTCATTTCATAGATAAGTGTTCAGCTGTGTTTGGACAGTGTTTTCCGTCTATCGATTGTGTGGTCAATTTTTTCATTATTCTGTATTTTATCGTTTTTGTATCCCGTATTGTTACCAAAATGATGTGCTGTCGTTTCACTAGTGATATCACTATGATTACTGCATCATGGCACTGTGTGAAACTAATTTATTATGGTATTTTATTTTCACTGAAACTCTAGTAGAGTAAGTGAAACTTAGGCAAATGCACATAGGTGCTGAAAAGGAAACTGAATGCCGTATTTTTTGTCGCTTTTGTTGTTTGGAGATTAACAATAAAGTTTATTACAAGCAATGCGCCCTTCATTATACTCATTCTCTTTTTGTGTTTTATTTTTCGTCTCTGATATCTCCCTTGAGTTCAATATGTCGATAAACCTCTATGGCGCTTCATCAATTGAGTCCTGCAAAGAATAGCAGTAGGATCCAGGTTGGTTCATTTGATTGAGCTTGAACTTCACAGGTTTATCAGGATCATAAGACACGTTGTGTAATGAACTGAAATGACGGAAAAGATATATGTTTTAATTTTGAATGAGATTTCTTCACCTGTGTGCCACGCTTTATGGCGTTCTTACTTGTTTCGGTGGGTTTCTACTGGGAATTAAGAGTAATTCTGTTTGTTATCTTCTCTCTAAATTCAGGCAATTTCGATGGATTAAAATGGTTTAATAGAGTTTAAGGAAATTATCCTGAACAAGGTAATTACATTGTTAGCATTGAAAAAATCGTCCAGCCAACAGGACTATCAAAAAGATTACGTGTCAGATGATTAGCTGGAAAATAATGCAAATGATGGTAATTATTAAATCTTTGTAACATTGGTGATCATTTCTAAGTCTTATGTAACCATACACGTATACCGGCAGCATAGAATAGTGGCACCGTTTCACCAGTTGTAAATGCGAACATTACGGTACCAGCAAAGTATACTACAACTGCCAGCAGTTTTAATATTCTCAGCCCCACCTTATCCATCAGTATTCCAGCAAATACAATAAGACACATTTGTGACACCATCCAAACCATGAAAACAACTCCGAACATATCATAATGATAAGAGCAGACATTTTCCGTACAGTTGTAAGCGTAGACGCCAACTGATTTGTAGACTGTGATGAGGGAATTGAAGCCATAGTGATAGCCACCAAAAAGAAAAACATCGAAAATTGCTAGCACCAATCCGAGCCAACGGCGAATTTTCGGTAGGAAGATATTATCGAATTTCTGACCTATAATAAAGAGATAATTAGAATAACGCTGTGACAGTAATGATCATTTCTAAGTCTTATGTAACCATATAAGTATAATTGCTGGAGTGACAAACCAACGAATAAGACGTTGGTAGATTTTCTAATGGATGAACATAGGCACTCAATGTGTACACAGTCCCAACTTGAATCGGTAAGAAAAGGCTGATACAAACGTACAACAGTAATTCGGTGTTGATGGTTTTTAAAAATGTTTACGAAGCATTTGAACATTATCGACAAAAGCTTATACGGCCTAAATATCCCCAGTCAGTTAATCTTGTGATTTGTAGGACCTGACACATGTGCGTGAGTCTGTTTAATTCTCCATGCCACAAAAGAATGGTCAGATAAAATATCATTACGAACATCAGAGTTGTAGAGGCGGTAATAGTGTAAGTATTGACAGAAAACACTAGTTGTACATTTGAGATAGTGAGAATGAATTCATGGAACAGATGAGGGATCTCAATAAATGTCTGGCATGTATAATAAACACCTGCTATATTCATTGATCTTGTTCACCCACACATAGAGAAGAACAAGGTAGTCGTATTTTTACGAATCAAGCACTTGTATTATTCAAAGTCACATGAAACAAAAGTATAGGGTATTCGAAATATATTGTTAATCATTTGGCCTAACTATCTCAGGAGAATAATGGCAAAGGACATTTGATTGACACTGATCGTTTGCTCAGCTTGTGTATCGTATATTGATAGTATTAGGTCAAAATGGCCTGAACATGATTTGCATACGTATGTTTGTTGTAATACTCTAACTCATTAGTCTTTCATCAAAAACTGATATCACTGGTTGTATCAGGATCCTTCAGTAGAGAGTGGGTTAAATAATTATAATTAGTTTATATGAGAAGTCACCTTTATTTTTTTAATGGTCTTTTATAAATCATTCTAGATAAACTCAAAAAGAAATTCAATTTCAGGACATCATACATCCCAGTTACTCTACGTTTACGACTTCATGATGTTAATTGGATTGTGCCTTACATGTTATTAAATTAACAGCTTAGAGAATGATCAAATCAGCACTTCAACTGCAATGATAATTGATACGGCACGAATATGTCCTAATATGCTACATATATATTTGGTGAACTACAATTTATGAACGACCTTTGGGCGACGCTGAAGTAACTTTGAGAGTGAACAACTTCCAATAAGGTTTAAATGAGGGTTATAAAGCAGTTGAAATTCTCATTTACAGTTGGTGGTTAGGGTTAAAAATTAGATTTAGGGTTTTCATCACGAATTGACATCAGCTATAATGTCGAAACTCTAGTTAACCAAATGTATAAACGAAGTCTGGGCCCAAATTCATTATTTGTTATCTTATATATGATTGGTTTGTCCATAAATTATAGTCACTCCATTTTTCTCAGTATATAGAAATACGTGGAAGAACTTGAAACAACGTCGAAAAAAAATGCAAAAGAAGGAAATATGAAACAACTATGATACAACGAAGAAACTAGCAGAGAAATATAGTAAAGCAGAGACCAGTCAAGGACAAAGAAGGCAAACCAATCAATGAGATTTAAGATTAGAATAACAGGATGGTAGAATACTTTGAAGAACACTTGAATAGACCAGACTCACTGAACCCATCAGACATCGAGGCAACACACACAGGCTTTCCTATAGATGTCAAACCAACAAATTAAGCATAACCATCAGACAAATCAGGAGTGGGAAAGCAGCAGGACCACACAACATAACAGCCGAAGAACTGGAGTCAGACATGAAAATAACCGCAGAGATGTTCTACGTTCTATTCATGAAGATTTGTGAGGAAAAACAAGTGCCGATAGTCTGGAAAGAGGGACACCTCATCAAGATACCAAAGAAAGATCTGAGCGAAATTGAGAATAACAGAGTTATCACACGACTGTCATTACCAGGACAGGTTTTCAACTAATTGTGGCTGAAGTGGATGAAAGATTCAGTAGACACCCAACTTTGAGATCAACAGGCTTGTTTCCACAAGGATCGGTCGTTGAACAATCAACTGGATGTGACTCGTCACTATATATCAACTCCTTTGATTATGAGAAATCACTTGACAAAGTAATTTGAAGAATATTGTGGGAACATCTTCGATATTATTGTTTACCAGAGAAGATGGTTAACGACACACGGAAATCACGCAACGAACCACACTGCAAAGTCGTCCATGGAGGATAGCTGACTAACTCATTCGAAGTGAGAGCCGAAGTCAGACAAAGCTACCTACTCTGCCCCTTTCTCTTGCTTCTGGATTATGAAGACATCGATATCTGACAGCAAGCACTGAATACAATGAACAGCTTCGAAGCAAATTCTGACGGAAATATGCCTTCATAAATGTAATTTTTTAATTATATAACCAGTAAATATACATCGCTTAACGTTAGTAATGTAAACATTCTGTTTATTATGGTAAGTGTTGATGAAAGCGTTTTAATTTAAGTTTCGGAGAAAGGATTGCTTCAAGTTGACTGGATTATGAGGAAACCAACAAATGAGGGGAAGCACAGAATACAATTGACACCTTAAAAGCAACTGGACTATTTGGATTTCGTAGATCACCCAGCCATTCTATCATAAACACCCGAAAAAATGCAGGTCGAAACAACCAGTGTAGCAACAGCCACTACATCACAAGGCCTTAAAACACACAATGGAAAAAGCAAGATCGCCAAATACAACACGGTGAACACCAACACAATCACACTTCATGAATAAACTCTAGAATATGTGGGATCTGTCACGTGCCTGTATTTTCTGATGTACTTCATCAAAATTATGGTCATATCTGACGGAGCAAATATGATAGAAAAATGATTGTTTAATAATACAATTTGAATAATTATTAAAAATCTAAGGAATTTAATCAAGAATCATATGTTTTTCATAATTTTTATTGTCTGATTATACAGCCAAATTGATATCTTTAATTACAAGGTCAAAATACTTATGTGAATTTTGCTTCTTTTGATCGTACAATTATGTATGTTAACTAATTAGTTAAGAGTCAATAATGAACTTTATGAAATTGTCTAGTGTGTTTATTTTGAATAAGATTTAAATGATATTGAGTTCTATTTCCAAATGTTTGATCATATCCACGCCCACTCTCAACTTTCATTTCTTTCTCCGTATCTCCGATACAACGTGTGTTGATGTGTTTTGGTTAAGAGGCATGATAATATGAATAATGTCCAGATTTCATTGAAATTCTTATCGACATAGTGACAATCAGAATAACTGGAAGAACAGGAATGTATTTTCAACTGCATTTTTCAGGAAGTTATTATCATTACATGTATCCGAATGTCATTCTTCACTTATACATTGGTTGTTCCTTTTTTTGACATTCAAATTCCAATATTACATCGCGTAATCCCCTATTTGTGGTACATGTTGTATTTTTATGATGTATATAATTTCTCATGTTAGCAGATGGAAACAACTGGGAATAATTTTTGATAATAAATAGTTTGACGTCAGTAAATCAATGAGTCTGACATTATAAATTTTAGCAAACTGAACTACTGGTAGATCCACTTTCAGATATTCAAACCTTTATTTTGCCCATCCTTGATATTTTAAAGATCTTTCTTTAATACAGTTAGTAACCGAGCTCCTTCACATACTGCATAGAACTAAATATTCTGTTGCTTCTTAACACCAACAAATACTTCATTCACTCACCATAGGTTTAAGACATATCTTTAATTTATGATATTTAGGCAAGCCTGGTCTTATACATTCCACGAATCTGCTTGTTACTATTTAGGAATGTTTTGATTCATAAAATGGAGGAGAGACAATAAACACCAATTATCGATCACTCAAATAATTAAATAAAGTCGTTTTTCTTTAAAGGTTTCATCCTAGTTACTTACTAACTACGCCTGTTAGCCTTCATAGAACCTAGTCTACCAAAGATGGTTATTTAACAAAATGTCCTGCACTCTCTTGTCCAGTTTTTGTCGAGTACTGTGTCGTTTTCCAAAGACGATTAACCATGTCTTGTAATTTCATTCTCAACTCCTTCTGTGTAGACTAACACTTCAGGTTACATTTTTTATGAACAACATGACATTAAGAGAGTTTTTATGTTAATTTCGCTTGTTATGTGAGACGATTCACGGTAGCGTTTATAAACAATGGTCATTTTCTGGCCAGCTTTTGCCGATTATTATTAAAAGAAAATATGTTTCAACACCGGACCCCAGCATAAATTTTTATTATTGAAAAAATAAATTAACTAGCAAAAGTTTACACCATATAAGTTGTTGCAAAATTTAAATATTGAAGCATTCATATCTAATTTTGGATCTTAATATAAAAATAAAAACAAGGTTTTCATAAGATCACAACACTGACTGATTTATTGTCTTGATTTGATCAGAAAAATAATAGGTACAATAAATATCCCGATCGATATCGCCATGGTTGCATAATTATCTGTAGATCTGCTGGTACGAAGAAAGGCATTCGTCGAGAGACTTATTAAACCAGATACCGCACTAGTAATGCCATTCAATGTACCAAAATAACGTATTGGGAATGCAGACAGAAGAAAGCTAATGAAGCAACTGAATAAGAGTGACCTTAATACAACCAAGAATACGAACGATGCATAAGAAGCTATAGGACTAGGTATAAACATCATTGCACTCAGAGCAACAGCAGAGAGAGCCAAAAGACCTTGTCCAGGGACTAGGCCAAGTGTTAGAGTATAATACATTTTATCGGGATTTGCTAAATCACGTTCGTTGGTGAGCATGTTTTTAATGCCCGTTCGAGCTCTTTTGAGACAGAAGTCAATCATAAGACCAGTAACTGGTGACAGTAAGAAACTCGACATGAAGAATGCTGAGGAAATACTTAACAAATGATCCGCAGTTGGCTTGTCGTCAGAATACGCATCATTTATGTGTTTTGCTAAGTGCGATAGGTAAAATGAGAAACGAAACAAACCCAAAGTAAACCAAAGATTAATCAGTAAGTATGGTAAAGAAATAACACAACTTAATAAAGATGGGTAACGTTTATCCAAAATTGAAGATATTTCTCCATAGATATCCATTTCTCCAGAACTTTCAATTGACGTTTTCTGTTACAAAACAAATATAAAAAAGAACAACAATAATAACCGTCAGCGGTGGGAGAATTGCGTTCATATCTGTATTAGATTCTAAGATTCACTTCGACTTCTAAACCACGAATTTATGTCAAGTTGAATAGATAATGACAAAATAAAACGGAAAATAATACATTGTCCCATCATAGTAAATATAAATGGAGAACTGTAAAAGATCAGTAAACTACGGTGTGCATAACGAGCAAGATTCTGTTATTAGGAAAAATGTCATTTCATACCTATTATTGAGATCTTTGTGAAAGCGTCTTTCTCTCATCAAAAACCCACATTCACACTCAATGGGAATGAAAACAGATTGTAACAGATTTCAGACAAACGCGATCTGTGCAGAATAGGGAGTTCAATGATTGTATTTGATTTTGCCGCACATTACAGTTTATTAGAATATGTGAACTGCCTACAAAATTTAAGATTCTGTCGATTCTGAAATCCCGTCATTTTTACCTTTAATGGTTTTGCTATGGATAGTTTCTACTGCAATTGAAACAAGCAGTCTAATCTATCCTGCACGTGAAATAGCGCACCGATCATTTCATGAAATTATCTTTTTGTATGTCAGAATATGACAAGTTTGAACTAAATCTACGCACATAATTATGTTATTGCACAACTGAGGCTAAACTGACTGGTGTTACTCGTTGAAGTGTTTTAGTAGGAGAACATCATTCTAAGTTAAACACTGCAAAAGATAAACATCACTGATAAAGTTTACAACATCGAATGTGGTTAGATTTTCAATATAAATATATTCAGACCGGTTGCCTTAAAAACACAAATCTGCGTTTCTGTCTGCAAATATAACAATAGTTTATTATCACTCACCTCACATAACTTTTCTTCTTCTGTGTTGATGGAGGAGAATTTCCCCATATCTTCAGATTTCTGAGTAAGGATAAAGAGTGCCACAAAACTGCCCACAACTACTGAGCCACAAGCCAAAATAATAAACGACCATTTGAATGGGAATACAAGATAAGTCAACGACAGCACATAAGCTACAACCGAACTTGAGTCGTACGCTCCAGACAAAAGCGATATACAAAGACCACGAAACTGTGGGAACATGGAACTGACTTGATGATTGCATATCAAGCTGCATATACTACTTAAAGCGACAAGTATACCAGCAGCATAGAATAGTGGCACTGTTTCACCAGTTGTAAATGCGAACATTATGGTACCAGCAAAGTATACTACAACTGCCAGCAGTTTTAATATTCTCAGCCCCACCTTATCCATCAGTATTCCAGCAAATACAATAAGACACATTTGTGACACCATCCAAACCATGAAAACAACTCCGAACATATCATAATGATAAGAGCAGACATTTTCCGTACAGTTGTAAGCGTAGACGCCAACTGATTTGTAGACTGTGATGAGGGAATTGAAGCCATAGTGATAGCCACCAAAAAAAAACACATCGAAAATTGCTAGCACCAATCCGAGCCAACGGCGAATTTTTGGTGGGAAGACATTATCGAATTTCTGACCTATAATAAAGAGATAATTAGAATAACGCTGTGACAGTAATGATCATTTCTAAGTCTTATGTAACCATATAAGTATAATTGCTGGAGTGACAAACCAACAAATAAGACGTCGGCAGATTTTCTAATGGATGAACATAGGCACTCAATGTGTACACAGTCCCAACTTGAATCGGTAAGAAAAGGCTGATACAAACGTACAACAGTAATTCGGTGTTGATGGTTTTTAAAAATGTTTACGAAGCATTTGAACATTATCGACAAAAGCTTATACGGCCTAAATATCCCCAGTCAGTTAATCTTGTGATTTGTAGGACCTGACACATGTGCGTGAGTCTGTTTAATTCTCCATGCCACAAAAGAATGGTCAGATAAAATATCATTACGAACATCAGAGTTGTAGAGGCGGTAATAGTGTAAGTATTGACAGAAAACACTAGTTGTACATTTGAGATAGTGAGAATGAATTCATGGAACAGATGAGGGATCTCAATAAATGTCTGGCATGTATAATAAACACCTGCTATATTCATTGATCTTGTTCACCCACACATAGAGAAGAACAAGGTAGTCGTATTTTTACGAATCAAGCACTTGTATTATTCAAAGTCACATGAAACAAAAGTATAGGGTATTCGAAATATATTGTTAATCATTTGGCCTAACTATCTCAGGAGAATAATGGCAAAGGACATTTGATTGACACTGATCGTTTGCTCAGCTTGTGTATCGTATATTGATAGTATTAGGTCAAAATGGCCTGAACATGATTTGCATACGTATGTTTGTTGTAATACTCCAACTCGTTAGTCTTTCATCAAAAACTGATATCACTGGTTGTATCAGGATCCTTCAGTAGAGAGTGGGTTAAATAATTATAATTAGTTTATATGAGAAGTCACCTTTATTTTTTTAATGGTCTTTTATAAATCATTCTAGATAAACTCAAAAAGAAATTCAATTTCAGGACATCATACATCCCAGTTACTCTACGTTTACGACTTCATGATGTTAATTGGATTGTGCCTTACATGTTATTAAATTAACAGCTTAGAGAATGATCAAATCAGCACTTCAACTGCAATGATAATTGATACGGCACGAATATGTCCTAATATGCTACATATATTTTTGGTGAACTACAATTTATGAACGACCTTTGGGCGACGCTGAAGTAACTTTGAGAGTGAACAACTTCCAATAAGGTTTAAATGAGGGTTATAAAGCAGTTGGAATTCTCATTTACAGTTGGTGGTTAGGGTTAAAAATTAGATTTAGGGTTTTCATCACGAATTGACATCAGCTATAATGTCGAAACTCTAGTTAGCCAAATGTATAAACGAAGTCTGGGCCCAAATTCATTATTTGTTATCTTATATATGATTGGTTTGTCCATAAATTATAGTTACTCCATTTTTCTCAGTATATAGAATGTATTTAAAAAGTTACAACTCACGAGTGTTCTTAATTTCTATCAGCAAAATTTGTGTGTGTTTTTCGCTTAACTAGGATTAAGACTTTCGGGGCATGTTCCATGTTTTGTTTCTCAATCATTCCAGTATTTTACCAACTAATTTATATTCAAATACGCATAATACTATCGTGTTATTAAAAAGATTATCGATCGTCTGCTATCTCACGAAAGAATATTTACTTTACTGTTAGTTTTGACATAGATAAGACGTATGAAAAATAAGAAGCCGTATTGACTTACACAATTCCATCTTCTGCACTTTGAGGTGGTGTTCTCGTTGTTTTCGTGGTATTTATATTATTAGCATACTTAAACACAACGTTTTCCATTGCCCTTCTTATTCAATATCCAATAACTTTGTGACCATCAAATAATAATTATTTGCTTTAAAAGAATGAAACCCATTATAGAGATTGCGAAACAATGTATATAGACTGTATCAACCTCACTTTGATCAACAACGATGGTAGAGTTCTCTCAAAGACAGTTAATTAATTGTCATTGGATTTTGCGTCCGTTGTTTTTTATTCCTCTGTTCTGCTCTTTGATTTACGTATTACAGTTTCAGTTCAAATGGATATGAGACTAATTGTGCTCTTTTTACTCCTGCCAGTGTTGTTCTTTCTTCTGATACGACTTACTTTTTAGGAGCATCAACACACAGTGCTTCAACACTCCATTCGTCCACGACTAGTTGAGGCAGTCGATAGTAAGCTGACATCATTTTTGTTCTTGAATGGTGATTTTCTTTGGAGAATTCTCAAACCCTATTTCTCGAATGACAAGAAAAATAAGCCTAGATTAGATTCACACTTGTCACTCAGTCAATCAATAACATTTGATTCTTCTATTTGAAAACTTCAAAAGATTTGTTTTAGCTAGTCTATAGTCAAGCGGGAGGTCTGTGATTCCAGTAGTCAGCTCAGTTGCGGTTCGTCGAATCTTCTCAAGCAGCGCGCTGTCTTTTTTTAAGCACCGTCTAGACACTCTTGTGCGATGCTATAATTCTGTGCGATAGAACATTCCATACGAAGTCGAAAATAATTCACACCGACGTAGGTACATACTTTACGTGTTGTTTATAGAGTTATAAAACTTTTGGTGACTTTCTCATGTGCAAGAGTTTTAAGTCTTTGCTGACCATGACTCCGAGATTAATGCGTGTTTAGAAAACAATTAGCTCAATGTTATTCATCGTGTACCTTGGAGATCGATATGCATCTTAATGCGCTTGGAAGCGTTTATTATCAATTGCCAAGTTCTAGGTCATTTCGAATCTCTAAACCGTCGCTCTCAATTTTTATCACTCACCATCGACGTATAACAAAGCCAATCGTTATAAAAGACTAGGAAGTTTGAAACAACTCAGGTTGATTGCTCTGGGATTGACCTCAAACATCCAAGTATATGTTTAAACAGAAAACTCATTTTTTCATTCACCTTATACTCTATAGGGAGTATATTTTCTACTATCTTATAGAAAATGTTGAAATGCTGGTCAGGTAGGTCTTTTTTCGACTCACTGTCATGCCGAGAGTGTGTCCTAGGATATAAGCTTTCATAATCCTCAGCCATCTGAAAAACAAATGACCTGTCTAGGCGATCAACCTTTGATTATTCAACTAATGTTTGGGAAACTGAGTTTGCTTTCACGACATTAAATCATTCCTTATTCTTAATTTGTACCCATTCATCTTATTTCACTAGATTTGCGATCTCTGTCGTGTTATAAACACGGTGAGATCCTGGGTGGTTCCTTAAAACTAGAGTTATCAGGCTTTCGTTTCTCTTGCTATAAGAAGATCAAGCATTGTGACCAGGCATTACTGCTTTGTTTCATTTATAGAATGCGTCACAGAAGAAAACTTTCTTGAAACGACCGGTTCTTATCTCATTAAGCATAACTTTGCGTCTTGTTGTGTGTCAGCTGTGCGAGTGCCATACGATGCACCTCGACTACGCTTCATAATACGTCTCCTGGCAGAGTTCACCATTGCAATGGCTTTGGACGGCGAGCGTGTTTGCTTCCAAACAGCATGTGGTTCTTTGGTGTGCTTTAGGAATTTTCAACTAACGGTTCGTAATTAAACATGCTGTACTGCTATTCAAAGAGGTGAGTTGTAGACTGGCTTCGGCTTAATTTATAGTACAGTTGTTCTCATCTTGATTTCAACGTTACCCCTTTGACATAAGTAGTTGATACTTAAGTAGGTCGGTAGAAAAACGACTGTTCGCTGTCTGTCCATTACACCAACGAAATGAAGCTTTTAATGACATGCCGGAAACCCACCAAAATATAATATCTTTCTGAGCATATATAACATGGGTGCCCGTTTTCATCCTGTATAGATATTAACAATTTCCTTCATTAACCATATAAAAACAATCATTTATTCCTGACAAATATAATTTACATTAGGCATCCCAATTAACATGCAAGTTCAAGTTGTTACTAACGCCATGTAATTTGTTATGTTAAACTCATTGAACTATCTTCGGCCTGCCATAAAGTACGTTTTCCTGCAGAAACAGGATAACAAAATATTAGGGCATATACAGTTGGTTTTCCAATTAATGTTGAAATGTAAGCCTAAAACGTGACACATCATATGAGCATCCAGTTAGAAGGATTGAATATTGGTAGTTAGTACTCCGAGATAGATACATTGCACTAAACAAGAAATTTGCTTGCTTTTACGCCCTAGAATTATAAATAAAAGCGTAATTTTGACTCGTGTTCTCAACATGTTGTTCAGATCTTGTACTTCGAAAATGTATACGACGTTTACAAATGTAGCATTTTGAGCATCGTTTATTTCATCTTGATTACATGCATTGGATTGAAAGACCATTACTGTCATCTTATGATACTGTATTGACCAAGATTATTACCAATAAAAACTATTACTGCAATATCATCACATGCAACTGCTCAGGTCTAAGATTTTCGGTGACATACGAAAAAAGAATATCCCATTACTTTAAATATTAGGAAACCTATCAAACTTCAGTTGGACTTGTAAGCCGAGGAACATACAGGTATTCATCCTGTTTGTAGTCGCCCAAACATGCACTGTTGTGTTTTATTGGGCAACGAACATTGCCGAGTGGTAAGGCCAATAGTGTGTTATGATTTGGATCGTGTTTGCTATGACATTTATCTGTTGGGGCTCTTTAGTCACCCTGTATTTTGTTGAGCTCGGCGCAGGATTATCGACCATCGATGTCGGTTGATAACCGAAAGCTGTGATGTTGAGATGATCCCAACTTCGTATTTTCTGTAAGGGCTGTACTCAACACGGTGCTAGATGTTGTTGATAATGTACTCGTCAAATATTTTCGGCCCCAGAAAGTTGTCCACGCATTGGGCTGATAGACAGGTGCGTGATGTATCGTTACGTCAACCTAGGGTACTCTCGTAGAGGGTTCCATGGTATTCAAGGTGCCAATCATCTAGTTGAATGGTCAACAGCCTCTGAAATCCGACAAGCAGTTCAGTCGTACTATTACAAGTTAGATCATTCCTTCACCTAATAATAATCTAAGAAATGATGCCTTGTTCGGATGAGTTAATTCTGAGATCTTCGCTGGCAAGCTTTTATAGTTTCATCCGTGATAAAATGATGTTCTCTGTGGAATACATCATTTAACTTAATAGCAGCTGTTTAGCTTATACATAAAAAATACGCCACCGTTTTTATCGCTTTTCTCAACTTCTTGAAATCGCCATAACCTACGATCGATGATTTTCGTAAACAAAAATGTCATTTGCAATAAAGAAAGTCAGAATGATTCCAAACACAAGATTTACTAAGTACAAATACACAGATCATTCTGTCAAAATTGAACATAGTTTGAGTAAAAGGAAAGCCGTCAATTCTCAGCATTTACTACAGTTGTTTACAGTTACTCAATGGATTTGGTGGCAATTATTTTACTCATTCGTGAAAAGTGAGTGGTGCATGAAAAAAAAACATCTAGACCTTGTTTCAATAGATCAAGTTCACATCAATTACAGCATTTTTGTATATAGGATACAGTCACCTACAGATTCTAAAATATACAAGCAATGTTGTTCATTTCTTAGATAAGTTTTCAGCTGTGATTGGACAGTGTTTTCCGTCCATCGATTGTGTGGTCAATTTTTTTTGTTTTGTTTTTGTCTCCCGTATTGTTAACAAAAAGATGTGTTTCGTTTGATAGTGTGTAAGAAATTATACTGAACAAGGTAATTGCATTGTTAGCATTAAAAATCGTCCAGCCAACAGGACTATCAAAGAAATTACTTGTGAGATGATTAGTTGAAAAATAATGCAAATGATGGAGATTGTTAAATCTCTGTCTTCAGCATGTTTTCAAGTGTGTCACACAATATAACACATGATCAGATATATACCTTCGAATTTGCCATACATCAATTCGCTATAACTCAAAACTCTAGAGATTTCTGGAGAGAAATGTCTATAGTTGTCTACGGATTCGTGTAGTTCTAAAGACGGTTCTGATTGAGATCCGTCTACTGCGATGCTCAAACCTTTTGATAATTGTAAGTGCTCAAAATATTGGTCTAACCGGGAACTTTCGAAATAGTGCAATTCACAGCAAATAGAATTAGAATAACACAAGCAAACGTACATAATTTGGAATTCGAAATCGGGAGGCAATCAAGTACAAAGGAAGCATTAGTTCGTACAAATATCACAACCACCGTAGCTTAAATAATGTTCCACATTTCTGTATTCGATTGTATTTCTTCTTCTCAGGATTATCGTGTCTGTCTGACAGTGTATTAGATGTAGGCTCTGTATGGTTTAATTACTTACTTACGCCTGTTACTCCCAATGTAGCATAGGCCGCCGACCAGCATTCTCCAACCCACTCTGTCCTGGGCCTTCCATCCAATTCTTGTTCATTTTTCTCATGTCTACTTCCATTTCTCGGTGTTTTGTGTTCTTTAGTCTTCCTTTTTTCCTTTGGCCTTGAGGATTCCATGTGAGGACTTGTCTTGTGACGCAGTTGGGTGCTTCCCTCAATGTGTGTCCTATCCACTTCCAGCGCTTCTTCCTGATTTCTTCCTCCGCTGGGATCTGGTTTAATCTCTCCCACAGTACGTTGTTGCTAATAGTGTCCGGCCAACGGATCTGAAGTATTTTGCGTAGACAACTGTTAAAAAACACCTGTTTTTTCTGGATGATGGCTTTCGTAGTTCTCCAGGTTTCCGCCCCATACAGTAGAACTGTATTGACATTTGTATTGAAAATCCTGACCTTGGTGTTGGTTGACAGTTGTTTTGAGTTCCAGATGTTCTTCAGTTGTAAATATGCTGTTCTTGCTTTGTCGATCCGCGTCTTCACATCTGCATCAGATCCACCATGTTCATCAATGATGCTGCCCAAATATGTAAAGGTTTTTACATCTTCCAAAAGAAAGCTGAGGAAATTAAAATACCGCTACTATGAGCAGAATGATGTGTATGCACTTCAGAGTATACTTAAATTAATCAACAGAAATGCTTCATCTAAGCGTAAGTATTTCATGAATATAGAAAATAAAGCTCTACGTAGTCAAAGCCCAGAATTATCAATACTTCGACTTTTTAAATCCCGTGTAAAGTCAAATTCCCTTGGCACGACCAAATTCTTCATAGTTAACGGAAGCATTGTTAACGACCCGAATACTATATGTGAACAATTCAGCAAGCACTTCTCGCAGTGCTACAAAACTGGAACTGAAAGCTCCAGCATTACATTTCCAATGCTAACATCCAGACATCTGTCGAAAATTGATTTCACACCCTCCGCCATCAAGCAGGCCATAACTGCCCTGAAAAAGTCTTATGATGGTGGACCTGACGGGATACCTACATCATTTGTGAAATATGGAAGTAGAGAATTTCCACTATTTTGTTTGAAACTCTTCAATCTATCTATGGAATATGGGACCCATCCATCTGTATGGAAAACATCCCTTATCACCCCTAGATTCAAAACAGGACCACGTAGTGATATTATTAACTATAGGCCAATTAATTTGACATCCGTGCTCTCAAGAACCATGGAAAAAATCATCCACAAACAGCTACTATCATTTTTACTTTCAGCTAGTCTGATCAGCCCTTCCCAACATGGGTTCATGACTAAACGCTCATGTTTCACATCGCACCTGGAGTTTTTTGATCAAATTACCCAGAGAAGAGATGTTGGTCAGTCAGTGATAATTCTTTACTTCGATTTTAGTAAGGCTTTCGACAGTGTCTCACACAAACTTCTTCTTTTAAAACTCTCTTCATTTGGCATTCAGAATCCCCTTTTATCTTGGCTCAAATCTTTTTCAGAAGAACGTAGCCAAATCGTTCGCTTTGGATCTTGCTACTCTAAACCTGTAAATGTAATCAGTGGGGTTATACAAGGAAGTGTGGTTGGTCCATTACTCTTTCTCCTTTTTATCAATGATGTATGTTCTCTCTTTCAGTATGGCAAACCTTTCCTTTTTGCTGATGACCTGAAAGTGGTTTATTCATTCTCTTCTCCCATGAAAGAAAGCTATATTTCAGCCGTAATCCAGGAGGAAATAAACAAGTTGTACGAATGGACTATTTCGTGGAATATGCCACTTAATGTTGACAAAAGTGGATTTATTCACATTGGTCGCTGTCTTAACTTAAATCTGACTGTACAGACACATACACTCAAACCTCTCAACACTGTTCGTGACCTGGGTTTAAGATATAGCAACAGTCTGAACTTTTCTGAACACATTATATCTCAAGTATCCAAAGCTAGAAAGCTCATCGGATTGATAATGATAAACTTCAATAATATCGAATCGAGATTGTTACTATACAGAAAATGTATCTTACCCATTCTTGAATATGGTATTTTAGTTTACAGTAATTGTAGACATAATGATCTGATTAGAATTGAAGGTGTTCAAAGAAAGTTCACCAAAGCTGTTCTGGGGTATTCCGATAACAAAGACTATTACCAAAGATGTCAACAACTCAACTTAGAACCTCTTTGGATCAGACGTATCAAATTAAATCTTGTCTTTATCTACCGGCTCATTAACGGTATTTCCTACTCATCGGTATCCACCCCTTCATACCTTATAATATCATCCCACAATCTACGCAATAAGGAGAACATTCTAGCGATTCCAAGAACCCACACAAACTTACGTCAGAATTTTTTCCTTATTCGCTACTCAACCATGTGGAACAGACTGCCAGTGAACCTCCGTTGCAGTGAAACTACAACCCGGTTTAAAAGCCTCCTTGACGATTTTCTTTCCGAAAGTGGATTATGTCACCTATTGAATATCAATGTATTCAATAATGATTTATACAAACAAGGTCCGTCATCTATTTAATTGCTTGAAAAGCAAAATAAAACCTTTAAATCTTTTCATGTCTATTTTATTTTATTTCTCTTTATCTTAATATATGAAGTCTGCTTATGTTCGTGTTTATCATTATTACCGTTATTAATATCATTATTAATTCCCCAACACATTAGATATTCTCTTTATCTCTTCTTATCCTTCTAAACATATTTAACTCCAGATTGTCCTTTGAAATCATTTTGACTTTCATATCATCAATCTTAATTATTATTGCACAAATATTTATACTAATATCCGGTTTCATTCTGTATACTATTACATAAATCTAAATGTTTTCTATCGAGTGCTTTAAAGGATTTTTTTTTTAATTTTTTTTTTCAATTGCTGGTTTCCTTCTGAGGTTAATATTCATTACACAATTATTATTCTTATCATGGATGAACCTTTTCACTAGGTGTTCACTTCTTTTCTCTCTCTTCTTCCCTTCTAAATAAATCTTATTCTTGAGATTAAGAAGTGTGTAATTAAGACAATAACTTGTGTTACACTTTAAATTAACTTCTCAGATTCGTTTTATCTTCACTATGCATATATGATTCATACAGAGTGATATTTTATTATCCTTTTCACTTAATTGTGACTTTCATAGCATCACTCTAAACTATAACTGCACAAACATTTATTCTAGCGTCATATCTTACTACAATGATAAATTATTTTTTGTTACTAATTTAACGATACACACATGGTCGTTTTTTCTTCTTCTCTGTTCATAAACACGCCTATTAGACTGTTTGCTTATTTCACGTCTCCTTTATTTCTATTCCCTTATTTTCTCCATTTCCTTCTTTAAACTCAATTCAATATTCTTCTCAATTACACATACCCGATTTATTATTTTTAATATTCTACTATTATTATTCTAAATTTTTTCTTTAAATATTTTATTTTATTTTTTAAATATGGCAAGTATAATGCTAACATTATTGAAAATTGTGTATTATTGCATTTTCTGAAGAAACCCGAAATGGTTTCTTCACAACACTTATGTACCCATAAGATGTTTGTGAATAATAATAATAATAATAAAACGTCTCCGTCAATTTTGATTGGATTGGCGCATGCTGTGTTGTATCGGAGAATCTTGCTTTTCCATTTGTGTATATTGAGACCTACTGCTGCTGAGGCTGCTGCTACACTGTTCGTCTTCTCCTGCATTTGTTGTTGCGTTTGGGATAGAAGAACCAGACCATCTGCAAATTATAGATCGTTCAGCTGCATCCTAGATGTCCACTGTATCCCGCGTTTCCCTTCACATGTTGATGTCTTCATGATCCATTCGATCACCAGGAGAAAGAGAAAGGATGAGAGTAAGTAACCTTGCCTAACACCGGTCTTCAATTCGAACGACTTTGTCATCTGTCCTCCATGCACTATTTTGCAGTGTAATACATCATTTGAATTCTGTATGATAGTGACTATCTTCTGAGGCACGCCGTAGTGTCGAAGAAGCTTCCATAGTGTTGTTCTGCTCACGCTATCAAATGCCTTTTGGTAGTCAATGAAGTTGATGTAGAGTGATGAATTCCATTCAATTGATTGTTTCACAATGATCCGTAGAGTTGCGATTTGGTCTGTACACGATCTATCCTTACGGAATCCTGCCTGTTGGTCTCGATGTTGGGCGTCTACGCAGTCTTTCATCCTGTTTAACAATACTCTGTTGAAGACTGTTCCCGGTATTGAGAGAAGAGTGACGCCCCTGTGGTTATCACACGTGCTGAGATCGCCTTTCTTCGGTATTTTGATCAGGAGTCCTTCTTTCCAGTCTATTGGTACTTGTTCCTCATTCCAAATCTTATTGAAGAGGATGTGGAGTATCCTTGGAGTTGCCGCTACGTCTGCTTTTAGTGCCTCTGCTGGAATGTTGTCCGGTCCTGATGCTTTGCCACTCTTGATTTGTCTGACAGCCATGCTGATTTCTTCAATTGTATGTGGGTCAACATCGACTAGGAGGTCGGTGTGTGTTGCTTCGATATTGGGTGGGTTCAGTGGGGCTGGTCGATTCAAGAGTTCTTTGAAGTGTTCTACTCACCTGTTTCGTTCTTCAATGTTGGTGATTACCTTGCCTTCCTTGATTTCCACTGGTCGTCCTGGTTTACGGTGATTTCGAGAGAGTTTCTTTGTCGTGTCATACAGTTGTCTCATGTTTCCTTCTCTTGCAGCCCTTTCCGCCGTCATTGCTAAATCTTCCACATATTTACGTTTGTCGGTTCTGATGCTTGTTTGTTTACTTCTGTGTATTCAGCTTGTGCCTTGGCTCTTTCTGCTCTCGTTCGACTGGTATTGATTGCTGTCTTCTTCTTCCTCCTTTCTTGAATCTTTTCCGGTGTACCAACAGTGATCCATTCTTTGTGATGATGCTTCTTGTGGCCCAGGACCTCATGACATGTTGAAATGATTGCCTCTTTGATCCCCTTACAGTTACTTTCCACAGTAGTTTCTTCTCCATTGAGTAGATCATGAAAGGCCTGGAACTTATTGCTGAGGACTATCTTGAATTTGTTGAGTTTGTTAGTATCCTGAAGAAAGGCCGTATTGAACTTTTGTGATATTGTCTACCCCGTTGTCCAGTGCTTCTTGAGTTTCAATTTCATCTCGGCAACCAGCCAATGATGATCTGATGCTACATCAGCTCCTCTCTTGATTCTCACGTCCTCCATCGTCCTCCCAAACTTTTTGTTGATGCAGGATATGGTCGATTCGGTTTTGCGTGGTGTGATCCGGTGAAGTCCATATGGTTTTGCGTATGTGTTTATGTGGGAATATGGTGCCGCCTATGACCAGTTTATTGAAGGCACATAGGTCTGCAAATCTCTCACCATTTTCGTTTCTTACTCCCAGTCCATGTCGTCCCATGATGTCTTCATATCAAGTGTTGTCTGTTCCAACCTTGGCATTTAAATCTCCCATAAGAATGTTCAGGTCCTTTGTTGGGCACTTCTCGATGATTGACTGCAGGATATTGTAGAATTGATCTTTAGCGTCTTCATTTTAGTCTTTGGTAGGTGCATAGCATTGGATGATATTCATTGTAATGCCCTCTTTCTTTGTTTTGAAGGAGGCTTTGATGATCCTTGGTCCATGAGATTCCCATCCTATAAGCGCATTTTGCGCTTGTTTGGACAGCATCAATGCAACTCCTTGTGTATGTGAGGGATTTTCTTCTTCATGGACGGAGTATAACAAGATCTCTCCTGTAGTTAGTCGTTGTTGTCCAACTTGTGTCCAATGTGTTTCACTGATCCCAAACACCTCTAGGTTGTATCTTCTCATTTCTGCAGCAATTTGGAAGACTCTCCCAGTCTTCCACATTTACGAGTATTCCATGTACCTAAATAGATGGTCGCGCTGGTTGTCAGAAGGGCATCGAGCTTGTGACTTCCGAATGAACTCGACTTTCATCATGAGGCATCACAGTTCTTCTAAATGAAGACCTGAACCCCAGGGTAGAGTTTAAAAGGTTTGAATAATTCTTTCTGGTCAGCGTTTTTTGGCGAGTTAGTTTTCCACGGGATGGGGAAGCTAACCCCATGCCAAACTTCCTCCTTTATTCGGGCTTAAAACCGGCAGTAGCCTCCGGATGTACTCCGGGCGGATTTCTGTATAGTTTAGCATGTAATTATAAGTATTAGAATTAACAATGGTTGTGTGTATCGTTGATGCCTCAACCAAGGCGCACATCTATAATGTGGCGTCGAGTTGAAATTGACTATGAACACCGTTACAGAGAAACACGTGCCAAATAAATCCAAAACATCCCCGGGAAGCCAAATATCAGAAGGCAGTTAATGGACCAAATCGAGATATATTCGCTGGCGATCTCGTGGTGTCGAAAGAATACCGAGATCGTGCCAGGATAGAAGCTTGGTTACAGAACGTAACCGAATTCGCGCGAGGTCACAATCAAAGTGTGAGAATAATGCATGATTTTTAGCACAGTTAAGCAAAAGCACATTAAAACAGTCACTGGTGCAGTTGGTTATAATAATCATAGTTTTTATTACACAAGTCGTGTTCGCGTGATAAATGTGAGTCACTACAAGAGCCCCCCGCTAGAAAGGGTTTACACTTTCGATAAATAGCGGTTTAAATCGTGGGACTGATCGGTTGACGAGCGATTGTAGGACGGAAAGATTGGCGAAACAGGAAATCGATTGTTGATCGTCGAGTTGCCAACGAAGGTTGTTTTCGGAGAACGGTACCAGAAGCGATGTGCTGTGTTTGTTGCTTGAGTTGGCATGCCACACCAGAGTGGTTTGTATCCAGAATCTGAAGATTGCGTTCGTAGGGGTCCGGACCAGAAACGCTGCAGACGTAGGACGAAACCACGTTGAGCCGATGAACCAGAAGCGACCATAACAATCAAGTTCGATACCAAGCTTATGCCAAGCATTCGAAACCAATAAATCGACTGAGTGCGTTGACAAGAGCGTGGGTGGCCAAACCAGTTTTCGCCAAAGTTGACTGAAGTCGACGGAACCAAACGGAGATGGTTGAAGGCGTGGGCTCAGGGAACAAAAAGAAAATCAAAAAAGAGGAGTGAAGCATGTGTGTAGTATAGGAATAATCCTACACCGTATCGGTTGTTAACTGTGCGACTAATCGCGGAAGCGTACGGGCGACCGTACTCGGCGACCGGAACGTGAGACGGTAGTCGCGTTCGTATCGCGAGAGCCTGCAATCTCATCTGAAGTCAAGGGCGGCGTGGTCTGGTGATCTGGACGTGAGACTGTCGTCTCGTCCGAAGACGATGCAGATGATGCGTGCTGTTGACTGGGACTTGAGAATGAGGTCTCAGGTGTATCTAGCGTGGGATCTGAAGAATATTTAGGGATCCCACTAGGTTTGATAGGTCTAGCATTGAATCTCAGGGTATCAGATTGGGCATTGTCATCGACTTGTGCTGGTTTGAGACGATCAAAGCTGACGATTTCGACGCGGCCATGTCGAGCTAAAGCTTGACTCATCAAACATTCCTTGTATATTTTAGAATCTGTAGGTGACTGTATCCTAAATACAAAAATGCTGTACTTGATGTGAACTTGATTTATTGAAACAAGGTCTAGATGTTTTCATGCACCACTCACTTTTCACGAATGAGTAAAATAATTGCCACCAAATCCATTGAGTAACTGTAAACAACTGTATCGAATGCTGAGAAATGACGACTTATCAGCAAGCCGGTTTCCGAAGACGCTGACTACTTTATGGAAATTTTAACCGTTGCGCGTTTTTCACCAGATGAAATCGGCATACATGATACCGTCACTTGACCTCAACTTTCTGAGACGACCATGCAATTCAACCACAGTCCGATTCAGCCAATTACATTACAAATAAAATTCTCTTCCACCATAAGAGTAAAAGAACATTGTTCAAATTTCTGAATAAAATCGTATCTGACAAATGCCTTTGAAACTATATTCACTTATCTGAGATAATACTAAATGATACATGAAAAAGGTTTTTGTTCAATATCTTGGTAAACGTTTGTGCAAGTAACCGATTTGTTGTTCTATGCTCAGCTAATAACTCGACGGTGTTAACGAATAGAGGCATCGATTGCATTTGATTCCTTTATATTCTTTTGTTTGTTTGACGTCCAAATTTGTTCCACATTGAGTGGCGCCTTCCTATCACATCTTGAGTTGTCAGAGTCATCTTGCTTTGGATGTGTTTGGGTGCATGTACGAATTTCAGAATTATTTGTGAATCCTAGCCCACGAACGAAAATATACACATGGATCGATCCTGTTTTAGTGACCTATATTGAATCGTTCACGTACTAGATTCACATTTTCAGCAAAAATGTCGTAACCAGAGACTCGATGAGTAAGTTGACATGGCTAAAAATTGTTCGCAGTGACACGGATGTATCCAGTCTATACCATTCCTGAGATTTTCAGTCCTAAAATATCCTTATTTTTTTCTTTCTGCTAATAATACTTGAGAGTTTCTACTGCTGCCGACATTAATATTAGTGCTAATAGTCTAAGACTCGTTTTGAAGAGTTCGTCCCTTTGCGCTAATACGACGTGGTAAATTTGACTGATTCACATGCGTTACAGGTTCGTCTTTGAACACTTGACGCATCAGTCATCATTGAACATTTGGGATAAGTAACAATATCACATAAATAAAATAAAAGAATAGATTAATAGAATAATGTGGTGATTGAATGAACTAGTGGTTCCTTTGTACTTGTTGAATGTTTGATTTCGAATTCCAAATACAGTACATGCGTTCGTGCTTATCTTGTATTTCTTGATCCAATTGCGTTATTTCTGGAATTGTTAGTTCGTGCTATAATTCAAATACTTCTTATTATCACAAAAACTACAAAACAAGTGTTAATGAAGTTTAAGTGAGAACTAGGTGGTTGATGTTTACAATCCATCGTGACTGATGAAATTGGTTGACAATAAAAATCAGTCACAAATATGCTCCGTCCTGTATTTAATATAGTCATATTGACTAAGATCATAATTGACGGTGAACAATATGTTATTATTTCATGTGTGAACACCAAATTTCCCATTAGTTCAGGAAACATTAAGACATTTGGCTCGCATTGTATAGGATATTATAAATGATGGAAGGTGATTTTCAGTATTGATTTGTTTTGATTTACTGTTGGTACTCGGCAACATCTACATTCCCTGAAAACTCCAATAAACGCCAAAGAGACATACATTCATGACAGCAGTCCCACAGGTGCAAATCTGTTGTTTTACAAGTGAATGCAGGGTATACTTGTGAATAAAGAACAACAAATTAGAATTAAGAAATTGTTGACAACCAAGTTCTAAGCGTTTTTCAATCGGTGATAACATGCGTTTCTCAAGCAATACTTATATGGTGACAAAACATGGTAAGAAATGTGAACATGTGATAGGTCAATGAAAACGATAAGTAATTCGAGTTAGCAGCGTAAGCGAATTAGTGAGAGACTATCTGATGTACCTCATCAGAATAATGGTCATATCTGACGGAGCAAATATGATAGAAAAATGATTGTTTAATAATACAATTTGAATAATTATTAAAAATCTAAGGAATTTAATTGAGAATCATATGTTTTTCATAATTTTTATTGTCTGATTATACAGCCAAATTGATATCTTTAATTACAAGGTCAAAATACTTATGTGAATTTTGCTTCTTTTGATCGTACAATTATGTATGTTAACTAATTAGTTAAGAGTCAATAATGAACTTTATGAAATTGTCTAGTGTGTTTATTTTGAATAAGATTTAAATGATATTGAGTTCTATTTCCAAATGTTTGATCATATCCACGCCCACTCTCAACTTTCATTTCTTTCTCCGTATCTCCGATACAACGTGTGTTGATGTGTTTTGGTTAAGAGGCATGATAATATGAATAATGTCCAGATTTCATTGAAATTCTTATCGACATAGTGACAATCAGAAGAACTGGAAAAACAGGAATGTATATTTTAACTAAATTTTAAATAGATGTGTTTACATCATTCATCTGTCACTTAGGTTAATTATATGCTTTAGTAATTAATTTTGTCATGGAGATTGATGATAATTTTTTTACTTAGTTGATTTTATATTACTTTAAATTATTGCATTATATCAGTATTTAAAACCCAATACTTTCACTTTTTCAATTATTTCATTTCATAGATAAGTGTTCAGCTGTGTTTGGACAGTGTTTTCCGTCCATCGATTGTGTGGTCAATTTTTTCATTATTCTGTATTTTATCGTTTTTGTATCCCGTATTGTTACCAAAATGATGTGCTGTCGTTTCACTAGTGATATCACTATGATTACTGCATCATGGCACTGTGTGAAACTAATTTATTATGGTATTTTATTTTCACTGAAACTCTAGTAGAGTAAGTGAAACTTAGGCAAATGCACATAGGTGCTGAAAAGGAAACTGAATGCCGTATTTTTTGTCGCTTTTGTTGTTTGGAGATTAACAATAAAGTTTATTACAAGCAATGCGCCCTTCATTATACTCATTCTCTTTTTGTGTTTTATTTTTCGTCTCTGATATCTCCCTTGAGTTCAATATGTCGATAAACCTCTATGGCGCTTCATCAATTGAGTCCTGCAAAGAATAGCAGTGGGATCCAGGTTGGTTCATTTGATTGAGCTTGAACTTCACAGGTTTATCAGGATCATAAGACACGTTGTGTAATGAACTGAAATGACGGAAAAGATATATGTTTTAATTTTGAATGAGATTTCTTCACCTGTGTGCCACGCTTTATGGCGTTCTTACTTGTTTCGGTGGGTTTCTACTGGGAATTAAGAGTAATTCTGTTTGTTATCTTCTCTCTAAATTCAGGCAATTTCGATGGATTAAAATGGTTTAATAGAGTTTAAGGAAATTATCCTGAACAAGGTAATTACATTGTTAGCATTGAAAAAATCGTCCAGCCAACAGGACTATCAAAAAGATTACGTGTCAGATGATTAGCTGGAAAATAATGCAAATGATGGTAATTATTAAATCTTTGTAACATTGGTGATCATTTCTAAGTCTTATGTAACCATACACGTATACCGGCAGCATAGAATAGTGGCACCGTTTCACCAGTTGTAAATGCGAACATTACGGTACCAGCAAAGTATACTACAACTGCCAGCAGTTTTAATATTCTCAGCCCCACCTTATCCATCAGTATTCCAGCAAATACAATAAGACACATTTGTGACACCATCCAAACCATGAAAACAACTCCGAACATATCATAATGATAAGAGCAGACATTTTCCGTACAGTTGTAAGCGTAGACGCCAACTGATTTGTAGACTGTGATGAGGGAATTGAAGCCATAGTGATAGCCACCAAAAAGAAAAACATCGAAAATTGCTAGCACCAATCCGAGCCAACGGCGAATTTTCGGTAGGAAGATATTATCGAATTTCTGACCTATAATAAAGAGATAATTAGAATAACGCTGTGACAGTAATGATCATTTCTAAGTCTTATGTAACCATATAAGTATAATTGCTGGAGTGACAAACCAACGAATAAGACGTTGGTAGATTTTCTAATGGATGAACATAGGCACTCAATGTGTACACAGTCCCAACTTGAATCGGTAAGAAAAGGCTGATACAAACGTACAACAGTAATTCGGTGTTGATGGTTTTTAAAAATGTTTACGAAGCATTTGAACATTATCGACAAAAGCTTATACGGCCTAAATATCCCCAGTCAGTTAATCTTGTGATTTGTAGGACCTGACACATGTGCGTGAGTCTGTTTAATTCTCCATGCCACAAAAGAATGGTCAGATAAAATATCATTACGAACATCAGAGTTGTAGAGGCGGTAATAGTGTAAGTATTGACAGAAAACACTAGTTGTACATTTGAGATAGTGAGAATGAATTCATGGAACAGATGAGGGATCTCAATAAATGTCTGGCATGTATAATAAACACCTGCTATATTCATTGATCTTGTTCACCCACACATAGAGAAGAACAAGGTAGTCGTATTTTTACGAATCAAGCACTTGTATTATTCAAAGTCACATGAAACAAAAGTATAGGGTATTCGAAATATATTGTTAATCATTTGGCCTAACTATCTCAGGAGAATAATGGCAAAGGACATTTGATTGACACTGATCGTTTGCTCAGCTTGTGTATCGTATATTGATAGTATTAGGTCAAAATGGCCTGAACATGATTTGCATACGTATGTTTGTTGTAATACTCTAACTCATTAGTCTTTCATCAAAAACTGATATCACTGGTTGTATCAGGATCCTTCAGTAGAGAGTGGGTTAAATAATTATAATTAGTTTATATGAGAAGTCACCTTTATTTTTTTAATGGTCTTTTATAAATCATTCTAGATAAACTCAAAAAGAAATTCAATTTCAGGACATCATACATCCCAGTTACTCTACGTTTACGACTTCATGATGTTAATTGGATTGTGCCTTACATGTTATTAAATTAACAGCTTAGAGAATGATCAAATCAGCACTTCAACTGCAATGATAATTGATACGGCACGAATATGTCCTAATATGCTACATATATTTTTGGTGAACTACAATTTATGAACGACCTTTGGACGACGCTGAAGTAACTTTGAGAGTGAACAACTTCCAATAAGGTTTAAATGAGGGTTATAAAGCAGTTGAAATTCTCATTTACAGTTGGTGGTTAGGGTTAAAAATTAGATTTAGGGTTTTCATCACGAATTGACATCAGCTATAATGTCGAAACTCTAGTTAACCAAATGTATAAACGAAGTCTGGGCCCAAATTCATTATTTGTTATCTTATATATGATTGGTTTGTCCATAAATTATAGTCACTCCATTTTTCTCAGTATATAGAAATACGTGGAAGAACTTGAAACAACGTCGAAAAAAAATGCAAAAGAAGGAAATATGAAACAACTATGATACAACGAAGAAACTAGCAGAGAAATATAGTAAAGCAGAGACCAGTCAAGGACAAAGAAGGCAAACCAATCAATGAGATTTAAGAACAGAATAACAGGATGGTAGAATACTTTGAAGAACACTTGAATAGACCAGACTCACTGAACCCATCAGACATCGAGGCAACACACACAGGCTTTCCTATAGATGTCAAACCAACAAATTAAGCATAACCATCAGACAAATCAGGAGTGGGAAAGCAGCAGGACCACACAACATAACAGCCGAAGAACTGGAGTCAGACATGAAAATAACCGCAGAGATGTTCTACGTTCTATTCATGAAGATTTGTGAGGAAAAACAAGTGCCGATAGTCTGGAAAGAGGGACACCTCATCAAGATACCAAAGAAAGATCTGAGCGAAATTGAGAATAACAGAGTTATCACACGACTGTCATTACCAGGACAGGTTTTCAACTAATTGTGGCTGAAGTGGATGAAAGATTCAGTAGACACCCAACTTTGAGATCAACAGGCTTGTTTCCACAAGGATCGGTCGTTGAACAATCAACTGGATGTGACTCGTCACTATATATCAACTCCTTTGATTATGAGAAATCACTTGACAAAGTAATTTGAAGAATATTGTGGGAACATCTTCGATATTATTGTTTACCAGAGAAGATGGTTAACGACACACGGAAATCACGCAACGAACCACACTGCAAAGTCGTCCATGGAGGATAGCTGACTAACTCATTCGAAGTGAGAGCCGAAGTCAGACAAAGCTACCTACTCTGCCCCTTTCTCTTGCTTCTGGATTATGAAGACATCGATATCTGACAGCAAGCACTGAATACAATGAACAGCTTCGAAGCAAATTCTGACGGAAATATGCCTTCATAAATGTAATTTTTTAATTATATAACCAGTAAATATACATCGCTTAACGTTAGTAATGTAAACATTCTGTTTATTATGGTAAGTGTTGATGAAAGCGTTTTAATTTAAGTTTCGGAGAAAGGATTGCTTCAAGTTGACTGGATTATGAGGAAACCAACAAATGAGGGGAAGCACAGAATACAATTGACACCTTAAAAGCAACTGGACTATTTGGATTTCGTAGATCACCCAGCCATTCTATCATAAACACCCGAAAAAATGCAGGTCGAAACAACCAGTGTAGCAACAGCCACTACATCACAAGGCCTTAAAACACACAATGGAAAAAGCAAGATCGCCAAATACAACACGGTGAACACCAACACAATCACACTTCATGAATAAACTCTAGAATATGTGGGATCTGTCACGTGCCTGTATTTTCTGATGTACTTCATCAAAATTATGGTCATATCTGACGGAGCAAATATGATAGAAAAATGATTGTTTAATAATACAATTTGAATAATTATTAAAAATCTAAGGAATTTAATTGAGAATCATATGTTTTTCATAATTTTTATTGTCTGATTATACAGCCAAATTGATATCTTTAATTACAAGGTCTAAATACTTATGTGAATTTTGCTTCTTTTGATCGTACAATTATGTATGTTAACTAATTAGTTAAGAGTCAATAATGAACTTTATGAAATTGTCTAGTGTGTTTATTTTGAATAAGATTTAAATGATATTGAGTTCTATTTCCAAATGTTTGATCATATCCACGCCCACTCTCAACTTTCATTTCTTTCTCCGTATCTCCGATACAACGTGTGTTGATGTGTTTTGGTTAAGAGGCATGATAATATGAATAATGTCCAGATTTCATTGAAATTCTTATCGACATAGTGACAATCAGAAGAACTGGAAAAACAGGAATGTATATTTTAACTAAATTTTAAATAGATGTGTTTACATCATTCATCTGTCACTTAGGTTAATTATATGCTTTAGTAATTAATTTTGTCATGGAGATTGATGATAATTTTTTTACTTAGTTGATTTTATATTACTTTAAATTATTGCATTATATCAGTATTTAAAACCCAATACTTTCACTTTTTCAATTATTTCATTTCATAGATAAGTGTTCAGCTGTGTTTGGACAGTGTTTTCCGTCTATCGATTGTGTGGTCAATTTTTTCATTATTCTGTATTTTATCGTTTTTGTATCCCGTATTGTTACCAAAATGATGTGCTGTCGTTTCACTAGTGATATCACTATGATTACTGCATCATGGCACTGTGTGAAACTAATTTATTATGGTATTTTATTTTCACTGAAACTCTAGTAGAGTAAGTGAAACTTAGGCAAATGCACATAGGTGCTGAAAAGGAAACTGAATGCCGTATTTTTTGTCGCTTTTGTTGTTTGGAGATTAACAATAAAGTTTATTACAAGCAATGCGCCCTTCATTATACTCATTCTCTTTTTGTGTTTTATTTTTCGTCTCTGATATCTCCCTTGAGTTCAATATGTCGATAAACCTCTATGGCGCTTCATCAATTGAGTCCTGCAAAGAATAGCAGTGGGATCCAGGTTGGTTCATTTGATTGAGCTTGAACTTCACAGGTTTATCAGGATCATAAGACACGTTGTGTAATGAACTGAAATGACGGAAAAGATATATGTTTTAATTTTGAATGAGATTTCTTCACCTGTGTGCCACGCTTTATGGCGTTCTTACTTGTTTCGGTGGGTTTCTACTGGGAATTAAGAGTAATTCTGTTTGTTATCTTCTCTCTAAATTCAGGCAATTTCGATGGATTAAAATGGTTTAATAGAGTTTAAGGAAATTATCCTGAACAAGGTAATTACATTGTTAGCATTGAAAAAATCGTCCAGCCAACAGGACTATCAAAAAGATTACGTGTCAGATGATTAGCTGGAAAATAATGCAAATGATGGTAATTATTAAATCTTTGTAACATTGGTGATCATTTCTAAGTCTTATGTAACCATACACGTATACCGGCAGCATAGAATAGTGGCACCGTTTCACCAGTTATAAATGCGAACATTACGGTACCAGCAAAGTATACTACAACTGCCAGCAGTTTTAATATTCTCAGCCCCACCTTATCCATCAGTATTCCAGCAAATACAATAAGACACATTTGTGACACCATCCAAACCATGAAAACAACTCCGAACATATCATAATGATAAGAGCAGACATTTTCCGTACAGTTGTAAGCGTAGACGCCAACTGATTTGTAGACTGTGATGAGGGAATTGAAGCCATAGTGATAGCCACCAAAAAGAAAAACATCGAAAATTGCTAGCACCAATCCGAGCCAACGGCGAATTTTCGGTAGGAAGATATTATCGAATTTCTGACCTATAATAAAGAGATAATTAGAATAACGCTGTGACAGTAATGATCATTTCTAAGTCTTATGTAACCATATAAGTATAATTGCTGGAGTGACAAACCAACGAATAAGACGTTGGTAGATTTTCTAATGGATGAACATAGGCACTCAATGTGTACACAGTCCCAACTTGAATCGGTAAGAAAAGGCTGATACAAACGTACAACAGTAATTCGGTGTTGATGGTTTTTAAAAATGTTTACGAAGCATTTGAACATTATCGACAAAAGCTTATACGGCCTAAATATCCCCAGTCAGTTAATCTTGTGATTTGTAAGACCTGACACATGTGCGTGAGTCTGTTTAATTCTCCATGCCACAAAAGAATGGTCAGATAAAATATCATTACGAACATCAGAGTTGTAGAGGCGGTAATAGTGTAAGTATTGACAGAAAACACTAGTTGTACATTTGAGATAGTGAGAATGAATTCATGGAACAGATGAGGGATCTCAATAAATGTCTGGCATGTATAATAAACACCTGCTATATTCATTGATCTTGTTCACCCACACATAGAGAAGAACAAGGTAGTCGTATTTTTACGAATCAAGCACTTGTATTATTCAAAGTCACATGAAACAAAAGTATAGGGTATTCGAAATATATTGTTAATCATTTGGCCTAACTATCTCAGGAGAATAATGGCAAAGGACATTTGATTGACACTGATCGTTTGCTCAGCTTGTGTATCGTATATTGATAGTATTAGGTCAAAATGGCCTGAACATGATTTGCATACGTATGTTTGTTGTAATACTCTAACTCATTAGTCTTTCATCAAAAACTGATATCACTGGTTGTATCAGGATCCTTCAGTAGAGAGTGGGTTAAATAATTATAATTAGTTTATATGAGAAGTCACCTTTATTTTTTTAATGGTCTTTTATAAATCATTCTAGATAAACTCAAAAAGAAATTCAATTTCAGGACATCATACATCCCAGTTACTCTACGTTTACGACTTCATGATGTTAATTGGATTGTGCCTTACATGTTATTAAATTAACAGCTTAGAGAATGATCAAATCAGCACTTCAACTGCAATGATAATTGATACGGCACGAATATGTCCTAATATGCTACATATATATTTGGTGAACTACAATTTATGAACGACCTTTGGGCGACGCTGAAGTAACTTTGAGAGTGAACAACTTCCAATAAGGTTTAAATGAGGGTTATAAAGCAGTTGAAATTCTCATTTACAGTTGGTGGTTAGGGTTAAAAATTAGATTTAGGGTTTTCATCACGAATTGACATCAGCTATAATGTCGAAACTCTAGTTAACCAAATGTATAAACGAAGTCTGGGCCCAAATTCATTATTTGTTATCTTATATATGATTGGTTTGTCCATAAATTATAGTCACTCCATTTTTCTCAGTATATAGAAATACGTGGAAGAACTTGAAACAACGTCGAAAAAAAATGCAAAAGAAGGAAATATGAAACAACTATGATACAACGAAGAAACTAGCAGAGAAATATAGTAAAGCAGAGACCAGTCAAGGACAAAGAAGGCAAACCAATCAATGAGATTTAAGAACAGAATAACAGGATGGTAGAATACTTTGAAGAACACTTGAATAGACCAGACTCACTGAACCCATCAGACATCGAGGCAACACACACAGGCTTTCCTATAGATGTCAAACCAACAAATTAAGCATAACCATCAGACAAATCAGGAGTGGGAAAGCAGCAGGACCACACAACATAACAGCCGAAGAACTGGAGTCAGACATGAAAATAACCGCAGAGATGTTCTACGTTCTATTCATGAAGATTTGTGAGGAAAAACAAGTGCCGATAGTCTGGAAAGAGGGACACCTCATCAAGATACCAAAGAAAGATCTGAGCGAAATTGAGAATAACAGAGTTATCACACGACTGTCATTACCAGGACAGGTTTTCAACTAATTGTGGCTGAAGTGGATGAAAGATTCAGTAGACACCCAACTTTGAGATCAACAGGCTTGTTTCCACAAGGATCGGTCGTTGAACAATCAACTGGATGTGACTCGTCACTATATATCAACTCCTTTGATTATGAGAAATCACTTGACAAAGTAATTTGAAGAATATTGTGGGAACATCTTCGATATTATTGTTTACCAGAGAAGATGGTTAACGACACACGGAAATCACGCAACGAACCACACTGCAAAGTCGTCCATGGAGGATAGCTGACTAACTCATTCGAAGTGAGAGCCGAAGTCAGACAAAGCTACCTACTCTGCCCCTTTCTCTTGCTTCTGGATTATGAAGACATCGATATCTGACAGCAAGCACTGAATACAATGAACAGCTTCGAAGCAAATTCTGACGGAAATATGCCTTCATAAATGTAATTTTTTAATTATATAACCAGTAAATATACATCGCTTAACGTTAGTAATGTAAACATTCTGTTTATTATGGTAAGTGTTGATGAAAGCGTTTTAATTTAAGTTTCGGAGAAAGGATTGCTTCAAGTTGACTGGATTATGAGGAAACCAACAAATGAGGGGAAGCACAGAATACAATTGACACCTTAAAAGCAACTGGACTATTTGGATTTCGTAGATCACCCAGCCATTCTATCATAAACACCCGAAAAAATGCAGGTCGAAACAACCAGTGTAGCAACAGCCACTACATCACAAGGCCTTAAAACACACAATGGAAAAAGCAAGATCGCCAAATACAACACGGTGAACACCAACACAATCACACTTCATGAATAAACTCTAGAATATGTGGGATCTGTCACGTGCCTGTATTTTCTGATGTACTTCATCAAAATTATGGTCATATCTGACGGAGCAAATATGATAGAAAAATGATTGTTTAATAATACAATTTGAATAATTATTAAAAATCTAAGGAATTTAATTGAGAATCATATGTTTTTCATAATTTTTATTGTCTGATTATACAGCCAAATTGATATCTTTAATTACAAGGTCTAAATACTTATGTGAATTTTGCTTCTTTTGATCGTACAATTATGTATGTTAACTAATTAGTTAAGAGTCAATAATGAACTTTATGAAATTGTCTAGTGTGTTTATTTTGAATAAGATTTAAATGATATTGAGTTCTATTTCCAAATGTTTGATCATATCCACGCCCACTCTCAACTTTCATTTCTTTCTCCGTATCTCCGATACAACGTGTGTTGATGTGTTTTGGTTAAGAGGCATGATAATATGAATAATGTCCGCATTTCAATAAATTTCTGATCGAATTATTTATTATTATTTAATTTCATTTGTTTGTTTTCGACATATTTTTCTTTTCTGCAAATTTTTTGCTTGCAGTTTCATTATTTCCGCTAATTTTCATTTTATTATCTTTTATTTTCTTTATTTTCTTATTTTGTTTTCATCATTGATAATAGTGTTTGAGCTTTTGCTTGCTATCATTTATTAGCTATTTGATCTACACTTTCTTCCTTAGACTTTACTTTTTAGTTTCTTCTCTCTATTTTTGTTTTTACTTATTTGTACGTTCATATCGCCACTTATATAATGTTAACGTGTTTTGATCTTTTTTGGCGATGTATTGTTTTTGAAGTTTTTAAACCCCACCAAAGTTCATTGCCTGAATGTGGATACTCATTTATTTGATTATTGATCTGACATGATCGAAACGGCAAAATCTTATTATTGTGAAGGAAATTTTTCATTATAAATTCGTTTACTATATTTTGATCATGTTCTTTTTTTGAACATCCTAGTGAGCGACTGTGCATGAATCTGTAGTGACCTACTTTTATCAAGAGAACGCCACTGGTACAACTGAAACTATTATTATTATAACCAATAGTACTAGTGATTGTTGTACTGTACTTTTTCGTTTAACTGTACTAAAAAAAAAATTCTTCCGTTGCTTGTGACCTTGCACGAACTTACTTTTGCTTAATAGCTCCTCTTGTACCTCTTTGGCACGATCTCGGTATTATTTCGATACCACGAGGTTGTCAACAAATATATCTTACTACAACCTTCAGTCGCCTTCTGCTTTCTGGTTTACTCGAAGGTTTAGTTTGTTCTTGTTACGGGAGAACTGAAGACATTTGGCAAATTAAAACCTTTTTATTGTACATTAATAATTTACTGTTTTTGGATGTAATTGTTTTACTTAACTTTTGAACTTGTTTGTTTATATCATTATTTCGTACATTTTGGTTTGGTATTTTGGTGCGCTCTTTATCTTTGGTTTGGTACTTTGGAGTTTTGCTCTGGGAACCTACAAAATTGAAGGTTTGTTTTGTAGTTATTATAATTATTTTTGTTAGAACGACATTTGGTCGATTATTTGTGAATTACGAATAAATTTGTTATCCGAATTGGAGTTTGGTTCTGTTGTTAATTTGGGTTCGTAATTTGCAAGTAGATCGATAGTCCGTACTTCAATAACTAGAATGAGCAAAACTTGCACGTAACAGTTCTGGTACTCAATTTTTCTGTAGTGGTGATCATGGTCAAGTGTGACACGACGCTACACTACAGATCGAATATTTCATCCACATTCAAGGAGCTAACTGACATTAGTTTATTGTAAATTATTGATTATGCCTGTGAAAATGGCGTGTTCCCTATATGCCAGAAATATATCATTACTGATAACTACACAGATATTTTTATTCATGTCAACTTTCTATGACTTTTGTATCTTATAACATATCAACCGGAGTAAATTATTAGGGTAATATTATGATCTTGTTTGTTAACTGTAACATTCGGTCTAAATACTGACGCTCTCATTACGGCCGTTCTACGTTTCTTGAAAAGGAAACAAGCTCTCACATGAATCTATAGTGATAACGGATCTAAGCTTGTTAGAAAGACATATGAAATACTTATTAGTGTGAATGTGTTAAAAAAGTTGGGTGAGTGATTTCATGACATTAAATGAAATACTTTGTCATACAGACCCTTTCACTTGCTAGCTATTGAGGTGAGCTCTGGAAAAGATTGATACGCTCCATTTGAAGAATCCTTCCGGAACATTTTACGTGCTGATGGCCTCGTCACTCATTTTGTGGAAATAGAAGGGATTCTGGATAAATACTCCTTCGTTCATGTGACGCTGGATGAAAGTAATGACCTAAAAAGTACATCTAGAACTCTGTATATACTGAAAGGCTTTAATGTAATGCGCTTTCACGGACAGATATTCTGAACGATGGAGACATATAAGGATAATACTTGGTTTTTTAGAAAGCCGACTAACTTTCGTATGTAGGCTACGTTGGTGGATGTAGTGGAGTTCTATTTTAAGTTGTGCACACCGTACGCAAGTATGCAAGGCCGGTCGTACTTAGAAGATTCTTCATGTAGTTGAAGGGTTTCCGCGAGTAACAGAAGAAACACTACATGGTTACTTCTAAAGCTTTTTATAATCTGACCTGCTTTTAATTGATTTTTAAAATCCCTGCTTTGTTTTCTTAGTTGCACACAGGGCTCATACAATTATGTTTCTATGTCGCTAAATCTTGTTTGATGATGGGTTATATTAGTTCGTATTGTATCATCCCCTCGTTGTAGAATCCCAAGCCAACAACATTATGCCCTTGTTTGAGTAAACCTAATCTTACGGTAATATGTGATAATCAACGACCCTTAACTAGGTGACTCGAGAAAAACTCGTGCTTTTTTTTACTTCATACCAAAATAGCTTCTAGGTAATCTGAACCCGTAGCTAATGTTGAGGTTGTTTGACACATAAGATCATTCTTGAACACACAAAATCCCCTCTTTGAAAGAAGTGTGTCAACTAGACTTAATCCGAAAGGATTATTTAACTGTCCTCGACGTTTTCTACTGTACATTAACTGCATTAAGGGCTACCAAACAATTAATAAGAGCTACGTGCTCTCTTCACCCAGTAAGACCACATTTACCTAAATGCTTTGACTGTGGTAGACCAAAATACATAAAAAGTCGTATCCCTTCCGTTTAAAACAGAAAATAACCAGTTTTCACATTTCATCTTCATAGGGTATATTACAGATAAAGGTACGAGGTCTACTATTCCCAGTGAATGAACCTAATCCTTTTCACCTAGTTCTAGTCGTTTGATAATCAAACCATAGGCGTTTGTGTAGCAGATCCGAGGACAATTTTAAATGGCTTCGTGCAAAACACAAATCGGCGTTGCTACCACTCTCTGCCCCTAAGTCTGCCTACCTAAAGTTCATAATCCTGAGATCGTTTTTACCGACACTTATTATTGCGCCAGAGTCCATTTTAGTTTCTTGATTCCTAGTCTCTCAATTTATCCCCGTTCCAAAGTATTGAATCTTTTTCATTTGAAGATTCAGATATGAACTGTTTTCTCCCAACAGCTCAACAAGAGGCGTTTTTCAACACACCAGAACTTGTTCAACGAAGATATAGCTTAAAGGTTGAACAGCCACTAAACCGAGCTATGCACCAGATCTCGTAGTATTAAGGTCTATGAACAAGTAACATCACGAAACTGCATAACCTAGGTTAATCTGGATCTTTTGTTAGAGGCAAATTCATCACGTGCGTTTTTATCTGCAGTCACCACGTCTCATGCCATAACACTTTCTCTAAGCTTCGTCCTTGCAAAAGAATTTAGACTGTATTAATTTGGGTCTGGGTAGTACGTTATTTTTGTACCTGCAACTGTCATTGAATATGATAACTATTTTCAAGGCATTCTCATGGGCATCGAAACTTAGGTCTCTGTTAACCGTTTTCATTACGATTGGGAAATCACCCAGAAACAATATTTTACAAATCCATCACTAACATCGGGTTGGCTGCAATCTGTAAATTATTCAGAGTCATCAGAAATACAGTGAGCGCAGCTGAAACCACATCCTAACAAATCTACTCGCCACTTTTCTAATCCGGTATTCTACATGCAAATTAGCTCTGGAATTACTACAGCTGTCCATATAACGCACATGGTCTGAATAACTAAAGCCGATTGAATAAACCGTCTGGGATTCCAAGGTTTTCAGATATGTAATCACATATGAATGAGTTTATCACTTTTATAAGCACATAACTAATGACCGGATCAACCAGCTTATAAATGTCTCTTGCCAGAGGATTTTAAATGAAATTCCCGGTAATTCGGACGCTTGGGATTTTCTACGCCACGGTATGAACAGCACACCTTACTTCTGTGACGCAGTCACGCAGTGATCAAAGACTCTGGTAATTATTCGAATCATATTACTTTAAGTACAATTTCTGTTCAATGATCGCGTTAGTCAATTATACTTAGTATAAACGGGCAACTTTTAAATTACATCACTTAAACGACTTTCAAATTCATAATTATTGGCAATACAGATATGCATTATGATGTCTTTATGGCAATGGATTCCACTATATTTCTTACATGGAATATGGTAGAGCAATATAATCTGACTACCACCGCGCCTGCTCACAACACTAACAAGCTTTAAAGAGTGAACCCTAAAGATATGAAGAATGAGCATACCCAAAACACTTCAACCTGACCGGCGAAGCGTTCGGACCGTAGTTATGTCCTCCAGCTGTAGTAAATTCTTCATTAGTGACAAACTTATAGAAACACTAGATATACTCGATATCCCCAGTAAATCCACACCAGACACCGTAGTGCCGGATGACATCCGCAATCTGATATTGGCACACGTTGTGCTATGTGTAAGCCTCACAGTTCATAGAACACAAGATTGGACGAGAAATCATATTTGGCTTTTGAACATAATACACAAACACTCACTGATATACATACCTCTCTATACCATTGAGAATTAATCCATTTCCTAGCCAATAATCTGAACTTGTCCTTCAGGTCACTTCTGATGGCCATTGACTGATACTCTAGTTTGACTAGTTCCGAATGACCTACCATATCAAACAATGCTACCTCAAGCTCTTAAACCAACAGAAATCCAGGACCAAGGAACGAGAATCAGAGATGAGCTACTTTATATCAAAATATATCGGCCTCCTAGGCGAAACACAAACCGTACTTGAATGTGTTAAAAGTCAGTATTAAAATTATCGGCAAACAGAGGAATAAAAATAACTTACTAAAACATTTAATCCCCAATGTCTCTGACGTCTGCTAGAAAGGCTCTTAGAAAAGAGTCTATATAACACAATCCATTTCGTTTAGCATGGAGGAATGTTAAACGATTACCAACAGTTCACCTATGAACCACTGAGTGAATGGTTTTTCAACACGACAAATATACCTCATGTCCTGGAAAATGGCATCAACCACAAAAGCAAGAATATTCCAAGGACAATCAACTTTGGCATCGTTATTATTTATTTCACGTTCAGAACTTTAGGTGTGAAAAGTTTTCTTACCGACGTTTCTCCAATACGTAACCAAAAGTAAGTGATGGTCACATTGGATTTTGATATCAAGAAAGCTGATCAGGTATTAGTCAAAGAACTTCCTTTAATCGGAATTACTCTGTCGGTATCAGTTAAATCCCTTCTGGTGAATAGTTGCCAAATAATTAAGATCAATTATGCAGCGCTTACACCTTGACCAATAACTAATGGTGTCGAGCAGATAATGTAATGTGTTCATTGTCTCCCACAATCAACATCAACAATTTCTAGGTGCAGCTGGATGTGTATTTAAGATACTTCTTTTAAGATAGTACTCATAGTCGCAAGAACGTATTTACCGAACCCGTATAAGTGACTGACTTTAAGATGCGTAACTCACACAGCAAAGACTTTCCAAAATATATCTTTACTAAAGCACCCGAAATACCGAAATTGATAGGCTTTATTCTCAAATCCTTTCATAACAAATCGAGAATCATTCTTTACAAAATAAGTGTAGGACGGATACCGGTTTTTATCATTTTACAACTCACGCCTACCTGATGTACTCAAAGAGAAAGGCATACAGTAGCATTTTACCTATAAGACGCTTATAGGTAATTTACTACTGACTATCCCTCCCGACGTTGCATCTACGATTTGAACTCTGTGGGAAAGAAAGCTTAGGCTTACATTGACGTTAGACTTCAAGCTGCTAAATAAAAGCATGGTCCGAATTAACAAAACTGTGAAAATAGGTACGAATGACCACATGGTTCGTTAAGTGTAACAAATTTATTTGTAAATTTTCAGCATAGTCTGTGAGACTTTTAATTACAACTTCAAGAGCAGTGAACCACCCTGATAAGTGTAAGCACTGTATTTCATATAGGTTACTTTACGTTCACATTTTGTTTGGTTACTCGGAAAATAAACCAATTAAAAATGGAGAACTATCTATATGGAAATAAAATAAAACCTATAGATCAGATATATCTAGCAATGTACAGGAGTGAAACCTAATGAAAACACTACAAGAATTACAAACAGACTAAGATTTCGTTAAGAATCCTGACATTTTGCTACAAATGGCAACTACAATTTCTTTTTAAAAGATTCTATTTTCTACATGACATCCGCCTTTGGCTGTGTGCTGTTTTCTGCTTTTCTATGGTCCATTAGCTCTTTGATTGTTTGAAGGTACTGTTTATGTTGCTATTGATATCGTTTACGATTAACATTATTTGTTGTAATCGATATTGTTAAATGACATAACACAAACACCTGAAAGCTAATATAGAAAAAAGACAAATTGCAGAAAATCTTTACTTTTAAAGTAGAACAGCCAGTATAGATCGGCAAAACAGCATATACGTAGTAGCAAAACATGTATCAAGCATACAGAAATTAAGCAATGTTGGAAGTTAACAGACATTCTTTTAACCACCAGCTCAGTCAAAGGGCTAAACTGTTGATAAAACGAGTCACTCGCGTCCTTTAATCTTTCTTCAACATGAGGGAGGGTTGCCTTGATGAACAACTTCTCAATATAAGCTCAATATAAGATGTTGAATATTATCAAATATTCCGTAGTTTCACTGGCGGTTATTCGGTTGGGCGTCTTTTGTAACAAGGACAACGACATTATGATGACTTTAGTGCACAGAGAACCTTCGAGCTAGACGCGAGTCGCTACATATCAAGTATTTTTCGAGAAGCTTTTTAACTATCAGTATGAGCAGTTCTCTACTATGAAGCACAATGAATTCTAACAAGGAATTTTCGAATAACTTGGGAGCTTATATCTCTAAAGCTAAGAAGGATATTTTGCAAACCATTAATAAAAAAAATTCTATGGGTGGTGTCGCGAGGATTGATTGTCGTAATTTAAAGTCTCAGCTCTTCGATGTGTCGGAAAATGTGGCTTGCGATTATAAACACATGAGCTCATACACTTATGACAAGCTAGACAGTGAAATATCCGCTGGAAAAAACAATAACTATACACAGTCGGTTACATATTTCGGCGGCTTATCGGGGACGTTAAGTTGTGAAGAATGTAAGTTCAGTTTCATGCATCATTTTGTCTCGAGCTCCCGATTTAGAGTAGACTTGACCCATTTTGGTGAAATTTCGGGGAAGCCGCTATAGTAAACTTTGTAAAAAATTTAGAGAAATGGCAAAAAAAACCCAAAAACGTCCCCTTAACCTTGGTGGAGGTCCTTTGACTTTGTTGGCTTCCCCGTAATTTCCCCAAACTTGGGCGATTGGGGTTGTATAGATAAGTTGTGTGAGATTGTGTCAAATATGTAGATTCAGTAAATCTCGAAGTGAGTCTTACTTTCAACAGTCCTTTTCAGCAGTATAGATGCACATGTACTTAAAACTGATATGTTTATGGTGCTGTTCTACTACACTTCTTGGTTTAAACCAAGATTTGTCGATTAACTCATAAATAGCCCAATCTCCAAAGTTTGGGGAAATTCTGGGGAAACCCACAAAGTCAAATGATTTTCACCAGGGTTAAAGGGAAATTTTGGGGTTTTGGTGTCATTCCTCTAAAATTTCCCCAAAGTTTACTATAGCGGCTTCCCCGAAATTGGGAGCTTGGCGTTCAAACATGTTATTATTCCTACATAAGTGTTATTAGGTTTGCTTTCCGTGTGCTCTTTAGTGAGGATGCACGTACCCACCTGTCAAAATTAGCTATTGGTAACAAACTGTATTTCCTAGAATGCCTCTATTGTCTTGAACATTTCATAATTTCCTCACAGAAACTCAAGAAGACTTAATCATGTCTTTTTTATCATTATATCAACTTCACCAGTTGAAATGTGGTTCTCGGAATGAGTTTAAAGTAGTTCCTTGTTGATTATTTTTATGAGCTTAAACCTCCTTGATTACTGTCTTGAGTCTTTAGGACTATTGGACGTATGTTAAGATACTTTTTGAATATCTGAAGTTACGGCATGACTCTGACATTGGTTTTTATACACACTTAGTCTGGACTAAATCTTGTACATAAAATGAGATCTTATGAAGTGCTTATCATTCACTAATCAAACACCGTAGTTAATTCGTTTGTGTGAAACTTTCATATCATTCTGGTTTAAAGTATTGGTTTTTCGTTAGGTTTTCAATGCAAAGGAATATCTTTCATACATTCTTTGGAACCCGGTTTACATATGCTTTACATTGAACTAGAGATTTATTTAGGGGTAAACCATGAAACGAAATAGTAAAAATCTTAATAACAATTTGGGATCTTCGGTTTGATCATGTTTTCACATATTTACATTACTTTAAAACTGTGTGTTTATTCGATATGAGTTTTTTGCAAAGTTGTATTTTTCAACATACTTCATACTCATTCATCTAAAAAGAGGGCCTGTTGTAATATATAATAGCCCAAGATTGATAGAATCTGTAATGCTGTAGACGAAGTCTAGATATTGCATACATCGTGTTTGTTCTGTCAGCTTAACGGTATGTCAAAAGTCAGATACAAATTGTATTTAGGTTAGGTATATTTTAGACAAGCTAATATTGAACGCTAGACAAGGAAACAAAAGATGTGGTGATCCTATACAGTGTCTGAATTCGGTAATACACTGACTAAAGACTAATAAGGTGACTCAGTTCTTATAAGCTACGTAAGAAATACAGAACATGGATAAACATACCATCATACAGACGTATAAAGCATATTAAAGCTGAATGACAGGGCCAAATATGTGGACAAAATAAATGGAAAGATTGTGATAATTAACTTATCCGAAAGTAAAAGTAAATCACCATGTGAAAAAGTGTCAATTACCAAATTTGCAAAATATTAAATGGGAAAAGGATTTTGGCATCAGGCAACCTTTACCTTATTGTAAAAAAGTGCTTTTCTTCTGAACGAATCGCCTAAAATTGACCATTATTTGAGGTTGAAGTTCAATAGGGTTCAAAGTTTTAGATCAGTCAGCCGAAAAGTACAATCTTGCATAAATGGACATTGACTCAAGTTGTTAAGCCACACTAGTGCAGTGAGGTGAAATTGTAAAGACAATCCCTGATTAGTAGAACCAATAACAGCGTCAATGGTAGGAGAATAGATTGGGAACAGGAAATGTAATACAAGAAGAAATAATTTATTCTCGGAAGTAAAAGAAAAAAATTATAAAGTGATTTTGAAACTTGGGATTTAAAGGTTGATATAGAATGAATGCAACTTGAATGATGCTATGGTTGTATGCTTAACATACATCATATACATTCTATTTGAGCACAGAAATGTTGTTTATATTCCTTTTTTCTAGGTTACTGCTTTACGTCAGTGATACATTCTCGAATGCGCATTTACCTTGGTTTCTGGCTACGTTTAGCTACAGATTATAAATCTGCACGTATTTTGCGTGACCATAATCTTCTCAAATCATCTTTACTTTTCTGGAAATACGGTATCCTTTTTGTCATGTAAAGTAATTGCCATCGAAATAGTAATTCGTCCTCTTAGATATAATTTTTAGAAAATTGATAAAGAGGTACAGATTTGTTTTATTTACTAAGATTTAAACAATTAAGCTGTTTGCATAAGCTTTATCTGATACAAAACCTATCCTGACCAATTACAGTATGTTGTGTGACGATTGAAACGTACATTACTTTTTAGTGGATTGTTCGATTGATGAAGTACTTGTTGACCAATCTTATTCTTTATATTAAACTCATAAATTATGTCATCTTGGAGTTTATATTCTATTCCCACTTTTAAAGTCAATGAAACTACCTGCGATAACTTTTAATCCGTGATACATTTTTACCTGAAGGTTGTATTTTGTCATGACGCTGACATCTATGGTTCATATGAGCTAAGCTGTCTTAACAGAATTAACTTTGTAAATCATTTAGAATTCGACTTTCGAATCTCGCTAAAATTTGCAAACAAAAAAGCTACAGATCATCATAACATTAATATAAAGGTAATTGTGTAAGTTCATTTTTATCTTCCTAATAAGACGTGCGGACGTTTACTCAATATTGACGTTTTATTTTTCAGTCGCGCTCACTTTTTATTTGGGTATCTTACCTACAAAAAAGACGGAGAAGAAACAAGTCAAAAAGTATGGCAAATGCTAATTATCGTCGTCAGGTGAGTAAACAACCTTATTTTCGGTACTGTGAAAAAACTAGCAAAAAGTTAAGCTTGTCGAATCGTATGGGTATTATTTAGAGTCCAAGCATCAATTACTGGGATAGATATAATAATATCGTGAGTTTTATTCCAGTCATTTGCATAACTGAGTAGTTGGTTCTACATTCATGACGATGATCATTACGTTTTTGGAGACAGTTACAAACGCACTTTGTCATATTGATTGTATGACATTTTTCTTCTAGGACATGAATTTATGTTCTGTCTAGTTCTTAGAATAATCAGTTTGCTTTTTGGTTGAATGTCTTTTTATTTGATTGCCAAATAATTTATAATTCCACTTTTAATAAATCAAGGCATTGCAAAGCCACATGACAAGTTGGAAAACTAAGTATTTTCTAACTGGAAAATCTGCTGTTGAAAAATCCCTTTTTGCTGCGGCAAGAGCTCACGATCGTCGGCATATTTTGCGTAAAGCTTTATTTGTTTGGATGTTAAAACATCAGTTTTGGCAACAAAAAAGAATATTACGTAGAACCGCACTAAAGTTTCTTCAAAATAAATTGAACAAAGCTATCATGGTGTCAGTAATTCAAGAATGGTATCACCAAATTTTAGATATTCAAATTTCAAATAAACATAATAGGTAAGCTGAGTTATAAAGTATTTTATCAGTGTTATTTATATGGAAATGTGTTGCTATATGGTACATTTCAATCTCTACAATCTCAAACTTATTCATAACAATTGTTCATCGTAACAGTACTTCTCGTGTGTTTATTTTCTTGTTAGTAAAGTTTAAAATTCAGCTTTTCATTATTCATTTTTATGGCTCAGATGAAAAAATGAAATATCTGCAAAAGTTTAAGTGATTTAATAATACAAATTTGTGCACAGATTAGTCATCAAATGCTGGTCAGTAATATTTTCAAATCATAACTACTATTTAAGGTTTATCTACCATGAGTTAATCTAGTCGCCTGTCTTCTGTTTTAATAAATACTTTAAGAAGTAGTCAAAGCTTCAGAAATCTTCACTTTTTTAACATCGATTTACTTCCTAATTAAACTGTAAATGCTCCGATAGTATATTTATTAAAAGGTGTTATATAACTCATAAAAGTATTCTAAACCGAATATCATTAAGGACGAATAAAGTATGTACTGCTAAACATACGAAGTATAGGAAATTTTTATTGTTTAACTTCAAGTGTACATCCACAATCCCACACTCGGGACTCGAATCCAAGACCTTCCGTTTCGTGCAAACACTTAACCTCTGGACCACTGAGCCGGGATCCATTCGTGTTAATGTTTAAGTTCAACCAACTGTGTCGGGTGTGAATCAGTTGGCCACTGAAGACAGTGGAGGATGGCCGCGCACTATCGTGGATTAATTGAAGTTGGAAGTTAACACTGGCGTATCTCGGCTCCACAACCCTTCACTGATATTTCATTCTTTTAACAAACAAAGCGGAGCATAAACATATATATTCCTTTGAGTGAAATCAAGAAAACAATATGGATTATTCCATAATGCCCCCCTCCAATGCTATGGTACGACCGAGGGTGAGGAGAGTCCGCTCTCCCCCTCACAATGCTCTCACATGACCACGCGTACACAGCCACTGACGGAGAAGTCCTACTCACTGCCTTCTTGCGTTGGGGGTGTTGTTTAGAAAATCGAGAAAACGAAAAGCGAATATCCGGTGCTTCAACCGGGTTGATGGACACAGGGGTTAAAAACTCTTATCCTGAACCGATGGTGCACATGGGCCCCAGGATCCTGAGAAAACAAATGGAGTATGAACCAATTGTTGATTGCCGTCTACCATGGGACTGCATCTCCTAACGTTGCCCCGCTGCCTTGTCGATTAGACCTCTAGGTCAGAGGCTACGGATGTGGCCCCCTGATCAATAGCAGTCCTAAACAACAATAGGAAAACACAAGCAAACAACACCATGTGAATTTAAACTTCACCCCATTGCACAAGAAGGTTGCTATCAGGACTCAGTAGCTAAGTGGATAATGCGATGGCGTTTGACGCGCACTGTACTGGTTTCGAGTCTCGGAGTGAACATCAACTCTGGGATGCTGGTATATCAAGCTGACGAGTTCCAAATAAGACGAAATGCGCGTCTTGGATTCCACTGCTAGTCACTATCCGTCTTTGCTCATGATTGTAATTGGCTAAAATATAAAAGTAAAACTAGGTAGTTAATTTAATACACATCCGATGCCTTTCCTGATCTTAATTAATTTTCATTGTGTTGAAATGTAGGTAGAATCAACTAAATTTACTTATACATCAGATGAATACAATGAACACCTGTAATTTTTATTTTCAATAAGTTATAAACATTCAATAAATAGGAAATCAGTCAACATGATGTGATCATTTGATGATATCTGATTTATATTCCAATTACACATGGCACTAATTGTTAACCTGAAGGATTGTAGTTCGACTTTATACATGATAAAAAATTCAGACTTCTGGAAAGTATAGAGCTTAAACTAAAAACCTGTTTGACGTTCCCTGGTTTTTGATGTATCTTCAGTTGATGAAGTTTGTTATAATGTTGTCTTGAACAATATTTTCAATGTGGGAAATTAAATAGTATATCTTTTGATTTAAATTTTTCCACTATGTCGAATTGAATGGTTGAGTTATTACGAAACAAATAAATATAAATCGTAATCATCTGATCTTGATTCTCCTTTTCGTTTAGGTATAGAATTTTGAAGACGTTCCTTAAAATGTGGTCATATCGAAGCAAAGTATCAATTATAGAACGTCAAATGTATTTTTCTGCTTGTAATTTACATTCTATTTTAGTACGTCGTCGATGCTTTTTGTTATGGAGAAATTATGCACTATATAAGAGAAAAAAATACAAACAAATAAAATTTGTTATTCGATTTTATAAAATAAATCAAATTAAAAAGTACTTTGTTGCTTGGATGAATCATCATTTTGTGGCTCTTGATCATCGCAGTAGTGTTCAATCCATGAATGTAAGTTTTACGAACTATGGAAAATTAGTTGTTCTTTGAGCCTTATTATGGACAGGTTACTGTATTGTAGCCTTGCTAATAGTTTGGTAACTAAAATTCGGTTATCATATTACTCCAAGTTATCAGATCACTGATATCACTGCTTAGTGATCAATCACCATAAATATATCAGTCATACGCGTCATAGCGGGACCAATATTAAAATAACTGAAAATTTGAGCTTTTAGTCAATTGCATCCAAACACCTAACATCTTGAGCATTATATTAAAACTTGCTAATATCTGGTGATGTGATCATAAGCCAATTCCAGGTGGTTCGTATTCTACAGAAATGAATCCTTGGAGATTTAACTTTCAGTTTGAGTTATGCTCAAAGATTTTATACAAAACTAGTAGCATTCTGGTAGAATTGTTTAGATTATTACTATTTCTATTAGTTATTTAGTAAATTATACTTTAATTGTAAGAAGAACATTAGTACTAAAAATAATAATCTCTTTATTTCAAGATGAAACATAATACATCATTAATCAAACAGTGTCTACTGAAATGGAAAGATTATTGTACTATCAAGCAATTATTATTGTCAAAATTATCTCATTTTAAAAAGTATCAGAAAAATAAACTACTCAAGGAATATTTTCAATATTGGTTGAGTCATCTTCTCTTTAAACAGTCACAAGAATTAACAATCCGGAGTTTTCGAAAACATAAATTTATGGAAAGCATAAAAAGGGTAAGTCCGTTTTTAAAGTGAACTTTAATAATTTTCTATCTTCAAAAGGAATTGGTGGAGTTATAAAGATTTCATACTTATATAATAACGTAATGGACATTGAAAATCGAAAGAATATGTATGTACATGGTTTAGCTTGCACAAATGTGGTATGATACCAAATGGAAATAGCCGCAAACTACTCAATGTGTACATTAACTGTCAGTTTTCACTTAACACTTTATACTTAATAACCAATTGTAGATTTCATTTTACGATGCTATATATTTACTTCATTCTAAAGAACTTTTTTTCATGGTTTTACTTTGTATTTCATGTCATATTCACATTTTGTGTGGAAACACCATTGCAAATGTTTCCAGTTCACGAAACGTGTACTTAAAATAGACATATTCATGCTATTTAAAGCTTATAGTACATCTTGACGTAAAACCCTGAGCTATTATTTTCAAATCTTCATCTTGATATATAAAATGAAATTGTATATTGTTTAAATTTGTAATCACTCATCCTAAAATTTATGCCTAATAGTCATATAAATACCGAAATATTCATTACTTTATTATCATGCAAATACACTTGACATTCTTTAATTTCGGGCCAATCAAATTTGTGAATAGCTTTCATTTAGAAATATCAAAACTAGAAGTCGTTTGACTTGTAAAGTTTTCCTGTTCTTGTGAATTGTTCAACTAACGGTAATTTTGGAATAATATCGAAATTACTAAAATTTTCGGTGTTTTTTGTTCACATAAAAATCTTTTTTTCTCTTTACCTAACATTCTTAAATTTATATACTTATCAAAGTTTCTTCAGTTGTATTTTCAAGCAATCGTTACTAATAGCTCGTAGGAACTATACGATTGTTTTTCATTTATTAATAATAAGTTAGTCATTATTACTTACTTTCGGTTAGAAGATATTTGTTGAATGATGAGAATGACTTAAGTGAATACGTCTTGATGATGTCCCATTGCAATAGGTGTTTTTTAATTACTTGATAGTTGGGAAATATTCAGCTGTCATAAAAAATAATGATTAGTTATCATTTTCTAGAAAATAAATTCAATGAAATACTTTGGATTTATGTACCAAATATGAAATAACGGAAACTAATAGGAATTTGTTTTTGCTCTGAGACACTAAATACTTATTACAACAGGATTCTACGACTTGTAGACTCGAAACACTATAAATAGATCACTCTACTTTACCACATAAACTCAGATACGCAAGTCTGATCAAATATTAAGAACCAGCTTAGACTAAACGATAGCTCATTAACATAAATCACAATGAATCAACACAGTGAAAATTCGAGTAGAAATTAACAGTTAAGGAATTTACAACATTTTATAGTCCTATATATTTAATGTAACTAGGTGTGCTTATCTTTCCTCATTAGCTAATTACGTCTTACTTTCACCAACACATCCCAATTTAAACATAGGTAATGTGTCTTAGTTCATGTTCGTACTTAACCTATCTTGCTCATCGTAAGAATAAACAATGAACAGCAAATCCACTGAATTTCTTTATAGTCTTCTTAAACTTTGTTCTGTACACCATCATCCTTATTTGAATGGACCAATGATCACCAATCCAAGATGGTTACTATATTCCAGACATTCATTTATATACATACAAGACCAGACCACGGAGCAGACCGAATGAGTAATACTATTAACTCGGAACAACAACATTAATGGTGGGAAAAATGAAATATTGGGTACACAAATAATCTGTTCTAGTTCATGAGTTGAAAATGCTATATCAACAATTTACGGTTCTAATAAAAGCTTTGGACTAGGGTGATACGAAAATAATAGAACTAAACTACTTAATTAACATGCAGTCAATATATATAAATAAAATCATGAAAAAATAGCTTCAAAAGTTTTTACCTCATAGTTAAATTATCTCTTACAACAATAGTAGCCTCATGAATTATGCTTTGAAAATAGGATTGGTTAAAGCTGTTATTAGATTTAAGTGTAATCAATGATACTTGGATTTCAGGTACATCCAGAAAACGAGTCCCGAGTGAAATGAAATGTGCTACCGTGTATCTCACATTGCTAGTCACTATCAAAAATATAAACAACACCTTACTACCATAGATTTCGGCGTAGAATTTTAGGTTTTTATTGATAAGAGGTTATCATTTAGTGGAATTAAACTTTAAGAAATGTAAATTATACTTTATGTTACTGTTTAACATCAGGCTATTTATGAAAAAAACAATATAGATTTAATTATTTAGATAAATCAAAGTTTGATTTTTACGGTTTTTTGTTTAATAATCGAGTCTTAGAAATTTCGGCTATCAATTTCAAGCTACTACATTGATATGTATAAGTGATTAGACTTAGCTGCCAAAATATCAGCTCAGGAGAATGTTTTCTCTAGATGTTAGATGAATCAAAACGCTCTAACACTGTTTCATTGATTGATGATTGTGTTCGATTATATGCAAAGATACATTTGTTGTATGTTGAATAACCTCATGTTTTCCACAGATGTTTCTTGCATGGCTACAATGGACGTCTAGTCGTCGAGAATATGTTTTGGAAATGCAGCTTACTTTTAAAATAAGTTTAGAGAATATGCGAATTGTTACTATACGAATTTGGTGGACACGTTGGAGATCTGTGTATAACTATTGTTCAAACGTTAAACTTGCATGCAGACTTTATGATAAACATATACTTGTTCAGTGTATCAATTGCTGGTCTGCTTTTATTACTATCGAGAAACATAAAATCAAATTAATTAAAACAGCTAACGACTTTCGAATTCGAACAATTCAGGTAAGTTAAATCATTTATTAACGAATTGAGGTATCATTAGACAAATAAATATTTGAGCTATCTATTTACTAAATTTATCGTGGAAGATAATTACAATACGTCAGTGTGATTGATTCAGTTATCCATAAGCGACATAGAACTTGATATGTATGTCCATCTATTGAAGTTGTCACATCATATCAGCCTAACGAGACTCAAGATTAGTAAATTAGTAACAGTATGAGTAGTAGTAGGAAACACTAGGCGTCAAAGTTATGATTCAAGGAGAAAATATGGGTTTGTGGAATAATACTCCAAAAGAATGATTGCCTTTATCTTTTTGTTGATTTCTTATTTTTGTATATTCTTCGGCCTGATCATTAACCTGTTATAAAAACAAGTAGTTAGCAGGATAAAGGTTGCTTAGGCACTTGATTTCTATTATATATGGAGGTTGGATAGCTCAAATGTCATTTGCTGTACAAACTGACATCATTTGGAGAAACGTTTAAATAAAATGGATGAACATACTTTAAGACGAAACAGTTGTTCAGTGTTCCCTAGTATAAACCAGGGAACCTCTTTAAAAGTCTAAATATTTGTATCGTATACTACTACTACTAGAAAGGAAAGACAAAGTGAGTTGGAGAATGCTGGTCGGCGGCCTATGCTGCATTGGAAGTAACAGGAGTAAGTAAGTAAGTATACTACTGAGAGCTAATAACTTTGAATCATTCCTAACTTTTCATCTCTTTTTATCATTATTTGATGCATCAAAACCATCTTTGTTATTTTCAGAAGCACTTCTTAAGCCAATGGCACTTAAAACTAATTGAAAACAGTAGATTTAAAGCTTTGAAATCCATAGCTCTTGTGCGATGGTCTTTATGCTTACAAGCAAAAGTGTGGAAGGCTTGGCATTTATGGATTGGAAAACAAAAACATAAAAGAAATAGACGAAAAACCGCTACCCAACGGTATTATGAACACAAAACTGTCGACTCTCTAAGACTATGGATTACTGTGGCTTTGAATAAACGTCATGAAAGGCATATGAAGTACTGTTCAAAATTTTGGGTATGTTTTTAAAAGTCTCACTTATTTAATTTTTATTCTAATTTACATCATTGAAATGTATTCATGTTAGACCGAGCTCGATCTTTTCAATGGAATTGTAAATACTAAGATTACTAAATAATAATACTTCCTAACGATTTTTTGGATAACAGAAAGAGAAGTTTAAGATCTGCATGAAACGTGGCGTGTTTATTCCGTATTAGCCTAAGGGTTAGATAACGCATTATTTCATCTCATTCTAACATCATTTTATTGTTTTTTACACAGTTGTATGGATAAATACTCTTTAATTTATCCTTTTTTCTTTTATCTCTTTATTATCTCTAGACGTTTAAGCCAACAATCAACACTTAATTTATGTCTTTGATATTGTGATTATTTCTTCTTTTAGTCTTTCATAAATAGATCGTGTAGATTTACATGTATTGTCAATTGTTTGCATTTATCCATCTTTTTGAGCTCCTTATTTACTTACGCCTGTTACTCCTCGTGCAGGAGCATAGTCCGCTCACCAACATTCTTCATCGAACTCTGTCCTCGAACAATCTTTTCCAGTTGCTACTCGTACTTTTACTGTCTGCTTTTGAATTTTGACTCAGTGTGCTCCTTGGTCTTCCTCCTTTTCCTTTCCCTTCAGCATTTCAATTTAACGCTTGTCTCGTGACGAAGTTTGATTTCCACAATAAATTTCATATCTACTTCCAGCGTCTTCTCCGAATTTCCTCTTCAGCTAAAAACTGGTTTGTTTTCTCTCACAGTAGAATGTTGCTGATAGTATCCAGTCAAGGAACATTCAGTATCTTACGTAGACAATCATTTATAAATACTTTTACCTTTTTGATGATGGTTGTGGTAGTTCTCCAAACCTCAACTCCGTACAGCAGAGCTATTTTGACGTTCGTATTGAAGATTCCGACTTTGACATTGGTTGATAGTTGTTTTGAGTTCCATATGTTCTTCAACTGTATGAATGTGACCCTTGTTTTGCCGATCCCCGCCTAACATTTGTATCGGATCATCCTTGTTCATTGGTGGTTTTGACCAGGTACGTGGAACGTTCCACCTCTTTCAGAGTTTCTCCACCAAACATGACTGGGTTGATGTTCTTCGTGTTGTATTTGAGGATGTTGCTTCAGCCCTTGTGTATGTTGAGGCCTCCTGCTTCAGAGACTTCTGCTACACTGGTTATCTTGACCTGTATTTGTTGGTGTATATGGAATAAAAGAGCTAGGTCACCTGTGAAGTCCAAATCGTCTAGCTGCATCCAACCTATCCATTATATTCCGTGATTCCCATCAGATGTAGAGGCCTTCATAATCCAGTCAACCACCACAAGAAAAAGAAAGGAAGAGATTAGGCAGCCTTGTCTTTCTCTGGTCCTCACTTGGAATGCACCTATCAGCTGCCTTTCATACACCACTTTGCAGTGTAGTCAGTCGTATGAATTTCGTTTGATGTTGACGAATTTCTCAGCTACTCCATAGTGTCGAAGAAGTTTCCATAATGTTCTCTTATCCACACTGTCAAATGCTTACTCATAATCAAGAAAGTTAATGTATAGTGACGATTTCCATTCAATTGATTGTTCAACGATGATCCGTAGTGTTGTGATTTGGTCTGTACAGAACCTTGTCTGTTGATCTCGAAGCTGGGCGTCTAATGAATCCTTAATTCGGTTCAGCAACACTTTCTTGAGAACTTTTCGTAGTACTAACAATAGTGTGATGCCTGTGTAGTTCTCACACCTGCTGACATCTTTCTTTGGTATCTTTTCGAAGTATTTTATCGGGAGATTTGTAGATGCTTCTTCGATGTCCGATGGGTTCAGTGAGTCTGGTCTATTCAAGAGTTCTTCAAAGTGTTTTACCCACCTGTTATTCTGTTCTTAAATCTCATTGATTGATTCGCCTTCTTTGTCCTTGACTGGTCTCTGCTTTACTATATTTCTCTGCTAGTTTCTTTGTTGTATCATAGTTGTTTCATATTTCCTTCTTTTGCATTTTTTTCCGACGTTGTTTCAAGTTCTTCCACGTATTTCTGCTTGTCGACTTTAATGCTCCTCTCCACTTGCTTCTTTGTCCTCTATCGTAATTTCTTCTTCTTTGAGTAGAACTTGTAAAGCTTGGAACCTGTTGTTGAGAGTTATCTTGAATTGGCTGAGTTTGTCAGTGCGTAAAAAGAAGACTGTAGTGAACCTTTGTAAGGCTGTTTGTTCGGTCATCCAATACTTCTTTATCATCAGTTTCATCTTGACAACCACCAGGTAGATGGTAATCTGAAGTTATGTTGGTTACCCTCCTAGTTCTCACGTCTGCCATTGATCTTGTCAATTTTTTACTGATGCGAATATGATCGATTTGGTTCTGTTTGGTGTGATTCGGTGAAACCCAAGTAGCTTTATGTGGGGATATCGTGCTGTCTATCGACAAATCGGTGAATGTACATAGATTTGCAAGTCTGTCACCGTTCTCGTTTTCTTCTTCCAATCAGTCCACGTCGTCCCATATCTCCATACCCGGTGTTGTCCATTCCAACTTTGGCGTTTAGATCTCCCATCAGGATTGTCAGGTCGTTTCTTGGGCACTTCGTTATGATCAATTGCAGCCTCTCATAGAACTGATCTTAATCATCATCATTGCTATGATGGGTGGGTGCATACCATTCGATAACATTCATTGTGATTTCCTTTGTTTTGAATGATGCCTTGATGATGCTGGATCAATTAGTTTCCCATCCTATAAGTGCTTTGCATGCTTCTTTGAACATTATCGGAGCAACTCACTGAGTGTGCTGAGCATTTACTTCTTCGTGACCGAAGTACAACAGCATTTGTCTTGTATCTTTTTTGACCAACATGGTTCCAATGGGTGTCGCTTTTCCCAAGTACTGCTGAATTGTACCTCCTCATTTTTGTAGCTATGTGGTTGGTCTTCCCGGTCTCCCAAATCGTCCCAACATTCCATGTACCTGCGTCAATTATTACTGTGATTGTTAGAAGTGGCATCGACCTCGTAACTTTCGAAGAATATTGGCTTTCATTATGAATCGTCATTATTCTTCCGAAAGAAGATCCTTCAAATTGTAGGGTGGAGTTTAGATGGTTTTATTTATTTTATTCTGGTAAGCACATATTTAGCTATGTTCTATTCTACAACATGAGGTTGCCGACTCGATGCCCAACCCTTCTCCTTTATGTGGAGAGTAACCCTAGTAGGGCTTCAGCCGGTGTTGAACTCTTTCGTACCGTATAAAAAAATTCACTGGAAAAATCAGATACGGTTAGATCAAAAATAGTATTTGATTACTAGAATATTTTATCTGACCGCTTCTACATATCATTTGTAATTCTTTTTTTTTATTTCAGAACAATGACTTTCGTGTTTTTAAATTAGTAATTAATACAGCAACACGTTGGTACTGGTGGACGTTTTCTAGAGGAATTAGTCAAAATTTAAGTGAACTTAATGTGAATAGTATTTGGGCTGATATTTCTGAATTGACTAATGAAAATCGCATATCCAGACTTTCAGAATGTGGCAATAATTTCAGAACAATACGAAATCAAGAACTAACACCTGCACGTTATCCCGATTTCATTCTCCCTGAACTAAATTCACTTGGGCTTACCAATGCTGTAAGTTAAAACGTTCTGTACACCACCAGTTTAATGCATCTTCTAAATGTTGACTATTATGACGTTTTAGGTAGAATTCGAACAAGCATTAGCTCACGTACCTCCACTAAATGAAACTTTTCACCATGAGACATCCAATCGTCCAGATATTCATTCCTGTGGTTATTCATGTAAGTAATAGAATGCACGTTAGTTTACTTTTTCCGTATTTTATTGTTTAACAATCACTGTGTATACACGAAGATTTGTCGAATGTAAATAATCTTTTTGGCAAATTGATCTTTTGAGGCATCCTCAAACAGTAATTAAAAGTATCCGTTTGATGTTTCTCTATGTCGATTTCTAACTTACGACGTTTAGCTTAAAAGGAATCGACAAAAGCATTGAACGGTTCTCTTGTCATTACCAAACATGTTTCCTCGATAAGTTATTTCAGTAAAGTTTACCCTCAGAAAACTTGCTTCATTCCAAGTCAAATGAAGTGTCCCTCAACTAATCATATACGGTTTCCTAAATGCAGGGCTGAAATCTGGTCAAAATAATAAAATAAATTGGAAAACAAATTTTAGAACTTAAGAGAAAAACTTGATGTACAGATCTATTTTTTATCATACCTTCATTTGTAAAGTATTTTCATCACCCTCACATTTTTTCCAAGTTGGCTAAAATTCTTCACCGTTTTGTTACAAATGATCTTACTGAACAGTAGTGCCATCAAGTACTCTGTAAAAGGAAAATAGTTCCAGCTTTTACATTTTCTAATGTTTATCTAAGGTTTTTCAGCGTCTCCAAGTTTCTAAGTTATTTTTGTTGAGTATTTTTAGTGTAGCTAATTTACATATAGTATACTATTACGAACTGTGAATATTTATTGCGAAAAGTTTATTCCCTGTTACTCTTTGATTGCATATCAATAATAGTAAAAGTGATGATGCTCTCATATTTCTATTTATTTTAATTCTACAACATCTGTTAACAGTTACCGATTTATGTGAATTATCTAGTACACTAGTTTATGGATAAAACAGAAATAATCATCGTGTATTTCGCTAAACAAATAATTTTAATGGTTTAACTGTAGCAAAAATTATCATAAGATTAAAGGGAACCACTCATATTACAAGTTAAATATTTTAGTTTCTAATGTAATAATCTTAATTCATTCATTAAGTCATGTAACTTCTCAAATGAGAGTTCTATTTTCATTTATACAAAGTAATGTATAATGATTATTCTAGATGATACTCTATATTTATTTCTAATATTTTACTCAGTCTTTTAATTAATTATAAAATATTTTAATCTATGAAATCATAATGATTTTATTCATTTACTATAATATTTTTTTATAAATGATATTCATATAACAAATTCATAGATTATGTTTGATCCTAAATTATATCATTAATTGTAGTCACAATATTAGGATTTCAGCTATTAAATCAACAAATTTATATGTATGTATCTTTTCTATTTATTCATTATGTATCATTGCCAAGGCTTGATTTGATAATTTCGAATAAATTGAGCATTGGGTAGATTGTCATAAATACATAATATATTTGTAATATCCCAATGAGTAGAAAATTAGATTTTCTGAAGTTTTGTGACTTAGTGTAAGTCATTTCTTTAGATAATCAATAACCAAATTAAACTTGGATTAATTGTAATTTGGTTATTTATTCTCTGAAGAAGTGACTTACACTAAGTCACAAAACGTCAGAAAATCTAATTTTCTACTCATTGGGATATTACAAATATATTAATTTATTTATATTTATTCATTAATTCAACTATTATATCAAAAATATTTGTAGAAAAACATAAATCTAACAATTTAGCTAACTATCGAATTGCTACTTTTACATAACTTTACTTAGATTATGTTTATTTAACAAAGTTAGTTTTTAGTAACGTTTAGTTTTATCATGCAACTAAATTGATTAGAATGAACGTTTAGAGATTTCCTTGAGATATTCTCTTCTTATTGATAGTAATTGATAAACTAAACAATAATCTCACTAAATTCATCAATTGAATTCAATTCTTCTGATGTTCAGCATTTATTGTTCCAGTTTCTGATATAATCAAAATGAATTGTTAACAGATATATAGTATTATTATGCTACTGTGGTGCATTTTTCTATTCTAATGGTTTTGTATTGAATTGTTTTCTTTTTTTATAAAGAAAAACACTGACTTATTTAAAATACACTTTCCTTTACTCTCATTGTTTAAGTTTGGGTAGACAGGTATATAGATTTGATGTAACATTGTATGCTATAAGTTGTTAGTATTACTGTCTGGAAGTGCTAGTAGATCTATTATTTATGGTAACCGGCTTTAGCTTAAACTCCAATATCTACTTCTTGTCAAGTTAATCAGATGATACATCTAAAGTTAAATGGCATAAATTGTAATACTCAATCTTTACAAGGTTTTGGTCTAGCCTGAAGGTACTTTGTTTGTTGGGGGAGTGTAAGGAACAGTAATTGAAAGAATCTGGAAGAGAAAGGAACAAGAGAAAATGTGGACAGTTAACTCAGTAAGCACATAAAGTGCACTTACATCTTAAGCTTCAAATGGTAATAAAAGTAATCCATAACAATTAGAAATAATACAAGGTTATTGGACAATTGAAACTATAATTTGATTGCATAACGCTTCGAGTATTTTGTAGTAGATTATTTTTGAGATAATTCCTAAGGCTTTGTATATCAGTCGTCCTGACAACCGTTACTAGATATCCCCCAGCGGTGTATAAATTTAAGAAGAAAATACGAAGCTTCAACTACAGTTTGTTACTGTACAACGCAGATTAACAAGCCACAATCGCAAAAAGCGAATTAGAGCAGAAACGTCAGTGAGAGAGACCAAGCAAGCAAATGAACACACAGGCGAGTTAAGAGTCGAATCCAGTAGTAAGATTCAAGCATACATATATACCCAATCTCCCAAGTTCAGGGAAATTTTATGGAATTTCGGGGAAACCCACAAAATCAAATGACCTTCACCAACGTTAAAGGAAAATATTGGGGAATTTCCCCAGGTCTGAGGAAATGGCATCAAAACCCTAAATTTTCCCCAAAGTTTACTGTAGCAGCTTCCCCAATATATATATATATATATATATATATATATATATATATATATATATATATATATATATATATATATATATATATATATATATATATCTGTATAAGCAACTAACATTCAAGAAAGAGAAAGGGATTTATGCGTAGGCTGTCACACGTAACCAGGCGAACATGTTCATACAGAAATGATAATGATAATATTACAAAGACAGAAAAATTGTTACTATTCTAGTGACACTGACCGTTAAATAAGTTAATTGAAGGGCTTGGCAAAATTGAACGTAAACAGCCTTATATGTAGATGAGCAGCTATATTCGCTCCCCCTGCAAACAATGATATAAATAGACGACTGTGGTCGCAGAAAAATGTTAAACTTGGATTGAATAACTATGATACACAGAAAATAATGAATTACTTAAATTTAAGATAAAGTGCGACTCTGTAAGCTAGTATTTGTTACGTATATCTGGATTTCCGTAGTTCAGTGAGTCCAGGTAAAATGATCAAATATCAAAAGGATTTGGTGGTGTTTTTAAAAGATTATACATATAAGCACAAAGATTTATAAAATGTGTGAAATTTCACAATACATAATTTAAACTTCATGATACACGCGTACAAAACGAAGAGGAAGAGGATAATTCATATTTAAAACAGTGAGAGAAATTATTAATTCATAATCGTGGCTATATACTGTTGTAGCCACTTAACTTTTCGACTATATCTCGTCATTATTGGGATCTCTTCTCTTTTTTTATTTTCGTCGTCAATGATTGAGACACATATTTTGGTGATGTGACGGTTTTCCCGTGACGTGTATTTATTGATTAGTCGTCAATTTCATGAATGCTGGTTTAGCTCAGTCGATGCTGATTATATCCCGTTTTCTCAGCTTTTTTCTACAGTAACCGTTTTGTCAGTCCTTGAAACCACTTTAAACGGACCATCATAATTCGGCTCAAAGGAAGCTGTATATCATCCCTTCTAATGGATACATGAGTGATAATATCTAGTTGCTTTGGTAAATACTCATCGTTGCTGTGGTTTGGGAAGCTTTATTTTTAAATCGTTCATGTGCTTCTTTAGACAATGTACGTGGTTGGCTACATCAGTCGGAACACTTTTACCTGAAGCGAAAAATTCTCCGGGTAAACGTAGAGTAGTTCCAACCAACTCTGCTGGGCAGTTTTACAAAATGTGTTCAAATGTTTGTTTAGAACTTTATTCCATTATTGTTCACTTGAACATTTGTTTTTGTTGCTTCTAACTTTTGCATTTTTATCTTAGTTCCCAACACACCAGATGTTCATGAAATTAATTTATATATAAACTCTTTGGTGGAGCGGGTATCTTACTACAGAATGATAAAGTCTAAATATAAGTAAGTAGTATAATTTTCACAAACATTCCCAGACTGATTTATCAACGCCTTTATTTAGAGGGTCAGATGGAGAATAAAGCTAATTATAATAAAGAGGTGAGTTGATTTTAAGCAATACATTAGTTACAGGGATCTGTTGATATATCTTTTAAGTATCACCTGAAGATGGAGAAAGATACGTGTAACTTCCTCATCAAAGAACTACGGTCTTTCTTTGTTCAGTTATCTAAGTCCACATAATATAAAATGATTGGTTATTAGTGGCTTTTTAACTTTAATTCACTATCAATTGCTTTTTTGTACTGCTTCACTGGAATTTGTTGTTAATGACTCTTTCGTGTCTTTCAAGTCTAATAATGATGTAAATCTTGGTTGGTAGTTATTTTCACTTTGGTATGTTAATAAAATATTTGATGATGTGCCTTGATGCTTTTTTGCTGAAGTGCGCACAGACCTTTATGTATATAATTACGACAGACTTATTTTGTAACTAGTTTTTGCTACTATTTTCATTCTTTTCACTAATTCTCATAATTTGTTCGTTTTCTATGAGTGACTGCAAAATAGTTGTCTAAAAATGTATGACATTATATTTCGATTTTCATTTTGAATTCTCCATATCATGACACTGATTACATCTTACAAAAACAGTGCTGCACATATTTGTCTCTTGTTCTCCATTACGTGTTGTTATGATAACAGAACTGTTATGTATTTACTGTCTCCGTTTACAGCCCACAGTGATGTTCTCATTTTGTCCTTCATGTTGATACACATCTCAAATTATAACAATTGAGATCGGAATTAATAACTACTTATAATTGTGGATTAGTAGACCAAAAGAAACTGAAACACACCAATTCCTGACAACTTAAGTAACGTCCAGTATATTTTTCTTGTGTGCATAGATTGCATTTAATATTATTATTAATAATGACTTTATTCAACATTTTATCTTGGTACATATTATTGAATTCTCAGAACGAGGTATTTCAAAAAGTTTCTTCTACAAAAACAAAACAAAAATGAAACGAGAAGAGCAAAAGGTGAAAAACATTTTAATCTGCAGATGTTTTAAATTAGACACATGTTTCCGAATACAGGTCATTGACTAGATTAACTCAAAAAACCTGTTCATCACATAGTATGTTTGCTAGGTAAGGTAATATAGAACCTTTTACGTTAGCTTGCGTGCATGAATTCTAATGCACTGACGTCTCGTTCTACCAGAATATATACAAGATGAAAGTTATGGATGAAGGAGACGGTCACTATCTGATAATGTAACACCCATTAGAAGTTCGTAAGACTTTAGTTGTCTGTCCGCAACCATATTAATAATGACCTCAAAAGATTCACCACACACCCTGCTAACTGCCTTCAACAGTTTCCGAAAGATAGAAAAGAATTGACAAGCTGCAAGATTAAATGTTGAATAATCCTGAAATCATGCAGCCTCTTTATGTAGTCAGTCAGACGGAAAACGTACTTCGATAACAGTAAAACATGAAAAGACCAAGAGATCAGAGGAAAGGTAACACCAAGATAAGTAACCCACGACACTGTGTTTATCAAAGAATCTCCAATGGTTCAAGGATTATGAGACACTATCATGGTGTTTAGGTGCTGTTCATGTCTTGGGATAAAGTTAACAGTTTGACATTTAGACGGATTAAGTATGGGACTATTAACAACTGACCACTTTTTGTTACGAGACAAAAGCTCATCTATTTCAAGAGGATGTAAAGAGGTAGAAACTGGCATACATACAATGAGATCGTCCACATATTTAATAAAAGTGTTTTCTGTGGAAGATCATGCAGAAAAAAAGAGAAAATAAGCAAAGGAACAGCTCCTTGTGACACTTACATGAAACAGTAAAGACATTGAACACTTTCCTACGAACACAGTGTGATGTTCTCTTCCAGAGAGGTAGGAACATAGTCAGTTGGTTATCGAGCTGTCAGCGTTGACGTTGAATAACTTGTTACCTAAAAGTTGTCTTGGTATAGGATCAAAAGCAAAGTATAGTCCAGAAAAGCGCGTCGACTATTCTTCTTACCCTTTTCCAAGCTGAACATTATATTATGATGCAGAGCAATAGCAGCATCTGACGTGCTTCTTTTGCATTTGTATACAAACTGATACGGATCAATGAAATTGGTTAAGAATAATCTGTTAAATGTACTCATGAATGGATAACACAGAACATTAGCACATTTTTAAGGAGGTTCGGGATTTTTTCACGTTCTGAGTACTGAGATGAATTAAGTGACCGGAGACATTTTTGGACATTAGTTTCAGTGAAAGTAGGAACATAACTTCTTCAAATCTGTGGATATGGGGAGCATCACATCATATAACTAACGTGTAAAGGACTTATTTAAGTCACCAACATTCAGGTGGTTATTGCTTATAATGTGCCTGTCACCCGTGAGTTATTTAAAGTTTCCACATACTTGATAAGTTTTTACAAGATAGGAGTTTCTGAATAAACATGGAGCTCATAATTCTAATCTCCAAGTTTATAAGACCATTTAGCTCACGAAGAGTTTTTCTTCTTCTGCATTCTTTCTTCTACACTTCGCAGTCGTTTTAGTTGTGAAGATCTAAGTCGAATAAAATTTTCAGTGGGACAATAAATATTAAAATAGAATTTAAGATGACAAGTGATATCACCAGTAGCGTTTTCCAGTAAGTCACCCGCAAACGATTCTCAGTTAGTCGTACAAAACATGTTTTTCGGATTTTCATCTGAGTAATTCGTATATTTGACTTACTTGGTCTGATGTAAGAGTGCACCTTTTCTATGCTTTCTGTATACTTTAGGTGAAACACGAATTACACAATGTTCCGAGCTAGACAGTGGAGCACGTGGCAAGGCGATAACCTATAAATAACTTTGGAACGAACTTAAAGTAACCTTAATAAACATTAGCTAAGCAGAAAACATTCAGTATAGAGTAAAAATATATAAAAAACCAAAGGATTAGAGTGGATACACTTATTTTACATGGTTTTAAGACTTATCAAGGTTGGAAAAAGGTTCAGAGATTCTGAAATCGTAATGCATACGGTGGAAGAAGTCATCTATATGAATCCATAATAGTCGACATCTTGAGCCAAAATAAGGTAACAAAAACAACTTCAGTCTCGATCACATAGCTTCGATATTTGTTTGTGTGTACTCCGGTTGTTGGGTCCACAAAATATCAATTGCGGTGAACGACATGATGCACATAACCAAGTCTATGTAGGCACCGGGACATGGCTGCACATATTCCCGTTTAATTGATATTATCGTCGTAACCCGTCTATTTCTAACCCGTTAAAAGTGTCTCTTTTGCTTTCTTCCGTTATTGAAGTACGGAATATCGATCTATTTGCACATATGAACCCAAATTGACAATAGAACCAAGCTCCAATTTAGGTACCAAAGTTTATTCGCAATTTACAGATAGTCGACCCAAATGTCATCCTAACAATAACTACAACAATTACAGAACAAACCCTCAACTTTGTAGGCTACCGAAGCAAAAACTCTCAAACACCAAACCAAAGACAAAGAAAAACCAAAATGTCCAAATATAATGATCTAAACAAACAAGTTCAGAACTTGAGTGAAACAAAAACATCCAAAATACACAGTGAAATTAATAATTTCTTTACACCTGTTACTCCTCGTGAAGGAGCATGGGCCACTCACCAGCATTCTCCATCCATCTCTGTCTTGGTCTATCTTTTCCAGTTCATATTCATCCTTTTGATGTCTGCTTCCATTTTTCGACCTAATGTGTTCTTTGGCCTTCCTCTTTTCCGGTTCCCTTCAGGATTCCAAGCAAGGGCTTGCCTCGTGATGCAGTTCGATGATTTCCGTAATGTGTGTCTTATCCGCTTCCATCGTCTTTTCCTAATTCCCTCTTCAACTGGAAGCTGGTTTGTTCTCTCCCACAGAAGGCTATTGCTGATGGTATCCAGTCAATGGATGTTGAGTATCTTGCGTAGACAACCGTTTATAAATACTTGTACCTTCTTGATGTGGTTGTTGTGGTTCTCGAAGGTTCATCTCCGTACGGTAGAACTGCATAGACGTTCGTAGTGAAGACTCTCATTTTGATATTGGTTGGAAGTTGTTTTGAGTTCCATATGTTCTTCAATTGTAGGAATACGGCCCTTGCTTTGTCGATCCTTGCCTTTACGTCTGCATCTGAACCTTCTTGTTCATCGATGATGCTTCCTAGGTATGTGAAGGACTCTACATTTTCCAGAGTTTCGCCATCAAGAGTGATTGGATTGTTGTTTTCCGCTTTGAATTTGAGGACTTTGGTTTTCCCTTTGTGTATGCTGACGCCTACTGATGCAGAGACTGCTGCCACACTGGCTGTCTTCATCTGCATCTGTTCGTGTGTACGTGATAGGAGGGCTAGGTCATCTGCGAAGTCCAAATCGTCTAATTGATTTCGAGCTGTCCATTGAATTCCGTGTTTTCCTTCAGATGTCGAGGTCTTCATAATCCAGTCGACCACCAGAAGAAAGAGGAAGGGAGAGAGTAAACAGCCTTGTCTGACTCCGGTCCTTACTTGGAATGCATCTGTCAGCTGTCCTCTATACACGACTTTGCAAGTGGTCCATCGTATGAGCTTTGTCATAATCAATGATTTTGGTTTACGACGAACAAGTTCCACTCAATCGATCGTTCGACGATCCGCAGCGTCACAATTCGGTCTGTGTACAACTGATCTCCACGGAATCCATATTGTTGATTTAGAAATTGAGTGTCTACTGCGTCTTTCATCCGGTTCAGCAACACTCTGTTAAAGACTTTCCCTGGAACTGACAGTATTGCAATGCCTCTGTAGTTTTCACACTTGCTCAGATCTCCTTTCTCTGAAATCTTGATGAGGCATGTTTATTGCTGCTTTCTTGTTCTTCCTTTCTTTGATCTTGTCCAGTGTTTCTGTAGAGATCCATTCCTTATGATGGTATTTCTTTAGACCCAGAACCTCTTGACACGTTAAAGTTAATGCTTCCTTGATGCCTTTTCAGTTGTCCTCCATAATAGTCTCTTCTTTCTTCCGTAGATCTTGTAAGGCTTGCAACCTGTTGTTGAGAGCTATCTTGAATTCATTGAATTTGTCAGTAACCCGATGGAAGGCTGTGTTGAACCTTTGTAGTGCTGTTTGTCCACTTGTCCAGTTCTTTTTAAGCTTCAGTTTTAAATTGCCTACAACTAGGTGGTGGTCTGAAGCTATGTCAGCTCCTCTCCTGGTTCCATTTTCTTTCGAGACTTTTTATTGATGCAAATATGATCTATCTGGTTCTCTGTGTTGTGGTCCGGTAAATCCATGTAGCTTTGTGTTTACGTTTGTGTGGAAATATTGTTCCACCTATGACTGATTTGTTGGATGCACACAGATTTGCAAATCTTTCTCCATTCTCATTTCTCTCTCCCAGTCCATACCGTCTCATGATGACTTCATATCCGGTGTTGGTTATTACGACTTTGGCATTTAGATCTCCCATCAAAATGGTGAGGTTGTTTCTTGGGCACTTCTCTATGATTGACTGAAGCCGCTCGCAGAATTGATCTTTAATTTCGTCGTTGTTATCATTGGTGGGTGCATAACATTGGATAATAGTCATTAAAATCCCCTCTTTCTTTGTTTTGAATGATGCTTTGATGATTCTGGATCCGTGAGATCCCTAATCTACAAGTGCATTTCGTGCTTCCTTGAACAGCATCTGATCAAGTCCCTGAATGTGTGGAGCATCTTCCTCTCCGTTGCCGGAGTATAGCAGCATCTCTCCCGTATTTAATCTTTGTTGTCCAGCTTGGGTCCAATGGGTTTCGCTGATTCTTAGTGCTGTCAAGTTGTCTCTCCTCATTTACGTTGCCATTTGACTGATCTTCCACATTTTCCGGACGTTCCATGTACCTACAAATATTTTTGCTCTGGTTGTTAGAAGTGACATCGGCTTCGTGGCATACGAAGAAACTCGGCTTCCAGCCTGAGGAGTCATAGTTCTTCTAAACGTAGACATTTTAACTCTCAGGGCAGAATTTAAATGGTCTGAATCATTTTTCTGGTTAGCGTTTTTTAGCAGGTAAGTTTTCTATGGGATGGATTGCTGACCTCATGCTCAACCCTCCTCTTTTATCCGGACTTGGGACCGGCAGCAACTCTAGAAGAGCTACTGGCGGAATCAGTGAAATTATTAATATTCACTATAAAAGTTTTAATCAGTTCAATGTTTTCAGTTCTCCTGTAAGAACCTGTCGTCTAATTGATTTCGAGCTGTCCATTGAATTCCGTGTTTTCCTTCAGATGTCGAGGTCTTCATAATCCAGTCGACCACCAGAAGAAAGAGGAAGGGAGAGAGTAAACAGCCTTGTCTGACTCCGGTCCTTACTTGGAATGCATCTGTCAGCTGTCCTCTATACACGACTTTGCAAGTGGTCCATCGTATGAGCTTTGTCATAATCAATGATTTTGGTTTACGACGAACAAGTTCCACTCAATCGATCGTTCGACGATCCGCAGCGTCACAATTCGGTCTGTGTACAACTGATCTCCACGGAATCCATATTGTTGATTTAGAAATTGAGTGTCTACTGCGTCTTTCATCCGGTTCAGCAACACTCTGTTAAAGACTTTCCCTGGAACTGACAGTATTGCAATGCCTCTGTAGTTTTCACACTTGCTCAGATCTCCTTTCTCTGAAATCTTGATGAGGCATCCTTCTTTTCAGAACATCGGTAATTGTTCCTCTTCTTAAATCTTTTTAAATAGGAGGTGAAGCATATTTGTAGTTACTTTGATGTCTGACTTCAGTGCTTCATCTGATATGTTGTCGAGTGTTGCTGCTTTCCCGCTCCTGATTTGTCTGATGCCCATTCTGATTTCTTCCGTCGTTGGTGGATTGACATCTATGGGAAGATCTGTGTGTTTTGTTTCGATGTTCGGTGGATTCATTGGAGCCGGCCTATTCAGGTGTTTCTCGAAGTACTCTACCCATCTGTTCCACTGTTGTTGAATTTCGGTGATTGGCTTGCCTTCTTTGTCTTTGACCGGTCTCTCTGGTTTACTGTATTTCCCTGCTAGTTTCTTCGTTGTATCGTAAAGCTGTTTCATATTTCCTTCTCTAGCAGCTTTTTCTGCCGTCGTTGCTAGTTCTTCCACGTATTTCTTCTTGTCGGCTCTAATGCTTCTCTTCACTTGTTTGTTTGCTTCTATGTATTCAGTTTGTACTTGGGCTTTCTCTGCTCGTGTTCGGCTGTTGTTTATTGCTGCTTTCTTGTTCTTCCTTTCTTTGATCTTGTCCAGTGTTTCTGTAGAGATCCATTCCTTATGATGGTATTTCTTTAGACCCAGAACCTCTTGACACGTTAAAGTTAATGCTTCCTTGATGCCTTTTCAGTTGTCCTCCATAATAGTCTCTTCTTTCTTCCGTAGATCTTGTAAGGCTTGCAACCTGTTGTTGAGAGCTATCTTGAATTCATTGAATTTGTCAGTAACCCGATGGAAGGCTGTGTTGAACCTTTGTAGTGCTGTTTGTCCACTTGTCCAGTTCTTTTTAAGCTTCAGTTTTAAATTGCCTACAACTAGGTGGTGGTCTGAAGCTATGTCAGCTCCTCTCCTGGTTCCATTTTCTTTCGAGACTTTTTATTGATGCAAATATGATCTATCTGGTTCTCTGTGTTGTGGTCCGGTAAATCCATGTAGCTTTGTGTTTACGTTTGTGTGGAAATATTGTTCCACCTATGACTGATTTGTTGGATGCACACAGATTTGCAAATCTTTCTCCATTCTCATTTCTCTCTCCCAGTCCATACCGTCTCATGATGACTTCATATCCGGTGTTGGTTATTACGACTTTGGCATTTAGATCTCCCATCAAAATGGTGAGGTTGTTTCTTGGGCACTTCTCTATGATTGACTGAAGCCGCTCGCAGAATTGATCTTTAATTTCGTCGTTGTTATCATTGGTGGGTGCATAACATTGGATAATAGTCATTAAAATCCCCTCTTTCTTTGTTTTGAATGATGCTTTGATGATTCTGGATCCGTGAGATCCCTAATCTACAAGTGCATTTCGTGCTTCCTTGAACAGCATCTGATCAAGTCCCTGAATGTGTGGAGCATCTTCCTCTCCGTTGCCGGAGTATAGCAGCATCTCTCCCGTATTTAATCTTTGTTGTCCAGCTTGGGTCCAATGGGTTTCGCTGATTCTTAGTGCTGTCAAGTTGTCTCTCCTCATTTACGTTGCCATTTGACTGATCTTCCACATTTTCCGGACGTTCCATGTACCTACAAATATTTTTGCTCTGGTTGTTAGAAGTGACATCGGCTTCGTGGCATACGAAGAAACTCGGCTTCCAGCCTGAGGAGTCATAGTTCTTCTAAACGTAGACATTTTAACTCTCAGGGCAGAATTTAAATGGTCTGAATCATTTTTCTGGTTAGCGTTTTTTAGCAGGTAAGTTTTCTATGGGATGGATTGCTGACCTCATGCTCAACCCTCCTCTTTTATCCGGACTTGGGACCGGCAGCAACTCTAGAAGAGCTACTGGCGGAATCAGTGAAATTATTAATATTCACTATAAAAGTTTTAATCAGTTCAATGTTTTCAGTTCTCCTGTAAGAACCTGTCGTATATTCCAAGGGTCTGTGAGGTGTTACTTAAACAGTCTTCTTTAACACTACGTCTTCTGTTGAATTTTTGTCTTCTAAAAGCTATTTCGACGGCTCCCTCGACTCCTTTAGACAACTCGTGCAAGCTAGTTATTTTCAGTGTGCATATGTCTCCACAATATTCATACTTTGAACAGCCAAACCGTCAGTAACATCTGCAAATGTTCCAGACAATGTTACTGATGCTTTTATTATCCGAACCGCAACAACTATCAAAACTTTCTACTGAGGACAGTAACAGCAAGTCCAATGAATTCATCAGCGAAAACAGATAGTGCAGATGATGTGCAGTCTAAAGCCAAATGGACGTTGGTAACATAAAAGTATTTGTATTTAGTCAAGTGTTTTGGACGGCATCTTAAAGTTAGGCAGTTGATAAAGTCACTTGAAACATGCAAAAGTAGATCGACACCAATTCACGTTTACAAACGTAGCTACACCGTCATCACACCTCTTTTTATTACTTGATTGATCCTGACGATAGGTATTAAAGTCCCGTAGTGATACTCAACAATCGTTCTGTAAATCAGCTAACCAAGATTCTTGAGTTGTGATGACACAATGATTACAATACATGTGTAGTCTGTCATCGAGTCGTGGTTGACTATGCTCACCACTACAGGAAGACTACGTGCCAGTTAACCGATAAGATCCCCGCAAGCCAAATATCAGAAAGCAGTAGATGGCTTTAGTTGAGATGTATTTGTCAGCGATCTCGTGGTATCAAAAGGATACCGAGAGCGTGCCAGGTTACAAGTGTGGTTACTGAGCGTAACCGAATTCGTGCAAGGTCACAATCAGTGAAAGAATGTATGTGTTTTGGTACAGTTAAACAAACAAGTATGGTCAAACAATCACTGGTACAATTGGTTATAATAATAATTGTTTCCATCACAACAATCGCGTTCTCTTGATAAAAGTAGGCCACTATATATGTTTTGGCTATGTGAGAATTTTAGTAGTTGAGATCATTAGTCGATTCAAGCTAGACCACCATGGAAAACCTAGAAGCACTGGACGGCCGTTTCGTCCAATTGTTGGACTCCTCAGCGGTGCGCATCCACGATCCCGTCTTACTCAACCCACTTTTCCATGGGCAAGACAGCACAAACACTCTCTGGTGGTTATGATTGTTATGTCACAAATGACGTCTATAATAATTTCTATGTTGTTGATTGCTTCATATCCGTTTCCACATGCGAACAGTTTAAGTCGTTTCTTGAGCAGATAAGTGAATTTTTATGTAGAGAAGCAATCAAATTAAAGAAATGAATAACCGATTCGGAAGAAATAAGGACCATATTGCCTGATGTATGTAAAGAAGAGTCTTTGGTAGAAATGTCAACAAGTTGCAATATCATTCATCAAACTCTAGTTGTAGGATAGGATTTCAAACAAGCCATATTTAAGGTTTACTTTGATGCAACAGAAAACCTTTGACAAGTAGAGTGTTTGACGTGACAACGGTTTATGATTATTTCAAGAAAATTCAGCTACTTACGGCTTGCAGAGTGCAACAAGACTGGTATAGCTTCTCAGCTCTATGAATAGACTACTTTGGATCGTTTATAGTCAATAAAGGATGTTCATTGGAAGAAATGTATGAATGTGCATCTAATTATTTGCAAACATGAAAATTACATATTGAAATGACGTTCGGTTTGAATACTGAGTCATTTATAACGGCCGTGTTACGTTTTATGGAAGGAAGAAGCAGGAAGCCCCATAGAAATTTACAGTAAGGACAGTCTCCGAACTAAGGAAATTTGTGCAACAATGGAATTAGCAGAGGATAAAAAAATGAATTGTTAACGAGGCAGATTTAGTGGCATTTCAACGCGCCTCATCTAGACACAGAGTGGAGTTTGGGAAAGAATAATTAGATCTATACGCCGACTGTTATTAATAATTCACAGGGAACAGACTTTGACCGATGAGACCTTAAGCAATTATTTGGTCGAAACTGAAATTATGTTAACCGATGTCAGATATCCACGTACAATAACTTAAAACGTTGCATTAGCTTCCTAAACTACCAAATTTCCAAAATAATCTAGTAACCCGAGAAATCGTAATCAATACCACTTCTTTCTTTTGGAAACGGTTGTAGTAATGTTTCATTCTTACTTGTCAAAATCTCTACAATCTTCTTTAATTTTCTTTACTTATCGGGTGCATAAAGATCTAAACCAAATGACAGATGTTACAATGTTAATTTTAAAGCCAATATTTTTATCAACAAGTCAATTACTATCATATTCATTCTTACTAAATAGTACTGTACAAATGTATGATTTCGCCCAGATTGAAATCTCATTATTTCAATTCACCATGAACTGATTAAGTCACGTTTCAGCATGATGCAGCACAATGAATTTTTTCGACGTCTGATGAGAACAGACAAAACGGGTCTAATACCTCTACTTGTGCATCAACAGGTGCAAGGATTTCGACAAGGTGTGGCATGAACGTTTAATGCTGAAATTAAAACCCAACGATTTAGAAACCTTTGCGTCTCAATGACTTGACTCGTATCTGAAAGGACCAGTTACAATAACTAGGGTAAATTCAGAAACTCCTGAGTCTTTTCATCTATTATCAAAAGCAGTGGAACAGCTCCTTCAAAAGTGTAGATTTGTGGTACTTGAAATACGAAAAGCCTTTCTTTTGTGTTGTAGATTTTAAAAGTGTTCATCTATATTTCCATCATTAGGAAAATCTACTACAAATAAATTTATAGAGCTATTACCCGTATGCATACTGGATTTTGCAGGAAAAGATAGTATTTTTAGTATGAAAAATTAAATTTTAATTGTGGAGTTACTAAATAATTTTTTATCTGACTTGATTCAACCTCACAGCCCAAGATATGAGCAAATACACTTTCAGTGTCTCTTGATAAAGTTAGAGAAATGGCACCACAAATATGAATATAATGAGTCGAACTTTCTTTCTTACGCCTGTTACCCCTCGTCGAGAAGCATAGGCCGCCCACCAGTACATTCCATCCAACCCCATCTTGAGAAATCCTTTTCACCTCCTACCAGTTGTTATTCATCCTTCTCATATTTACTTCTATTTCTCGACGTAATGTTTTCTTTGGTCTTCCTCTTTTCCGCTTCCTTTTGAGATTCCAAGTTAGGGCTTGCCTCATCGTACAGTTTGATTATTTTCGTATTATATGTCCTACCCATTTCCTAATTTTCACTGATTTCTTCTCTCCCGCAGAAGGCTGTTGCTGATGGTATCCGGCCAATGGATGTTGAGTATCTTGCGTAGATAACTATTTATTAATACTTGTACCTCCTTAATGATGGTTGTAGTAGTTCTTCACATTTAAGATCCGTACAGCAGAACTGTCTTCTACGTAGACAGGTCATGTAACATGGATGCATTTTCTTTACTGATACACGGTCAACCAACAATGAAGCTTAGCTCATGTTTCTGTAACTTATCTGAACATGTGCAAGACGGAGGGACCAACGACTCCACAGTGGTCAAAACTTTATTACAGTAATAATAATAATAATAATAATAATAATAATAATAATAATTTATTCTCATATGCTTCATTTATCCTAAGTCATAACTTCCGGTTACATAACAAATCAATAAAAGCTTGCAAGATGTTGCCATTATTATTTATTAAGTAAATAATAGTGATGCTTCTGATTATTTTATATTCATCCTGCTTAAACTTGAACAACAAGTAAGTGATCCAACAAAAAAGATGAGCATGCGCCACAAATTCAGTCCTGATATGGATGAACAAATGCCAAGGGGTTCAAACTCCAGCTTCGTTGTGTGATAACTTGTGATCTTTGTGCCCTGTTCATTGTAGAACGCAACGATACCGCCAATTAGAGGTCAGTGAATTATCGGTCGGACCAGTGAAGCATAAAACCCGTACGAGTAGTCTCGAGTCCTTATCGTTCCTGCTTTCCGCCTAGCCCAGCCAGTTAAGTTCAGAACACCAATCTCATCCTCTGCGATATGAATCATTTATTTCAACCATACAGTCAGAGAGACCACAACGTACCATAAAATATGAAACAACATTTGTACAAGAATTAGCCAAATGTGGCTGTGAATAAGGGAGGTAGTAATTAATAAACAATGCATTATTCAAGAATGGTAAGACGTATAATAATAGTTCATAGATCAAAATAAAGCTCATAATAAGAGGGGCATGAATATTTATACTTTAGCTACTTAACAATTATACGAAAAAAATATTTGCATATTATTTGTCCATAAATCGATCCCAAACGTTACCATCGTTCATTCTCATCGGGACATAACACAGTGATATACACGGTTCGCTGAAATGCTACGTAAAGTAACGCCATGCAACCAGATGCGCTAACGATTCACCAACAATATCACATTTCGAACTGCCACCTGAAACCTCCACTTAATCAATGCTTATAAATGCCAAGTAATGCACTTTCAATTGCTCTCCATGAAATGGTTATAACATCCATATCACGTTAGATGTTCTACGTTTAACTGTGTTTGTCTTTCCATGTTTCTGTATACTTAAAATACTTTTACTCAGGATGAGTTTTTTATGCAGAAAGAGCGTTTTGAACTGTCCAGTACAGATATGTGGTCCATATTTGTAAGTGATTGACATTATGCATTTTTCTACTGAAGTCGTCGCTTAAACTGGGAATACAGACGACTTCAGCCATCTCGTTGTGCCACGCCTTCGCAACTAAGGCAATACAATACTGTGTTAGTTTCAACATCGGTACTGACCATTTCAACTCAGTCTTGTTTCCTCAAAACACAGACTTCATAAATGGCCATCACACCAAGCGAAAAATAAAGTGTCGTGTTTTGTGTTTCGCCGATTATGAATATAGATATTCATGATTTAATAAATTCATTGGAAAGTGGTGACATATGACCAACATTGTGTGAATCAATTCCTGGAATTCCTATTTCAAATGGAAAACGGCCCGTGACATCGACGCTAATGAACAATTGTTTATCTACATCATTATGCGACATAGATGATGCTTGATGATTACAACGTATGAAGAACAAGGCCTCCCAAGGGACTGAAATGATTTTATATGGCACTATATAGCTGAGAATAACTTGCTGAAATTTGAATATCATGTTATTTCAATATAAATCAAGAACGAGTTATTCTCAGGTCATACAAATTCTTCTCAATAGTCGCAAAATGCTATTACTACAACTGTAATTGGTAAAATACACTAAAAGTCTTTCTTCGTGTTGCTTTGATAGAAAAACTTGCGGAATGCAAATTATCCGAAAAGGTCAAGAGTAGGAAATAGACCAAACAACTTTCAGCTCAAACCCAATATATAGCTACATATAATCAGTGTACAGAGAATAAAAATAATAACAAAATATAATGAGTTCTAGATCATTTGAATGAAGCAGAAGGCATGCAGTCACCTAACAGACTAAGTACAATAAGTGTTAAGGAATCAGAACAATGTCGTTTTAGTTTATTTATGTCCCTGTACGAAGATGCGAGAGGATGCCTTCACTTGAGTTTCACTGGATGGTTGCTTGCTGGAGTTTCCTCTCAGTTTTAAATTCGTCATTCACCAACTTGGGCAATCTGTGTCGATTGTTGAGGTTTACTTCAGTTACGGGAATCGTGCAGCCTCTTAGACTGAGTTACAGTCACACTTCTCGGTTCATATCTTAATTGGATTGTATCTTCATGGTATTTGAGAAGTGCGTTTGCTTCGGTGACAAGTGTGACGTTAGTAAAGAAACGCGTTAGTTAGAATAAGTTGGAGAAACAAGTGGTAACCGCTGCTTGGTGATTTGTCCTACTCACTGTGATACTTCGATGATCCTACGAGTCCTACCGTCGTCTACGCTTTAGCATGTTTTGATTCTTTTTTTATGTTTGATGTTATTCCAGCTACGTCTTTTGCGATTTCTGAATTGTGATTAATTCTTTGAGGCAATTATTATTGCCATTTATTGTTTCACTTTATTTGTTCTTGAGCATTCTCTACCAATGTTTCTTCTGGCTTCATTTAAATTCACAAACGAAACTAAGTGAATGAAATATCAAGAAGGTTGATCATCTTGAACAAATGTTTAGGTAAACGTCAATGTTTATCTTGCTAGAGTGGCATCTGTGTTCCAAAAAGAGCAAAGGAGATTGGTAGGAAGAAAGTTTTCATTCTATTATGATTCTGCTCAAATCATGGTACTGTGTTTTTTTTCTCGCTAAAACATCATAGAAATAACACTTCACCTCGAACGGAGATTCTTAGATCCGAAATTCATACTATTCACCGGAGTCAGGTTGAGATTAAAATAAGCAGCAAATATTTGGTCACTGAAGACAATTTAACACTAATTACTTGAGTCTGCGATTGCTAAAAATAGGGCAAATCTGTATACCAGGATAGGCAAGTTTTCAATCGCTGTCCGAATGTTACTATATTTTGAAGTTATTCCCGATGTTCTTATATTTATGTTCCTTTTCAAAGAAACGGTGAACTTGATTGTGAAGACATATTATAATGATTTATGTGAAAGCTTTTTTATTAAGTCAACAACGATCCTAATTTTGAAGGGAACATTTGGTCTTCGCACAAAAATTGGAATTCATATATTAAGTACACGGATGACGACATAGATGGGATCCTGATTAGTTCTAGTTAATCCGCAACTCATCCCGAACCGTGTGGCTCCCAACTTGGTTCTTTCATGCCTCAACAAATTAGGTGTTCAGATGTTTTTGATACTGCCGAGTCAAGAATTGGCTTCATCAAACTTGTTAAACCACTTCAGTCATTATATCTTCGAAAAAATGGAAAATGTAAAGAGAGAAGTACAGCTATTTATGCAAAGTTGACAAACTGTCTCAAGAAGGGTTATTCTTAACATGACCATGATTGTTTACCGGACAACTTGTCAGTGGTGTTAACACAAACTGAAAATATCAATATCAACAGCACATGACTATAAATGTTTTTGCCAAACGTACCCAGTTACTATAATATATTCCAGGAACTCAAAAAAGTGTTTACCATTTATATATTTATCCAGTAATATTTTGAATAAGCTTCAGATTAGAACATATAATAGCTAACTTTTGGACGGCGAATTACTGTGAGCTACTAAATAGGAAATTTTCATCTTGTACCGATTTTTTTAAGTGTATGGGTTACACTCGATCAATGTTTCAATTGCTTTTTCTAAACTCCTTCACCGGAAGTCGTTTGGCGCAGTCGTTGTTAATGACGCTTTCGTGTCTTTCAAGTCTAATAATGGTGTAAATCTTGGTTGGTAGTTATTTTAACTTTGGTATGTTAATAAAATATTTGATGATGTGTCTTGATGCTATTTTTTGCTTAAGCGTGCACAGACCTTTTCAGTAGATTCATTTGCAAATATTTCGGTCACTTTCTATTTCAGATCTTTATTATTGTATGGATAAAGTGCATTCACATGCTCTATACTCTCATTCTGATATCAATAAATTATCTCCATTAGATGTTGATATGACCGTCATAAACAATTCAGATTCTGATACGAGCGGCGTTTTACTGGACACATGGTCTGTAAAACACTCCAGTGATTTAGTTTCAACTACAAATGATTTGGTTTCTTTGGCATGGCTTCAAAAGAGAGATATTTTGCAGATAGCTCCGTTAGATGGAGAAGAGGACGGGAGTGATTCCGTTAGTTCGGCGGTCGCCGGACAACCGGAAGATGACGATAATTTCGAGACCACTCCTGTCTTGCACATGGATTCGTTGGAGCCTGTTGTCAACCGTTCACCTCCACTAATACCTGTATCACAGTTCTCAATTCTAGACAAATGTGTCCGACGACCTGCTTCCGTTTCTGGAGATCAGCTCTCTCATAGCGAACAATCGCGTTTCTCAACAAACCCTACTGTTGCTCTTGGCACCCATGGTCTTACAAAACCGAATTATAGCTATACGCACCTTATATTTATGGCAATTGAGTCTACTCCACAAAAATGCATGACTGTTAATCAAATTTACAACTGGTGTGAATCGAATTTCCCATTCTATAAACATGCTGGTGTTGGATGGAAAAATTCTCTTAGACATAATCTTTCGATCAATAAGTCTTTCAAGCGCCTACCTCGTGATAGCCGTGTAAGTTGAAGTCCTTTTATCGTGTTTGGTTTTAGGACTATACGAGATTTACCCATAAGCTTGTTTTCTTCCCTTACACAGAATGAACCTAATATTTTGAACTGTCGTAGCCTCGATATGCTGTGCTCTCAGAAACAGGAGCATGAGGATCTTGATGATGATGAGGTGATAGAGATTGTCATACGCACAACAAATGCACCTTTTGTATCACTAATATTTCCTGACGCACCCGTGTTACTCGTGTCGTATCGTATTAATTGTCAAAATTTATGTAATTGCTTGTTGTGTACACAATTAACTATTTCTGTTGCTTACTTCTCATCTCTTCTTCCGTCTCTTTCTATCTTCATATAGGGCCCCGGTCGAGGTGCTTTCTGGACAGTTGAACCCCGTGAGCGCGCATCTTTGCTAGACGCTATTAAAAGAAATCCGTGGAACTTCGCCAATGTGACTGCGATGGGATGTCACTTATCTGATTGTTCTAACAACGTTACTTCCGCATCTGCATATCCAGTTAGACGTTTTGGTCTTGCACATAGCGCACCTAGTCACCTTTTACGAGCCGAGGGATTGGGAAAAGATAAACTTGGGTCAACCCCACACATCCGTTTATTGTATACTAGCGATGGTCAAGTCTTGGCAACTTATGATGCTTCATTTGTTGATCCGTCAAAATTTGAATACGATATTACTGCCAGTAAGGAGAATGCTGCAACCTTGTCTTCTGATGTTCCTTTATCCGATCACAGATATTGGACTTCACCATCTGGAGACACTGCCAGCACTGATGGTGCGACGGCTGAGGTTGAATGGCCAGCCGAAGAAGAGGAGAAGTATTTGGATACTTTACGCTTATTAAACGAAGGAGAAGAAACACTTACTAAATCACAATCAACTATAACAGAACCCTCAGATGAGAGTTCAGTAAGGTAATTTCCCTTGAAATTTATCCTGTATATGGCTTGGAAGTTCTGGTTTATCCACCATTTATTTGAGATTTTGTTAGTGAGGGTTTAGCTTCAGCTAGCACTGCTCCAAGGGACGAAATCGCTTTATCAAAGATCTTAAAACAGGATCTTGACCAACTGTAAGGTTGGTTGTTGATTAATTTATTATAAAAATCCATGTCAGCTGCATAACTGTCAGTTTCAACCGTTTTTCCTGGCATGTCACTTGTTCTCCTTGATGTTTATAGATGCATCAGGTTAGTTGTATTTACCAGCTTAATATTTAGGGAGACGTAGCTGCTTGCTTCCGTTATACCTTTACTTAAAATCACTGTTAACTTGTGGACGTCAAAGCCTAATTGGTTAGATTTCAACCTTACAAGAAACCTTCACTTCCTAACTTCAGTCAGTATTTCCTAAATACAATCTAACACGATTATAATCACGATTTCCAGAGATTCGTAGGAATGCCAAAGTTCTTGGTTTATTGATTTTCATGCCACGACGTGTTTTGGGTAGGGTGCAAATCACTCACTAGACGAGTGATAAACATGTGGGGATTGTTAAACATCATCTCAGTCCGTGTACACCAAGGATATATAAATGTTATGCAGTATATGAGGACATTATCATATCAGAAAGTAAGCTGTAAACGTGTTGTACACTCGGCACGCTGGATTTATTAAGTTCTTAGTAATGGAGTGAACAGTTTGTCTAGTACTTGGTGATTGTCTGCCTAAAACAATCTTGGACTGGAGTTGAACATCTTGATAGACCTCGTACTTACAATATAATCACAAGTATAGATAAACAAATAGTTACATTACGAACCTTTATTTTTAAGGACTGGAACTACATTCGTAAATCGTAATCAGAGTAACTAATATTTATGATGATTTCTCTGTGAAATTAGCAAGATGGTCATTTTATTGTTATTCAAATCATTGGTTTATAACATACTATGGTAATTTGTCCGACTGAACATCTCATAAAATATCAAGTTAATTGGATGTCATTGATAAGTCTATTGAGAATGAACCTTACTAGTTTTAAAATCTCTGTCAAGGAAAGTCGACCATATTTAGCTCGGTTTCGGGAAAGTATTGTTTTTCAGTGAGTTTTGTCCTACAAATGGGGCTTGTAATTTTACAATTACTGTTCTTCTTGTTTTGCCATTTTAATGAACATTTTCATCCACAATCTTTTTTGTGTATAGTAAAACGAAGTCCGAAGCTTTGGAAAGTAAGTCTCTTCCAGCCTTATCTTGTTTCATGTCTTATTTAATACCCAGTTTTTTTCATATCACTATATGATTGTGAAAGGGTTTAAATATAGGGTAATGCTGGAAAATTGTCTAATATTTGCATATTCTTGGCTACACTTTACCCAAGTAGTTTCATGTTTTCGTGTAGTGTTTTTAAATTTGACGTATCGTGCAATACAACTGTAACAACGACAACAACAACAACAAAAAATACCAACTTGATCCATGTCTGATCATTCTTATCTCTCATCACTTCCTCAAGCTAGCACCATGGCAACTTCAAATAATGGACTAGTTAGCACGGCTCATTCATTTCGACTGATCCATGTTGTTTACTGTGATCCTGATTGAGTCGTCCAATGTCTGTTATTTGGAGCCCGTTTATTTCACACTTCAGTCAGTCATCAGCAACATAAAACTTCGTACGTACATACATCGGTTTTAGTTGCCATACCACATTGGCACAGAGATACAGTTGTCGATTCAAATCCCATAGTGGTAGTATAATATGGTGAAATAAATTTGGAAAGAGGAAAAAAGGGCATAAAAATCAAAAAAGATTAGAATTTGGGAGAACACAGTGCATGCAACTGCGCCATTGCAAACGATTTTGAGCCATGTTATTCAAGATCTCTAACCATCGGTTGCTATCGTCTCGCGGATCTCAGTCAGATAGTCTACACTTACCAACATGGTTCAGTCCAGTAGTCAATGACTTCATGGATTTGTGTCATGTTTTGGTCTGGCCGCCCCTAGCTTTCTTCCAACCTACTCCTACACCATAAAATATCGCATGTCGGGGCAGTCGGTGGTTAAGTACACGTAACAGATGTTCCAGCCATCTCAACTGGTTAATTTTCACTACTTCAATTGATTTGCCATCCTTACCTAGTATCCGTATCTTAACAACTCAATTACCTACTTGGTGGTCCAAGGATACGAGCAATCTTTCGAGGACATTTATGATCGAATACTCGCAGCCTACGAATATCCTCTACTCTTACTGGCCATGTTTCACTGCCATAAAGTAGAACGGAACGAACTGCCGCGCAGTATACACATACTCTGGTTGATAGAAGGATATCTCGCCTACGCCATAAATGACGCAAGTTGGCAAAAGCTAGTCGGGCCTTCTGTATCTGTACTGAGAATTCGTCACGCCAGACCACAAAGGTTGATGAGACTCCTAAGATAAGTGGTCGACCCGCCCAACTACTTCACTCCTTATCATTAGTACAGGTCGGAAACCAGCCTGGTTTTCTCTAGTCTGCTCTTCACGAGATTTATTTGGGCGTCGAAGGATTATTGAAGCTAATATTTTAAACACTATATTAATCAAACTGATTCCTCTTTGATTGCCATAAGTGAACTTTTGTCCTTCCTTGTCGACCAGTCAAATGGAATTGTGTCCCGTTCCCAGATTCTACCTAAGACCTCAGTCAATCTCACTGCTAATATTAGACCACCATCCTTAAGAATCTCAGGTTTAAACATGTCAGGGCCTGCTACTCTCCGTCGCTTCACATTTCTTATAGCTTTTTCAAGTTCGTAAAGAGTTGGAGGACTTACATCGACTTGCCATTTAGGTCGGCTGGAGATCGTTGGAAACCGAAGTGTGACTGAAGGCCAGTTGAACTGATCCCTAAAGTGTTCTTCATATCGATCCAATCTCCTGGATTGAGAGTGAATAATATGTCCATTTTTTCCCCAGATAGTTCCGCTAACAGTTGGATTCCTAATAACGGGTTCCTTGACAATTCTGAAAAGTTGTCTGCTGTAGCTTATTGCTGCTGCCTTTTCCATCTCTCTGTTGCTTTCGCTACCCACCACTGTTCGCGATCATTGCGTAGGCTTCTCATCAGTTTGCACTTAAACTGACTCCGCTCTTCGTCATGTGTCAGAGCCAGGTGGGATGAGTTTCCGAGTATCTATCAGTGTGGTAGATGCTGCTGAGATCCAATATTTCCTCCCAAACCTTATGGTTTACCTTACTAGCAGATATCTCTGCTGTCTCCACATCTTTTCGGATATCATTCCATGCTGCCTGGAGGTGGACATCACCTACATGGCTGCCTAACCGTTTTCCTAGTTGTTCCTGAAATATACTCTTAGTTTGACTGTCATTAAGCAGGACCCTGAGAGGTTTCCTTGCAGCGTCTTTCCTACATCCATTAAGACGCAGTAAGATACAACCACTTATGAAGAAAGTAAAAGAGAGTTACAGCAGGATCGCCACTGGCTTCTATTCTGAGCCATATCTGATAACGTCTCTAGCCACTGTGTAGCACCACCTCTCGGACTCCAGCCAGGGAGTCGTGAAGGGCCAACACAAGCCAGCCCTTTGCGGCCTTCATGCCACGACACCATGACATATACTGACCACCTCTCCGCTTTTCTAACCACTCTCAGAGTCGGCAAATAATGCTCGATGTAAAATTTTCTGAGACGACATTCATATAACATGTCCAAGCCACCGAAGTTGGTATTTCAAGATGGTGACACCAATTGCATGGTGTTGCCAGTGGACGTCATCAATCCTTTGGAGACAACGATAATCACACACAGAGAATCGTCTAACATCCTCAACTCGGAGAGGCCAGGTTTCACAAGCATAGAGCTAACCTGCTCACACCGACGCGTTGTAGATCCAACCTTTTACAGCCAGACTAACATCACGAAGGCGCCAAAGGTGGCCCAGATTAACACAAGTCGCTCTGGCTTTCACTATACGTGCATTGGTCTCATCACTTATGTCACCACCAGCACTTATGCAGCTACCTAGATAGATACACGAACTTCTCGACTACTTCTATCTGCTCACCATCCAGAGTGTGTACAGAATTAGAATCCTGCCCGTCTTGTAGAAGTACTTTGCACTTCGAAGGTGCAAAGTACACACCATACTAACGGACACTGATAGCCAACTAATTAAGTGCAGATTGCATGCCTTGGGCATTATCGCATAGTATTATTTATTTATTTATTTCATTACATAAATATTTGTACAAAAGGGTACCAAATATATGTGCGCCACACCATATTTGTGTGTGCTGTGATACTGCCCGCGTGCCCAGACCGAAACAGGTGGCTTTCCTAGGGGGCCAAACCCCGAGACTCTAACCTAAAGGTCTGGTCTACAAGGCAGTGGAGCGTCGTAAAGAGATGCAGTCCCATGGTAGCCGGTGACCGACGGTTAATTCATACGCCATTTGTTCCTGCAGGATACTGGAGCCCGTGTGCACCATTGGTTTGGAATCCGGTTAAAGCGCCGGACATTCGCTTTTCGTCCTCTCAATTTCGTAAACGACACCCTCGCACGAGAAGGCAGTGAGTAGGACTTCCCTGGCAGAGGCTATAAGACAATATCGTCCGCATACTCAAGGTCGAGAAGTCTTTTTTCTGGCAACAGATTCACGCCGCCATTACTTACATCCATCAGAGCTGTTTCCAGAATGTCATCGATGGCAAAGTTGAAGAGGAATGGTGAGATTGGGCAACGCTGCCTAACCCCACTGCTCGAATGGAACAATGGAGAAAGGTGGTTGTATGCCCTCACTCTGCCTGAGGTGTTTTTATATAGGGCTTTTAGGATGTTAATAAACTTCTCAGGCACACCCTTCTTCAATAGACAATCCCAGAGAACAGTCCTGTCCAACGAATCGAAGGCAGCCCTGATGTCAAGAAACACTACGATTGTTGACCTTTGATAAGTATGACGGTGTGCTGACATTTGGCGGAGGGTGAATATATGGTCAATATATCCTCGACCAGAACGGAAACCAATTTGCTCCTCGCGAGCCAACCATTCTCAAGTTTTGATCAACCTACGAAGTATGACGGAAGTCAATAGCTTGGACGCAATCGGAAGTAGACTTATCCCCCAATAGTTGTTACAGGAACGACGTGAACCCTTTTTAAAGATAGGGACAACAATCAACTCATTCCATGACGTTGGTACACTCTCTAGCTACCAAACCTTTCTAAACAACGTCACCAGTTCCTTAGTCAGAAGGATTTGAATGTAACCGACTTGGTCTCGTGTACTGTTACGCGTATGAGGCTGATGTCACTTCCCGGCTGCCCACACCATGGAATGGTATTTCTTGAGGAACCTCATAAGGAAATCGGATTAGTGTTAGTCTTAACGACCTGGGAGTGTGATCACATAGCCCGAGGGACAACTGTTCGAGGCCGGTCGCGCACGGCCCTTAACGTGTTAGCTCCAGTCTTCAAAAGACCTTACCCCTGGAGACGGAAATCGTGAGGTAAGGTGATGTGTGATCGGTCACGCATGATCTTTTTGTGGTACGTCTTTTACTTGGTAGCTCCGTTCTTCAAAAAGCCTTAATGCTGTAGACGAAAATTCGTCAGTTAAGGTTAGGTTTGTCGTTTCTAGGGGCGACCTTTTCTAACACCTTCCTTCCTTGTGAGAAGTCAGAATCGTAGCAGATACCGATTGTCCGAGGGGAATACCTTACTGCTATCACACTCCTCTCCAGTTAGCAGTACGACTTCGCCTTTAGACTTAGAGTTGCTGCTTTTAGTCTTACCGTTCTCCAAATGACCTGCCTGGTATGGTAGAACCTGCAGGAATATATGTTCCAGCCAATATAGGTCGGTCGGGTCATCACAATAAGCCAGCCCGACCACCACATCAAATTAGCAGCTACGGCCAGGTTTCACACTCTTAAAGTAGTACAGACCGTGCTGGTGCAGGTTATATCCACTCTCTACTGTATCCAATCGGTCTGTTTTTGGGTTTCATTATTCACAAGAATTAATAAGAATTTAGCAGTGAGTGAGAACGTCAGCTTATCAAATTACTTCATTTCATATGATCGAGATACAACTACACAAAGAATATTTTATATTAGAAGGAAACCTCGTAAAAACATTGTGATATTATCACTGAATATGCACATAGGGATGCGTTTTGTTAGTCTCTTCCTGAAACAGGTCAGTACTCTGAATCAATTGAAAAATAGCCAAAGAATAGGTAAGGTCTTTACTCATTCTCTGTGATAGTTACACTAACGACCGTCTCGATAATTCTAAACTGTTGTCTATTGTAGTAAGTATTTTTTGCTTGTTATCTTCACCTATAACAGTGTATTTAAATTAGGCGTATTTCTTCCCTATAGGCTTTATCGGTACTCATATTTTGGATGATGCGAAACTGGTCACTAAACAAAAAAGAAAATCACGCTTGTTACCAACCCGTATAAGTAAGTTTGTATATGTGAATTCAGGTTGCAAACGCTTCTGTGCGCAATTCAAGTTCATTCATTTATGACTGCATGGTACTTTTGACGATAATAAATTCAGTGCTACACACTATAGTTGCAACACAACTCAGTTTGCCGTGTTTCATGAATTTGACTTTTGGTTAGGAAGAATAATCGTGAATTGCCCTGGAGTTTGGGAACTTTATATCTCTCAAGATCATTTTAAAAAATCTATATTCATGTTGCTGCGAATAAGAGATTACTTATACTTCTCACCCATAATATAATTTTCTCAACTTGTCCAACTTAATAATTAGGCGATTTTTAACTGTAAAATTAACCAGAAGGAAACACCGTGTGTTTTATTCAAACAGAACGTAGATTAGGGCTTTTAAATGTTAGGTAAAGGTTAATTACAGTTAACATTTAGTTGATCCATCAGGTTCTTTCATATTCTTTAACCATGCTTTACTTGATGAAATGCTGACATTACTGTAGTGGAACTTGAGTAAAATCTTAGTTTAATATTTATTCTAAGTTTTATCAATGAATAATAAAGTCTTTAAAGTTCCAAGAACTCTCTTAGGTTTTATATGGATCTTCGTATAAAAAGGGATTTTATTTGTGAAATATATTGCTTGTGTTTTTTTGACTTGATAATCATTATGTTACATGTGTCTTCCATAGGCAAGTGTAATGAGTGTAAAGAAAATACATCTGGTTGTGAATCCTGCCTGGCTAAGCGTTATGAGGTCCTAAATAGCAATTACGTTCGTTCGGCGCTCAAAGAATATGATCTTGATATTGGTAACATGCTGGACTGTGATCAGGAACCGGGGCCCGCTGGTGGACCACTTGTTAAGACAACGACTACTAGGATTTCTAAGTCAGCTTCACCAGTTGCCGAGGAAAATGAAGGTGATATAGATTCATGTGACAAAAAACCAGCCAACCCTGAAACATTAATTTATTCGTCAGATGAAGTTTACGTCACACCACCCCCGTACATTGACCATGAATACTCTCATTGCCAAGCCCAACTGCGCCGACCTGAAGAAAATCAGCTTGTAAATAAATTTAACGACAACTACTATACAGGTAGACTGTCAGAATTAATGAACCTCTATCCGCTTCTCAAAGCTTTTGTGGATTCCATAGTTCTAGAAACAGATGATAATTATGAAACAGATGAATTTGATGACGGCTTCAGTTCATCAGGAAATGATATATACAGTGAGGAGGATTTTGATGGGGGAAACCATGAATTAAAGGACTCGGGTAGTCAGGATCTTTGTGATTGCGAATATACTTTTTGCAAACGGAGCTCTCGTCGCCGGCATCTGGTTTCACCGTACTTTGAAGCTCGCAAGACACGTCCATTTAGAATTTCATCTCGTAGTGTTAAGCAGCGTAAGGGAACGAGATCAATGAAATTATCTTCATTAAACAGTTGTCCCACTCGAAGATCCAAACGAGTTATAAAGGCTCCTCGCCGTCCATATGATGACATTGAGAAGTCTCAATACTATAATTATGAATTAGATGATGAGTCAAGAATGTTGATTTTTGATGATAGGGAAGGGAATTTTAGTTCCAGTGCTCGATCTAATATGATGGAACGTTACAGTCGCCATTCGCCTAATAGTCAGTCAGATATTGATTCAGAAAGTGCTGAGAAATCTGTGGATATTGAGAATGGTCGATATCGGTATCATAATCATTACCGATCATTAAAACGCGCTCGTCAACCTATTTCAAGTACACAAACACACTTAGATAACATCGTTGATCGTTCGCCTCCTAATTTGGAGGACTATGATTTTAGTTCTGATCAAGAAGAAAGTTATTTATGTGCTGCTTCCACATTACAAGTAAGCAAAAACAGGATGACCTTAAGCTCATCGCATCAACTTAACAAACGATCTCAAACAAAAAAGCAGGAGACACATCTTGATGTCGCTGGTGGTTGGACTTCTATGAAGTGGTCCGTTGGGCGGGAAATAGATGAACCTTCAATTAATGGTGTAAAGTTAGGGAGAAGTCACAACGGTTTTCCTAATGATGAACATGTGGTTCAAAGGGAATTAAGTGATAAAATTCAAACCTATAAAGAGACAACAGAGGAGCCTGTTTTAAAACGCAAGTTAGTTTATGTTATAAATATCATTAGTGATTTTGTTATAATTCGTATTTAATATTCTAAATCCCTAGTTTTTTAAGTGAGTATATATCTGTTTCAAGTCAGTCATATTGTATAGAATCTCAAATAATTAGTTTCTAATATCACAAAAATGGCAACTAATCAGTCAACGGCAATGTAGAACCAGGCACATATATGCTTAAGTCTAAGTAAAGAAGATTTCATATAAGGACACGATACACGAAAAAAGAATTGGTACGTACAAAGAAAGATATGAATTAATTTTAATCTCATAGTTTGAGGGAAGACAGAGTGTATACACCTACACAGTTGTGATAGATTCTGAGCCATATCACCCAGAGTCTCCAACCATTGGTTACGAGAGTCATGCGGGTTCCAACCAAGTAGTCTGCATCTACCAACATGGCTCAGACTAGAAGTTAATGATTTCATAGACCGATGTCAAGTTTTGGTTTGGCCGCCCTCAACTTTCTTCCAACCATCCCCAACACCAGCCAGCAATGTGCATCGTGGTAATTGGTGTTCAGGCATACGTAACACGTGACCCAAACATATCAGTCGATAAAGATTCACAACCTCATCAACTGATTTACCAACATTCCCTAATACCCTGCGTCTAACCTCACTATTATGTACTCGGTGATCCCAGAAGATAAGAGCAATATTTCTAAGGTATCTGTGGTCGAATACTGGTAGCTCACGAGTATCTTCTACTCTTAATGGCCACGTTTCGCAGCTGTAAAGTAGAACAGAACGAACTGCCGCGCAATATACTCGTCCCTTAATTAATAGACGGGTATCTCACCTTCGATATAGTGGCTTTTTGAATTCGTGCAGAGACTACATCAGACACCAACCCATTAGGACTGACCAGACTTCGAAGATAAGTGGACTTGTGGGCGCGCCCAATTACTTCGCTTCCTATCCTAAGTTTAGGTGTTGATACAGACTAGTCCTAAAGCAACAATTTGCATTCAGATGGGATTTAACGCATCCTAATATTGTTGGCCAGTGCTACCAAAAGAATGCATTTATTAGTGTTTTCAAAAAACAAGACTACGTATTCTAAGTCGATAAGTGAACCTCCTGGAAGGAGATCGATGTCCGAAAATTCAGACGACGAGAACGTTAGTATGTCTATGATGAAGTTGAACAAAACAGAGATAGTGGACAGCCTTGACGGATACCACTTGAGGTTAAAAAATCAGATGACAGTTCACCTTAAGGTTCGACTCGATTAGTCGTGGTTGAGTAAAGAGCTCTCACAAAGTTTTTGTACTTCTGAGGTACACAGGATGATTTAGACCCTTTATATATTTGGTCGATCAGTGATTGCGATTAGTCAGATGGGATTACATCCCATTCCCTAGTTAAAATATTAGTCAACCTAATCGCCCCATCCTTAGAGACCTCTGCAGTGAATCCATTGGAATCCGCTATTCTTCCTCGTTTCAGATTAGTTATAACTTTTTAAACTTAAACTAGAGTTGGTAGAAAACATATCAATGTTATGTCCAGGCTGTTTAGGAATGATGGGTAGCTATAGAGTAGCTGAAGGTCAAATGAACTGCTCCCTAGTGTTCTGACCATCGCTATAAACGAGCAGATAAGAGTGACCTCTTTTGCTGAAACTCTCGCGTACACTTGATTTTTTAATTCTGGTTTGTTTTATTAGTCCGAAAAGAGCTGTTTTGTGCTACCTACAGCCGCTGTCTTTTCCATCTTGTTTGCTTCCGTTGCCCACCGCTACTCACGATCGTCCCGTAGACTTTTGGTTAACCTACATCTGATATGTTTTCGCTCGTCATGTTACTAGCATTTCGGTAAAACTACGAGATTTTGTGTCGCGGAAATCAACTGGTTTTTCATGACCCTTTAGTTCAAATCACTAACAGATGTCCCTGCTATTTCAACAGCTGTTCATATAGCTTCCAAAGCGTTATCTCGGTCATCCTCGTTTTCGGAATTACCGTACCGTGACTTCAGTCGTTCCTGGAATTCACCTTCAGCTTTCTCGTCACTGAGTTCAACTCTAATGGGTATTTTTAATGTGGCTTTTCTACTTCCAGTAAGGCTCAAGCGAATGCGTGCTCATATTAGAGCATGGTCAGAGTCCAAACATGTATCCCAGAACCAGCGATAATCTTCTACCGAGCTTCTCCAAAGATGACTAATGGCAATATTGTATATTTGAGTCTGTCGTTGGTCTGGTGCAAAAGTTCGCCATTTTAGACGATGTCTCTCCTTATGTTTCAAATCAGTGCTTGCTAAAAATAAGCGAATGTCTGAACATAGTTGCAACAGACAGTCACCAATACCTGTTCACTGAACCGGAATAGCGAAATACCCACTTAAATACCTTCTTCCTTGGTTTAAGCTACCTAATGTGCACTATTTCTGAGTGTTTAGGTTTTTGAAGTAGTTCAGAAAGCTTTCTGTAAAATTCATCTTTTGCGTCATCCGGGTTGCAGGCAGAAAGACCAAAAAGCAACGACATGTGGCCCTATCCTTCCGAGTTCCTACGGAGTTGTTTAGCCAAACACCACATAGTCAACTGGTAATAGTGACCCATTGTAATAAGGCTTGTTCTACCCTCATACTTAGTACTATGCCTACACTTGCCAGTCCGAGAGAACTTACCATTTGGTCGCCAGATGAATGGAGGGCGTATCTCGTCGGCTCCGTTTCAGCGAGGTGAGGTCAGGTGAATTGAACACACTAGGGTTCTGTATGTGTGTTTCGGAGACAGCATACAACAATCGTATGCGATTCCTAGTCAAGGAGGTCTGCTGACCGATTTGACATAGGATACGTACATTGGAGACTTCAATGTGTACTTTGAAGCGAGGTTTCAGTAGACTTGAGATAGTGTTTCGCACATAAGTGCGAAGTTTTGGATGTGCACCGCCGCTGGAGTCACGTACTGGGACGAGACGCCCGTCCAGATTTCCAAAGGTGACAAAACTTAGGTCGGTTCATGATCTCATGTCGCTGTTAAACTTGTGAGTTTTTCTCTTTTTTGAACATGTGCTTTATCTACGGGTGGATTATTGGAAAACTTACTGTTAGCAATGTAATGTGCTTTTTACTAATTAGTTGTAAGTAATGTTATATGTTCCAGTCATCAATGCTGAAAGTTGCAATGTGGTCACCAATTTTAGTTGCTTAACAATAAAGTTGCGTCCATACCTTGCAATATCGAGTGAAATTTTACTTTTTTTATTTATTTGTATTAGTAAACAGACGGCTGTTGATGCAGCACGATTACTGCTGGGAATCAGTCAAATCCAAAATCTCAGACAGAAATCTGAGTGCTTGAATCTGGACACTAGTGTAGCTAGTTCAACATTGGATTTCAAAAGAACATCCATCTCCGGTACAGATAATGCCACTTCTGAATCTATGATATTACAGGAAGTGCCGGCCACTCTGATCTAAAAATTTGTCTTTTCGTTCCCTTCTTTGAACATGTTATATATATCAGTGAATTTGAATAACTCGTTGATTTCAGGGTTACCCATTCTAGTCTCATTCGCTCAACGCGAATATTTCAACCCATGACCTGATTCACCTCAAACTGCAATATTAGTTTCGCTTCCATTTTTTCATATAATTTTTCTGTTACAACACGTACGTTACTTTGTTTATTCTAATCACTGCGCCTATTGACAGAGTGTTAATTTTCTTATAGATTTTTCTGCATCAGGTTCACGGCATAAATTATCATGTTGTTTTTGTCTTATACTTGTCTATCATGCAAAATAATTTGTAGCACCCGCATTTGTATTTTATCAAAGTTTTTCAATTTACATGAACCAAACTTCTGTGCAGTATTAACAATGTGTTTGGAGTCTTCTCCTAACTTTTTCTCCTTGCTGAAACGAAAATCCCTCCACATCTTAAAATTAGTGCAATTTCTGAATTCGATGTGGTTATTTTCAAAACACGCAAGGAAAGTTTGTTTTTTTACTGTAATAATCATAATGTGTTGTACATTCAACAGTATTGCATGTAGATGTTATTTGTGTACTTTTCATTTTCACTTGATTTACTGTTCTTCCGGTTATTTTTGGAAGTGCATTTTGTTGATATATTTGTTATTCATCTGTTATACTGGTTTGTATCCTTTTTCACATTATAAAAATCCATTTACTGGATTCTTTAGATGAAACTCTTTAGTTAAATACTTTGATCAGTGATTTTGAATCATCTGTCAATAACCTAATGTGCAGTATTATTTGTATAGTTTAAGAGAAGTTATCTATTTCATAATGGGTTTTTTTTAACTGAGAACTATGAGGGTTATACGTTTTATGTTAAAATTGTTTAAAAATACTTTGGGCATTAATAGAAAGAAACCAATAACATCTAGATAAAATATTCTTTTCTTGAAATTTGAATGAAGATCATCCAGTACTCATATTCCTTTAAACCTCGGACACGATTTGCAAATAATCTTGTGCTGACTTATCTCATGATATATATAAGTAAATTGCAGGTAAGTTAAGAAAATAGGTTTTGTCCCGAAATTAAGTGAAATTTGCTGGGCTAGACGAAGACTAAGAAAGAAAATTAGATAACAGTCGAAAAGCTGTGGGAAATGTAGTTAGGTGATTCCCGACTCAGTATTTGAATATAAGTTAGTCAGTAGCAACGCACAACTTGACGTGAGTGTGCAACTGGTTTTCAAGTCGTTGAACCTTTTGTCATCAGAGTATAAGGAAATAATACAAAAAAAGAACAATACTGAAAGCAATGAAAACGTCGAAATTATAGTTAGAAACGAGCAACGACAATTGATGGACAGAAATCGTTAACTAACTGAAGGCTTAGAAGAGGGACTTAAAATGAAGGCCAACATGTCACTGATCGATTTGACTCATGCTATCACTGACCGACTATTCATTGCGATTGTGTGGGCCCTGACCAAAGAGTTTGGGCCTACTGACATGGCGCAGACCGATGATCAGTGATTTCACGGGCTAGTGCCACGTCTCAGTTCGTTGATCCCCAGTCTGTTAATCTACTTGTATGCCAGCTGACATTGTACGTGATGGTTTGAAGAATCTAGATGTGTTCGCTCCAAATCTAAACGTCATATTTCTAGGAAAACAATACTACGTCGCTGAATAGTCAGATTTAGAAATCAGAACCATGAGTGTATATTTGAATTATTTTACAAATGTATTATAGAAATATTATCAACATATGTTATAAAAATGAGGATCAATTTGCTTCTCTACTCCACAGTTTATAAGTTAGGTCGTGAGAACAGGTTGCAATGTATTTATTGTCTGGTGAAATATCTGCATAAACAACTTTACTGTTATGTCCTTCGAGGGTTTTGATAGGTGTCCAGATAGGATGACCCCAAATTTTGGTTGTTTTATCAAACGAACTGGTAACAATGTAGTTGCAGTTGCGTGCTGTGAATAGGACAAAAGTAGAGAGCATTATATTCGGCTTTAGATTGTAATAACTTTTCTCAAAAATCGCAACTCAACAAGTTAAAACGGTAATGGAACTGAATACTATCGACAATCTTGTGATAGCAAGTAGAGTTTATCCTAGTGCATAAACTTGTGAGACGTTAGTGAACTGCATTCTTATCGATCTAGTCAAAAACAAATATTTCCAGTTTCATCCATAAATAATTTCACATATAAATAGCAATGTGTTGGGGAAGATAGATCCCCAAACTCATATTTTTAAAATTTTATCGCGTCGATCAACTTATTGATTAAATGTTTAAATATTTGTATTGGGGTCAATTGATGAACTGATCGATTAAATGTTTGTATAGCAGTCAGTTGATGAACCTACCAATTAGATGTGCAAATAGGTCAATTGATGAACTATCGATTAAATGTGCGAATAGGTCAATTTATGAACTCATTGATTAGTGTTTAAAAATTTTCTATGACAATATCGATTGTAAATATTGTATAAATACGCTTGAGTTGTGTGTTTGACTTGTTATCTGCTGTGTGTCTGCAGAATACACTTCTACACCTTACCCAGACTTCTTGATCGAGTTAGCAGAGTTGGGGGACAAAGAACCAGAATAGCTATTGAGCCGCTGAATCACTGATCCTTCGTTCGTTGAGTAAGACGCATCAGTAATAGCATTCAAGCGAATAACACAAGGGTCAGGAAAAAGTGAGTGAAAAGCTTTTTCAAACTATAATTACGCGACCTAGTATTGGTAATGTGATAGGGAAATCAATTTGATTAAATAAATTCATACCTACGAAATGCTCATCCTATAATTATCTGGAAGTTAGGTAGCAATACTGCCAGAAATTGCTCTGAAGTAATTAACTTACATTCGAAGCGCACGCTGCTTACAACACTTGTGTGAGCTGGTATTACATAGATTGCTTGTTGTTGTCGTAAATCCCAAATACGAACAGTGTTATCTGCACTAGAAGTGGCTGCATGATAACCATTATCAGCTACATCTGCACCCAGCAACTCTTCAAGGTGACCTTCTAGAAACATAATGCAACGGCCTGTTCGTAAGTCCCAAACACGAGCATATCCATCTAAACCAGTGGTTAGAGCTAAGGAGCCATCAGGATGGAAAACTACATCATATACCGGCTTAGAATGACCTTCCTGATGTAAAATTTCTTCACAAGCCTCTAAATCCCATAAGCGCCACGAGTGGTCGAAGCACGTAGTTGCTAGGAAGCGTCCAGAAGGGTGGAAAGCTAAGCGGGATACTCGATGAGGCGCGTGACCTTCAATATCGGCCAGAGGTTCTTCATTATCTAAACTCCATAGTTTAACGCTTCCGTCCTGAAATACAAAGATGATATAGTTTTACAAGCAAAGTTTAAGAAAATATTTTGTGCAATATCTATAGGACAACTCTTGTAGAATACATCAGTAATTCTTCAGTTAGTCCTGTCCATGATAAGGAACAAAAGGCACATTAATCTGTTATTGGTCAGTGACTACCGGCTACCGTCGGACTGCACCAACTGACGTTGCTCAACTGCCTTGTGGATCAGACGTTTAGGTCTAAAGGCTCTGGGTGTGGTCACATTGTGTGGCGCATATGTATTCGGTGCCCCTTTGTGCCAATATTTATGTGTTCAAATAAATAATACCAATGATAGCAACGGTGACGGTAAAGATCAGTTCTACGAGAGACTGCAATCGATCTTGAGTGCTGTTAGAGTTCAAGATCGATTGCAGTCTCTAACCAATGGTTGGAGACTCTAGGTGACATGGCTCAGAATCGATCACAATGGCGTAGGTGTGTACACTCTCTGTCCTCCCTTAAACTAAGAGATTAAAATCGCTTCATATCTTTCTTTCCACGAACTAATTCTATATTCCGGTACTGTATCCTTATATGCAATCTTTCTCCCATATATCACCACCTTTAACCTAACCACTCCTATGAATCCGGTGTTCGTCTTGCTGTGCTAATGAGGTATGGCAACCTGGACCGATGCATATATGTGCCTGGTCCTACGTTGTAGCTGATTGACTGCAATCGATCACAGGAAAAGGCTCCAAAAGAAGGAAATATGATACAACAAAGAAACTGGAAGGGAAATGCAGTAAATCAAAGGGATCCGTCAAGGATAAAAAGGAAAGCCAATCATTGAAATTCAAGAACAGTATAACAGATGGGTTGAAACATTCGAGGAGCTCTTGAACAAGCCACTTCCATTGAAACCACCAGACATCGAAGCAGCATGCACAGACCTTCCTAAAGATGTCACTCCACCAATGATCGAATAAATCAGCATGGTCACCAGACAAACCAAGAGTGCGAAAGCAGCATAAGGAGACACTATACCAACTGAAGCACTAGAGTCAGACATGAAAGGAACTGCAGAGACTATCCACGTTCTGTCCAGGAAGATTTGGGAGGAAGGACGAGCGCCAATGACAGACTGAAAAGACGGATACGTCGCCAAGGTACCGAAGAGAGGGAATCCTAATAAATGTGAGAACTATACAGGCATTACACTACTATCGGTACCAGGAAACGTTTTCAACAGTGTTTCCGAACCGAATGAAGGATTCATTAGACGCCCAGCTTCGAGATCAACAGACAAGGTTCTGTACAGACCAAATCACAACACTACGGATCATCGTTGAACAATCAATTGAATGGAAATCGTCACTATACATTAGCTTTCTTGATTATGAGAAAACATTTGAGTGTGGATAAGAGAACATTATGGAAACTTCTTCGACACTATGGAGTAGCTGAGAAATTCGTCAACATCAAACGAAATTCATACGACTGACTCCACTGCAAAGTGGTGTATGAAAGGCAGCTGATAGGTGCATTTCAAGTGAGGACCAGAGAAAGACAAGGCTGCCTAATCTCTTCCTTTCTCTTTCTTCTGGTGGTTGACTGGATTATGAAGGCCTCTACATCTGATGGGAATCACGGAATATAATGAATAGGTTGGATGCAGCTAGACGATTTGGACTTCACAGTTGACCTAGCTCTTTTATTCCATATACACCAACGAATACAGGTCAAGATAACCAGTGTAGCAGAAGTCTCTGAAGCAGGAGGCCTCAACATACACAAGGGCTGAAGCAACATCCTCAAATACAACACGAAGAACATCAACCCAGTCATGTTTGGTGGAGAAACTCTGAAAGAGGTGGAACGTTCCACGTACCTGGACAGCACCACCAATGAACAAGGATGATCCGATACAAATGTTAGGCGGGGATCGGCAAAACAAGGGTCACATTCATACAGTTGAAGAACATATGGAACTCAAAACAACTATCAACCAATGTCAAAGTCGGAATCTTCAATACGAACGTCAAAATAGCTCTGCTGTACGGAGTTGAGGTTTGGAGAACTACCACAACCATCATCAAAAAGGTACAAGTATTTATAAATAATTGTCTACGTAAGATACTGAATGTTCGTTGGCCGTATACTATCAGCAACATCCTGATGTGGGTGAGAATAAACCAGCTCCCAGTTGAAGAGGAAATTAAGAAAAGACACTAGAGTTGAACAGGACATAAATTAAGGAAATCATCAAACTGCATCGAGGCAAGTGCTAACTTGGAATCCTGAAGGGAAAAGGAAGAGAAAAACACCAAAGAACACACTGCGCTGAGGATCTGAAGTTGACATGAATAGGATGAATAGTAACTTGAAAAGATTGCTCAGGATAGAGTTGGATGGAGAATGGTAGTGAGCGGCCTATTTCCCTCCACGGTGGGTAACAGGTGTAAGTAATCTAATTTTTTGAATCGAAAAGAAGCTAAGATATTGAAAAACATGAATTAACATAAGTCGAATATGACATGAAATATATAACTTTTAATAATAGACTCTGAGATAATCTTTTATCGTAAACATTGTTTGTATAGGATCCTCATTACAAATCGGTTTTCCATACATTTTCTCTTGGAAAAAACACAATATAATAGACACAAAAATATAAATAACATACTTGAGCTGAACTGGCAAGTGCTAATTGTTGTTCCGACTGGAGACCAGCTTGAGGATGCCAAACAATAGCACAAGTTGGTGCAGTATGTCCACGTAAATTCATAACTAAATTACAATCAGGAATAGACCATAAACGACATAGACCACTCCAAGAAGATGTAGCCAATTGTTTACCATCAGGTGAAAAGCGACACATACTTAATGGTCGAATATCTCCGACTTGACTGCATAGTAAATTTGTATTCTACATTGTAAATTTCAGAAAAAAGTACTTCTGAATAAAAAATATTACTTTTCAAGATTTTGAATAAATGATGAGTCCTAAAATATACGAGTTGCCATTCAAATTTGAAATGCTTACACCTTCATGGTAATATTAAGAGCTAATGAAAACGTTTTCAGTCTTAAAACATTCATTATAATTAGTATATTACCATAAAAGCAAATGATAAACAATAAATTGGTTTGAGTTACATGCACTGATCCACCGACTACATTGACAGAAAAGACTGTCGGTACGTAAACAAACCATTAGTCCAGGTAAAGATACAACTAGGTAATAGTATTTCACACTGCTTATTTGAATTCAAATTACAAAATCTTAAATTTATAGGTCGGTTAGCATAGAAATAGTGAATAATAAAGCTCCTAGTTTAACATAACATAACTAATTTTGCGCAATGATACTTAAATGTTAAGTTTTTAGATAATCACATGTAAGTTGGTAGGTAAAAATCTAATCATTAGTTAGATTCTATCATTTTATCACTAAACTAAATATTATGCAGGATGTAGAAGAAAATATGACATTGGTCAATAACGATTCACATTACATGTAATTGCAGATTTTGATAGAATTAGGTCCAATGGATATTAAGCATTCAATCTTATGTATGTTCAGTGAAAATTAGACACTTTTAAGTAGTACGTGGTCAAGTGGTAACGACATTCTTTATAAATAATGAAAATTAAAATAGGCATACACCAAAGAAACTTCATACACACAAAAAACATCATTATCTCATTTTTAAATTATTGACAAAACGTTATATAAACAAACTTACTCGCAAAACCTTATGATATTCTTGAAGTTTAGCTTTGCGTTGAGGTGCTGGAACATTATTGAAATAATTCCTAGCTCTATCAAGTCGAACTTTAGCTCGGGTTAAAGAAAATTCACTAATCCATAGACGAGCTTCTGCAAGAGTATTCGGACCTTGATGGTACCATACTGTAGTATCCTATGAAAGAACAATATTTGATTGTGCAATATTTGCGAAAAATGAATGCTAGAGAGTCAACAAAAAAAATTACTATGCACAAACAATATAGGTAAATAGAAATAGTGAAAACCATGAACATATAAGTACTTCAGCACAGTAGTGTACACTCTGGTCTTCGTTTAGGAAGCAAAATAAATACCAAATTAGTACGGACATATTTTAAAGTATAGTTAGAAAATAAGTTATTGCTATATATTACACTTAAACTGAATTATAATGTATAACACATAATTAATTTAGTTTGAGTAGACAAGTAGTATCTCTAGGTCAATGCACTTAAACACAAATCAAGTGAATTGTGTGGAGCATATATATTCGGTGCCCCTTTGTACCAATATTTATGTGTTCAAATAAATAAGTAATTTGGGATTGAAAGTACTTAATGGTCACCTACCAAAGTACTACAATATCTATGGTCTACGTGCTTGACGGCAAAGTGTTTAGAAACTATCGTGAATAAATGGTTAGTACGAAATTCAGTTCTACTTATACGATTTGACCCGAACAAATATTGAAATGTAAGCATACAGTAAAATCCTACTGCATGTAGACTGATGAATAATATAATGATTGTAAAATGTCATAGAAAGTATACATAATATCACACCAAAGTTGTGGTATACATTTTAGAAATTCAGTGGCATAAATACTTTCAAACTTACATCTCCGACAGTTTCAGTAGAAATATTTTCACCAAATCGATTAACAGATATACCAGTCCCAGTCGATGATTTTACAGCATCCGTTAAAGTTGGTCTTTGAGCTGGACCACCGCTCACTGCGAGAATCATCCGTAGTCTTTCTCTTCGGTCTGCTCCATCTTCACCAAATAAACCTATACATATTGTGAAGAAATTTATCGCAGAATGTAGGTGCAGTTTATGAGTTATACTATTTAACTAAAAAATTATTCTAATAAAAAATTTAAATGACGAAAAATTTATTATCTTGTACTGTTGTCTATGAAACAGTAGTTCCAACATATCAAATACGTAAGTTTCTCATTTTCGAATTATACATTTAATTTTCTACATTAAAGATTCTCACTGTAAAAATTAGAACACATATACGCGAACAATCATGTTTTCAATTAAATTATCATCCAGCTTTAGTCCAACATACAGTAACGGCAACAGCGATAGTAAAAAAGTATCGATTTATATTTCCCACCTATTATATGCAGTTGTACAATCTATTTCATTGTGATTACTGACTCCCACAGTGGGCTGTGGGAGAGAACAAACCCGCTTCCAGTTGAAGAGGAAATTAAGAAAATACACTGGAGTTGAATAGGACAAACACTAAGAAAATCATCAAACTGTATCACGAGACAAGTGCAAACTTGGAATCCCGAAGGGAAAAGGGGAACACCAAGGAATATACTACATCAGGAATTGGAGACAGATATCTAAAGAATGGATAGCAATTGGAAACAACTGGAAAGGATTGCTCACGACGGAGTTCGATGGAGAATCTTAGTGGGCAGTCTATGCTCCTTCTAAGGTAACAGGCGTAAGTAAAAATTGTTGGGTTGAATATTTTTAATGTTTGATTGTTATTATAAAATGATATAAAGAAACAAAGACAACAAACAAATCTGGACTTACAGACAGGTTCACCAAGTTGGCGAAGATAAGCTCTCACTTCAGAGTCTTCTGTAGATACTTGTATTAAACGAGCCTGCAATTGGGGTTAGAACAATATTGTCAGACAAAAATATGAGCAATACACAGTGATGTAAGTAAAATAAGAACAAATTTCTAAAACAAATAGATAGATTATTGAACAATCCGGTTAAGCATCTGTATAAGATTAGTGATTAAAATGGTGAGGTATTCAGATATCATTGTTATGACTCTCAATATACTTCTTCAGATAATAATTAATCTGTTACTAATTTACAAGCTCAATGGACTGTCTAACCGTAATTACAGTTTTAATACACAAACAATGGTGAAAATGTAATTATATTAATTTGAAGTATATTGTTTTCAAAAAAATGAAATGATTTTGTAAATTAAAGTATGAATACTATGCTATTTCTACTGAATGACTTTATAAATATAATGATCCCAATCCCAAATAAATGTTACATCCAATGATCATTCTCCACATTAACATTAACAACAACTAACTAAATATTTCTCAACATAAGAAACAATCCGATTTCTTAAGGATTTGAGTTCAAGTTTATGTGCGCTATTTATGTGTAGAACAAATTCTCATTTCAGCTGATACTGGTAAAAGTTTCTGAAAATAAGATATTCCTCTACAATACTGAGATGTGAAATAAATTAACATTAATCAGCTGACGTGGCACGATGTAAATGGGAAAAAGATTTATTTGACAAAGAGAATACTTAAAAAGCAAATGTAAAAACAAGGATGAACACATAAACTATATATATATATATATATATATGATTTATGAGATACAAAGTGTTTTATAAAAGGGGTAGTATTTATTAAAAATAATGCGACGTTTAGTACTAGTGTTGCAAAAGTATTAAAACAAAATTATAATAATAATTGTTAATTCAACTTACCTTTTTACGTAGTTCCAATTGATTTAACGCTTCTTGAGCATTTTTATCCACTTCATCCAAAGGTAAAATACCTAATGTGGAAAACACAAAGAAAATATAAACAGCACTTGATGTAATAGACGGACTGGTGGTAGCAGCGGAAATCACGAGGGACATTTTGTCTATATGTACCAGCATCTCAGTATAGGTAATTCACATCAAAACAAAAAACTCTCTTAGGTGGAGTTTCGATTTCTGAGCTGGGTGGTTTAGTCGTGAAGCTTTCATTGTTCTTCTGCACAAAATCATCAGCACAAACTTCAAGAAGTGAAGTTTTCGAATTTCTTTACATATGACTCGTAGTTTGTCCTGCTCAGAGAACAAAACTCCACCTAAATCATCCACCTGAGCTACAAATCACCATCATCACAAAAAATCCGGTTTTTCGCCTTAAGTGTTTACACCTTATCACTTAGGTGTAGAAGCCACCTGCTTGTACAATGGGTTGATGTTTGAATTTACCAGTTATATTTATTTGCGTCTTCCCATTGTTGTTTAGGACTGAATGAACATCAACTCTGGGATGCAGGTACATCCAGCTGATGGGTCCCAAGTAGGACGAGACGCGCGTTTTGGATTCCACTGCTAGCCATAATCAATCTTTGCTTACATGATCATATATTTCTAAAATATCCTACATACATAAACTGCAGTGACAATTTTACTGTTTCCCATATAAAAGTAGTTTGTTCTCCAGCTTGAGTCTCCTAGATTCGATGTGTATAGCTTTGACAAGGAAATCAGATTTCACAGGTTACGTGTAGAATCGTTTGCTTCTCATAACAAAAAATACAAGAGGGTTTTGATTTATTAAAATGGTTCATTTAAAATTATATGAAAAGGAATAAATAAAAATGCAGAGTAAAACTAAGAAGTTATACGACTTCCCTTTAAACCAGATAAATTGTAAAAATCAATAAGAATATCAAGACATACTAGTGAACAACAGTAATTAGTATTTAACCACATTTCTGAGTATATCAAAGCTTTAGAGAAGTTCAACTGAGAAAACAGAATTTATGGATGTATGTTCAGTTCGACTGTATGCATATTATTAATAAAATCTAGTGAGGATAAAAATAAACACAATAATGTAATATACTGTGTAACTAAGGTTTGATTATAGATCTTAATAAAGACAATGATCTGAAATTCAGAATCATTTATTATTATTCTTTCACCATTACCCACTAATGACGGATAAAAATACCAAATTTATAAAGTTTATCTTACATTTATACGAACAGATGACAAACTTTAAAACAAGTGACTAAAATTCTTTCCAGTTGATTTTATACGAATTTATTTTAAGAAATGAAGTATTTCGATAGAGCGATGAGAAGACGGAGTTGATCTGATCTGAGTGCCCTATCGAAATTTATAAAAGGGACTAATTGCTTTAAAATAAAGTATTGCAATAAATTTACACATGAACAAGTCATCTACAATAAATATGGAACATTAGCTTAGTTGATAAACCATTCAACTTTTAACAATTACGTGGAATGTTCAAAACCCGCTTCGATTTAATAGGTTAAAGCAGTCCTTTAGTACGAGTAAATCTTACATCGAAAATCTGATATAAAGCCATTTACATGGAAGTATACTTAAAAGATAGGTTATTTTCCTAAGAACAATCATCAGGCATTAGATCACGTTAATCTATCACTCATAATATTACAAGTAATACATTTTGTAATCTGTACGATTGATTATTTTTAGTGTTTAATAAGTTTACTAGATGAACGCAACATCACTTATAATCAATATAAAATCAGTTTTTATCAAGACAAACGCAAATATAATGAATTTGTTACTGATAAGAAACACAGTAATAATTATTTTTAATATTGTTATTTTCAAGTATTAATAATCACCGTGAAAGTAGTATTTATAGTGCACTTAAATATAAATAATTGAAGATATGATTTAATAGTTGAATACGATACATATGACCTATGCACAAGAAAGAAAAACCAGCGAATCAACGAATAGCATCACCAATAACAAATAACAGCAAACAATCATGAACACACATACAAACAGAGTAGGTACAGTTTTCAGTATACATCGTTTGTATATCTTAACACTTTTTTTAAAACAGTCGGAACACATCAAGTGTCAGGAATACACCTAAACTAATCAATGAGGTAGGCAAAGAAAACAAGTAAGGAATATATATATATATATGTGACTGACCTACCATCTTTGTTTGCATTTGCTGCTGTATGAGCCTCTCGCAACCTATGCAAATCGGCCAATGTAGTCATTAGGATAGATGAGATTCAAAGAATTTGATGACTGGAGCGACAATAAGAATGCTGAAATAGCAACAAAAATTATATCAAATTAATTATTAGCTAACGAAGAAATAAGAGAAAATAAGTGAACAAGGTGACCAATATTTCAGCTAATACGCACAATGAAAACGCACACTTACTGAATATATCACTTATTTTGTCGGAATACTTTGTGATGGTTTGTCTAATTCAAAAAAAGTTTTCTTATTAATTCCAATGAAACACTGACTAAAACTGGTGTGAGTCAAACAATTTCTTTCGTCTTAGTTTTGAAATAGCAGATAGTAACATTGATTACAAGATATTTAAATTCTGTGGCAACCAGGATGCCATTTGGTCGACAAGTCAGAATGTAATGTTTAAGTTAATAAGGGTAAAGCTTGAGGATTATCGACTATCAATAGTACTTATTAAGTAGTACGAAACTGTTATAAAATCCAAACACTGAGGAGAAAAGCACATCTACTGAAACATAATTATTCTAAAATACCTTACGACAGTTGTGAAACGAAATCAGTTAATTACTATCCTTAGCATTCAGTAAATTGGAACGAACAGCACTAGAAGCAAGTAAAATTTATCTATCATATTATTAAACAACTCAAATAGGTAGAACAAATTAAGTTATGGTTATGGATCGATTACCATTGATCTAACAGTGTAAGCGCGGATAACATCATATACGTATTACTTTAGACTGAGGTTTAAAATATAATCATGTAATGTAATAAGCGAAATACAGCATCAACATGAGATTTCTCATAGTAAGATAAAGTTCGTGCACACTGTAATAAAATACACATTAGACATTACTGCGCAATATATATATACTTAGACTTATACTAATCATGAAAATAATCCATTTCTTTAAAATCACTACAATGATCTTAAATGATATACAACACAATTGAGAGAGTTATGAAGCATTTAAAGTACAACTGGTTGAAGATGTGTTCCTCGTTCACTACAGGACAATCAAAATTTTTTGTCACGGAAATGAAATGCACAAGAGGAATTAAATGAACTGATATCAAAGACCACTATGAGTAAAACCATGGTAGCATGATAATAAGATAAATAAAAGGGGTGAATAACTAGTGGGACACAGTCTGAAAGCAGCAATGAGCACAAGAATGTACCATTGTATAAAGTTGCACGTATTTCAGTTGCATAAAGCAATCTTTACTTAGTGGACTTTCTTTGAAGGTAAACAGTAAGTAGGTAAACTTCGAATCAATTTATGCAAGAACCTATACTGATCATCTAATACCACCTTGGAATATAATTTAAGACAAACGCACAAAAGACTAAAGAGACCATCAGTACTATCAGGGGATTCAAAATAGTGGTGGCCATGAAAGACTTTGTGAGAAAGAGAATGGGATACTTGTGTTGAAGTTGCAACATTCTTTCCCCACGTTTCTATTATGAATTATTAATTTTATTATGTAGGGAGCGAAAACAAAACTCTTCAGAAATTTTATCAGTTATCGCTGTTTTGCTAGGACTATTTGGAGGAGAAAAGTTAAATCGGTCACCCAAAACCGCATCAGTTACTAAAAAGAAATGGTTTCAAGAAGACACAACATGTTTTATGTACATAAAAAGACATTTCCAACTATTCCGAAAATTGATATACTCCATAGAACTCGTTGGTTAGAAAATTAGTATTCAACTATTAGGGACCAACTTGAAATTCATTTTCACCTCTTAGGTCCCAAACAGAATACATGTTTCTAAATCTAATATACAAGCCAGTAATTGATTGCTTGCTTACACTGAGATTACCATTGTAAGCTGATGTGTAAAAAATTTAAATACGAGGGACGGGAAATTGTAATTTGAAAGCAATTTATATTTTGATAAGTAAACCGTTTTAAAGGCTTTCTAGTACTTTATTAGACGGTATGCTGAGTTCCATTGGCCTAACACGATCAGCGGAAAATCAGTGTTTTCATGGGAAGATATCCCATCTCAATTGTAATGTTGAATCATAACTAAAAAGTTATTGTAACATTATAAAATAACACTATGAATTCACAAACCGACAGCACTATCACTCAGTTACTTTGCAAACTATTAAACTGAATAACATAATACACTAATTCGTCAGACTGATTAAAATTGGTTGAGGAAGGTTTACCTAGTATATAAAGAGTTTTCAGATGAGCAAAAGATAGAAAGTGAGATAGTAGCAATAATTTCACAGACTGGCTCAGCGAATGAACTGCTCACTCCTTATTACACAAATCAAGATAAAATGTCGATTTTATCAGTTGTAATCATTAACCCAATACAAGTGATAAAGTTAACTTGACATAACTTAAATAGTACCATTATTATTACATTGGGCATTGGTTATAAAACAGGATCCTTTCAAAATCGATATATGTACTGATCTCATGAAAGTACCCAACGAACTAATGATATTTATAACTATTTCTTTTTTAAAGGTCCAGGGGGGGGATAAATCAAGAAGACAAAACTTTCATTTCGCACACATATAATCTACGTGTTAGCTTCTGATCTTTGTGGTTCAAATTGATTCATATTGCAACATATTTTGTCTAAACAAGAAAAGAATGAACGTAAGGAAAAAAGAATCTATTTAATAGGGTTATATCCTTTGATTTAGTTGCAAAGTAATGATCACTAATCTAGATAAAATGAGCTATCAGGATTTCTTCACAAGTGACTATAACAGACTGTCTAATTGATAGGACAATGATGTTCAGTGTCCTTCAAATAAATTATGAGAGCATGAAAATATACAAACAGACAAATGTTAATTATTTAAACGAAATTAATAAAGATAATACCACTTTACCATACATTAAGGTACAGTAGGAAATCCATAAAAATGTTCTACGATTAACCGTTATGTCATAAATCTTCAGGTAAAAATGTAAGTATATTTTAAATATTTCCTAATTAATGTAACAATAAATGACTTTAGGTAACATGATTTTTAGCATTCATAGTTTGCACGAGAAAAAACTAAACAAAACTATATATAAAACTCTGGTTTCTAACTATAACAGTTAAATCAATTAAAAGCATCAGACTAAGATAAGTAAACGACAAAGAAGAATATTAAAGAAACACAACACACACACAAATACACACAATTAGGAAACAGAAAAAAAAGATAACCAACTTTTATTTTTATATTTACATCAGTTATTTATAGAGTCGAAAAAGTACATTTATGGTTGTAGAAACAAACAAATAATAATAGTAACAACATTAAAAAAGATGGTGTACAAAATAGATATATGTAGATATAATAAAATCAAATATACATTTATATCACATTTGAGCTCGCTAATATGTTGATTCAATGTATCAGACAAAAAAGAGAGAAGAATCTAACCATCCTCCCTCCCTTTAAAAAAAAACGAGAATGGAATGATCCAAATAATAAACTACATAGACAATTAAGAAAGAATGAGAATTATATTATAAACGTATATCACAATGTAGTAAACTAAAATTTTTTTAGAAAAATTAATCTATTCAGTGTTAAGAATAGGAATTGTACATAACTCAAAAGAATATATATGTAGTAGAAATTTGTAAATTGTTAACTTTTAAACTGCCGTGTAAAATTGTTTATCAAATGATCCAAATTCAGCTGTTCATAGTAAACGCAGAATTGAACATTGTGCAATTTGATGAAAACTTTTTACCGATGGATGATAATAACATTAAGTTATTTTATATTTGATTTGTGTGACAAGTATTTCTTCGTAAACAAAATAAAATAAATTACATTTTAATATTATAAGTTAATAATTAAAGTGAAAAATAATTATTATAACCATGATATAATTAATTAATAAACTTAATACAAAAAGAGAATTCAGCGAAGAAAATGTTCTTTTCGACGAAATCATTTACTTAAGCTGTACATTCGTATATAGAGTTATATGGAAAATGTATGTCTATAGGAAGGTAGAAAAAATTGCATCACCAAAATGGATTCGATGATAAATAACAAATGAGGTTACGTACTAATCAGAGGGTAAGGAAGAAAATCGTTTATGGGTCAGATAACAATCCAATTGACAAATATGAAGAAAAGCGACAAACACAAAGGTCATAATAATAAACTGAATAATAATCAAGAAAACTTGTATGAGGTAATAATAATAATAATAATAATAATAATAATAATAATAATAATAATAATAATAACTGATTAGAGTTTAAAATGCGAAAATTCGATAATAATCAAATAAAAGTGCAGGAAAAAAACGAATGTACAGCTTAAGTAAATGATTTCGTCGAAAAGAAAATTTTCTTCGCTTAATTCTCTTTTTCTCATTCAATGACATTATGGGTTATTTTAATTAAACTTAATACAATTTGCCATAATTTGATCTGATCATACTGTATTGAAGGGGAACACAGGTGAGGACAACCGAATTATATTTAGCACAACATTACATAGTTACTTGGTAAAATGAAAAAAAACTATACTTTCTAATTTGCGAAATGTTTAATAATTGTCTCGAACTTCATTGTTCTTGCATTTCCATACTAATTACTTTCTATACTCGTTTTTCCTTTCTTGATCTTCCCAATCTTCTGCTGCCAGACATTACATTCCTGACTCGCGTTATATACTACTTATGTCAATATAAGTAGCACGCATCACAATACTTCGCGTACAGTGATTATCAAAACTAGACAGTTGAGAACAGACAGAAATAGATGGAGTGAATAAAAATTGAAACTTATAAAACAATCATTGCAAGTTGACCACTTTGATCATTTAAACCATTAATTTACAATTGTAATACTTTCAAAATCATTACTGATTAGTCAACATTTAGGCCAATATGTCATACCAACTAGGATAGATGACTCGGAATATTAGGAAATGGATTTAAGTCAGCAAATAAATGTTTGGTTAATATTAGTTTCCCAAACAACGCTGAAGGGAGAATAAAATGGAGATTTAAAAGAAATATGTTACAAAATAAGTACTAATGAATGAAGCAAATGTAGGAGTTCTAAACTAAAAACCATTTTAATTTAGATCGGAGATATAAAAAATGGAAAACGGTAGTATGACGAACGTCTGGTGCAAAGCTTTTCTTGATTACATAAAAGTACATAGTAAAATAAAACAATTAAGCGTAATGAGTAGGAAATTTTTGATCTATTGGTTTTTACAAAGTTGGTAATAACAAGTAATGCATATTCACAGAGAGGATATATATAATTGAGGCTAGTCATTTCATATTCTAAATTGCGTCGTTCAACCATAATTTATTTTTATTTTACTCTCAAACGTAATTTATCATCTGCATCGAATTACCATGCATCCTAGTTTGGTAACAGATTTAAGCTATGTCAACAATAAGGAATGCATAAACAATCTGACTAAATATAATGATTGCTACTCAAGACTCAATTCACACAACAATTTTACTGCGTAACGAAACTATGGATTAAATTATATTCGAGTCCCAGAGGGCTTTTTTAAAACAATTCAAATCGAACAGAAGGCTAATCATTATGTTTGAGATAAGCATAGTTTACAGATTGATTTAAGCATATTAGGATAGGACTTAAATAGTTACTAGGTCTTGAAACTTACACAGTAGAGTATCGAACGGCCTAATAGGATGTTATAAATTGGGATCCTGGTGAGATGCATATTTCTTTCGGATAAGTCTTGCAAACTGAACGCTATATTCGTTTCCTAAGCTATTGTGTAACCCCCAAGCTAGAACTATACAGCGACCTGAACGAGAGAGAAGACGCAAAGTATGCGAGAAGTATTTTACTCCAAGGTTCATTTTAACACAGAAAATATAGGATTTTTATAATATTTTTAAATGTCCTTGGGTTGTTAGGAGATTCTGGAATGCTACTAAACATAGCAGCAGTATAGCAATCAGAACCTCTACATGTGACGTTTCACTTCCTTGATACTTTTGGCTAAAATTTTAAGTGAACGCTGATTGGATGAAACGCTTCTTAGTGTTTCCTGATCCTTGGTTATCTTTTGCAAGAAATTTTCTTGATCACTCCAACACTTTCCGCGTTAATCATCATCTAATTTCATATCGACACAAGACTATTTATATTAGTTTAATAGAAAAATTTTCTTGCATAACAAAAGATTCATTATGAGTGATTAGATAATGATTAATTAAGTATAGACTGTATTTTTGAGCTATCCAAAATAATTTGTAACGTTTTGAGGTGAACTGCCTTAGATAAATCGATTACTCAAATAAATATGTACATATTACATTTCTTATACTAATTACGATGTATATTATAATTTAAAAGTACAGGCTAAATAGTTTATCCTGTTTTTGAACTAAACATATGTCAACTATCCAACTCATTTTATTTCAATATAAGTTTATGTTAGTTGAAAAAAAAAATTAGAAGATTACGTGTAGTTTTTTTTGGTTTGTGTTATTAAGTTTTATTTGTTTGTGAATATCTTTTAGCAGTTAACTCAGTTACAAATCAATAGATTATTATGTTACGTATTCTTCATTTGACTGGGGGTTTTTATATTGAATTACATTAATACAATTTAACATACTAACAAAAAGTATAAAATACACTTACATAAAGAAAATACATTCCGACCTCTTATATTTACTGGAGAACGAGACATAGATCGTGCACCGAAAAACAATATAAGAAAATCTGACAGTAACAATATAATTACTAGAAATTGTAGTCGAGATGAAATGAGGAGAATATCTGCCTAAATAACAAATTTAGATAAATGAAAAATATAAATATTTGAACATTTACTGATAGAAATATATAAATGAAGAGAACTAACAAAAAATGAACACATTTAAAATATGCGATCATAAAAAAGATGATTAACACTAATGATCTGTAAGTCATTATAATTGTCGTTAACATAGCTCTCAGGTGGTTAGGGATTCCACACGACTGTCCTTCCCAAAGTTGGTATCCAGAATTATTGATACCTTAAAAAACTTATGAAAATCAGTCATTATCTTGAACTCTACTAGTCGTGAACATTCAGCAGAACTCCAGGAGTTGCATCTTTAGGCTAGTCACTAACGAGTAAATAAATTCAACCATGTCGAGCGTGAGATAGTCAACCACCTCAGGTAATAGATCAGGGTTGTGCAATGTCCTGAGTTGATTGAAGTTAGACATGTACACTATTGAATGCCGGTACAGTGGTCTAGAAGTTGAGCATTCGCACGCGAGACCGAAAGTCCTGGGTTCGACTTCCAGATGCAAGAATGTGGACGCACACTACTAAGCTCCATACTAGAAAAAACAGTCGTCCAGTTCTTTCAAATTTTCAATAGTAGTTTGGCTAAGATCGGTTATTAATTTAAACCACAATCCTCACAAATGCCCCCTATGCTGAAAAATATTTATTCAATCGTTACTAGAACAAATATTTTATGCACCTCTGATTTGCACCTTTATACCTAATTAGAAATAATATAGTTAATACTGTCACCACTCGTAATCCCCTACTACGATCGACGTTGAAGGTAGCTAGCTTTTTTTACCCGAAATTGCCACAAGTCTATAGCCACTTAATGGGAAGTCTTATTCCATGCTTTGGTGTAGAACAACCTAATTTGGACCAGTTACGACCTTCCATATTTATTGCTGAAGTTCCACCGTAAGTTCGCCTCTAAAATTGTATCGCGGACTTAAATAAATCACATTCCAGCAAACTACAGATTTTGCGTATGTATAGAAAACTGTATTTCTACACTACCTGTGTGCATCCTGATCATGATATTTTGTGCGCGAAACACGTTTTATGTTTATGTAGTCAACATGTAAGTCTTCGTAAATAGGTTGGTGTAAGTTAACTTATAGCTCCTAGATCAAGGTCAGCTAATAGTCCATCGGAAGGTGTACATTGAGACTAGTTCCAACTAAAAGTGGGTTAATAAAACCGCTTGCAACTTCACGAACTGTCCTGCTCACAAGTAATGAGTTTCAGTGAACTCTTAACAGGTTTATGAAGCTCAACAGTTGACTTGGACGACGTATGAGTACAACAGTGAAAACTAGTCCTCAATGTAGAAAATTTCATAGGCCACATAGCCTGATCAGAACTTGCTACTCAGTTAAAAGAAACAGATGCATTTTACAAATGTTAAAGATTGTCTTGAATCATCTAAGATGACAATAATCTTCATGTCAGTGAAACAATCTATAAAGCTAATGTTGACCAAATTAGAAATTTTCAAAGATAAAAAGCAAGTTGCCATATTGTGCAGATTGCAAGAAACACGTGGAAACCAATCTGTGGCGAGTGGAATAAACTTTTCCTATGTATCGAATGTGTTAATTATATCTGTATTTCTCATTAAACGCTTCATCAGTGAAGCGAGTATAGCAGACTAGATACTGTCATTCTAATCAACCAGAAAGATATGACCCTATGAAGATGGTTAACATCTTAATAACTTTGTGCAAAAACACTCTAGGTAGAGTGAAAGTATCCAAGCCGCCTCTCTCCATATTTCTAAACCAAGTAGGACTAAACAACGCTGCCGAATTTCTTCAATCACTTTTTAAAATTCTACGTCGATGATGTTTAGAAAACAGCTTGAATGAAGTGGTGAAAGCTTATAGATATTACCTGAAAAAGACTTGTCGACCTCAAGTAGGCTAATATAGTCCGAATCAAAAACATGCATAACATAAAGGTTTACTCACATCACACCAATTCTTAGGTTTATTCTTTCTCTAAATCTGAAATAATTCTCTACTCAAAATTGTCAAAAAAGAAAATAAGCCACGTAACAGTTAAAATGCAGGCAAATATTAGATTAACAAACCTTTTCCAAACGTGGTAAAAGATGGGGAGAAACATGAAACTCAGTCTGTATTCGTGTCCGACCATGACAACGGTTCGAGTCAAAAACATCAGTCCGTTTGGACCATTCAAGAAGACTAGTTATTGAGGATGTACTACCAATTAAGTTTGGTTCACAAGTCGGAGGTAACCTAGAATTTTCCGAAGTAAACACGAAAATATCATAGGTGTATATAACTGCATAGTATAAGTACATATAGACTTATTGTTCATCACAGACTGGTATCAGTTGGGAAACTATAAAAACCAGAGAATACTACATGGTTTTTTCGTCCTCCACTGTTAACTACCTATGACTTTTAAATAGTAAAGTAAAAATGGTACTTTTCAGAATCCAGTGATGGCCATCATTTTCAACTGCAAGTAATGCGCGAATTGATTATGACTTACTTCAAGAATTCTAAAAATATCACGCCGTGTAGATATATCTTTTACGCTCTCATGATCGCTTGATTCAAGCATATAGCTTTGTAAAATAAAACGCAACCGTAATAGAAAAATTTAACACTGAAATCTTGAATTTCATGAAAACCAAAAATCAGGATACATAAAATCACTATGGAAAAACATGCGATTTTCATATGAGTAAATTATTTCATTTACGAAAACAATTGCATGAAATATGTAGGTAATCAGTAGCACTTTTAGATACCTGTGATTTAACCGGAAAATTAAAAAATTATTATCTTTCTGCAGTATACTACGCTAATATAGGGCTGTTGATGGAGTTTATAGTACGTCCAGATTGGATGCTCGATACCACTAAATACAGACTAGATCACGTTGTACCAGGGTGCCAGATTCACGATGGAAAATATAAAAACAGTAACCCTAGATAATATTATATACCACACAATTACAGGCAATCATTCTAAGTGAGTTCAGATTAGAAATCATTAGGTTGCCAAGATCAGTTTGAAAAACTGACCAGATAAAACACATTTTCGGACTTCATTACTTAAATTACAGACTCATCATAGCTAAACAGCCAATGAAAATCGCGAAGAATTAGACAAGCATTGACAAAATAGAACCAATGTTTCACTAAAAAAGAAAGAAGACAATTCAGGAAGGAAAATTCTCTTTTCGACGATTTCATTTACTTAAGCTGTACAATCATTTTTATGGTTAATTTTATGTGCTAAAATATTAGTCTATGATAAAACAGAATAGTGTAAAATAATTGGAAAAAAACCTAAAGTAGTATCTTGTCATAAATTGTTTACGAAAAACAGATATTGAAAAGAAATTGTGTAATAATAGGCTAGTGAAGAGTAGTAAGGTGAAGGATATTTGTCCACTTTATAGCTATTAAGAACAGATAACTCAAAATTGTAATGGTGGATAATTAATGGTTTTGATCATGATCAGAAACGAATAGAAGTAAAAAAAAATAAAACAGATTACAGGAGATAGAAAGGTAGGTGAAGACCATGGAAGAATAGGGGACTGAATGTATTGTTTTTTTACGCAAAGTTTAGGCTCGGACTCATGAGTAGCGATAGCCTCTTCTGTACACAAATTTTCCATTCTCATTCCTATTGAGCCGAATCTTCCCGTTGTGTGTGATTTTGAAAAAGGCTTCTGGTAAAGCGTAATGACCAGAATTGACTAAATGCTTCGAGATTCAGAAGACTGCATTTTGTCAGCGTCGTTACCAAATAGAACTATGTCGTCGGCATATTCTAAGTCAATAAATAAATATCCTGGTAAAAGTTCAACCCCTGGAAATTTAGATATGGAAAGTGTCATCTCTAAAAGCACGTCAACGACAAAGTTAGAAAAGAATGGAGAGAGTGGACAGCCCTGACGAACATCACTTTAAGTAATCAATTCTGATGACAGTTCGCCATAAGCTCTCACTCTACCAGTTGTGTTCGAGTAGAGAGCCTTTACAAGGCTAATGTACTTCGTTAGTACTCCTTTCAGTGACAAACACTGCCATAGAACCTCACGATCAACAGAGTCGAATTCCGCCTTAAGGTCGAGAAATACTACTATTGTGGAACGTCTGAATGTGTGTCTATGATATAGGACCTGATGTAGTGTGAATATCTGGTCTATACAGGTCGGAAACCCACCTGGATTTCTCTAGTCTGCTCTTCACGAGATTTATTTGGGCGTCGAAGGATTATTGAAGCTAATATTTTAAACACTATATTAATCAAACTGATTCCTCTTTGATTGCCATAAGTGAACTTTTGTCCTTCCTTGTCGACCAGTCAAATGGAATTGTGTCCCGTTCCCAGATTCTACCTAAGACCTCAGTCAATCTCACTGCTAATATTGGACCGCCATCCTTAAGAATCTCAGGTTTAAACATGTCAGGGCCTGCTACTCTCCGTCGCTTCACATTTCCTATAGCTTTTTCAAGTTCGTAAAGAGTTGGAGGATTTACATCGACTTGCCATTTAGGACGACTGCAGATCGTTGGAAACCGAAGTGTGACTGAAGGCCAGTTGAACTGATCCCTAAAGTGTTCTTCATATCGATCCAATCTCCTGGATTGAGAGTGAATAATATGTCCATTTTTTCCCCAGATAGTTCCGCTAACAGTTGGATTCCTAATAACGGGTTCCTTGACAATTCTGAAAAGTTGTCTGCTGTAACCTATTGCTGCTGCCTTTTCCATCTCTCTGTTGCTTTCGTTACCCACCACTGTTCGCGATCATTGCGTAGGCTTCTCATCAGTTTGCCCTTAAACTGACTCCGCTCTTCCTCGTATGTCAGAGCCAGGTGGGATGAGTTTCCGAGCATCTATCAGTGTGGTAGATGCTGCTGAGATCCAATATTTCCTCCCAAACCTTATGGTTTACCTCACTAGCAGATATCTCTGCTGTCTCCACATCTTTTCGGATATCATTCCATGCTGCCTCGGGGTGGGCACCACTTACATGGGTGCCTAGCTATTTCTCTAGTTGTTCCTGACATATATTCTTAGCTTGGCTGTCATTGAGTAGGAACGTGAGAGGTTTCTTTACGTTGTCTTTCCTACGTCCAGTAAGAAGCAGACGATTTCGCGCTCGCACCAGAGCATGATCTGAATCTAAGCATGTGCTCCAGAATGAGCGACAGTCCTCTATCGAACCCCTCCATCGGTGGCTGATAGCGATGTGATCTATTTGGGTTCAACGTTGGGATGGATTTGGAGGTCGCCATGTCAAAAGATGTTGTTCCTTGTGCTTAAAGTTAGTATTTGCTTCACCTTACTTCTCTTTACTAGCCGATTATTACGCAATTTCCTTTCAGTATCTGTTTTTCGTAAACAATTTATGACAAGATACTACTTTAAGTTTTTTTCCTAATTATTCTACACCATTCTATTTCATTATGGACCAATATTTTAGCAAATAAAATTAAACATAAAAATGATTGTACAGCTTAGGTAAATGAAATCGTCGAAAAGAGAATTTTCTCTGAATTGCCTCCTTCCTACTATACAACTGTTTCGTCCTACCATAGTGATTCTCAGCAGTGCTCAACCATAAGATCATCGAATGTCAAGCCAAGGGCCCTCAAATTCTTAACTTTAGGAGGGTTGAGTTGACATTTACTGGTTTAAATACCTAGCTTAAATCAATTTCTGCTGTTGTCTAGCCATCTTTCAATGTCGCCGATGAGTAACTGTCTCACACTAGATAAGGCTGAACTTCATTTTATTAAAACCCCTGGAATTACCTCTCGAAATTGGTTGCTAATGGGCATATAATTGTTATAATAATAGGTGTTTTGTGAACATTGTTAAACTTTTATAGTTTCCACCATCGGCGACAAAGGCAGAAGTAGTAGACAACAGCATAAAAACAATAACGTGAGAAATCAGAGCACACAAAACAAACAGATAATGCATCTAAATTTACAACAAATGATGTGGTCACCTTAATCGATGTATAATGATCAATTTATTAAATGACTTACACTTATTATATGAAACATATTGGTCAAACTTAAACACTCACATGCATTTTATTAGTAAACACCATCATCTCCACCATAATAAAGTCACATTGTTACGTAACAGTTGGTTGACTAAAGATTATACAATTAGTTACCTAAAAGTTTCCATTGGTTACCATCACGTAATTAAGAGCAATGTCGTTTGTGTAGCATGCTGTTACTCAATACAAATGGATGGATTTTTAAAAAAAAAACTTGATTAGACGTGTGTGCGATTGCCATAGAGGAAAAAGTACAGCACTATTTGTTTTAACATGAATGCATCTCAAATAAATCTAACTCGTAAATGAGTTAAATTCGCATGACCTGGAAGGGTAACACAGAATTTCGAACTATAAACCAAACATATCAGAAAAAAGAATATAAACAAATAGCCATTTTTAATGATTTAGGCAACAGGTGGGACTCTAATTCTATAACTATTAAATACGCACTATTAGTAAGTACTGGATTCCCAAGGCTCTATCAAATAACACTGGAAATGTCTACGTGGGTTTTCTTACCTAAAAATGATCTACAGCAGTGGTTAATAAATCTGTTCAAGTTTTCTTCCAAAATGAGAAGCGTTAAATGAATAAGTAACACAAACACTTATTTATACAATATAAACATTGAAAAGTAACATATTACGCAAAAAAAAACATCCCATTTGTCCAAAATGATTGCTTTACTACGTTTGAAACTTACAGTATTGGTGGGAAAATAGCTGATGTAGCAGTAAAAGTCACACATGTTTTTAAATGTACAAGTTGAAAGTTCGGTTTTTTTCCTTTACGATTTTCATTTCGAACTGATGGTACCAGAAAAGATATGTTCAGTTTTTGCAATGCTAAAGGACCTAGAATAATGAAAAACCATCGTTTGTTAGTATTAAAATGAAATACCTAAAAGACATGCCAGTCAATCATGGGACAAAAAGAGCCTAACACAAGTGTGAGAATCACCGAATCAACGCGATGAGATGAAATTAGTAAGATAAATAGCAAAAGAGTTCCAATGGTTATAGTAGCAATAACAGTGAAAAAGATTAAACATTTAGAATGTTTGAAATGAAATGAGAATGTATGTAAGAAGGAATACTGAAACTCAAGATCTATAGAATGATAAAGAATGAATACCTCCGATCCGATGTAAGCGATTCTAAACTATCGCACCCAACGTCTCAAACCTTATAATGGTTAAAATATATACTTTTTGCGCTTAGAGCTTGTTATAACTTGTAACCACCAGTTAGAAAGCAGTGAATTATCGATCGGACCAATGACGCATAAAACACGTCCTGATTGGTCCTACTTTTCGCCCAGCCCAGCCAGTTGAGTCCAGAACGCCAATCCGAGCCTCTGCGATATGAATCATTATATTTCAAACATACTGAGTTTATATACCAATCAAACAGACCACAAAGTACCATAAAATAGAAAACAACATTTGTACAAGATTTGGCCAAAAGTGGCTGTGAATGTGGGAGGCAGTGATTAATAGACAGGGCATAAATCAAGAATGATAAAGCGTATAATAATAGTTCATAAGTCAAAATAAAGCTTATAATAAGAGGAATATGAACATGAATAGCTAAGTTATTTAACAATTATACGATAAAAACATACGTTTAGTATTGGTCCATAAATGGGTCCAAAAGTTACCATTCATTATGCTTATCAGGACATAACAGAGTTTCAAAAGATACGTCACGGAAAACGCGCTATAGTTTAGGTTCAGCAGTTAGTCATTATCATTATATTGGATTTGAGTAAAACTAAACATCATCGAGTAACTAGAAGGATTTTGATGACAAAATTAACTACCTGTTTAAATATTTATATGTTAGGTAGTTTTCGGAAATATGGTCCACAATGTTAAAGAAGTATTTCAACCAATAAAGCACAACACCACGTATTCTGTCACGGGATTTCCAAAAGTACAATTTCATAATGCTTCACTAGACATCACGCACAACTATTGTTTTATGTTGTAGACGTAAACGGGCAGATATAAACATTTACAACTCCTTATGATACATTACGTTTTATTGTCAAATCTAGTACTCTGATACTGTTATAGGATAAACACTCGGTTATCGCACAGCTTTCAACAACTGAAAATCGACGATAACACTGCCAGGGGGTCATGAGTTCAAATGACAGTGAATGTTAATTTACGATAATAATGCGTGCCGGAAGTAGACTAAAATGAGAATGTAAATTGAAAACCAGCTTGTTAGTTCTGAAGACCTGAGACTGATTTTCGTGAGTAAATGAGTTATACTGCTGCATACATACAAAATAATACAAAACAAATGTCCAGTACCTTGTGATTTCTCACAACAGCTCAACCGATATTTATTTATGATGGAAACATCATTTTCACGTTTGCTACAACAACTGAAAACATAAACTTCATTTAAACTATTTGAAATAACCTTAGTTGCCAAAACGGATTTTATATACATGGACTGTTCTTCACGCGGTAAGAAACAACCTGAATTGAATTGTCAGCCAGTCAGCCACAACGTAGGACCAGGCACATATATGCATCGGTCCAAGTTGTCATACCTCATTAGCATAACAAGATTAACACCGAATTCATAGTAGTTAATTCAATGGTGGTAATATATAAAAGAATGTTTAAATGTAAGGATATAGTACAGGAAGAAAGAATTAGTACATACAAAGAAAGATATGAAATAATTTTAATCTCATAGTTTGAGGGAAGACAGAGAGTGTATACACCTACACCGTTGTGCTCGATTCTGAGCCATATCACCCAGTCAGTAACAACGTAGAACTTCGTACGTACGTACATCAGTTCGAGTTACCACACCACCTTAACACAGAGATGCAGTTGTCGATCCGAATCCCGTAGTGATAGAGGTAGCAAGAGTGTAAGCAGTGATCGGGAAGATTAGGGTTTGGAGATGTTATTTAAAGAGTATAATTCAGTGAAATAAATTTGGAAAGAGGAAACAAGGGACATGAAGAATTCAGAAGATTAGAATTTGGGGGAACACAAAGAGTCGATGCAACTGCGTCATTGCAAACGATTTTGAGTCATGTCATTCAGGGTCTATAACGATCGGTTGCTATCATCTCGCGGTCCCCAACCAGGTAGTCTACACCTACCAACATGACTCAGACCACTTGTCAGTGACTTCATGGACTTGTGCCATGTTTTGGTCTGGCTGCTACAAATCGCAAATGAAGCTATACAACCGACTATAACCATGAAATATTAACATCCATTAACAGCTTCATGTTAGTCTACTTTATCAGATAAACCACAAAGTGAAATCGTATTTTTTTATTGAGTAACAACATTGCGTCCATAGCCATATAATAACCGGCTAGCTTTCAAATTAGGTTTCGACACTCCACGATTGCTTTATTAAGATAACAATGTTTTCCATTGAGCCATATTCAGTATAAAAAAGCATACATTGAAGCTGATAAGAAAATTTCAACATACCTTTAATACCAATATGACGTCCATGCATTTTAGCAATTAATAAATATGACATATCATAAACAAATTCTTCATTAGGATATATTAATAAAGGTAGATGGATTGCATGTGAAATAATGACGTTGTCAGATTCCATATCATCTAATCCACGTAGAACATGTGCACTTGCGTAAGATTCTGCCATTAATCTTGCATTTGATGAATTAATAATACAAAATTCTAATCCTGATAATTCTAATAATAATTTATTCCAATGTTTTTCAACATCAGGATTATTAGGAGGGGATTTATTCACTAGTACATCTAATACAATTAATCCAACTGCACATAATAATAGAAATAATGAAAATAGAGCCAAAGGTGGTCGACCGACCAAAAATAACTTGACATAATACAACTACAAAGATAAAACCAAATATTACACACTTTAACAAAAAAAGAAATCAAGAACAAAACGATATCCTTATATCGATCACTTTTTTATTTATTTAAACACAATACAGAATTATATCGCTAAAATATTAGAAATCTTTACAATTTGACATTATTTCTCCAACAACGTAAACTAATCTTGTAATTATTTTGTTTTGATTGTTTTATGTCAAGAACTCGTACTCTTTTACCAAGAGGTCCTTCTGTATCGTCGATCACTATATCAAGTTTATCACCTATATAAACTGTAGTACCCATCTTAAGCAGTTTTTCTCCATTTAACCTACATCGGTTAGAAAAAAAGGCATTATCAGCAGCACTTCTAGTGATATCTAAACCCACACGAATAATTTTATCAAAACGTAAAGATTTGACGTATGATGAGATTTGTCGAAAATGTGGACTGAACGCCATATCTTCTGAATAATATGGATCTAATTCATCGGCATTATCATCATCATCCTCATCTTCATCAGCTAACTCATCATCTGAAGAATCAGAATCTTGTCCAACATGACGACTTCCATTGTGTTTCTGAAGACTTATTAAATGCATTGGAAAAAGCTTTTGAGTTGATGCCCTATCAACGTATGAAAAGCCTTTTAATAATCCACTAGGCCTCTTATATAATGAGATGCGTAATGCCAAACCAAATAAACCCCAACAAGAGTTCATTATCCATCAAAATAAGAACTAATTCTGTAAAAAAAGCAAGGTAAGAGCAGTTATTGTAAATATTCATTAATTTTTTGGAGACATTGTACCTCTCTGAAAGAGACAGTTTATCCATCAGTTAATTAAACCCTCACTTTGTTACAAAAATCTTTTTGAAAAATGATACTGTCGTTATATAATTCCATAAAATGATGGATTTAGGAGATAGAAAGCAAAACAATCAGATAATCGTAAAGACTTCCGTCGCTACTCTTTCTTTTTCGTTAAAAACCACCTTTCGGGTTGAGTGTCATACTAATATATTCGAAAAGAGGCAAATGAAACCATTTAGGAGTCTTTAACCACTGTCCAGAAAGTCATACTGACTTAGCGAATAATGAAAAAACGTTTTCAAGTGTCGAATTATATTACTAATTTCATCAAGAGATACGGTTTCAATCCGTCTTATTTCATGTAGCATAATTAGCTATAATATCGGCTTACAATTAAGTACGTAATACAATATATTGCTGCTAAACTGCACTTACTAACCCTACTACGAAAGTGAAGCAAATAACGCAATCTGGTTAATTTTTAAAGTAAATAAACGAGCTGTAGGCACAAAGATAACTGATTGAACTTCAAGATGTGTTACACACAGTTGTGGAACCTATATCGGTATAATTTGCGAACCCCTTACAGTAACTCAGCCAACATATACAGGTTTGGATGCTGAACTACGAGTAACGTATCCTATCTAAGGACAAGTGATGTTAACTAGAAGTCTAAACAACTATGAACTTGTACCTCAGTTTACAGTTGACTACCACCAACCAAGTAGAATCTAAAATTCGACAGTTAATCTGCAGAAATAAGAATTAGCATTGCTACTAGTCATTATTATTTCTTTATTTAATAGACAGATTTTAGTATAAGTAGAAACCAAAAAAATGTGCTCCATATATATATAGAGAGAAAATATTGTGAACAAATAAAAAGAAATTTAGTTAGAAAAAGAATAGTATACAATAGAATACAGGTAGGCTAAAAATGTGACCAATACAGTTTTTTCGGTTAACAAAAATTATCTCATCTTAAAGAAGGTAAAGGAAATTTACAGAAGCATCGACAACGGCCTCTACTGTGAATCATGTCTGATAATATCTCAGGTCAATGAGCTTCATTGTCTCTTGGACTCTGACTAAGGAGTCGTAATGGACCAATATACACCGGTTACATACAGCTTTCTTTCGTACTATGGTACCGTATCATAAATTGTCAAAATCTCTGCAGTTTCCACTTTATCTTAATGTCAGCAACTCAGTCAGTTCCCCCAGCTTTCACATTCAAATTCCAGGCTAGTACTACAGTATCGTTCGAACGCACTTTCTGGGAATCACTTGATTGACGGCAGAACTCACATTTGATTAAGTCCGGGATGAAATCGATCTGAGTGTGGATTATCAAGAAACAGCAGTTTTTACCAATTTCTTCTCACCTTTACCCAGCTTTATAATCTAGCAGCACATAAATGACCATTAATAGGAATCATATCAATCAGTGCAGCTCCTGATCCGGGGCTCAGTACTACTTTACTTATTTAAACACATAAACATTAGTACAAGGAGGCAACGAATAGATATGCACCACACTTTGTCATTAGATTTGTGTGAGGGCCATGATACTGTTCAGGTGGTTTCCTTAAGGCACACCCAGAGCCTTTGACCTAAAGGTCTAATCCACAAGGCAGTGGGGCAGCGTTAGGAGATGCAGTCCCATGGTGGCCGGTGGCCAACAATAGCTTCATACACCATTTGCTTCCTTAGGATCCTGGAGCCCAAGTGCGAAATTAGTTTAAAATCACGATTTTCCAACTTCCCAAGGTGGACCCATCGTATCCACTAACTCGGTTAGAGTACCAGACATCCGTTTTTCGTTCTCTCAAGTTTGTAAGCAACACCCCAGCCACGAGAAGGCAGTGAGTAGGAATTCCCTGACAGTGGCTGTATATGCGTGGCCATGTGAGAGCATTCTAAGAGGGAGGACGGACTCTCCTCTCTCAAAAGCATTACTCAAACTAACTTGATTTTAGAAATTCGGTAATATTATAAGACTTTAAAGAAATGTGACCCAAAACTAAGTACACAAAAGTAACCTTGGGCAATAGTGAAGGAACTGCCGTCAAGGGAATTAAAGATAACAGGAACGAAATAAGGAAGACATCCATTACGGAAATAAGGTGTGCATTAAGAGGAAACACACCAAAAATATTTCGTCACCTATCGTAGCAAAATCTGCTTAGCTGACGACTATTTTAGAGTGCTTTCAGCCATAAAATGAAAATAACAAGTGCCTGATATGAGATTTTAAGGCACCTGATATTAGTGGACTGAGATGGAGAGCAAAAATATCAGCCATTCAGAAATGCGCTGCAAAAACAGACTGGTCAGTAGATACTGGTTTATCAGTTGAAAAGCATGGTATATATTTAAATGTAAGCTTATTTTAACTACGTTCTCGCTTATACCATGTTTAGTACCACGCACATAAAATAACTAAGAAAGTCAAGAAACTTCTTAGACGCAGGAGGATGCATTGAAATATGTTCATCTCTGCAGGCTTAGAACAATATATATTCAATTATTGTAGGACTAGGAATGCTTGTAAAGCGTTGATAAGTAGGATTAGACAGCCCCATGAAAAACAATTGGTTATGGATTGTGAAAATAGTCCGAAAAGGTTATTTTCGTATATAAAGAGGCAAACTCAGGGAAGTGATTGAATCCCACCAATTTTGGCGCAATAAAGTTCCTCGATGTTGGCAAGAGATGGTGCCGAAAAATCTGAAGCCTGATCAAGACATTTTAGTACGTTTTATACCGGCAATGAGAAACGACCAACAATTAATCGTGATCAGGGCCTTGTAGTTATTGAAAAAGGAACTGTGTTAATATAACCTCAACATATCAAACCAGATAAGCTCGCACTTGGAACATGGTATTCAAGAAGTGAGTCCTTAAATCAAGTATGAGGCGGATATACTAGAACAAGTCCAACGACAATAGACCAAAATGGTTAAAAAGTCTCTATGGCCTATGCTATGACGATAGACTGAGACATCCCAACTTCCGCCATCATATCACGGAATACGGGGTGCTCCGATGTTGACTTATCATATGCTGAACGACGTCATTGGTATTAATATGTCTTATCTTTTCCTTCCATCTAGAGCTGATCACCTGTGAGGACATTCCAATAAAGTTCAAAAACCGAGATCAAATCGTTCGAGTCTAGAGACCCGTTTTTCGCACCAAGTGATGAATTACTGGAAATTTTTACCGGAATACGTAACATTAGCACCTTTTTTGATAAATTCAAAACGAGACATGACCGTCGCAGTGTAACAAATTACAAGGATTAATACAAGTCAACAGACTTATCCTTACTACTGAAGACTGGTGCTATAATCTCAATGAAAGTAAAACTATAGGGCGAAACTATACTTAATCTGGCCGAACGTTTTAAAATGATCTTCTGAATTATTATGCATATTATAACAATCATCGACAACGATGAGTCAACAATTACTGATAAGCGAAAAGTATACAGCCAAACCGATAAGGAACGAAAGTGCTGCTGCATGTTTATGGCCCAAATGTTAATATACGGCTAGGGTTAAGTGTTAATAAGTAGGATTAGCGGTTACGTCTAGGATTCTCATCACGAACTGACAGCTTTGATGTCAGGACAGTAATCATAATCATCGTCGCCAGAATAGAAGGTCATTTAAACGTATTTTATTTCTGAAAATTTCCAAAAAAGAGTCGAGACTTCACATTCTCTCGGCTGTATAATTCACGTTTACCAAATTATCTATGAAAGACCACATTGGCAACATACTTTATAATACGCGCAAAGGCTTCAATATCCAAACAGTTCAAACGGTTGTGGATGAAATAAACTAAGCTTCCGCTTAACGAGCTTCCGTGTCTATTAGCACTGGACCACCAATACTTCTAGGCAGGAACCTAGGTATATTAACGATAAAAGAGGGGGAAAATGGTAAACATAGTATTTTGCAGCATCTTTCATGCAGGAACCTCCTCTAGATAAAGAAAGAAATCCAAATACAGAGTCAACAGATCACCTGCTCAGCGAAGACTCCGATCAAGACGATGTGCTTAAGGCCCTTAGAATCTTATACATGAAAAAGTCAACAGGACCAGATGGACTACACCCCAAAATCTTGAAACATATTGCACAATAAATCGCGGCCCTACTGACTGTGATATTCAACATGTCACTTGACCAATGTTCGTTACCTGTGGACTAGAAGAACGCAATCGTTACTCCCATACATAAAACAGGACCAAGATAACTTCCATCGAACTACAGACCTGTATGCCTCACCAGTATATAGTTAAAATAATGGAAAGAATAGTCAAACGAACCATAATGGCATTTATGGAAACCAATAACTTGTTAAACAGAAAACAACATGGTTTTAGAAAGGGTCTGTCTTGTACAACTAACCTCCTTATAGCAAGGGAATTTCGAATAAAAGCGCTCGACAACGGAAACTCAGTGGATGTTGTGTATATAGACTTCAATAAGGCTTTTGACCAGGTGCCAAATAATAGACTGTTATTGAAGTTAGGAAATATTGGTATTGCCGGACCTCTTTTAAAATGGCTTAAGAATTTCGTAGTAAGTAAAAATAAATTCCAAGTCCCCCACCTAGAAACCAGTACTTAGTGGAGTACCTCGAGGTTCCGTCCTAGGTCCTTTACTTTTTACACTGTATGTAGATAGTCTCCCAAGAATAGTACAGTCACCAATGTTATTATACACTGACGATGTAGAAATCTGACGAGTAATAACTGCAGACGCAGACTCATGCGCACTTTAGGCAGACTTTAATAATATTGTTAACTGGTCTAAAGAGTGTCTGATGCCAGTCAACACAGTAAAGTGAGTCTACATGCACTTTTGGAGTGAAAAGATTAATAGGTACAGCAAAGCGGAAGTGCCGGTACCAGTGGTCCGGCCCAATACGTATCTTGGGTTGACAGTAAGTCATGATCTTAAGACGACGGCTCATTGGCGGGAGGTCGCAGCCAAGGGATTTAGAACCCTCTGGGCTTTGAAGCAAACATTGACTAAGTTAGATACCACCATGTTCACTACAGTATACACAACCTTGATGAAAGCTAAGCTTGAGAACTGTGTTCAGGCCACAAGCCTCTGTTTAAAAGGTGACCCGAATATTCCTGAAGAAATACGGAGGGCAGCTACCCATGCAATTCCAGAACTCCGTGGTTTACCATACAAAGCGAAGCTGGAAAACCTGGACTACTTCACTCTGTCCTATTACACACTAAGAGGAGATATAATTCCTATGTATAGGATACTAAGCAATGATTTTAGACCTAATATATTCGCTCTTTTTCCTCCCACTAGATTGGGACATCTCGGAAGACATAGCAAGATGGTAGAAAAGCCAAGAATGAACAAAATATCAACACTTGGGACACTCGAACCAGTGGTGTCCGCACCTTCAAATGACTCATTCAAGGGAAGACTGGACACTCACAAAAGAATACTAGAAAAGGAATAAATTAGACCGCAGGCCTTCTGTCCTTACCACCTAAATCTGAATCTCAAGGATACAATCCTTAGTCCTTGAGAATATGCCAAGTTTTGTCTTAAAGGACTCCATGGAAGTCTCTTGAACTAACTCAGCCGGCAGCGTATTTCGGCATTTGACTACTTTAATGGAGTAGGAGTTGTGTATACAGTACATTCTGCTGAGTCGTGTTTCTGGTTTCTGGGTATTACCTCTTGGGTTTGTGTTGAAGCTAAACTTAAGTAGATTTTTAAGGAGATATTTAGAAGTGCTAAGGATGTTGTAAGCCATTGGAAGATCACCTTGAAGACGCCAGTACTCTAACCGGTAAAGATTTGATGACTGGAGGTACTCTTCACAAGGTTTGAATTTGAGTCCACAAACTGATTTTGTTGCTCACTGTTGGATACATTCCTGAATTTTTTTCAACTTGGTGTACTTCTAGGTGTAGGTGTAGTCTGCAACATGTCTCAGATGGATTACTTTACACTTTGGAGTGTTAAATGTAAGTCAATTGTCATATGCACAACTCTAAAGTTAAGTCATATCCTTTTGAAGTGCCAGCACATTTTATTGGTTTCATATCTCTCTCCAAAGTTTCACATCATCAGCAAAACGTAATAAGTCAGACTATACCTGCTGTGGAAGATCGGTTATATAAATCAAGAAAAGAAGTGGTCCTAGTACTGAACACTGTGGGACCCCACTAGGAAATCTCATAGCCTTAGAGAAAGTGAAGTTAACTCTGACCTTAAAATGTCATTTTTTATATATGAAGTGAGCTAATCAATTAAAGGTGATTTGATACCTAGTCATTTGAGCTTACTGGTAAAACATTTATCGTTGGTCCTATCAAAAGCTTTTCAGAAGTCAAGATAAATGACGTTAACCTTCCTCTTGCTATTAAGGGTAGTTGTCCAACTGTCCTCTGCAGTCAGCGAGTTGGTTATACAAGGATGGCCCTTCCTGAAATCGTGATGTTATGGTGAAAAGAAGTTTAAGGATAATAAACAGTCGTGTAGACCATCGCATATCAGAGTTGCAGCCGCCATATGGGGTGATGATAAGGTTATCTTCGTCAGCCGTGGTCTAGAATCTCCTTCCTTTCTGGCTAATCTCACCACTTGTTGAGTCAATAAAATTTTCAGCTTCAAGTACTTCCTGAGGAATTTCCATTCCCGAATACCAGAGTTTGTGTGGTGAGGGTCCGTATTTTTCGGTACACCTTGCACAATGATATTTCTTCCGCGGAAAAACTGCTCACAAGGTGCCTTAGGGACGTTTCGGATGACATTGCCTATCAGACGGTATTCTTACGTCTTTATCTGACGTCAGTAAGTGACTAGCCAGTAGGATATTCCCTAGTGCCTGTTACACGAATTAGTCTTGGGTGATTTTGATGCTTAGAGTTTCTTTCCCCTAGTAAGCTGTGTGACCTTCAAAGGCTCTATTTTTGTAAATTCCAAATCTCCATGTAGAGCTACTGCAGGCATTTCTTCCTGGTGTCACAGTATCGTTCCATGAATTTAGTAGCATCTAGCGATAGTACTTTAGCTATCTCACTTGAATTGTATTGGAGAATTAGACTGTAAGGTCAGTCGAAGATTGGTCACTTCTACATGAATCATTCAACAAGCTGAGCCTTTCCTGCATTATGTGAATGATCATTAGACGTTGAACCTTTTTGAATATCGAGACGGTCAAAGATTTCCGACACCAGTTCAACAGTCGTCGACACAGCTTGACCTATCCAGCAGTAATTATACCCATTATCCTTTTATTCGTATCAATAATACACAATCTTTCTGGTAATATTTTGTTCAGTTCCAGTCCACAGTAAGAAGAATGGAAGGTCGAATGACTTATGATGGTCCTTGTGATCTGTAGCACTGTGAAGATCCATTTACCCTTTGGATATGTCGACAGAATGTGCTGATATTACGTGTTCTAGTATAAAATTCCAATAATCCATTCAACGAAAGGAATGAAACTCTATACTCAAACGATTTAATATCGGTTTTTGAACCATCAAACGTTTTTAGAAGGTATCCTGGGATGATAGGTCCTAGATAGAAGAAGGAGGAAAATTATTTCAAGTATTAGATATTAGAAAGCACTTCTAACTGATCTCGATGTCGATAAAACCTCATTTGACCGTACTTGTTGTCTCTTGTCATTGAGGAAGTCACTTATAAAACTTATAATCCAATAATGTATTTTAACAGTTTTGAATTTTAGTTCACTAGTATGGAACTTCGTCGGAAGCTTTACTTTGATCTACAAAAGTTACATCTATAGGAATATTTCTATCCTTCGCTCTAATTCGGTCTTTTTTTACAATGAGATCTTCAGATTATGAATGACCTTACCTATAACCGTATTGATCCTTAGTCGAAAGATTATTCCCTTCCAAGCAGTTATGAACAGCCATCAGGAAAATCTTTTCCATTAGTTCGATGGCTATACTGTTTAGACTGAGCAGCTAATTGCTGAGAGAATCTCTGCACCCCTCTCATAAACAAGGCTAGTAATTACATATGTAACGGCCAATAAGTCCTGAGAATCGACAGCTCCGTGAGCCTTTGACATTCGATGCTGACCGTATTGGTTTTACTTCATTCACTTAGCTGAAGGAGCTCAGTCACACAGTTGCACTAAATCACAAGTGGGTACGTCGTGATACACATCTCCTACAATCTCTAACCAGCTTGAATTATTCACTTCAGTAGCCTATCAAATATATCTTTCAACCTATTCGCTTCTGACTTCTGCATTGATTCGGAAGACATAATTCGGTTATAAAAGTTGTTACTGGTCAAGGGGTAGTGAAATTTTCGATTACTTGTGTCATTTTTACATTTTTAGGTTCTCTTAGGAAATTTGCCCACTCCAAAGACAATATCAAACATTATTGTCAGGGGTTCAGCAATTATGTGAGTCAGAGCTCCCGTGCACCTACTATGAGATTACGTAGTCGTAAGACAACACTTCCCGGTATTCAAAATAAGTTTTCTTGCCCTTGGGCTGATTGGCATTATTTGTTCCGATAGTTTAAGTCGTTTGAGTATTTTAAGTTGTAATAAAGTATTACATCCTGATATTATCATACCATCGTCTTCAAAATGGAGTCTCAGATCGCAGCACTTGATACTAATGCAGCCACATTTGTTAGTATTAAAACGATATCGTTTTTCTTTGCTACATGAGTAGACCACTTATGTGTCATCAGCGTACAGGTAATTTTTCACATACATACGTGGTATCATAGTAGATTATGTCATCCTGGATGATAAATTAAATTTCGTTTTACACATGCGTTTACGCGGAATAAGTTGTTGTGAGAGGCGGTGTTTAAAATCTGATATTGATACACGGTGTGCTACGCGTTAACCTCCCAACTAACTACTTGAGTGAGAGCACCTCCAATTTGGCCCGCTCGATATTTCCAAATCTGAACTTATGATTGCACAACACACCTGTCTCACTTGAGTTTCCAAAACTTGGTTGGTGTTTGTTATTCTAACCATTTGGTTTAAGTTTCTGTGCGGTATTAAACCCCTCTACATGATCGAGAAAATAATGTTCGTCCAACCATATTGGATATATAAAGACAAAGTGTGTCGAAAATGGAATATAATGCGCCCCTTGCAATCTTGTTTATCTCTTTGTTCACTTAGATAATTTGTTTATTCCCCTGATCCATGTCTTCTCTATACATATTTGCATTCTAATTTCATGACTAATGAACCGGAATCAACCAAAACAGCTGCTGCTTGCGAACGAACATATTTATGAAAACCTACGTTAAACCAACTGCTAGATAACTGATATGTCGATAACAATCTACCCAGGCTGGAGTCAGATCCCGGAAACTTAATTTAATTAGTCTTACGTCGATAATGCACCAACTAAATACTTTCGGAACTGAGTGCTTAAGTCGTCCAGGTTCCTCAGTGCTTATTAAAAGTAATGCGAATTCTAAAAACGATAACGAACTTAAAAACCGTTGCACAAAAGTACTAAGGCCGACCATTCAAAGTTCAAAATTTGGCCACAACGTCTTGTGAGTTTCTCAATGTTTTATTTGTCTTACCCTGAAAATTTTTTTTCTACGATTTTATACCCTCTCATATCTTTTGATTTGCTATTAGTCCTTACTTCTTTAAACCATTAGTTATTTTCATAGCAGTGTGATATACTATGTGGACATCTAACCCATAAAACAAGTTTTTTAACTATCTGATTTGCTTGTAACATGGACCTAGTAGAGACAGTGTATTCCAACTATGGGCTTTGATTAAAGCAGTATTCATACTTACCACAAACGTAAGAGAGCCTAACATCACAAAAGGAGGGAGGGTGGCGTTGCTGACCAGCAAACATGAAGGTGGGGAGATAACTTCAATCCACCCATGTCTGTAGGGCAGAACATTTTGTTTAATTACGGCTCCTTATGGTTTAGTGGGATGCCACGAACTTATGGTATTGAAGCTGATTTATTCACGCAAAATACCTCTTTAAGTCGTGTTACGAACGTTGAATTGGTTTCACTTCCTACCTAGAAATCCTATTACAAGCAAACTAGACAATTCGCTAATATACGAAGCCTAATCAAGACCCTATAATAACTGGGGGAAAAATATTTTTAAAAAAAACGAAAGAGGCTCTAATAGCTTCGATATTAAAGGGAAGACAGCCAAATGTATATCACAATACTGTTTCTAGCACTATATTTTATTTTATAATCACACATAATCTTATACTCTCAGCTCTTTTCCGAATCGCCCCCATTTGTCAGTTGTATGTCCACTCACACTTATTTTCTTTAACATATTAAAATGCTATTTCTTAACATATACCTTAATAAAAGAAAATGAGACTGAGTAATCATACCTTAAGCATTCTTTCATGAATATTAGCTACTCTGCCTCTCGTGTTTTCTTTTACTTGCTCCCTCTTTCAGCCCCCTTGAGATATGGAACTGGTGACTTCATCCTGCACCATCCTTAAAGCCTTGGATATCCCAGAAGGAAATAAGGTTGCGATTTTTAGAAGCCCATACCTTTAATGGACCTATTCTTGACCATCAGTCGCACATTCACAACGCGACTTTCATGAAGCGCGCCAACTGTAGTACTGATTTAAACCATCGACATTCATATCTTATAAATTATCAACCCAGCTATGTAATTTATTGCAGTGTATATTGTATCATTTGTATCAATTTGATCTTGCCTGTAAACTGGCATGTCTCATGTAACAAACTGTTATTTGAGAATAAATTATTATTATTATTAGTTCGTTTGTATTCCGCCCAACAGTGCCTTTTACGGCTTAGCAGGCGAAGGGTACGGTTCTTGACTACTGTAGGTGTCTTGCAGCTTTTGGGAACCGTTTGAGGAACTGAATGGTTTGTAGCACATAAGAGCGTGTGCAGTAAGAAGTCCCAATGACAGTTCACATCGAGTAAGTAAAAGGTTGTATAGATTATTGTGTATTTGTAGCATCGAAAGCATATGTATTCAGGTTTGACTTAAGTTATTTCGGTTTGTGTACATTTTTTATGATTTGTTACGTCGTACTCTATTCTCGATAGATAATCTCATGAGCTTGGATTTTTTGTTTCAGTCGATTATTGTTAATATCTAAGGTTTTATACTTAGAATAGAATTTTCTTCGACACTATGTAGTAGCTATGACAATCGTCAATATCATTTAGAATTCACAAGACGGAGAACACTGAAATGTCTTGCATGGAAGTCAGCTGACACATACATTTCCAGTAAGGAAAGAAGTCAGAGAGGACTAACCTAATCTCCCTCTTTCTCTTTCTTCTGTTTGCTGACTGGTTTTGTGAGTACTTTGACATCTTAGGGAAAGCATGAAACACAATGGACAACTTAGATTCAACTAGACGATCAGGACTTTGCAGATGACCCAGCTCTTCTATCCCATACACATCAATAAATGCAGGCCAAGACACATAATGTAGCAGCAGTCTCTGCAGCAGTAATAATAATAATAATTTATTCTCAGATAACAGTTTGTTACATGAGGCATGCCAGTTTACAGGCAAGATCAAATTGATACAAATGATACAATATACACTGCAATAAATTACATAGCTGGGTTGATAATTTATAAGATATGAATGTCGATGGTTTAAATCAGTACTACAGTTGGCGCGCTTCATGAAAGTCGCGTTGTGAATGTGCGACTGATGGTCAAGAATAGGTCCATTAAAGGTATGGGCTTCTAAAAATCGCAACCTTATTTCCTTCTGGGATATCCAAGGCTTTAAGGATGGTGCAGGATGAAGTCACCAGTTCCATATCTCAAGGGGGCTGAAAGAGGGAGCAAGTAAAAGAAAACACGAGAGGCAGAGTAGCTAATATTCATGAAAGAATGCTTAAGGTATGATTACTCAGTCTCATTTTCTTTTATTAAGGTATATGTTAAGAAATAGCATTTTAATATGTTAAAGAAAATAAGTTTTGATAAGGTGTGAGTGGACATACAACTGACAAATGGGGGCGATTCGGAAAAGAGCTGAGAGTATAAGATTATGTGTGATTATAAAATAAAATATAGTGCTAGAAACAGTATTGTGATATACATTTGGCTGTCTTCCCTTTAATATCGAAGCTATTAGAGCCTCTTTCGTTTTTTTTAAAAATATTTTTCCCCCAGTTATTATAGGGTCTTGATTAGGCTTCGTATATTAGCGAATTGTCTAGTTTGCTTGTAATAGGATTTCTAGGTAGGAAGTGAAACCAATTCAACGTTCGTAACACGACTTAAAGAGGTATTTTGCGTGAATAAATCAGCTTCAATACCATAAGTTCGTGGCATCCCACTAAACCATAAGGAGCCGTAATTAAACAAAATGTTCTGCCCTACAGACATGGGTGGATTGAAGTTATCTCCCCACCTTCATGTTTGCTGGTCAGCAACGCCACCCTCCCTCCTTTTGTGATGTTAGGCTCTCTTACGTTTGTGGTAAGTATGAATACTGCTTTAATCAAAGCCCATAGTTGGAATACACTGTCTCTACTAGGTCCATGTTACAAGCAAATCAGATAGTTAAAAAACTTGTTTTATGGGTTAGATGTCCACATAGTATATCACACTGCTATGAAAATAACTAATGGTTTAAAGAAGTAAGGACTAATAGCAAATCAAAAGATATGAGAGGGTATAAAATCGTAGAAAAAAAATTTTCAGGGTAAGACAAATAAAACATTGAGAAACTCACAAGACGTTGTGGCCAAATTTTGAACTTTGAATGGTCGGCCTTAGTAGATCAGCATTCATAAGATTGAGCTATCTGTCTACTTGCAGTGGAATAAAAAAAAGGCATGACTTTTAGGAAGAATAATGTACATTTAACCTGTAGAGATTTGGGAACTGAAAGCTAGGGTTAGGAGCATGAAGTCATGATTAATAAACAATTAATAATAGGAAAGGATAAGCCATATGTTCTGTGATTTGGTTATATTCATATTAGTAACAGTCGGACTTGTTATAATTTTGTTCTTTCTAGATACTAGGCGGTCCGTAATAAAGTGCCTCATTGGTGGGCGGGAGTTCAAGGAAATGTTGAAGCTCTTTGGAGTCTAGAAATAGGGTTATTAGCCTTTTGAATCTGATAAACGTATCACAATTACGGATAGGCATTGGCAGCCTGTTCCACAATAAACTGTACCGTACTGTAAAGAACTTACAACGCATTTGTTTTTGGTGTTTTACGGTAAGTAGTGTATATGCGTTGTTTCTAAGTCTATAGGCTGGGTCGTGGGTAATAGTCGGGCAGGAGGTTAGAAAGGAGAGCCCATATATCGCTTTGTAGAGAAATATTAAATTGTTTTTTAGCCTACGGTGCCATAAGGGTTCTAAAGATAGATGCTTACATCTGTCTGTGTAATCAAGATTCGAGTTGCATCCTAGTAGTTGGCGTATGAAACGTCTTTGAACATCTTCTACTCTTGTCTTGTCTGTGATATTCATATTAGAGAATACAAAAGAGCAGTATTCAAGGGAGGGTCTTACACATATTTTGTAGAGAGTAAGTTTACCCTCTGTTGTGAAAAAGTTTCTCATTATAAAGCCAATTAGCCGTCTAGATTTAGAAATAATAGAGGAGGCATGTTCTTCAAAGTTCAGGCTTCCTGTGTAATTAATTCCTAAATCGCGTACTGATTCGAGTGTTTGGACTCTACTTTCATTTAAGTGAAGTTGCGGTTTATAGGGATACTTTCCAAAGTGCATGATCCCGCACTTGTTGAGGTTTAATGGTAATTGCCATTTTTCACTCCATATAGTTAAGTTATTGAGGTCCTTTTGGATCTGGGATACACTTCCGCTTAGTGTCTCAGGCTTATAGCTGTATACTATTTTTAGATCATCAGCATATAAGTATGGTCTTCCAAATTCTATGGTGTTACATATATCGTTTATATACATAAGAAACAAAAGTGGACCTAATACGCTTCCCTGGATGACTCCACTGGTGATTGGCCTAGGGGACGAGAGACAGTCATTGTACTTTACCATCTGTTTACGTTCTGTTAAGAACGAAGCAAACCATGAGTACAGTGGGTTGTGTATTCCGAAGGACTTTAGTTTGACGAGTAGCCTTTTGTGTGGGACCTTATCAAAGGCTTTCTTAAAGTCTAGGAATAGAACTGATACAAGGAGTCCGCTGTCTCGTTTCATAGTTATATCATTCAGGTAGTCTACTAGGCATGTATCGCATGATATGGACCTAAGAAATCCATGCTGGGAGGTCGAGATGAGATTATTAGTTATTAGATGTTGGACTACAGCCGCCTTAACTACTTTTTCCATCACTCTGGATACCACTGAAGTTATGTTTATAGGCCGGTAACTTTCAACCTTTGCTTCAGGTGCTGTTTTAATTTTGGGAATGATATGTGTAGTTTTCCAGGCAGTGGGGTAACACGCTGAAGAGAGTGATATCGCGAATAGTTTGAGAAGCAAAACACACATATCATCACCTCCACGTTTTAGCATGCTAGATGGAATACCATCTGGTCCATCAGTGTATGAGTGTTTCAATGTACTGATTGCCTTGGAAATATTTTGTACACTGAATTCTACATTAGTAATTTCACAGGGAGGTACTGGAATTGGTTCTGAATCATTAAATGGTTTTTCGTTAGTTAGTGAGAAACAAAAATGTTCACTAAATAATTCTGTGACAAGTTTAGGATCTTCGTATACTTGTTTGCCTTTAATGAATATACTCCCTCTCGATTTAGAGCGTTTAAGTTTATTTTGGAGTAGTATGGTGAGTGCAGAGGAGTTATCATTAAGTTCAACTGCACGTTTTTCCTGTGCTACTGCTTTTTGTTTACTTATTGCCTCTGTTCGGACAAGTATTTCTGTCATCGTTACTAAAGAGGAAAAGTCATTTAAGTTGTGGAATTGAGTACAATGTCTTTGAAGACGTCTTCTTGTACTGACCGGTATATAGAGATCTTTGGAGAACGCAGGTTTACAGTATTCTAAAGGTGCGATGTTGTTGATGATACTTTTGATGTTGTGATAAAATATATTGGTTAATGTGTCGGTATTGTTTGAGGTAAAGAAAGTTCCCCAATCAGTGCTTCTTAGGTAATTGTGGAAGTTATTCCAATCAACCTTGCGATAGTTTCTACGAAGTGTTACGGTTTTGCTTCTATTGGTTGTGGTTTTTACATTAAGGCTGCATATGACAATGTTATGATCACTACCTGGGAACTTTTTTCCAATATACAAAGTATTGGGGATGAGGCCACTGGTAAAGACTAAGTCCAAGATGTTTTGATGTCTGGTAGGGCTATCGACATACTGAGTCCATTGTCCGAGCTCTAGACATTCAATAAATGATTCATAACGTCTCGGCGCTTTGACTGGCAGCCAAGAAATTTCGGGCATATTGAAGTCACCACAAATGAGCTTGCCTGTGAATGAGAGGGATGATGCTAGTGTGAATACCTCCGATAATACTGCTATATCATCTATTGATGCGTTAGGTTGACGATAAACACAGCCGAGCAGTAAGGTAACGGAATTCGACAGCTTTAATACAATCCACACCGAATCCTTCAGTTTGTTTAGTTCAGGCATATCACATAGTAGTGAGTTTAGGCTAGAGTGAGCGTAAATAAGGCATCCTCCGCCTCGTCCATTCAATCTGTCACTTCTATACAGGAAATAGTTATCAAAAGATATACTTTGGTCGGAAATATTACTGTTAGTCCATGCTTCAGATATCATAATAACTGATGGTTGATATATGGATACAAACAGGGCTAAATCCGTCTTTTTGTTGCAGATCGACCGAGCGTTGATAAGACATATATTAAGCAAGTGGCCTACTAAGTTAAAATGATTGAGGGTATCTCGGATAAAGTCGTCGTAACCCTCGCGGGTGTGAGATGAGTTTGAAATGAGGGATTGAATGTTCTTCATTAGCGCGGTATTTTGATAGCTAGATTTAGTGGGAGATGTATCAAATGAGCTAGTGAAGTTGATTGGGGAGTTTACCCAGGAGGAGAGGGGGGAGTACTCTGTGATGGAAACTGTACGGAGAAAACAAATTTATGGTTTGCATGTGGTTTGAAATAACCTGGGCTATATGCTTCAACAGAGGTGTCACTAGGGGTCTTATTCCAAAAAAATCTTGTACAGGCCTATTGTGAAGTGTATGGTTATTTACAAAATAGTCTTGATGGTTAGACTCGTAGCCTCTGTTATGGCTATTTACGTTAGCGTGAGAGGGGTCTGCTACGCGTAACTGGGAGGAGTTGCGACTGTTGATATACGTGGGAGCCGTTGTTATGTGAGGGGTCGGTAGTAAAGGGTATGACAAGTTTTTTTTCTGAGAGTAATTACAGTTGCGGTCCTGGGGAATGTAGGTAGGGTGTGGAGTGAGAAACCTATTATTACCATTCGTATTTATGGTTTTAGGCTTCAGGGGGTGATTTGGGTGGGCAGTTCTCCGGTAGTTTTCACTAGTCTGTGTGTAAGAAGGCTTGCTACGTTGAAGCCCACCACCCATTTTGCAACTTGGAGGTGCTGAAGGCAAGTTATACGATAGCAGCGGAGAGAACCTGTTCACTGTTCTTGGGATACCTATAGAGCAGTTGGGTTCAATCTTACGTGTTTCCCTACTCGGTATCATGAGTTTTGTCTTCCCACCCTTTATTTTCAGAGCTGGAGCCTTTCGTTGTCTTTGTGAGATGAACTTACGTTCATTCAAGTCTACTTGTGGAATATCTTTAGGAGGACAAATTTTCAAGTGTATAGGTTTGGTTGCACGTGTGTTGTTACACGACTCACATTTTAGTACATTACTGAACGAACAGCTGGGATTAGTCATGTCGTTATGGTTTTTGGTGTCAGTTGGGGTCCGTATCTTATCCAAAGTTTTCTGATCTGTAGACTCATCTAGATCAACAGAGTGATCAGCCGTATGTGGAGTGGTGTCATGCTTATTGTTCGTGTGTTCTAAAGTATTTGCTGTGTTGCAAACTGTCTCAGACTGATTATTAACTGTAACACTCCCATTCAATTCTATCGCTTCGCGTCTTCTTACACGACGTTGACAGGGCGTAAGGTCTGGAGTGACTTTTATATTTTTGTATGGAATTAGTGAGCTAATATTTTTGCTCGAATTAATAAACTGCTTAGCATCGTTACAACAGCCAAACATAAACAAAATGGGGCAAGTCGATCTGTCTGACTTTTTTCTAAGGCGGATGACTTTGCAGTTAACGTTCGGCATACCGCATGCTCTAAGGCAAATATCTCTTAGCTTAGATGGGTGTGTGCGGTCGGGAAGGTTATACACAACTGCATTGAAGGAGGACATCACTCTCTTCGTCACTTCTTCAGCCACAAACTCCAAAATACACTCAGCTTTAGCGAGTTGCTCAAGATTTCTATCTGTGTCAAGGCCCCATATATGAGTGAGGGGTGCTAATTTCTCAAGTTTGCCGTTAATTTCGGATAGAGAGTTTTGCAGCTGTCGGATTTCATTACTATATCTATCAGTATTTTGGTGTGTATGAGGAGGACCATTGGACTCTTTAGTTTTTGAAATTTTAAACTTAGGCCTTGGTAGTACATATTGTCTAGTAGACTGTGCTGACTTTTCGATGCACGTAGGTATAGTGTCATGTATGTCCACCAGTCTTACCGTTGGCAGACCGCACGTAGAGATAGAGGGGCTGCGACAGGGAGAATCTGGTGACGATAGGGACATTTGTGTACAATATACATATTTTTCAGTAGTTAAAGGTTCGACATTGTCAAGCACTGAGTCGTCAGTTGTAGGGGTTACAGATTTGGACCTTTTATTTGGCTTAGAAGTTGGTGAAAATCGTCTTTTAATGGAGTTATTGGACATGATATGAAAATAAGTGAGCACAGTGCTCGTTAAATTAAATATAATATCTGAGTATTAGTTGTTATTAAGTATTAAACTGGTTAATACTAGGATTAGAGACTATGAGTATATAATAAATTGCAGATCTATTAATGATTTAAGTCCGCAATAGGTACAATACGAACTAATAATTGTCTGTCGAATAAAAATAAGTTTTTTCCTTATTTTTCACAGTAAGATGTACCCGATGTACAGGATAAGATGATAATCACAGTATAATACACCCTACAAAAGAGCAAGTCGAAGAATTCCTAAACCACGTGAAAAAAAGTTACCACCAGTAGGCCACAACGTACATAAGGGCAGAAACATGAACCCCCAGATGCAACACTGAGTACACCAACCAACCCAATCGCACTTAATGGAAAAACTCTGGAGGAGGTGGAATATTTCACGTACCTGTGAAGCATCATCGATGAACGTGGAGGATCGGATGCAGATGCAAAGGCGAGGATGGGCAAAACAAGGGCAGAAGTCCTACAATTGAAGAACATATAGAACTCAAAACAACTGTCTACAAATATGAGTCAAAATCTTCAGTGCGAACGTCGATTCAGTTCTGTTGCACAAAGATTGAACTTGAAGAACTACTACAATCATCATCAAAGAGGCACAGATATTTATAAGCGGTTGTCTTGGTAAGATACTATAGATCTGTTGGCTGGATACCATCGGCAACAATCAGTTGTGGGATAAAACACACCATCTTCAATCTGAAGATGCTGTTGTGGAAAGACACTGGTGGCGGGTAGAGCATGTATTCTGAAAAACAGCAATCTGCATCACGAGGAAAGTGCTAACTTGGAATCCTGAAGGTAACGGGGAAAACAGAAAATGTTGGGAGACATGAATATAAATTCTTACCTGAACATTCAGGTAGAACCTTCATTGTGCCATATTATGCAGTGGACGCTACTCATAGGACTGTTTGCAATTTGTGTGTGGCTGAACGTGACGTTGAAGTTGCTATAGTTGTCCGACGGAGTAAGTATGTAGCATGTAGCTGGCAGAACACTTGGAGGCCAAACGAGAAGACATATCAGATGGTAGGAAACACCGATAGGTGCAATTGTACGATTGAAGGCTATGTACATATACTACGTAAATACTGTATAACATCTCGCAATAAATACACATTCTTTTTATCTATGGTCGTTGTTTGTAAAAGTTCTGATATGACTGTCCGAAATAACAGGTAACGGACAGAGTGCAGAAACGAATAAAAAGAAAAAAAGCTACCTTTACCAATAATAAGTAATTAGTAAGTCCCTATTCTGAATAACAGAATACTTAATCAAGGTTTCAAAATAGTACTAAAAATAACCTCGATATGATGGTAAACGGCAGAACATCTCTCAATTTTGGTGCCACTTGAGGATATGGCAGACACCTAACTAACTTCTGGACTAGTTTTAGAGAAAGTAAAATCCTAGTGCTTAGGAAAGTTACCAGGATGTGACAACATCCGACCTATAATCCTGAACCAGCGAACTGAAGCCATTAGCTCATTGACGTGTGATCTGTTCAAGTGCTTACTAGATTCTCAGTAGCTCCCTAATGAATGGAACTAGTGTACTCTCACTTCGGTATTCAAAGGATATAGAAAAATCTATCATATTGCAGACTAGTCGGAATAATAAGACTACCGACCTCCACATATCTCAACATAGGCTTGAGAAAGGAAGGTTCTGTGCGCCCAATCTACTCACAGCTTGATAAAGCCCTATGACTTTTTGGAACCGAAGCATACCAATTCATGTAATGTCCCTTGAATTCGAAACAGCCTTTGATACAGTACCACACGTAATTCTCATATCGAAGGTTGCAAGAAAGACGTTCACTGACTAATGTCTTTACTGGTTCCGAAACCACCTAGATAACCGAATGTTATGTACTGATGATGCCAAAGGTATTCGGAGTTTGACAACGCTTTAACCAGTAACACCTCCTAATATGAAGCTTACCCACCAAGTGAAATAAAAAGACAGAAGCGAGGAAGTTCGGAGATATATTTGATATGCTATCAATATATCGAGGATCGTTTAATCTAATCTGGCTAGCGATTGCAGGGGTTGTTGAGCACGACATTCCCACTCGTGATCCGATGCGGATGCATGACCGAGCGTCTTCAGCTAGGTGAGTCTGTTAAGACATGTTTTTAGCTTCTAATGTCGAAAACTTACAGAGATATTGATTTTGGGAATTTATTTACCGCTACAGATAAATAAATAAAGTGATTGAAGGTTGAAGGGCCTCAGCATCAGGAGCTTCACGCGGAACAGTTTTAGGTCTACTCCTGTTCTTGATCTTTTCGACGACATGTTAGGTCGGTATCACTGACCTGTTCAGACAATAGAACGATTTATAGATACATAAAAAGCGAAGAGTATTCACTTGAGCTTGAATAGGACCATACAATTATAGAAGAATAGGCAGCAGATAATCAGTCAAATGGTAATTTTCAAGAAAGGATGCAGCCAAGTGAAACACAATTCACCATTCTATGGTAAGAAAACCTAGCACAGTCATCCTAAAGTTGTTCCTAACACTGCTTACAATATACACACAGACCCATTTTGAAGTCTACACTGTCGTTGCATCCATTCTCTTTAAAGAAGATAAAAACCTCTTAGACTAAGTACACAGACGACTAATCAAGCTAGTTATAGGTCTAGAATATGAACCTTATGAATACGGACCAGTTAACTAATATGGACTGATCACAAGAACATTGGATATTGACACTTTTTGAAGTCCAGTTTCATTACCTCGAGAGCGAAAAGGCGGTAGAGTGATTATCCTGAAGATGGGTTTGTGTGAGTATATTGAAATTTACTTATAAATCACATTTATGCGAGTTGCTTCATGCTGACCGTTGTAAACTTTCGTTTAAACCTTACTAAGTTCCGTAAATTCCTACCACTCAAGCTTAAGAACTTTCTGCACTTTAACGCGTTGAAGAAGTTTTAATATTACACAGGGCAATCACATTTACTATTTATATTCAGGGGGTGAAATAAGTATTTGATTACGCTAATACAACTTTGTTCTGTTGTTTGCGACGCATCATATTCAGTATGCAGTTTTTCAAACAATTTCTGAGAGACGTTTAGAAGCGTTACTGAAATTCTAACAACTTTGGAAGCAAATACTTTGCGATTTGCTGTGATCTACAATGGGCAGCCCAATAAAAACTCTTGATCTCCGTAAAAAACCCTAGGTATGTTTGTTCTTATTATCATGTTTTATGAGTCATATTAACCTTTTTGCATTACAACGGATTCACTGCTAGTAAGAAACTTTGAAAGAATAAGAGTACAAGTGGAATATTCTAAAAGGCATAACTTTTAATGGATGTATAGCTAGTGGACACATTACAATCGGAAGTTCCGGAATTTTCGTAAGCCAAGCGAAAAACAACAAACTGATAGTTTGTCGCTTGAATTCAGAGAGCCATCCATCTTATGATGTCTGAATACTATCATTGTGTATTGTTGCTCGCAAACAATAGCAAAAAGGGATGATAGTTCGGAAACTTTATGTAAAGAGTTAGAATAATAAGGGATGATTTACTATCTTTTGAAGAAATTCTATCCCACAGATTCGTAATATATAAAAAGTACTTTTCACCTTCATTGTCTTTTTTTTATCATCAAGAAAGTTTTTTGTACATTTTGAGAGTTCTAAATAAATCATAAAATATTCAGATTTTTGGTCTTAATATACAACAGTTCTTACCCTTTCAGTTTAACCGACATATCCGTACACTCCAGAATTCGCATTAGTGGGCAACATATTATTCTTATATAAGAAAGACCTGTCTGATTACTCGTTTGGAATGCAAAAAGTTTACCGCCACTACGCATTATATTGCACTAGGTTTTACAGCCCCAACTTTCATGGAAATAAATTTTTAATAAATTCGAACTGGATTTATTTTTCGGTAAGTAGGACTGAAGAAAGTCAGCAAAACTTACATAGTTAAGTAGCGCTGTCAGAAAAAGTTGACAAAGAGTCATGAAATCACGTTAAATACTTAGAAAGTGAAGTTGAAAATTTATCTTACAGCGGTTTGTTTGCGAATGGAAAGTATATGTACATAAAATGTGGTTGTAAACTGCATTTTAATTTTTATATGTTCTATACGGAAGCCGTAAAGTTGGCCATTGACGAGAATAAAATGCTGAAAATCGTAGTATTTTATATATGGAGTGAGAGTATTATTGTTCGTGGTTTGAAACTACCAAACACTAGTTACGATGACTAATAATATGCACTGTTGAGATCCTACTTTTAATAAATTTCATAATATAAATGAATCGACCACAAACTGTCAATGCGTCTTTGATAATCTACGGGTTGGGCTGACTGAATTTGGTTTTAGTTAGAATTTTGGTTGTAATGAGTTGCTGATAAACATTACAAATGATTTTGTATAAATGATTCATTCATTTGCATTTATGTTAATTGTCATAGTTTCTCTAGTTTTACTTCATGACATATCATCATTGATGTTGTCGTGAAGTCATCTCCAGTCAAAACGATGACCTGATAAAGACCTACTAAGAAAATCATTATGCGCTATAAGATATTTTTACTAGCGAAATTGCGCACTTTGTAGTGCGTCTATCTATGTCAAAAAAAACTGAGCAAAGGAAAAATGATATTTCATAGTCTTAGGCAATTAGGATTTTTCATTTCACCTGATCATCAAAGAGATTGTTTGTATACTTGTGAGACTCAAGCATATGAGTTTGCAACTGGTTTTTAGGTTATAGTGCTGTCATAACATTTAATGTAAACAGGTCTTAAAAATGCTTTGTTTTTAAGATAAAACGGGTAAACCAATAACATCAACGTTTCTGGAAACTTATGTTATGTCCTCAGGAGCTACGAAACTGTGTGGAAATAAAGCATCATCGTATAACGTTTATGTTTAGTAACAGTAGTTTTTACTAAAATAAAGTTAATAATCTGTTATGTATTTTTTGATCAAGCTACTTTATCAACATTTAAACCATATCTTCTGTGTTTATTAATGTATACTGTTTTAGCGAGTGGGTTATTGTAGTCGAACCAGTTCTCTCAAATTTTTTGCAATAAAATACTGTTTGAAAGAATGGTAAATAAAATATTGAGGTAAACGTCTGTTTGAAAAATTCAGATGTCACAGATTTTAGTTAGAACTCATCGCATATTGTCTACGTTTACTGATAAGTCTAGAAAAATAATATGTTATTCAGCATTTTGAACATGTTTTAATGCAAGCATTGGAAAATTGCTCGGAAAAATTGAACCATCTTTAATATATTTCTGAATATATACCTTTTTAAGCCATATTTGAAGCATAGTGATTACTAAACATTGATGCCAAATGAATATATATTTTTCAAATATAGGAAAAAAGCTTAAAGTAAAAAATAATCAATGTAAAAGTTGGTCGATTGAATGTCATAGGGTTGCACTTGTGCAAAGTGAATAGATCAGGATTTTGCCGCATATGTAAAATTATTACTCGGTGTTTTATCAATCGCTGCCGTTTAGTACTAATTGGGTGACTGCTGTAGGTCATGTTAGCTTTTTAACTAACTTACTTAATCCCAGATAGCACATTGCCGTTATCCTATGTCTCATTGGATGATCTTTTACTCAAAGTTTCTGTAATTTATTTGGACTAAACAAACAATATACTCCATTTACTACGAAAACTGACAGATTATTTTTAGAATACAGTTGTTGGAATTGTGTGCTTAGCACGTGATTCTAACCTCATGGATGCAAAATCTTACTCCTTGACTGGTACACTTTTGAATAATTCAATACTTGCAAGTCAAGTATTTGGCTGTATCTTTCACTCTGGAGAATATGATATAAAACACTTATTGCTACGTTACGTTACATCAATTCATGAAATCACTGTTTGTTGGGGTTTAGGCATTTATTACCATTGATGACTGAGCACACCAGGCGAAATAACTCAGAATCAATCCCAATGGACCAGAAATATCTATTCTCCGTCTTTACTTAAATTTTAAGTTTTGAAAATATATTATACTTCCGTTCTTCAAATTAATTCTTTCTTTTCAAATCATATTGTCTGTTCTTAGTCATTTTTTACGACCACTGATTTTTCTGCTACTTCTACTCTAACATTTTTGTTGTTAATCTCATCTTCCTGCAACAGTGTGTTTTGGCGACTTAAACTAATGGATGTGTATGAAAGTCTCTATTTTTTGTTACCAACTGCAGTCATCTTGCTCTTATTTAATTTTACGTGCATAGGGAATTTATTCATTTACAGTAATAGCTCTATAAAGGAAAAAATTGATTAGTTTAATCAAAGTTTTTTTAGAAATTCAAATATTTAAGTTACCAAGTTGTCCAGTTTTGAAATACTAAACAAAAATACGACTTTTGGCCAAGAAAATGGTAATAAAAAACATCGAATTGTGTTTGTTATTACGTCTTTATGTGAGTCAAATTTGTCTGAAATCCTATGAGTTTTTGGAAAATTCCCAACTTTCAATGACCCATAGTGCTGGATATTGATGATGAACGTAGTATCTAGCTTTAGTAAATAGCAAAAACTGCGTAGATGCTTTGTGTGAATTTATTTGAAATCACAATAATTAAAACATGTTCTAGACAGCTGTTCTACCAAACAATTCGAATTTATTTCCCACTGATCTTAAAAACGATTGAAGTTTTATACATTTCAAATATCCTGTCAGTAGTGACTGGTTGAATTTTAAATAATCTAATATTTTGGAGCAACTTTATGCTCATGACTCTCTGTGTGCTGCAGTGTAACTTATAAAATGTCATAGTGCCTCAAATATGTGTCATATTTTTAATAGACTTTTCGAAAATGGTCATTACTAAATATAAAATAGTAGTATTTTCACTCTGGACAGTTGATTTTTCTGAAAACATTGATTTCAACATTAGCTGATTCTTTTAAGTGAGGCACGTCGTACCTATGACCAATGAAAAAGGTATTTTACAACAGTGGTCTCTAACTGAACGGTAGCTGAAGTAAATCTCCACATGAAACTTATAATATAGTATGGACTGAGTTTCGTTTCAAAACGCATAATCTCATGAACTACCTGTTCGTATATCAATAGTTTTCATTGTTATTCGGTTTTTCCTTACAACTGCTTTTCATAAATTTGTGTCATACTCGACTTTGGAAATTGAGATTTCATTGAAACCGTTTTTAGGCCGATTTAATCACAGATTTGTTAAAATACCTAACTAGGTAATTTTTCGGATTTTTTATTACTTGACTAATGAAAGGTTTAGCTAGAATAATCAGGATAACCATTTACGTTATCAAAATGGTGAATGTAACAGTCTAATCATCTTACTTTATGAGGTAAATTGGCGGCTTACTTGAACATCTGGGCTACTTGTTTCTACCCTCTAGATATTTCAACAAGTAATCTGTTTCTGCTTGTTCTAAAACATCATTATGTTTATTAATTGCACAACCTGATAAGGTGCGCTTATGAAAGGCTTACAACCTTCCGCCATATGAGTTACAAAAAGACATCATGGTTGCTGGCAATATGCAGCGAAAAGAAAGAACATTATTCAGGTGTCGACTCCTGGACTGCTAACTTCTAGCTGGCGACCACTCAATATTTGTCGTCAGGATCGACGAAGAAGTAAGAAACGGAAACTTTTTGAAATACTTTGTGCTGAGAATTCTGTACTGTACCAAAAATATAATGTTGAATAAAGTCAATAATAATAGTAATAATAATAAAGGACTCTTATTCAATTTTAAATGGCCAAATGCCTTAATTTTGTGTTATTTTAAAAAATATTATCTTGCATCAACTAGTTTTCAGTGTTTTGCAACATGTTATGTGTGAAATAAGATTTTATGTGAGCCAACGATAATTATTTATAAATATGCTTTTCAACTTTATTTTCCATCTTCTATCTTGTATTCTCGTTGTATTATAACTAAGGGAATTGTTAAAATATTTATTATCCTACTCAGTCATAAAAGATGTACTCATTTTATACAACGGTTGAATTGTTATTAATAATTAGTTTCTACGCCTTCATGCACTGGCGTGAAATTTCTTTTAAACAACATTTTAAATGTCTTAATTAATTTTAGGCTTATTGGATATGTTAGTACATATTCATTTGTTGAATCTAAACCGTAACTGATAGTTTATACTACTCGTCGAAATGAATAATCAATTTAGTTGATGTAATGAAAGCTTCATAAATCATATCAATATTGGTTATACAGCTAAAGTTTTACAAATTTCTTTTAGGTGCACAACTTGACAACTGTTTTCCGTCCAGTATACGTCGTTATGTAGGACTTATTCTTTGTATTCTGGATTTATTTTTTTTTGGACGATATCACTATGGATTTAATTTCCTAATTGATATTTACAAATCCTTGGGTTTATTCGCTTACAACTGCACACAATCTGGTTGTATGTACGACGAAGATATGTTTGGAATCAGCTTTAACATATGGTTTGTTTCACATTTGTGCCTCATTACGTTGGCCGGAATATTTATGGATAGAGTTGGATTGAGACCTTTAAAATTGGTTTCGACGTTAATGTATGCTGCCGGTACTGTTATGTTTGCTTTTACAACTGGCAAAGTGGCACCACTTTTCTTTACTGCTGGTGCTCTGGTTGCACTAAGTAGTATATGCAGCCTAATTTGTAATCAACAAATTAGTTCAATGTTCCCACATTTTCGTGGAATATGCATATCACTTATTTCCGGAGCCTTTGATTCGAGTACAGTTGTAGCGTATGCTGTATCGAAATATCACCCCTATTTTTCACTTCAGTGGTCATTTATATCTTTATCAATAGGTTCATTTATTATGGGTTTGTTCATAGCAATGTTCATTCTCACTATGAAGTCAGTAGATATGGAGAAATTTGCAAAAACTGAAGTTACGAAATCAGTTTTTCAGTCACGAGTAAGTAAAAGTTTAGTATTGTTTAATCATTACGTATGACTATGTTATTAAGTTCCTACAATTGAAATATCATCGTCACCTAAAATCAATGTTGTCACAAATCCAGACTGCAAAACAACATGTTAATATTTTGTTTTCGTGAACTGCTTTTGTATGAAATATCAAAAGTATGGTGTTTAGGCTAGGTGCATGTCAGTTCGACAAAAAAGGTTTAAGCGACTCTATGTTCTGTCTTTTTAAGATGATGTTTAATATGTATAACATACAAACGTTAAAATCTGACATGCTTTGCATCTCCATCCACCTTTTGTTCAAGAATCAAGAAATTCATCTATTAATTATGCGGCTAGACGAAAACTGAGTTTGTTCCCATTGTGTTATTTATGATAGCGGATGAACACAATGTCTTTGTGCGTTGGTTATTAATAACAAAGAGTGATTTGTGGATCATGTACAGATTACTCGAAAACTTTATTAATGCTTAGATGACTAGTTTTACGGTTGTTTATAATTAGATTGTGTTTATATATTTAGAATTATTTCATAGTTTTACCTTTGTCAAACTGATAACAACATTTTATAGAGCTTTTGTTTCTTATTCAAAGGAAAGTTGTTTGGAAGAATCATCATCAGTTGATGTTGACAAAGAACTGTCGAATGTGATTAATGAACGTTTCCCAACACTGAGAAAATGCATCTTTTCAGCTTCGTATGCATTGATTAATTTATGGATTACTCTTGGCTTATTTCGTTTTGCCATATTCTTAAGTCAGTTATACAGACAACTAGTTCATTTGTTTCCAACAGATAAGAAACTAGTTGAACATCTGTTAGAAGTGTCTTCAGTTTTCTCAATGTGCGGCTTTTTCGCAGCACCTGTTTCTGGAGTAATTATTGATTTGTCTTTGAGGTGTTCACGTGATAAAGTGGCAAATATACTGATTAGTAACAAATTCAATGTATCTAATAGAAAAATGTATTATAATTACATTTGTGGCTTAGTACCTGCGATGACAATAATGTCCATATTTGCTGTTATTTTAAGTACAATGATGTTTATTCCCAACATGGTTGCAATTTATACGGCATTTGTCTGTTTAGTTATTGTTCGATCATTAATGTTTAGCGCATATGTCAGTTATTTGTTGACAGGATTTCCAATACGTTATTTTGGCACATTAAATGGTATTTCAAGTGTCATATCTGGTTTATTCAGTCTGTTACAACATATTTTTCTGCACACAAGCGGTACTGTGGCTAACTCAGTATCGATGGCAGCGTCTATCGGTTTATTTATTACACCTTTTGTACTATTGATGTTAAGACGTTAAGTATGTTTTGCAAAAGGTTAATTTATGGGTTTCTGATTTATTTATTTCAAATATTTTACAAAATTACCTATGATTGTTCCACTTAGCTTTTATTTTTGTTCCACTTGCACATATTTAATCAAATGGTTCATCTAATCCTCCCTCCCTCGATGCCCTCTTCCAAAACTGCCCATTTTTGTGCTTCATGAGAGCATGAATTTTGTGATATTTATATTTACTTTTAAAAAATATAAATAAGTGAATAAGAAAAACAACAACATTTTGTACCGCTCTCTCTGGGATTTCCGTTTAATTATCGTACTGCTTATGTGATTTCCAACCAATTATTCACAATATTTGTCAGCCGAAACATATTGATGGGTTCAATAAACATTGTTTTGAAGTCTTTATCACATCAACATTTCAAAATAACTTAAGAAACGGTCTCTCAATTTCTTTCGATCTCATGCAATTGTGTCACGTTCAGAATAATCAGTTCCGGACCGAACGCTTGATAAACTTATTCTGTATAAACTAATACTTACTTACGCCTGTTACTTCTAATGGAGCATAGGCCGCTAACCAGCATTCTCCAACCCACTCTGTCCTGGAACTTCTTTTCTAGTTCCATCCAATTCTTGTTCATTCTCGTAATTTCTATCTTTAGTTCTCGGCCTAATGTGTTCTTTGTTCTTCATCTTATCCTTTGGCCTTGATAATTCCAAGTGAGGGCTTGTCTTGTGACGCAGTTGGGTACCTTTCTCAATGTGTGTCCTATCCACTTCTAGCAATTCTTCCTAATTTCTTCTTCCGCTGGGAACTGGTGTGTTCTCTCCCATAGTTGGTTGTTGTTAATAGTGTCCGGCCAAAGGACCCGAAATATTTTGCGTAGACAACTGCTAATAAGCACATGTATCTTCTGGATGATGGCTTTCGTAGTTCTCCAGGTTTCCACCCCATACAGTAGAACTGTCTTGATATTTGTATTGAAAATTTTGAGCTTGGTGTTGGTTGACAGTTGTTTTGAGTTCCAGATTTTCTTCAGTCGTAAATATGCTGCTCTTGCTTTACCGAGCCGCGCTTACACATCAGCATCAGATCCACCATGTTCATTAATGATGCTACCCAAACATGTAAAGATTTTTACATCTCCCAAGTCTTCTCCGTCAATTATGATTGGATCGGTGCATGCTATGTTGTATAGGAGAATCTTGCTTCTCCCTTTGTGTACGTTGAGACCTACTTCTGCTGAGGCTGCTGCTAAATTGGTCGTTCTCTCCTGCATTTGATGTTGCGTTTGGGATAGAAGAAACAGACCATCTGCAAAGTCTAGATCGTCCAAATGCATTCTAGCTGTCCACTGTATCCCATGCTTCCCCCACCCAGATGCTGACGTCTTCATAATCCAGTCGATCACCAGTAGAAAGAGAAAGGGTGAGAGTAAGCAACCTTGCCTGACACCGGTCTTTACTTTGAACGAGTTTGTCAACTGTCCTGCACTCACGATTTTGCAGGTTAATCCATCATATGAATTCTGTATGTTATTGACTATCTGAGGCACGCCGTAGTGTCGAATAAGCCTCCATAGTGTTGTCCTGTCCACGCTATCACATGCTTCTTCGTAGTCAATGAAGTTGATGTAGAGTGGTGAATTCCATTCGATTGATTGTTCCACAATGATCCGCAGTGTTGCGATTAGGTCTGTGCAGGATCTATCCTTACGGAATTCTGCCTGTTGGTCTCGAAGTTGGTCGTCTACGCAGTCCTTCATCCTGTTTAACAATACTCTGTTGAAGAATTTTCCCGGTATTCAGAGAAAAGTGATGCCTCTGTAGTTATCAAACTTGCTGAGATCGCTTTTCCTTGGTATTTTGACGAGAGGTCCTTCTTTCCAGTCTGTTGGTACTTGTTTGACATCCCAAATCTTATTGAAGAGAATGTGGAGTATCTTTGCAGTTACCGCTACGTCTACTTTCAGTGCCTCTGCTGGAATGTTGTCTGGTCCTGCTGCTTTATCACTCTTGATTTTTCTGATGACCATGCTGATTTCTTCGATTGTTTGTGGGCCAACATCGAATAGGAGGTTCGTGGGTGCTGCTTCTATATTGGGTGGGTACAGTGGAGCTGGTCGATTCAAGAGTTCTTTGGAGTGTTCTACGCACCTGTTTCGTTGTTCTTCAATGTTGGTGATTACCTTGCCTTCCTTGATTTCCACTGGTCTTCCTGGTTTACGGTGATTTCGAGAGAGTCTCTTTGTCGTGTCATACAGTTCTCTCATGTTTCCTTCGATTGTAGGCCTTTCCGCCGTCATTGCTAAATCTTCCACATATTTACGTTTGTCAGTTCTTATGCTCCTCTTCAACTGCTTGTTTACTTCTGTGTGTTTAGCTTGTGCCTTGGCTTTTTCTGCTCTTGTTCGGCTGGTATTGATTGCTGCTTTCTTGTTCCTCCTTATCCAGTGTATTAAGAGTTATCCATTCCTTGTGATGGTGCTTCTTGTGGCCCAGAACCTCATGACATGTTGAAGTGATTGCCTCTTTGATTTTCCTCCAGTTGCTCTTCATGCCTGTAAAACTCAGAATTGATAAGTTATTTGCATGAATTGAGACAGTTTTAAACATCAGGTACAAAATTAGTAATGCACGTGCAATACGGTCAACTATCAATTTATTATTTCAGAATTGCCTATTTATGTGACATCTGTAGAGGAACTGACCGAAAGCGAAAGAGATAATTAAAATGCAAGATAAATATTAATCCGAAAAAACTGAAATGACAATATGCAAATAAGAGTAGACGAAAATAACACATAGAACCAAGTAATATATCGGATGAAAAAATAATCACAACCGTTATGTGATGTTTTACTTCAGACTTTCTTTTTGAGTAACGACCATAAATGAACTTCATTCAACTATTAAATATTCTCCCTTTGTATTTTTCATTGACAGCATAAAGAGAAGTATATAACCAAAAACGTTAATTATATGTCATCTAGGTCACTAGTTCCAAGCACTGTAATGTGGTCTAAAAGGGTATTACAACATTGATGTACTCTTCAGTCAATGGCGTGACCGATAAAACAGAACTATGTAGGTACTATTTGTTTAAATGCCGAAAGTAATAGAAGGATCAGTTAGGTAACAAACGAAGTCTATTCACAACTGATACAATTAAATAGTGAAAATATCGAACGTGAGTGTGCTACGTATACAACATCATACAAAAAGGATAGATATGATATTTTATTATAGTTATAAAAATTGTGTGTCACTATACATTACATTAAGTGATGCACGATTAAATAATTTACACAACAGACCAATTTTAGTAATACAACCTTTTAAAACCAGGAAGCACTGTGTAACTATTTCATCACAGTATTAGTTTACTTTAATATGCATTCGCAACTACTCTAGGGTTTGGACCCTGAACTTCAAACAGCTGAGTTTGAGTTCAGTGGTTTAAATCTCCGATTTCAGTCAATTTAAAATATTGTGTGATCACCATCCATACTTATTATGTAGCTTAAATCATGTTGAACATGTTTAGAATTCACCGATCATAGGTTTTTATCAGAACTCTGCTAACATCATCTCAAAGTTTTTCATTAGTGAGCACATGATTATTATTAGTTTGAGGTTTAGAAAAGTTGATCAGCTTGCAGTAAATAAATATTTACGAATCGCTCTCGCTTTCAATTTTTAGAATTATCAGAGGTGATCTTTCGCTTAGAACAACATCGGTATGTACTTTACGTTTGCTTGAGGAACAAGTCGTATCATCGACACAAAACCAGGTATTTAGAACGTGTCCGAGAATTATTACAACTGGCTGTCAAAAACATCACGGAAGTTGTAAATTCTGGTCACGGCGTCCCACTAGAATAATCTTCTAAAGCTATCCATAGATTAAAACCATTGACTCAAGGAGGGTACATTTTAAAAACTTACTGAATAAAAAAGCTTTGACAATCCACCAATTCAAGCGTAATATATATGTATAATCGTTATTTGTTCAATCCCTCATCCCACCAAGATCTTAAACACTCACTTATTCTTCTATACATATTCATCAAGTGAACAATTATCTCAAAACTATCTTCACGTCAGCATTTTTCACTGGCTACGAGACCATTAAACAACCTCTTCTCAGTATTTGATATTTCCAAATGATTTATGATATAATTTCACTCTATTTTCTAACCGACTGCGATATTGTCTTAAATAAATATAAATACAACATTATAACTTCAGTAAATTACGTTCTCGGAAGCCAAATTTTCACTGATTAGTTTTTGTTGGATCAAATCGATAAACTTTCAAAAAACAGTTTGATGTTTTTCCCTTGAAATTTTACACCAGTTTGCAGTAAGAAAAAAACAACTAAAATTGTACTGATGTGAATTAAACACATGTTTTTATGTTTTTCAGTCTTCAGAGAAAATAACAATAGTGTGAGTCTGATTGAGATATTTTATCAGAGCTTCTTGAATAAACCATAATATTTTGATAACAATATGTGATTAACATAATAATAGTAACTGTTATCATCTTTATTGATTTCATGATAAAAAAAGAATTTACGTTTTTAAACCAGAAATTCGTCCATGATAAATTTTTTCACTGAATACAGTATAAAATTCACTGAAAGAGTTATCAAGGGAACTTAAATAATAAACAAGAGATATTAGTTACTCTTTCAGATAAAAGAAACAGATTCCTATAGGTATGAGATAGTGATCGAGAAATGATACTACCCATTTGTGTTAGGTTATCGTTTGCTCTCAATTTTTTTCCTTACCAAAGTTACCATACCTCAATAGGTAATATATCATAAATGCTTCTTGAAATCCTCATAAAAACAAGAGAATCTTCAAATGTAATGGAGGTCAAATGCCAGCATTTTACTAAATTATAAAACCACAATAGTTAGGTTTATTCACGGAGAAAAAAAAACGCATTTATGACGAATTATATGTGAACTGATGATAAGAGCTGTGTTCAAAAACAAACATTTGAAATCTTAATTTGCGGACAGAATTCTTCATAAAAAAATAAGTCGAAGTATTCAACGGATGGAGAGCATTCGCAATGAGGTCATTCTTACGACAATAGAAAAACTAAATTAAAACTTTGTTTAAAACTATCATGATCAACAGATCAAACATAAGCTTCAGATGCATATGTGCGGGGACTCAAACTATACAAATCAACTGGTCTATCGTGACAGTAACAACCTAACAAAATTTTGTTAGTGTATATTCCTTATTTAATAGAAATATACTTTCTATAGCAGTATTATTTCACAAGAAAATAAATAAAATCAGGTTATTCCTATTTCACAGCCAAATTACTATCCTTACAGTTTCACCAAATGTCAACTTCCACTAGATAAGAATCTTCAGAAATAAGAAAACAGATAATCTGATTGTATAGGAAAGGCGCTTCAAGTCGTTCCTAGAAAAATAAGACATTTACTTAATTTAAAATATAATAAATGGATTTGACAGAGAAGTAAGGCATTACTAACACTATTTAGAAAATGAATTTGGTTTACTGAGGGAAGTAACAGAGTGAATATAGATGACATATCATTCACATATACATCAACGAAAGTAGATTAGAAGTTAGATGATGCTGTGTATTATTGTTTTAACAATGTGTGTAGGCAAATATTATTTCAATCTGGGATGTCCAAGATGTAGGTTGACATGTACATAAAATTATCTTTAGGACTTTTGATCATAAGCCGCGATTTCAGGACAAATTAGTTTAATATTTATGAGGAAGTTTAGAAAGACACTTTCATTTAAAGTTAATACTGACAATGTTGCTTTTAAGTAGTAACGAAACTTTCCTTATAACATCTACAAGTGTAACATTTTAATGAAAAAACTTAATACAAGGATAATTTAAACTGGTAACAAACGAAACATGGATGTTGTAATCCAGAAATAATATTTTTTAGGCAATATATGTTGAATATTGGTTTAAATGTACAAACTTATATTAGAGGTAAATGAAGACTTTAAAATAAAGTTAACATAATTAAATAATTGGATTCATATATGAGAAGGAAAATGAAGGTGGAATAGCCTTTCTAGATGTTCTAATTACAAGGAGAAAAGACAGGTCACTAAAGCACTTAATAAAATTGACGCACTGAATAATTAAATAACCTATTTGATAAAAACCGTCACTTATAAAACACAATACCTAGTTCAGTTAGTCTTTTGGATAGTTTTTGCAAACGTACCAATTAATTGGCAAGTTATTTATTACATGTATGACGTTCTCCAGATACATCTCCTTAAACTGGCCATTCTTCTCATCACATAATCGGTACAGAACAAACATCATAATTTTACCTGTTTAGATAATACTTTTCTTGTCAGATTCTCATCCTTTACATTATTATCAGTATAACTAATCAACTAACCAGTTCCTCCATCATTACTGACAAAGAGCTATAATAAGAAATTACTTAAACCAAACAACTTTCTCCGTTTGAACTGACTTTGATACACTTTACCAGAGTTCTTTTTAACTTGTTAACTAAGCTTATAACAATTTCGTCTATGATCACAGTCCCCTAATATATACTTGAAGTAAGATATTGAACAGACAAAAAAGTAGAAATATATCACTTTCATTTATGAAAAATATTCACAGAAATCGATTCCAATAAAGTTGTGAAACATACCGCTACAACAAAAGGCCTCCTCGTGACGTTTCTGTGCCATGGGGGAAACTTCACGAGCTAAAGTGGGAGGTCAATGGAGATTGGATTAATCCACCACTTTGTTGCAGCCCGGATTACCCGAAGACTCACTTCAAGGCACTAGAATCGTAAAACGCACTTGTTTCTGCATGCTCACGTATATGAATTGCGTAAGTTCAGTTCGGATCTGTAGGTTATATTCGAAGAGTACGTTTTGAACTTGGCTGGAATAAGCTAGAGTAGACAGCCTTCTATATAGCGAATAATGGCCTGTCATATATAAAAAAGAGATCTAGCAAATACGAGTGAAGGAAGTGGTGACCATCAGCTCTCCCATAAGAACACATCCCTATGTTTATGCTATTATGTTATGTCCTTATCGCCTGTTAGTTATTATGTGTTAGGATCGATAATTACAACACCGACGTATTGACCAGACTAATGACTCATAAACCAATATGAACAGCCTAGGGTCAACTTTCAGTTCATATAGGTCCTCCGAGATAGTGGCTTCTCGCCGGTTCAGTCCAGAACAACAATATCAGCCACCGCTATATAAATCATGTATTTCAGATATACGCAGTTTATATACAAGCAAATGAGACCACATCATACCATAAAGTAGAAAATAACAATTATACATGATCAAGCCAAAAGTGGCTGTGAGTATGAGATTCTATGACTACCAAATTGGGAATAACATGAGAACGGTCAATTGTATAATAGTAGTCAATATATAAAATGGAAGCTTATAATAAGAGGAATATGAATATACATATAATATAGTAACTTGATAGTTACAACAACCAATATCCCTACGAAAAAATAGTCATGCGATAGTTTTATGCGCTTCAAAAACGACAGTCCTTCTAATAAAAGGACCAGTAGGCACGAGAACTTCATGGATAATACACCACACCACTGTTATAAAATAGGATTTGTTTATAATAATCCTTGATTTTGAATAATCTAAAATAACACTTAAACAATTATGAACTCTCTCACTTATTAAATTTTGATTTTTATCCTATTACTTTAATGAAACAAACAATAAAGTTAAAATCAATTAATCTAACTGATATTACAGATTGTAGCTGAAACAATTATTCATAAGAGTTATAGGATAAATAGAAAATATTTATCAATCATACTATCAATTGTCATTTATCTTTTCATTGAAATTTCGATGAATTTGATTTTGTTTAACTTCGTCCCAATTTAATTATAATATAACGAGTATAGATGTATATATATTTAGAATATTTTAATAATTATCATAATGTATTCTTAGTAATAAAACATCTTACATTGAGTTGACTGACTTGTTAAAAATTTATTTTAATTTGTAATTTGTCACCATTTTCATTTTTTTTCTTTCTTTTCATTTTGATTTCATAATCATTATCATTATCATCATCATTTTTCGTCTTAATTTTGTTAATCGTGTGCATAACATTACTAATGCGTTTTATGAAAACAAAAAAAACGAAAAGAAAATAGTATCCAAGTGGTATAATACAAATCACATAACTAGTTTTTTTTTCTTTGTTTAGTTGTTTAAAGAATTTAGTCGCATTTATATTCTATAGATGAATTATTTCGCATTTACAAAATAATTCATTTGAAAACAAAACAAACAAACAATAGGGAAGTTTTGTTAAAGCGTACATACAATGAATAGATAATAATTACATTATGGAAAACATTATAAATGTAAGCTCTTTTTTAATCATTCAAATATTCTGTTTGTTTCTATATAATGAACATTTTCAATTTGACTATTTCAACTGTATAAATGAAACTTTTAATCATTTTATATTCTTACATTTTGATCTAGTGGTAAATGTAAATATAAAGAGAATATAATTTACAGAATAACACGAATTCATTATTAGATTTGCAAGCTTTTCATCAGCCACAAACGACTTAAATGTTTTTTGCGTTAATATTGTCGTATAATGTGTTGACATACCATGATGAATGAAGTTTAGTTTGAAATGAAATAAGAAACTAGATGAAGAAACAAAATATTTAACATAATAGTTAAGACCGATTGGTATATCTATATTGAATATAGAGTAATAGGAAAAAGGGGATAAGGTTATAAATGATACAATGAATAAAAACAAATTATTACCAAGTGAGTAATAATCAAGATATTCAGCTGACATAAAATGAAAATTAACATCGTGAATAAATGGCTGTGGAGTGTTTAGTTTTTTTAGTATTATGGAATACAACAAAGAGATTATGTAATTGACTAACGTTAAAATTATCTGTTTTATCATGTCAACGAGCGGTTTATCATACTTTTTTTCGTGAATACAAAGGTCAAGTCAAAAGCATTTAATGGCGGTGGCTTCTGTAAAGTAGATTAGAAACGATTTTCGCTGTTTGCTACTTCTCGTAAACGCTTTTGTGATATCTATATTGCGTCGACTATCTAATAAATGTTTAGTGACAACATTGTTATAAATATTTTCTTTAAAACACAAATTTTAGGGAATATGTTCAGAAAACCATGTTGATGAATTTGTTTTCAGTCTTTTCTATGTATTTACTCTCACAAGTACATAAAAATTATTAAATATATTTGAAGGTGAACTTAGAAGGTTGTTAATCCACTGTCGCTTCGTTCGAGGAACATTTGTTATCTTACACTAAAGATAGTTGTACTTCAAGCAGTCTTCTTTTCAGTGCCGTCTTACTTTTTGTATTAATTCTACTTGAAACCTTTCCAGCTTTGGACGTAAGATGGATAACGATAAGTTTTTCGCTAACCAGTTGTTTATTGAAAAATTTTCGTAAACATCTTTCCATACTTCGTGATGAATCTTTTAGACATCCATTTTCATGAGACAATCACCAATGTTTGGTATTTCTCACTGTATTTTGAATCTTGTTCGCAATGATTTACTTAACATTACAATAGATATCGAATATGGTTAATGTGCTAAATTGGTGCGCATCATATGGCTAAAATATTATTTTAACTAAATGTGCATTAATCTAATTTGATAATTGGTTTTTCATAGTGTCTAATAAATAAGCATGGGTGAATAAACAAAAATACTAGAAATATCGTTGAACTTGAAGTTTAAAAATAACTTTTGCTCAGTGATATTCATAGTTGATCTCACTCATATTTGAACTGCATAGAGTCCATTGTGTGTTGTTTGAGAAATGATGTCTATAGGTGGAAACAAATCATGTTTTATGTCATATTTTGAGTAAGTTACAACATTCAAGTGGGTAGAATCTATTCTGTCCTCAGTGGTTTTATATAAATATGGGGATTAACTCGACATTTTCCAGTCATCTAAATGTATCATGGTCAGTAATTGCGGTTATGTTTTCGCTTATTTTATCACTCAGTTGTATACACTTTAGATTAATTCATATTACATAATTAATTGGAGGTATGTCTGCTTCCATGTTGTGATTTTTCTTCTGTCATGACTGACTACCTTAGACTTGACACATTTGTAGCATGATGGAGTGACATTTTCGTCGTAGAAAACTTCAAATTGTTCATGTGCGCTAGGGACGAAACACACCCTCCATTGTGGATTACGATAGTGTAAATAAGAATTCCCGTTTCATTTTGGTTATTCCCCAGGTGCAAGGTCAAAACTTTGAACGAGAGTGGAATTTATCTTCATTTATAGCATCGTTATCTTCACTGTTCATTACCATGCCGAGTCCACATCGATTATTCCAAGTTCCAGGTAAATCGACTTATTTATTCCTTTTGAGCCACATTTTGACGTTGTCAGTTATTCGTTTATAACATTGACTTTTTTTAATATGAACGTGTGTTTGTATCGCTTACTCTATTTATCAAATGTTAGTAGCTTATATTTGTCTGTCTTTAAATAGTTAGTCACGTATTATCCACTGAAGTTGAGGTACTTACTTTCTCCGCCTTGCCTAGATTTTTGGCTTAATGTCTGTCTGAGCAAATGAATGTCTGAAATAAATTCATTCAATTCAATACGTATTTAGCTTATTATTACCGCCGTTGTAAAAACGGGGTTGGCCGTGGTGTTGTATACAGAGTTAAGTGGAAGGTTTATATACATAGCATATTTATTTGTTATTCCAAATTGGAGTAAGATCGATGGGTCACTAAGACTAAACAATAGACAAAAGAAAATACTAACTTTCATTTCTGACATGTGATCAATAAAAGTCGAAGTGATGAAGACAAGTATTATGCTCTTCTACAGTTTTTTTAATCATCATTTGTAATTCGAAAAGAAGTTCGATAAAACTTATTTTGTTATTTACCTTTCTCCATTTCATTAATTAGTTCAATCAAATCACATTGACTTTCTCATTCACATGCAATTTATTTTAGTACAAGTAAAAAAAATTAAGAGCATATATGATGAATTTATATACATACATGTAAAACCTTGCCTATCATATAAGACGATTTAGAAATATAAGTTTCTTTTAACCCCACTTGACTATTCCGCCTGTTAAAATATTCACATAAGCCAAACACAAAAAATGTGATTTAGTCATAATTATTAAATGAAAATAGACGTAATTAAAAAAGAAGTGAGGTTTGAGGCAACTGAACGGATATTTGCAAATAAAGTATTTTATTTGTGGTTCTTACATTTTAGCAAGATACTCTGTGATTTCGTCTTAAAATAAATTGGTTGTCCCTAACTGTCTTGTCATTCATCACAGGTACACCTGCCTATTTTCTATTCTTTCGTTTTGTATTTGTTACTTGCAACTGGGAGTAGTGTGTGGCTTATCATTTTTTTCTCTTGACACACTTGTTTGATACTATATACAGAGAAATGCATCAATAGCGTAAAGACATGTAGATCTTGTAAAGATGACGTGACATAAAACCTACCTCAAGGTGTTTCCGTGGATTTTTATACTTAACCGTGGTATTTATTGAAATCTTTAAAAATAACCACTGCAGTTAATGATTGCATTCAAACTTTTATTTTTAGAGCACAAACGATTATTCAAACGTTTACTGTGGTAAATTACTTCACTAATTATTTGAATGACAGTACTATTACAGAAATGACTTATTGATTAATATGAACCAGGATGTTGGTTTTTTGCTAAAACTTTTTATTTTTAAAGTTTCCCAGTATTTTATGATTGAAATTAATGACTGTTTTTATATATTTTTTATAGGTATGCTATTTGAAATTATTTTATCATTTTCTACAATACTTAGTGACGTGACAAAATTGACAAATGATTCTAGGTCTTTGAAGAGTCTATTGAATTTTTTCATTCGTAAGCGTAGTTTCTACGCTGGAAATTTACATCAAATCAGTTAACTCTATAGTTCATTGCTTTAACTTACAGTCAAAATATAAATGGCTGATATCGAGCTGTTTATAAGGGTCTTACCCTAGAAGCTGCATCAGAAATATAAAACTCCTATGATTAGTTCGTGAGTTGTGACATTATTTATGTTGTTTTAATCTTCAAAACTCAGAAGTGATGATCTTTAGAAGCCCACGAAAGCTTGTTCAGCTTATGTGTTGACTCCTGAATTGGTCATTACTTATAGCTTACATGGAGCTAAAAGCGAAATGAATATATTGTAACCAACGATTCTATAGAACAATTCTCAGTAAAGTTTTAACAGTTTGAATCACAAGTCGATTTAAGCTAGATTACCATTGAAGACTTGGAATCACTTGAAGGCCGTTTCGTTCTGGTATGAGACTGTAGCGTCGGACACTATGTCAAGCCCTTACGGCCTGTTCTAGCTTCCGGACAGGACAATTAATTCATCTTTCTTGAATTACATTTTACCCTTGTTAATTACTTGCTTAACAAACTTGACAGTTTCTATATAGGCGTATATGTGTTTACTTCTTATTCTACTGTCACATGTATGTAACTTATGTTTGTGTGACTCTAAATATAGGTTCACGCTTGGTTGAATCGAGCTGGCTCATGCGCCTTCTCCACCGTGCACAAATTCGATTCGCTCACTTTTCTTTGTTTCTCCACTTGTTTGTCTGGATCAACGATTGTATGAAATATGTCCATCCGAAATCCATTCCCGTATTCGACTTATTTAACTCAGTTATTCACTAATGCGAGTTAAGTCGATAATTATATACGGCTGGCGATATGTCTATTTCGATAGCAACCAACATACTATCAAATTGGAGTCAGATATTCATGGCCACTAAAGGACTACTCAGTAGTGCAAACAAAGTTCCGTCATATTTATACTGGTTGACTGAGAATAAATGAATTAAGTACTAGAATACTGATATTCATGACTGCATATGTAAGTACTTGAATTGACTTGCTTGAACGGCAGTAAGAAACAATCGAAGTACAGTATGACTGAGTGTACACCAATGGACTGAGAAAATAGTAGTATTTGGATAACATCATGATTAGATCTCTTTTCAATTTGCTTGAATTGTCACTAGGATTTAGAATCAAAAGCAACTGCACTACATTGGAAATAATAAATTGAATTGTAGTAATACATTTGGCAGTTACATCACCAATACGATATAATAAACAAAAATGAGAATAAACTTGTGCACGTGTCTGTATTATACACCATAGGTTCTTTGATACCAACGTTGCAATGATTACTTCTAAACATATTGTTTCACTACACAGTACGTTATTTCCCATTATATAAAAAGGTATTCTGTGGGATCATGTTATGTCCTTTGGAAAGCTCAATGTACTAATGCAACTGCATCTTTTGCTCTTGCTTGATAGACATTGATCAAAATATTGCAAACCGATATCAAATATCTAGTAATATTGTAGTGAAAGAGAGCACTAGTGAGTGCAATCGAATGTTCTTGAACACAAAATTACAGAATCTTCAAGTAAAATCTGAGAACCATACAGTAAATTCTTCATTTGCAAAATGTCCAAGACATTACTATTCCGTCGTTGCCACACCAACCACTCTATATACTCTCTTATTTGATCTTCTTAACCTTCTGCCTTCAGACATTTCACTCTCGATTGGTTGTGCACACTACTTATATCTGTCGACAACAGTAGCACACACCACAATATGACGTCTATCTCGAAGATTAGAGTGGATACACCACTTTTAAACGAGGTTACGCATTTCCCATCCAGTGAAGGCGTTATTAAACTGTCAGTCATCCTAGGCAGTAACAATCTGAGTGGTAAACAGATTAGCGTTACATATTACGACGCAGATGTAGTGTAATATGAATTATCAGTATAACAAATTATCCAGATAACGTTAACATTAAGTAACATGAATTTCACTGTCTCCGAATAGTTTTACTATACACTATAGGCTTTTCGCATATGGCATCACATAAATATCATAATAATCCATGCGCGTTATTAATGCCGGTCTACCTTCCCACATTGTTGGTAATATGAAAATCAGTAATTAGGGATTATTGAACATTGTTAATGGAAAACGTACACTCGATCACACATAATCGTCAAATATGTTCAAATGATTCAGCTTCCTAGATGGTCGTCTGAGTATCTGCATAGCTAAGGTAAAAACATATTTTATTAGTAAAAACAATTAGCTGTACAAGTATGTTGTACTGGAGTCGGTAACTGAATAGCATTCTTACTAGGATAGGTCACAGGGAAACAAACTGATTACTTTATATGTGGACGTCATTATTATTAGCTTAATTCAATATTATATTTTTAGTTTAACAGAATTCTCAGCGCAAAGTATTTCAAAAAGTGTTCACCAGTCAGATGTTAACGGTCCAGTAAACATCTGAATGATGTGCATTCTTCTCGATGGATATTGCCAGAAACTACGATGTGCCTGATTGGGCTTTTTTGTAACTTTTACAGTGTAAATTCGTAAGATTTTCACAAACGCACCTGAATAGGTTATGTGATTAACAGACATGATCTGTTAAAAAAACTGATGACTTTTTGAAATATCTTGATGCCAGAAACAGGTAGCAGATATCCAAGCAGGCCACCGTCATGAGTACATGTCATCCGCAGTTTTTAGAATTATGATTTTCTTTAGCTGAAAGACAGACCCAAAGCATACGATACACATGGCTATATATCGTTCGGCGTTTTCTGGAATATACAGGTCTCCTAAAGGCACACATATTACCAAGTTAAGCTAGCCTACAAACACGCCACCAGCGTAAGGCACTTCAAGTATGGGATGACCGCCTCGAGGTCGTTGAACCGAAGGGGTAATTTCGATTTCAAGCCAGCTTTTTTCCTATTTGTAAACATATTTTGGTAAAATAAGTATTTAGAGCACAATGTGTCTTCGATATACAAAGATGAACTACAAATACAGATTCTAAGTAAATTTTAAATTTAAGTGGATTTTTGGCAGAACTGTTATAAAAGCTAATTAAGTTCAGAATAATAAAATAACATACTTCTCTATAATTTATTGTTCAGATGAAGTTCTAATATAAATAAAGATAACTAATTCATTTTACACTCAAATCACTTATACACTTTATTGCGTTATTCCAGTACACAATGTGCGTTATGGGAACATCTCCTTAATGTAAAGTTGAGTTGTAAATACTCGAAAAATTTAATAAAAGTAGATCTGATAACTATAATAACCTGTTATTCCCACTCGCTACAAAGCTCATCAGACTGTTCCACTAGCACCGAATTTTCATTGCGTAACATACTAGACATAAGAATATATACTCACATGAATCGCTTTTCATCAAGTTATAAACAAGCTGAAGCATATACTTACTACTGCAGTGCTTTCGGTTAGCTTTCACCATATTTAAAATCTTAGTACGTGCATGGACCGAATCACGACATTAAGGATCATCGTTGGACAATCAGTGGGATTGAATTCGTTAGTATACATTAACTTCTTTGATTATGAGAATGCACTGACAATGTTAATTTAATCAAAATAAGTATGAGGTTACTTTATGCACAATTAAAGTGAACTAAATGACAGGTGAGGTTAAAACCACGAGAAACAGAATAGATTCCGTTTATTTCTCTCAGAATTATGAACGAGGAAAGCCGATTGAGACCTATCGAAGCTGGGACTTAAATATATGCCAAGACAATCTTTGTTTGCAAAAATAATTTTATATGATAGATGTATGGATCAAATGCTAAATTACGGATAGAAAATATAAAAAATAAATTACAAACCTATACAGCCAAAGAGCATCTATCCTTAAAAATACAGAAATTCCAAGTGGCATAATGTCCAAAAATTTAAATACTAAGCACCAAATTGTCACACATCCTATATCACGTAGTAATTAAGCGAGTTCATCGAAGGATTTGAGCACATTTTCAAACTTATGGAGACTTGGACTGCTTTGCATAATTTTAAGAGGCATTACACAGTGATAGAGAAATATGGAATTAATCATAAGTCAATTTTTTGGGCAAAATAAAAGTACTGAGAAAATTCAGGAATCAATGATATTACATAATCGTCACGTCAGATAAAACTGTCAAGAATTGACACTGTCTGATGGAAACTAATACTAAATCGGGTAGGCAAAACTATTGGTGAATAAAGAATTAATAAAACGCTTAAGTGAATAGGCATGCTTAATATCTAACTTCAATCGATTCATGATTTTGCGCAACCCTTCATTCATTGTCTGAGGTGGATAACTATCTCCATCTGACACAGATGGAACTCCACTAGTCACGGCTTCCCACTAGAACTGGACATTAGCACCGTTGGACGCCGGCTCAGTGGTCTAGACGTTAAGCATTCGCACGCGAGACCGAAAGCCCTAGATTCGAGTTCCGCGTGCGGGATCGTTGATGCGCACTGCTCAGGAGTCTCATACTAGGACGAAACGGCCGTCTAGTACTTTCAGGTTTTCAATGTTTGCCTAGCTTAGATTGACTCAAAAATCCAAATATTTAAAGTACTACAATGTCCACAAATCCTCATTCTGATAAAGAATAATTCACGAAAAATCTATCATCTAGCCATCGGTGGTTAAAAGTAAAAACATTCAAATGATTTGTTTAGATACTATCAAATAACCTAGGCGAGCAAGACAGAATTAAATGGATATTATTGTAGAATAATCTGCAAGATTCATTCAGCTGCGGAAAATCAAAATGGTGATCCTTAACAAAGTAATTCTGTTCAAGTTTGATATATGGGCTATAATTTAGTATCATACTTTGCAATGCTAACCGACAGACAAACAAAAACGAACGGGCACCTGCATAAAAAGTTACCAGTATAACGGAGTCTCACAAGAAAGAATAGGTAATGTCAAAATAAAAAATGACATTATGTTCATAAGCTAGATGTCATAGAAGAGAATCGTTAGCTTAAATGCAACCAATTTCGAAGAAATCAGTATTTTCACATAGGCATTTATAAAAATTCCTTGGAACTACAATACGTAAAAACCAAAACTATAACCTACGTGAGAATTAACTCCTCATAACTATGTCAAGAATTTGATTATGATCAAGAATCACGGAACCGCTTAAATTCCTGTTGTTACGCCTTTCCGAAACAAAAGTTATGACATGTATATGAACATAGAAGTAAAATTATAAGAATGTTTGAGACTAAAATTTTTTTATAAGTAAATTAACAGTGTAAATATATGTCGACAAACAAGTCAAGAGATCGTGCTGTTCCGTTTGGCAATGAATGCTTATACCAATGTAATCAGTGAAATACATAAGATACAATAAGCTTTTTAGGTGTAAGTGCTTTCTATTGAGGAGTGGGCTCTAATTCCATGCGTTGAAACCCATAATTTTCTGTAACTGTGAGTCTACTGATGCCTAGTAAAGATAAAGAAAACTTATTCCCAGCAAAAGAAACCATACCATTTGAGAAAGAGCATCGCTTAATTGTTTTTCGGCTTTTGTGGTATCCTAAAATGAAATATATTTTACAAAATTCTTAACCCTACGATATCAATCCCCATGTACTGGTCCACACGATTAGATAATATTGTCTTTCGTTCTTTGATTTCCTCAATTTCCTAATAAGAAGGATTGATAAAGTGAATAGTCAAATAGGACACACTTTCTTCCATGACATCAGAAGGCGCTGATCAGGTGCTTTTTCAACGGATGACAATAACTCCTATCAGTAAAAAAAATGTCCAATTAATAAAGCAACTTACACTTAATTGACGATCTGATTCACTAAGGGATTTCGATAAATTTAAATACTTTTCTTTGATATGCTGCATGGAACGCATATCTGATAGCACGCTTTCTTGGGAGAGACGCCAATCACTAGAAAACCTATGAAGAACAAAATACATTCAGTTTAAAATTACGATTTGTTTTCGAAACACGAAATCAACCTAAAAGTAGTAATTACGAAATTCACAATTTTACATGGGTTACATTTAATTAGAAAACTAAATTCAAGAAGCAAATTATGTGGGTAACCAAAGACTATGGTGAGGATTCGCACAATGCAAGCTGGAGAGAAAGTATTACAATCGGGGAGAGGTGTTGCTGTACTCCGGTCATGAAGAAGAAGCTTCGTACACACAAGGAGTTGCACTGATGCTCTCCAGAGAAGCATGAAAACCACTTATAAGATGGGAATCTCGCGAGTCCAGAATCATCAAAGCAAAATTCAAAACAATGAATATTATCCAGTATTATACACCCACCAATGATAACAACGACGACGATAAAGACTAGTGCTGTGGGAGGGAACAAATCAGCTTCCAGCTGAAGAAGCAATTACGAAAAAACACTCAAGGTGGGTAAGATATGCATTGCGGAAATTCTCAAACTGCACTGACTTGGAATCCTAAAGGTAACAGGCAAAATAGGAAAACCAAAGAACATATTGCATCGGGAATTGGAGACAGGTATAAAAAAATGAAACAGCTGGGGAGAGAGAACAAGACAGAATTGGATGGAGAATCCTGGTCGGAAGCCTATGCTCCTCCACGGGAGAGGATACAGGCGTAATTTCTACGTTATGTTACTTAATTTCCTCCCTTAAACGTGATGTCTATGAAGTCTATATATTGATAGTCATCGGTTAGCAAAACTCACAGTAGCAGTTTAAAAAGATACTAGGAAAAGTTTTGAGATTCATCCCCTAAACATAGCTTAGAGTAGTGAGTTTGTGAAAGAAATTGCAATTTAGGACAACCCAGAGTAAAAAATCAGTCTATGCCAGTCCAAACAGGAAACCTAGAAAATACGTGCTTAACAAGTACTTTTGTTGGGAAAATCCAATCCATAGATTATAATTGAGATCTGAGAACTACGAGCAACAATATTTATTGACCTTTAAGCATCTAAATGAACTGAGGACCTTCTTGTTTAGTTGAATTACAATGATTATTACTTTTTATAAGCGCTTGGATAATCGACAATCTAAATCAACCTAAAGAAATCCTGCTTCCTTTACAGATTTCAACTAAAACAATAATCACGTAAACCAGTATTTCTCGTGACGCATAATAATTAGCCGGAACGAAGTAGCTGATATCCACTGAGCTTTATTGATGTTTAAGGAGAAAGAATGTAGTTGTAAAATCTCAGCGAATGAATTTGAAATCCATCGTTCTGCCTGGCACTCTGCTCCAAGCTTTTTCAAGGCAAGATAATCATACACCAAAATTATCGATTATGAATAAGTACATGGTTCTCTGATTGACTGTTTATTAAACAGTTCATCCAATCCCATCCATAGTAACGTTGGATTTATTTCAAATTCTTCGCGAAATTTTACAAATACATTCTTTCTCCCTGATGTTTAACATGAACTCAGCGTCCAAATACTGTGGAACATAGTGACTTGACATGCGAATTGAATTCAGCATTTAATATCAGTTATTAGCTACTATGACCTCAAAAATCATATAAAAAGGGTTAAATATAGCTCTGAACAAAACAGATATCCAGGATGTCCAATGACAAAAGAGGCTTGAAGGTTTGGAAATAAGGATAATTGAGATTTACTAATCTACTTAACACGAGAATATAATAGAACTTAGTTGTACTAGGTACTTCTTAAAGTAACGGGTTATTTTACGCAAAATAAACTACCTTATTAAATTCCTTTCCATCTCATCGACCTCCATAATAATTGTCCTTAATGAATTGTATGAATTCTCTAAAGAGGTAACCAATGTTTCTAAATTATTCTGATATTCTTTGGATGCAAGAACACGATTTTTGATGCTGGATAATATATAAGAAACAAACAGATACCTGTGGAGAGAACAACTGCGGCAATCGATTGCAGAAAGTTTCAATGCTAATTGGTTTACTTTGTGACGGATGTCATCATTAGGTTTAGAACCCAGTCTAGCGTGGAATCTATCCAACAGAGTTGAAAGGCGAGTTTCTGGAATGGCAGCATATTTATTTCAAGAACTACAAACCTTCAGTAGAAAATTCATTTCTAACTTTCTTTTCCATCAAGTCAATGGCCTCGTGAGAGTTTCTGTGGATCGCTTTGAATTCATCATCAGAAGCATCCAGTACATTTTTAAATTTAGTGAACAACCCCCCATGGTCGTATTTTGGATTCTGAAAAGTGTATGAAATAGTGAGCATGTACCTCGTGATCCGATTCCCGCCGCATTTCCAAAGAACGAATTCAGACCTTTCAAAACAGATGCTGATAGTTCGTAGTCGAAATGGATTCAAAGAAACCTGATGAGAACTCAGTTCGATAACCAAACTAGAGAAAATAGGAAGCAGACTGATTGGAAAACAATGTAAGCGGATAAACATGATAACCTTAAAACAGACTGTAAACAAATTTCGAAAACACTTGTAGGGGACTTTAGTAACCGGAAGCAAATACTCTCGCTGGGCATTATAATTCATGGGGAAACCGAACGTCAAAGTTGACAGCGCAATTAGTGTTCTCACAGAAAGCAACGAGTTTTACAGGAAACTTGGTTTTCGACATGGACGTGGTTGTATAGACCAAATATTCACACTACGTCAGGTTCTAGAACACAGACACACGTTTAGACGCCCCACAATGGTAGTATTTCTCGACCTTAAGGCGGCATTCGACTCTGTTGATCGTGAGGTTCTATGGCAGTGTTTGTCACTGAAAGGAGTACCAAAGAAGTACATTAACCTTATTCAGGCTCTCTACTCGAACACAACTGGTCAAGTGAGAGCTTATGGCGAACTGTCATCAGAATTGATTACATTAAGTGGTGTTCGTCAGGGCTGTCCACTCTCTCCTTTCTTGTTTAACATTGTCATTGACGTGCTTTTAGAGATAGCACTTTCCTCATCTAAATTTCCACTGGTTGAACTTCTACCGGGAGGTTCACTTGATGACTTGGAATATGCCGACGACATAGTGTTATTTGGTGAAGACGCTGACAAAATGCAGAGTCTTCTGACCACTCTAAGCAACAATGCAAGCATGTTCGGGATGCGATTCTCTCCCTCGAAATGCAAAATGTTGCTTCAGGATTGGGTTGCATCGACACCCGAACTAATGATAGAGAGTGAAGTAATTGAGTGTGTCGATCGCTTCACTTATCTTGGAAGTCTCATCAGCCCTTGTGGTCTGGTATGTGACGAAATCTCGGCACGGATACAGAAGGCTCGACTAGCTTTTGCTAACTTGCGTCATTTATGGCGTAGGCAAGATATCCGTCTATCAACCAAAGAACGGGTTTACTGCGCAGCAGTTCGTTCCGTCCTGCTTTATGGAAGTGAAACATGGCCGGTAAGAGTAGAGGATATTCGTAGACTACTGGTATTTGATCATAGGTGTCGTCGAAATATTGCTCGTATATCCTGGGACCATCAAGTAAGTAATGCAGTTGTTAGGAAACGGGTACTAGGTAAGGATGGCAAATTAATTGATGAAGTGGTGAAACTTCATCAGTTGAGATGGCTGGGACACGTGTTACGTATGCCCAACGACCGACTGCCTCGACGTGCGATGTTCAGTGGTATAGGAGTAGGTTGGAAGAAAGCTAGGGGCGGCCAAACCAAAACATGGCACAAGTCCATGAAGTCACTGACAAGTGGACTGAGTCATGTCGGTAGGTGTAGACAATCTGGTTGGGGACCGCGAAATGAATGCAACCGATGGTTAGAGCCCCTGAATGACATGGCTCAAAATCGTTTGCAATGGCCCAGGTGCATCCACTATTTGTGTTCTCCCAAATTTTGATCTCCTGATTCCCCCTTGTCTCTCTTTTTTCTCTTCCCAAGTTTATTTTACTGTATTATACTCTTTAAGTAACATCTCCAAACACTAATCTTTCCGATTACTGCTTATACTCTTATTACCTCTACCACTACGGGATTTGAATCGATCACAGCATCTCTGTGCTAATGTGGTGTGGCAAATCGAACTGATGTACGTACGTACGAAGATCTACGTTGTTACTGACTGATAGTATATAATCGCATATTCTTATGGACGGTGGAGAATATCATACCCAGATTCCTATCAAAATGAAAACGCCTCACGTAATTGAGTAAGTAAAGTGATTGAGGAACTTTTGCCACTATCAACTAAAAAGTGGAAACAATTTGCTTTAAAATAGTTGAATTAATAAAAATATCTACCATGCAAGCAATAAGCGAATTTAAAATAGTCCTTAAGCTAAACTGCAGAACATATGTGCTCCTAAGGCAGATTGTTTATTAAAGTACTTGATTTGATTCAATGAGTAATCAAGTATTCACTGAAGATAGATAACATTCTCCCCTTCTAAACTATACTGTACACCAACCAAAGTTTGATAAAGTTGTAAACAGGATAAAGGAAAACGACTACACTAGAGATGACGTCAGTTCGCGATGATAAACCTTGACTTCGTTTTGCAACAAAATTTCAAAATACCAGCACCTCTGAACACCCAGATCTATGCTTCCTGCATTAGAACTAGTATCATTTTGTGACAAAAACGTCATAGAGTGATAGCCCTGACTCACAATACTAACCCGACTACTAGTAGGTAAACATGATCTTAATTATTTAATAGGTATCGTTGTACAACAGATAATTAGACATATAGGTTCATGGTTAAAAAACGCTTACTATTCCGTTGCAGCTTTATTGTTTTATAATGGTGATTGTTTTACACCTAGGCTGACAAATCACCTGAGGCTTACTGTGTATGCCTTTACCAAATTTTCGGACGACCTTAAATCGACGCCACATTGACCCTGAGAATGTCCACCCACTCGTTAGGAAGAAATGTTGGTTATAAGGGAGTGTGGGGAATTATAATTTCGTTTTACAGTTGACTGATAGGGTTACGACTTAGATTTAGGTTTGTGTAGTAAAGGCAAAAAGGCCTAGGGCCTATATTACTCCATTTCTAGCATGCTTCTGTGAGTGTTCAGTCTTCTCTTGAAAGAGTCAATTGGTGTTGCGAACACCACTGCTTCGGGCAGCAGGTTCCAAGTATTGATGACTCGGTGTGAAAACCTGTATGCCGCGGGTATTTTGTTCGTTCTTGAATTTTCTGCTAGCCTGCTATGTCCTCTGAGGTGTCCCGATCTAGTGGGAAGAAAAATAGAGAATAAGTTAGGTCCGAAATCATTTCTCAGTTTTCTGTACATCAAAATTAGATCTCCCCTTGGTTTTCATCACGAACTGAAATCAGCCAAGGTGCCAAAAAGCCAATAATGCAAATGGATAAATGAGTTTTGCGCCCAAATCCAAGATCTGTTAGCTTATATCTTATTGGTTTGTCCACAAATTATAGTCTCATCGAATTTGATGAGGAACTATAAGTGACCTACAAGTGACGTAGTAAACTGAGGAGTATTCTTGAAATAATATAACAAGTTGAGTATGTTGAAAATTCAAAACTGTCTTGGGCAAAGATCGACAAGCTCATAAGACAAGACCCTACATTGGCTACTTTGAGACACAGTTCATGATGGGCGGGTAAGTGCACAAGGCCCAAACAGCGAATAAGACAAACAATAATACTTTACGTCGTGACCGAATCTATCCTAATGCAAAAACACTTTAAAAATGAATATCTGCGACTTTGAAAGGAATCTTCTTCAAAGACAATATTCCGTTAAAAACCTTCCTTCAGAGCTTCAGTCAATGTTTATGGATTATGTGGGAAAATTTTCCAAGAATAGATCTGAGAAAACGTTGACAAAATTATTGAAAACTTTGGAAAACCAAAAGCCAGAAAAGGAGTTTCCTTTCGACCCAAAACGGTACGTACATAATTATTCCAATATTGAACTAGATGTAATACAGCTAGAAGCTTTATCTCTTGGACCTAAATTCTGTGATAGTAGGCATAGAATCAACCAATTAGATACTGATGTACAGTTTGAGAATTTATTTTCACAAACAACTGAATTGATTTCTACCTCATTAGAGGACCTTGCTCGGTTTAAAACCACACTAGTTGATAGCTGCCAACAATACAAGAATAGTAAGGGTACCACAAATCACCTACTAACCAAGCAGCACCGAGACTCTTTAATGAAACTAAGAAAAGATGAAACCCTGACCATAACCAAACCAGATAAAGGAGGAGGTATAGTTCTCATGAACAAAAATGATTACATGGGAAAAATGGAAACAATGCTTAGCGATTCTAGCAAATTTCAGAAAATTACTAGTAATTGTGACATCAATAAAAAAGTAGGACAATTGACCAATTTCCTTAAAGATCTAAAGAAAAAATGAATAATTACGACCGAAATTCACGATTTAATTAAGCCGACGGGATCATTTACACCACGACTGCATGGTTTGCCTAAAGTACATAAATCGCGTCTTCCCCTACGCACAGTTCTAGATATGTACAATTCTCCTTACCACAAAATCGCAAATTGGCTAGTACGAATCTTAGAACCTTTACACAAATCAGTGGTTAGAAATAGTGTAAAAGATGTTTTCAACTTCACCTCCAAATTAGAAAATATTAATGTTAGAATGAAAAATATTATCTCATTGGATGTAGGATCTTTGTTCACCAAAGTACCACTTATGGAGACTATTGAGTTTATATGCAAGCAAATATCTGAAAAACAAATCAACATTGGCTTGCCTAACGATAATCTAAAGGGACTGCTCCTAAGATGCACTCTGAATGTACATTTTGTCTTCAACAATACTTACTATAGACAGATAGACGGGATAGCCATGGGCTCACCTCTATGCCCGATTTTAGCTGATCTCTTCCTAGCAAAGCTAGAAAATGGACCTCTCAATGAGACTATTAAGAAACTTGATTTTTATTGCCGATACATTGACGACACCTTCATCATCGTAGATCAAAACACTAGTAAAGAGGAACTCCTAGACCAATTCAACAGTGTTCACCCAGCGATCACTTTCACTGGTGAAAGTGAGCATGATAAGAAGCTGAACTTCCTTGACGTCACACTAAGCAGACGAAGTGACGACACATTAAGTAGAAGCGTGTATAGAAGAAACCCCTCTTCATGCCAATATACTCACTTCTGCAGTTTCACACCCATCCGTTACAAGAGAAATTTGGTCAGATGTCTCACTAGCAGAGCAAAAAAGATCTGTACAGTAGACACTCTAAGTCAGGAGCTTGAATTTATCAACAACTCACTGACCGAGATCGGCTACCCCAGCGCGTTCATTAGGAAGTACATGCATGATATAATAAAGAAGTCGAAGATTTCGACTGTTCGTAAGAAACCTTTATACATGAAAGTGCAATTCAACGGGGATGTGGCTAGTGACACTCTGAAATATAGGTTAACCAAAGTAATCACCAGGACATTCTACGCAGCCAATCTTGCTTTGACCTTCTCTTGTCGACCAGCGATGTCTACTCAAACGAAGGATAAGTTACCTGAGTTGGCCTCTTCCATGTGCATTTACAAATTAAGCTGCTCCTGTGGAGATAGCTATATAGGGTGTACTACCAGGCAACTTAACCAACGAATGAGTGAACATCTACCAACTTGGTACATAAAGGGCCAGAGAAAATCTATTCGCAGTTCTATATTGGCACATCTTATTGATAGCGGTCATGCAGTAGATAAATCGAAATCATTTCGAGTTATCTGTCGTGTACTTCCATCATTTCCCAACGGAGTCCTTTCCCGTTTCCTATATATAGCTGAAGCCAATGGAATTCGTACATATAACCCCAATTTATGTGTACAGAATAAATACGTGTCCCCTCTATCCCTTCCATGGTCAGTTATAACTTAACTAACAATTCTTCTTTATTTATTTTATTTTGTTATTATCATTATTTATTTTATTGTATTTGTGTTATCATTAACCTTATTTCCACATCCATTATTTGTTTGTAATTTTCCGCCTCTTTGTATTCTTCACTATCTAATTATTTACACACATCTTATTACGTAATGAATTTAATGTTTTGTAATTACTGTTCCTAGTCTATTTACCCATGTTTATTTGACCTTCTATTTCCAACAATTAACTATTGATAAGAGTTTTGTTACTGTATTTTATTATTCTCACTATTATCAGTTCACCTGTCTTCCAACTATCAACTTGTACTTTTACCTATGTGTAGTGACTTATTCTATTTCATTGTGATTATTGACTCATATTGCCTTGATTGGTTTAAAAAATTTTCGTATAAATATTCATGTATATTAGAGTAAAGCCTGATGACGATCTAATTGAAAACAATTGTATGTGTTGTTCTAATAATACTCATTTCAAGTCAGAGGAATAAAAAACTGTGATAGAGGGAATGAAAGAAAGCACTTTCAAGTCCTTGTTTGGTATTATTGAGTTATGGATACTTCTGGACAGAGGTTAAGATAAATAAAACAAAAAAGGAAACTCATAACCCAATCAATCAACAACGGGGAAATAAGGGGAAATGCGCCAAAATATCTGCTTTTTCGATTGTGCGAGGGAAATAGTGCGTATTTTCTCTTTCTTGCCGTCCTGTCGCTCAAATGTTTCTGAATTGTTTACTTTTGCTCCAACCTTTAAACCACCATTGGCATAACCCCAAGGGTCTCCTATGTTTGCCTTTATTCCCACAACAAACCACACTAAAACTGCAATCCACGGGAAAAATGGTATATGTTTAAATAAATTTATTGAAAAGGAAAAGCGCATTATTGTACAACATTATAGAAGAAGCTTGATCACCAGTCGTTATGCATTTTCATAGTAATTGCTAATTCTTTGTTATTTGGAAAGATGTGCGAAAGAATAAGGGCATGTGCATCTAATCACAAGTTTACTGACAATCAAACACACCTTCTCAACACTTAAGTAGTTTCCCATAAAAGTAAGAAAGTAAGCTCATTTACAAAATAATGTTTACTAAAAATATGTAGAACATAAAAGTTATTTCGTGGATTACTTCCTTTAGCCACGCATGTTCGGCTATTGAGAATGAAAACAATCTTCCTGTGAATTCTGAAGTGAAAAGAACGAAAGAATTCACAACGATATCTGAATGACATGCTTTGGCACAGCCAGATAATTGAAGCTTCACTTACGGTTGTTTATATTAATAGACAACGGGTAAGACTGTTCAAACTGTCCAGAGGGACCTCGATTTCCAATATCTAGAGGACCATTAACAAATTTTAGGATCGATGTAATCACATTAAATCCTAGCTGAATTATTCATCAGACTGACAGTTGGTTGCCAAACAGTATATCGATCCTCGCCAAGGTCAAGGACAACCGTGAGAATCAGTATAGACCACCTACGTTGATGATCAACAAGATAAACGCCTCTCTATATTCCTATCTAGTGGGATGGACCTTTGGCTAGCTTATGGTTTCCCTATGGCTTTTTACTGACTATAACTTCATACGATACACGAAGGAACAAGTAATAATGCCAATAGATGTGCTCATCATTTGACCTCAAACGTTCTGAGGTCATCACTGCCATTCTGTGTATAAAATGAGCCTTGCTTTAGAGAAAATCAGGGCCGTGAGAGCTAATATTATGTGAGTCTGTCCATTAATCTTTTTAGTTACTTTCTGTGAATGTTCTGATACTGAAAATATATTTTTCGACCAACTGAATATAAAGGCATGCACGGGGATAAGCAGTGGAATCCATTTATAGTCACCCTCCTACCAGCTGATTAGCAGCAAAAAGAAAGACTTGAGAACTTTGGTATAACTAAAGTGTACCACATCGATAATTATTCCTGTAGTCGAAAATGCAGACCAAACCGGCATTCACATTAACCTGACTCGTACATGCATCGCATTAAATCTTTATGCCATTTGAATTCAACAATTATTTATACCGCCTTTACAATTTCCCAATGAACCCATCGTAGTCTTTATTGAAATGCGTTATTTGGTTTATGAATTGAACTATTATATTGGGCCTATAAAAGCATCTTAAATAGTTGCGATTATAAAGTTATAGAATTATGGTCTAGTTTGGCTTTAGTACTGCAATAATAACAGACCTAATCCTAAAATTGTAGATCTTTAATGATGTGAACACCTAATCTACGAGATCTTACGTGGAAGTCCCATCATTGTCCACACTAACTCATCGCGTTCTAAAAATCGGAAATATAACGTTTGCACGTTCAGAATGAAGAGAGAATAATATACTTGATGTGAATAAAGACACGTTATACAGAATGACCACGTCTACAAGGCTCAGGCATGCTATCCGATCAACTGAGTTGAATCTCTCCCGTACCAAAGCTGAACTTCTCTTTGTGTTAATTGTTGAATATAAATCTTTTCGGCAATAATATGCTCAACTTCAAGGTTCGTGTGGTTAGAAACCGACGCCAACACAAGGTCACCGAAATATGATGTCACCTTACTGCGCTGGAATAACAAATTAACTGACACATTTGTTAGTCAAGTAACCGTCTAACACAAGATCTTTGGAGTCTAATGCTGAAATAAATACTAAGTGGGCAAGTATTTCTGGACCGTAATTTGCAATATAATCAGACAGCTCGGATCAATTAAAGCCATGAACTTCTGATACTTCCAAACCACCTTAAACAACAATACCCATTTCCGATTAGCTAGTTACCAATCAACATTGTAACTAGTTATTAATAATGGTTTATAGATGTCATAAATAAGCACCGTCGTGACTTGACAACCGTGTAATATGATTGATAAAATTGGTGAAACTACTAAGCGAAACTCTGTCGATAATCTCACTTATAGTTTTCATTAAATAGTGTTGTTTTCTCATGGTTATCTTTATCTGTTATCGATTATTTTAGTGTTTTGCTATCATTCGCTCATTTAGCAAACGACTTAAAAGCGTGTCAGTCTGATTTGAGGTTAAGCGACAAAATTATACATGCAAATCATTGGTATAAGCAGCCCAGCAAATCTCCTGCAAACTGAAAACATTGCTCTCGAATTGCCCCGACAATGACATATGTTCATGTCATTACCATAGATATGAGTTAGGAGTTGTACTGTCCTTCGTTACAACTTATGTTCTCTATGATAATCACATGAGCAACACCCACTATTTACCATTTCGCAGTGACTGATTTTAGCGAAGGTATCATACGACACAACGTCATCTATAAACTTAGTGCATGAATTCAGTTGATCTCAACATCATATAATCACTTTATTTCAATTCCTACATTATGCCAAAAACTATACATGCAACGAACTTGTATGCACCGTCGACTGGTGGGCATGAATATAAATTATCATTTTACTGCATGTCAAAAATTAGGTCTAGATCATGTTTCTCAATTGCCCACTCATATTTTAATAATTTCTGTTAGCTATCTGCTCAAAAATTGCATGGTTATCACTATTTTTGCGAAATATATGCACTTTCTTATAATGATTTATGTGTATTAGTGTTTCTAGTAAACCCCGTCATGATTAAACAATAATGAGGTCGAAAAATATCTCCGTAACCAAATAGACGTTACTGAGCCTAACAAACAGAATGGAATACTGATTGCAATTCTAACTTAATGTCATCACACAGTAGTCCATTCAGTTTGCCCACTAATGCACATTCAGTTAGATATCAACTAAAGTGGACAGCATGCCAGCATAAATGGTAACTCACTATATAATTTAAACCCAACATAGCAATATCAACACTGCTATAATGTTAACTGGTTTTCTATTTCTAGGCAAAAAATAATTGTGCCGCCCATATGCTAAGTTCTTAAACAACAGTGACCGCTGCGCATCCTGACGTGACTTCCTAAAATATTCCCGTGCTAGAAAATTCTTCTTGTTCGAAGTAAAGACCGATGTCAGGCAACGTTGCTTACTCTCAACCTTTCTCCTTCTACTAGTGATCGACTGGATTATGAAGACGTCAGCATCTGGGTGGGGGAAGCATGGGATACAGTGGACAGCTAGAATGCATTTGGACGATCTAGGCTTTGCAGATGGTCTGGTTCTTCTATCCCAAACGCAACATCAAATGCAGGAGAGAACGACCAATTTAGCAGCAGCCTCAGCAGAAGTAGGTCTCAACATACACAAAGGGAAAAGCAAGATTCTCCTATACAACACAGCATGCACCAATCCAATCACAATTGACGGAGAACACTTGGGAGATCTAAAAATCTTTACATATTCGGGCAGCATCATTAATGAACATGGTGGATCTGATGCAGATGTGAAAGCGCGGCTCGGTAAAGCAAGAGCAGCATATTTACGACTGAAGAAAATTTGGAACTCAAAACAACTGTCAACCAACACCAAGCTCAGGATTTTCAATACAAATGTCGAGACAGTTCTACTGTATGGGGTGGAAACCTGGAGAACTACGAAAGCCATCATCCAGAAGATACATGTGTAGAATCCAAACTACGGTTTGGATAGATGAATAGCCGTCCAGGTATGTTAGACACGCGCCCTTGATCGTCAAAATCAAAACAAGTAATCGGGTAAATTGTGGTTCTATAATTCATCATAAATTGAAATGTAAATCGTTACCTTAACAAATATTACCACCAATAATTGTTCAATCAATCATATCTAAACTACATTAAATAGAATTGATAAAAGATGTGTGACAATTACCAGTTACAACAAATGAACGCTATTTTATCTTGACTGGATAACTCACACACAAAAGCAGGAGCAAATCAATATGGCTGCCGCCTAGAACATGTGTCAAGTAAAACAACATACATACTGTTCGGGAAGAAGCACAAAAACTTAGGGAAGTCGTAATAAAATAAAAACTATGATAAAATACAAATATTAACAATTCAAATGCAATAAAAAAACTAACTATGTACAACTAAGGGGATCAATAGGAACAAAGTGCAAGTATATACATGGAGGGGTTTTCACAAACACACAAAGCATTCAAAATTGATCATACAACATGTGCTTATTAGCAATTGTCTACGCAAAATATTTCGAGTCCGTTGGCCGGACACTATAAGCAACAACCAACTGTGGGAGAGAACAAACCAGATCCCAGCGGAGGAAGAAATTAGGAAGAATTGCTAGAAGTGGATAGGACACACATTGAGGAAGGAACCCAACTGCATCACAAGACAAGCCCTCACTTGGAATTTTCAAGGCCAAAGGATAAGATGAAGACCAAAGAACACATTAGACCGGGAACTAAAGATAGACATGAGGAAAATGAACAAGAATTGGATGGAACTATAAAAGAAGTTCCAGGACAGAGTGGGTTGGAGAATGCTGGTCAGCGGCTTATGCTCCATTAGAAGTAACATGCGTAATTCAGTAAGTAAGTAAGAAAATTCTTCATTATGATAACCCCCATTTTGTTTGACACAAGTAGATTTTCATTCTGAGCGTAATCAGAGTTAAACTGAAAGTTTTGACATTGATTCATGTATTTCCCAATCATTTGCTGCCGCCTTTCACTTTATCAATACGCGTGAGGATATTGTCGCTCTGATAGTAACCTCTGACGCACGACAACCCTACTCCATTTGGCATTGGACCATCGTCACGTTGATTCTGATGGGTAAGTAGAGTAGTAGCATAGGTTCCTAATTACATGACCTTTGAAGCTGAGCATCTAATTGCTGAAAAAATTTACATTCAACATTCAGCAGTGGTGAACGTGTGAAAAAAGTTCGAAATGGTTTGCCCCGGTCATGCAGGCGTGGTCATTTCTTTTAACCTCTGACTTCAGTATCAAATGTATTGCTCTCTTCTCAGCTCAAATGTGTTTTGACAGAAATGCTTGACGTCATATTGCTGATCGATTCAATATAGACAATGATGTAACCTTCACGTAGGACGTTATAGATCAGGTAGTCACATTATGACAAATCTGCAATCAAACATGTCCACCGATACTCGAAGTGAACTGGATATAATGTTGAATGTTAAAGATGTTGTGAAACTGATGGAAGAATATGTAGTGTAACATCTACAAAAGGTTGTCTTGCAATTATTGTTAATGGTTTGGAGTTCGTCTCAATATTTTGCATTATTCGAGAACAAAATCTTTAACGGTGCATATCGAGCTACATTAAAGATCTGTTAGTGACAACTGCACTTTTGGAAACAGACCTATAGAGAACGGTCAATTGACTAACTCGATGGTATTTCAAGCAGGCACTGCTAAGTTCGGGCCTCCGAGAATCTCTTGAATGCACAACCACCCAGCTGACTATTTCGAATAGGGACTAACCGTGTTTCATGGATCCGACTTATGGAAGCAGTCTATCCCTACTTGGAATGCATGTAACCCTCTGGTAATATCCAGACATTTTGCATAGAACAAACGAATATCGAAAGAGACTAATCAATTTCAGTCCTGAAAATGTGTAAAAAAGCAAGAAAAATGAACGTAGACAAATTAACGTTTATCTGTGGTGGACCAGACAGATATGAACGCGAAAAATATCAACAAAGTTACCAAAGATCAATAGTAATATTAATATATACCAGTTAATTGTTACAAATACAATAAAAATTTGGGACGTTACTTAAATTAACCAAATGTTGCGTGTTCTGGTTGGGTCCGGTATTGTAAATCCACAATTGTAAATGCATGGTGATTCTGATGATTCTGACGAACTCTCCAGTGATATAATCCACCTTAGGATGTGATATATTACAATTACAGTCTATAAATGTATATACTATTTGATTTAGACTTCAGTTAACTCAATCACAAATGAAGATAGAATGAGGAATGTGTGAGAAGCAGTGTATTTGTTAGCCAGCAACGGTATGTCACGCAATGTAGTTGCACAACCAAAAAGTGTGTTCAAGGTCATTAACTAAAACAACAGATACAACCATTTAATGATAAAATACAAAGACAGTGAAAAATTGACAAAATAAATACAAATAATATTAAAAACTATTTACAAAATAAGCTTGTCAGGCCTATCTCCACATATCTTTGCATATTAAAAGTGGAACTATTGACATATTCTCCTCCTTTCTCAAACATTAGAGCAAACGATAACCATATTTTTTGTATGCATATGGTTTTTTAGTGTATACTCTTGTGGTGTTTGTATAAACTAGTGGTTCTTCAGTACTTGATGTCCGCTTTATTTCGAATTACAAATACAGCATGTTCGTCTGTGCTCATCTATTTCTTTTTGCTGTGAAATGCACTATTTTGGAAATTCCTAGTTCATATATTGATTCAAATACTTCTGATCATCACAGCCTTTCTAGAGCGAGATAAGATCCTGAGTAGTGTGATGATAAGAAACAAAGCTACTTACGACGACAACAACAGTAAATGTTTCAGACTGTGTCCATAGTTTCCATGGTGTTACGCATGGAATGTTTCAGTTTTAGTGATATTCTTCAACAGTTAATTATTCAGGCTGATTACTTGGCATAGATTTTCTAATCAGCTGGTTGTTTAAAATAAACAATGAACCCTATGATGTTTTTTGTGAGAGTCCACACAAGGCGTTGATAGGTGACCGCCCAAATGTGGTTCTATGGTAACTATCAGCTGCCTCATTCATTCGCTGGACATTTTGTTTGTCTGCTCTTTTCAATACTGACGGTTTTGGTTGAATTCCTTTCCTGGAATAAGTTTGAAATGACATTATTTTTTCCATTTTATTTATGTACTGTTAGAAGTTTTTGAATAGACGGTATGCGAGTCGACTGGTTGTACGCATTTGATTAGTATTCAGTTATACCTCGAACATAAGGTTCGAGGTGTCATTGCTTGTTTCACTGGAAACTCGGGACTATTCTGTAGCTTTACGTAATCATTTCGAAAGTCGATTTAAATATTTAGACTTCATAGGTAATCATTACAGAATTGAAATGAAATCTGTTTATTGGGATTACCTGAATCACTTAACTAATAGTCTCAATCATGCAATAGGGTTAACTGGATTAGCAGCTTAGTTTATGTGGCACCAGACGCTAAACGATCAGATGACATCTCAACATAACCAACTCTAGATTGATATCAAGTGTGGCAATAGCGTTTCTTGAATATTTTTGTGAGAATGTGTTTAAGAATTAGTGGAATGTGTTTAAGAATTAGTGGACGCTACATTCTGTGTAACGATAACCGATTGTCCTCATTGGATGTAATGTTAGCATTTCTCGTCAACTTCATTTATTGACCTACTATACTATTTGGTTAATGTAAGATTCGAATCAGTTGTTTTATCCACAATTTAAGTTTTTCGATTCGTTTCTTGCAATGGCATATTCGATCAATGGCTGTCTTAATTTTATTTTAATCAATCACTAGGATTCACTGGCTATCAGAATGAGCGACAGTAACCTTGATTGATTGCGTCGCCTATCCTTATGATCTAGAAATAACGTTCTGTTTGCTAGGAAGATTTATTGCTGTGAGTTTACAAGAAATTCGTCATGGTTCCCAAATTTTCAGATAGTTGTTATTCTATAGTTGATTATTCACTGTCAAAATAAACTGAACTGGTCTGTCCTCATTTCTGAGTAGATGGTGACTGTATAAGCAGGGTTAAAACCTATTTAGGTATTGCATATCTGTACCTTTTATTAATAGGACTACGTTAGTGAGATATAGTATTGTTTGGCGGTCATGTAAACATTTATACTCGTTAATCTGGAATTCTGAGAATCACATGGGTATCATGTTTGAGTAAAACTGTTGGAGCAAGCATACAATCCTGTCATTTAAAGTTACATGAAAGAACAGATGAAGGCAGATTATAATCATGTAGCACCAGTCCCTATCCCATACTAGTTAATCAACCAGCGTTTGGGATTATCGACTTTGGTAATCTATGATTAGTCATCGAGTGTGATTTTAGTTTCAGGTTAATGTTGATTAAAGAGTAGTTGGGACGAGGTTTATTTCTGTTTCACTGACCCTACAACTGAACTGCCTTTCTGTGTGCCATCATTATGATGATGAAGGAATTTCAAGCTATGGAAACGGTAAGAACTGACTTATTTTGTAAATAAGTTTAGTTCCTATTCACGTTTTATTTGATTTGTTATCGTCTACAACCGTCATTCAAATCTGACCTTTCTCTGATACATTTGCACTGTGTGGATGATTCACTAATTGTTGTTCTATAAATACATTGCTACTCATACTCTCTTTGTTTCCATTCAATCAGCTTCGACATTGGTGGATCGTTAATTTAATTTCTGCATCTACTTACACATCACGTTTGTTTTTTCACTATTGGTTCATTTATAGTGTAAGTTCCATGCTAGATTTGGAATGGACTGTCTAGTTAGTTTAGGTACACGCTACTGCACAGTTGAAATCAAAACAAGGTAACTGGATAATTGACGGTTCTAGATTTTATTATAAATATGAATGTACAGCATTATCCAGACAAATAAAACCACCCAGTTATTCACTCAATAATCGTTCAGTCAGTAGTGGAATATAAATTACATTAGATAGATAAGTTGACAAGGAATGTAAGGGAATTACCAAGTGCAACAAATAAATGTTATTCTACCCTTTCTGAATAGATCACATACAGATTCGTTTGAAAGATAATATTTAATTGTGTTATAACACGGAGTGTTTCCGATTCCGGAAGAGTGCTTCAACTCACAATCAAAAATTACAGAATTCCAATCAAAGCAAGTAACACAACCGAAAGGGGGAGCTAATCAATATGGCTACCGACATGACTATGCATCAACTATAACAAAATAACTGTAGTTCAGCAAAAACATGGAAATTCAGTGAAGGCATAAGAAAAACAAAAACCACAATGAAATACAAATAGTAAAATCTCAGATGGAATTAAAAAAACCAACAAAATATACATCTGAAGGAAACAAGAGGAATAAATCGCAGGTATATACGTGGAGGGATTTTTATACACAACCTTCAAAATGAATCTTACATACAGTATGCTACTGTGGGCCATATGCTATATTTGAGAATTACTAATTACATATTATGTTTGTGTATCTAGTAATCGGTCAAACACGCCTCACCTAGCAGTTGACAAATGACACCTCAGTTTTGTATATCATTAACGGATTCCGCACATAATTATTGAATAACTTTGGTGACGTTTTGGTTAGCCATAAAACCGGTGACTAAAGAATGGACAAACGTACATGTTAATTAAGGCATGATAAAATACTGTCAGACATAATCTGATGCAACGAACTGAATTATCAGAAATGCAGACTAGAAATAAACAATGTCCAAAATTAACTGGAGTCAATGGAACAAGCAAGTGATAAAAGTTCCAATAATATCAAACCATAGAAATAATCTTTTTAGATAACACAGAACTAGGATGTTAAATAACTTAATTCGGTCGTCCAAATGAAAAGTGAATTTAACTTAAAAACTGACCGAAATAAATGAGTGTCTTTACACATGATTTCAGTTAGTCATATTTTCTATATATTCTTGTCTTCGTATTAGAATGGTTCTACTTTCAAAACGTTCCAAACTGAAGAAAATATAGACCGTACAGAATCAGACAAAACTGTTTTTAGGATACCTTACAGATCTGATGAAAAAAAGAAAACAAAAGGCAGAAGTCGTTGAGAACAGTACCTTTAAAAGTAGGCAGAAAAAGAGAAAACTAAGACTGCTCATCCGCATATCGAGAGGAAAAGAAACGTTAAACATAGAGCAGCGAAATAGACTTCCACAATATCTAACCTAGAAATTCAGGTTAGCAATATTAATGAGTACAAATGGCGCCAAATAACTAATATTCCAAAAACTACTTATATTCGGCAGTAATTTACGTTTGAAATCAATTGAAAAATGTTCTTTAAAAACATACACTGTGAGCCCTTGATGTTGTTTAGTAGAAAACTACAAGTCTATAGATCGATAATGAGATTGCAAATACTCCACTACCCAATAACATTTTCCATTCAAACTCAAAATTCTGTTACATTATAGTATTTTCATTTCCACATATATCAAACAATTTTATATTTATTTTGACAAACAAACAGAGACAGAGCATAAATCATAAACATGGATCGAGTGGTTAGCTACTGAATAATATAGACTGAAATCTGATTTCTTCCTGTATCGCGAAATTTTCTTCCCTTTATTTTTATTTGTTATCTGACCTGATTTCAAATTTCACGTATTTCTTGCTGAAAAAAAGATGATAAGGATTTATAATGTATATATTTCCGAATGTATTTAACAATAGTAATATTCACTTCATAGGGAATTCGCTGCTAGTATCAGTAATAGAAAAAAAGAGCTAGTTCAGAATTACTTCCGATGCCGGTCAATCATCCGGGAGTCGTCTATGCAACTGAAATATCAAAAACGTCATAGTCAACGATAACATTGAAACCAGTTACTAGAATCTATTATGATAAAAATCCAAATATCATAACAAACCGAATGTACAGTGTAGTGGAGGACTAATCTACCTTGAAGACTGCTCACAAACACCGTATATATTCGAAAATGTACTTTGTGAGGTTTCGTAACTTCAGATTTGTTTTCACTGGTCAGAATATTTACAAACAATTTTTCTACTCATTCGTTTATGATAGATGTATTATCTTTATCTATAGCTTTCTATCAGGTTATCATTTAATTTGAAATTATCGAGTATAACCTTGGTAATGATAGCTTTTTTCGACCTACAGACTTGCATTTTTTTAAAGAAATGTATCTATATCTTTTGTATATAGCTGTTATCTTTCTGTCCCGTCGTGTTTAAAAATTACTTTCCATAGTGTTATTGAAAGTGGACTAGTATAATTCTCCTTGATATCACAAGTAAACTGAACTGATAAGTAACATATAGTAAGCAAAAATGATGTAGAGTTTTCTGTCAGCCTGCTGCCAAAGCTTAGCTCAAAATGGTGTGCAGCTCAATGTTCAAATAGAATGTGAGCTTTATGCCAGTTAATATCTACCATCAAAAATGCACAATACAAATAGAATTCATGGTATAAGCGCTAAGTGAAGAGGCTTCTAGGATGTCAAATAATTTCAATTTACTGATAGTAACTAGTATTTACAATTGAAGTAGCATTCTGACCTTTTTTCCTGCTACACAAATATGGAAAACTCAAACACGGATTCATAGACAGCGTCAGCAGGACGTAGCTGGAATTTAATAGCTTTTGATTCGCCATTTACAACAACAGATGGACTGAAGATTGTGTTGTCTGAATTTCTGGGTGTTAATCGTAATCCACCAACTTTAGCTAGAGTACCATTGAAAATAGGGAGCAAAAGGCAGATGATTTGTTCTCGTATGGAAATCTCTGCTAGCGTGGTTCCATAAACCTTTAATCTTTACAAAACGGTCATCATGACCATTACTTAAAACAACTGGATGATATATCAAGCGACTGGTTGGTCATACCACCTTTTTGAATCCATTAGATGTATCAAGACATCTTGGTGAGACTATAGTTTATGGACAACCTATGAGCAACCCCACAATGACCTTGAAAATACCCACCTACTTTCTAGGGTTAAATGAGGGTTTTATATTAAAATTCACAGTTGAACGTTAGGGTTGGACATTAGATTAAATGTTTTCATCGCAAAGTGACATCAGTTACAATGGTAAAATGATATTTAGTCAAAGTGGTGGGGGGATTTTGCGTCAAGACCCAAGACCTGATATCTAAAATCCGACTGCTTCTTCTATAAATTATAGTCTCGCCAATATTTCTTCAGGGATCTGGGTGATTGTTTTATTTTTAAAGAAAAAATGGCATATAAGAGACTCAATGACCACTGAACTTCATGTGTTTTTTTTAGAAGGATAGTCCTTTATGTCATCATTACTGGTTGTAAATTACCACGAACTATTAGTTACGCTACGTTAACAGAGGTCTCCTGTTGCAGAGGCTGTTACTACATTGGCAGTCTCTACCTGCACTTGTTTCTGTGCATGGGACAGAAGAGCCGAGCCATATGCAAAGTCGAAATCGACTCGTTGCATCCAAAATGTCAATTTTATTTCGTGCTTCTCCTGAGATGTGGTGTTCATAATCTAGTCAAGACTTCTACATCTCAGGGGAAGCACGCAATACAATTGACAGCTTGGATTCAACTAGTCGATTTGGACATCGCGGATGACCTAGCTCTTCGGTCGGAAATTGGAGGCAGGCATTAAAAGAATGAATAAAGATCAGAATCAACTGGAAAGGAGAGGACAAGGCAGAATTGGTTGTTTTCTCCACCATCTCATAATTGGTTGTATAATCCTGGTCGGCGACCTAACACGCCTAAGTATGTAAATATGAGCAATAAACGAAAAACCATACAATAAAATTATTTTTCTCCAGAAATGTTCCGAAATACATTTAAAATCTATTTGACAGTTTCACTTTGTTTTTTCGTGGAATAGATTATTGTACATTGATAATCAAATACGGAATCGATGAATCATGTTCAGCCAAGAAAAAGTTAAACCGTAACCAATAATAATAATGTATTTAGTATTGGTGCAATATAATTCCATTGAGGCAAAGGAAACCAAATAAGGATTTTCGAACACTTGGTAAATTAAACGGTGGAAGTAGTAGTTAGAATTATGACTTTTATAAATTGACGTAAGAGATCCTTATATTCGAATTAAACTGGGACGCATTCTGTTATACCATTTTGTGTGATTAACTGAATGATACTTCCAGATTTAGGACGACTGTTAGCTTCTTCCAACCATGTAGCAAATAATCTACAAGAACAAAAAAGATAAAATTTCAGTTTATCAAGTGAAATCACATGTTTAAAGCACACTTTTAAAATTACACTAGTAATTTAACACATCAGCAAAAAAGCATAAGAGTGGCTACTTACGATCAAAGGATTTGTTTTGAAGTTAGTGTTTATCTTAGACTGATATCATCTAAGAGCCGCGAAAATCACGAAACATTGGGCGACTACTTCCCACTAATTTCAGGCATCACAGAAATGTACACTCATGAACCTATCGGAAATATGAAAACTTTTTCAGATTTCGACAGCAGAACGATAAACTTAGACCAAATCAGGACTTAATTATCTAACATTTCATCTTCAGTCAATCTTATATTTGTATTTAGATATAAATATATAACTTACTGTTCCCCTCGTGAAGGAACATAGGCCACGTACCAGCATTCTCCATCGAACTCTGTCCTGAGCAACCCTTTCCATTTATTTCCAGTTTCTATTCATCCTCTTGATGTCTCCTGATTCTCAAAGCAATGTTTTTTGTTCTACCTCTTTCCCGTTTCCCTTCAGGATTTCAATTTAACGCTTGCCTCGTGATGCAGTTTAATGATTTTCGCAATGTATGTCTTATCCACTTCCAACTTCTTTTCCTAATTTCCTCTTCATCTGGAAGTTGATTTGTTCTCTGCCACATCAAGTTATTGACGTTGATATCCGGTCGACAAACATCGAGTATCGTACGTGGATAACTGTTTATAAATACTTCTCCCTTTTGACGGTGGTTGTAGTAGTTCTCTGTTTCAGCTCCGTACAATACAACTGCACTGACGTTTGCATTGAAGATTCTGACTTGGATATTGGTTGACAGTTATTTTTAGTTCCATATGCTCTTCAGTTGCAGGAATGTTGTCCTTGCATTGTTGATCCTCGCCTTTACATCTGCATTAGATCCTCCATGTTCGTCGATGATGCTTCTCAGGTACATGAGAGTTTCAAGCACTTCCAGTACTTTTCCATCAAGTATGATTTGATTATTGTTCTCTGCTCTGTATTTTGGGATCCTGGTTTTCACCTTGTGTATGTTGAGGCCTAGTGCTGCAGAGGCTTATGCTAAACTGGTTGTCTTCAGCTTTATTTGTTGGTGTGTGTGGTATAGAAGAGCTAGGTCATTTGCGAAGTTCATTCGATCTAGCCACATTCTAGTGAAAAACAATTCCTGGTACCGACAGTGGTGTGATGTCTCTATAGTTCTCGCATTTGCTCAGATCTTCTTTCTTTGGTACCTTGACCAGGTATCATTTTTCATCTCAAATCGTACCGAATAGAACGTGATGAATCTCTGCAGTTACTTCAGTGCTTTAGCTGGTATGTTGTGTAGTTTTTCTGAATTCCCACTCATAGTTTGTCTTGTGGTTATGCTGACTTATTCGACCGTTGGTGGAGTGACATCTATGGGAAGGTCTGTGTATGCTGCTTTGGTGTCCAGTGGATTCAACGGAGCTGGTCTATTCAAGAGTTCTTCCAACTGTTCCACTCACCTGTTGTTTTGTTCTTGAATTTCAGTGATTGGCTTTCCTTCTTTGTCACTAACCGATCTCTCTGGTTTACTACATTACCTTACCCGTTTCTTCGTCGTATCGTATAGTTGTTCCATATTTCCTTCTGTTGCAGCTCTTTTCACTGTGGTTGCCAGGTCTTCCACGTATTTCTGCTTGTCGGCTCTAAGACTCTACTTCACTTGCTTGTTTCTTTCTGTGTATTCAGCTTGTGCCTTGACTTTCTCTGCTCGTGTTTGACTGTTGTTAACAGCTTTTTTCGTGTTTTTCTTTTACTGAATTTTGTCCAGGGTTTCCATGGAGATCCCTTTTCTAATATGACACTTTTTGCGGCCCAGGACCTCCTGGCACGTTGAAACTAGTGCTCCTTTCATCCCTTTCCAACTGTCCTCCATAGTAGTTTTTTTGGTACATCTTGTAAAACTTAAAACCTGTTGTTGAGAGTTATCTTGAATTCGTTGAGTTTGTCAGTATATCAAAAAAAGTTTGTATTGAACCTTTGTAATGCTGATTACCCAGTTGTCCAGTGCTTCTTTAGCTGTATTTTCATTTTGGCAATCACCAGTTGGTGGTGATCTGAAGCTATGTCAGCACGTCTTCTGGTTCACATGTCTTCCATTGCCTTCTGACCCTTTTAGTAATGCAGATATGATCGATCTGGTTTTCCGTGGTGTGGTCTAGTGAGACCCATGTAACTTTGTGTATGTATTTATGGGAGAATATAGTGCCACATATAACCATTTTGTTGAAGGCACATAAATTTGTAAATCTCTCGCCGTTCTTGTTCCTTTCACCCAGTCCATGTCGTTCTATAATATCTTCATATCCGGTGTTGTCCATTCCGACTTTGGCGTTTATGTCTCTAATTAGGATGGTCACGTCCTTCACTGGGTGCTTCTTCACGATCGACTGCAGCCTCTCATGAAACTGGTCCTTATTGTCTTCATTGCTATTACTGGTGGGTGCATAGCACTGGATAACATTCATTGTGATCCCCTCATTCTGTTTTGCAGGTTACTTTGATGATCCTGAACTCATGAGACTTCCGTCTTATAGGTGGTTTTTGTGCCTCTCTGGACATCATCAACGCAACTTCTTGTGTGTACGTAGCATTTTTTCCCTCATGACCGGAGTACAACAACACCTTGCGAATCTAATCATTTCTGTCCAACTCACATCCAATGGGTTGTACTTATTCCGAGAACCGCCAAGTTGTATCTTACCATTTCCATAGCTATTTGACCAATCCTCCCAGTCTCCCACATTGTCCGGACATCCCATGCGCATATATTGATTGTCACTGGTTTTCAGGAGCATTGACATCATGATTTCCGAAGAATTTCAACTTTCATTATGAGGCTTCATAATTGTTACAAATGAAGATCCTTGAACTTTCAGGACAGAGTTTAAATAGTTTGAATGACTTTTTCCGGTTATCGCATTTTAACGGAGTTATCCATATACCGTATATGAATACATATTTTTGATTGAGTATTTGAAAAAAATCTAAACATATAACATAAACACGTCAGATAGTAACGACTTTATGGGACTACCACCACCAATACATTCAATATGTCCAAAGTACTTACCAACAAATGTCAACTAGACTTTGTCGGGGCATGATAAAAATAATTCTTGAAATATTAGTCAAAGGTATGTAGTCAAGTAGGATATCAATGGTCTTTCTAAGAGATAAATCTGTAAACAAAGAATCCAGAACGAAAGAATACACTTTTTCCTTGACATTAACATCTCATAAATAGTCAATTAGCTCAAACAAATCCCCCAGAAAATACTTACATAAGCGAATTCAAATAAAGTGCAGTAGTCTCGTCAGTCGTTTCAGAATACTATGTAAACGTGACCGAAATGTGAATGAAACTGGACGTAATAGAATGCTTAAATAAGCCAAGAAACATAAAAACCTAAGAATTATATTGATAGATTTATTGTATTTGTAATGCAATATCACTCTTTCGAATTTTAGGTCATCCATGTAAAAATAAGTGACAAAACTTTGAATCCACGAGTTTCCTTGAGATTCCAGGTGGGACGTCATTACGAGTCCAAATTAGCAGGAGATTTAGGTTTAAGGTTTCCTGCCGGCAATCTCCAACAACCAAGTATCTTATTAAGCTAGTAAACTAACGTATTTAATAATTTATCCTGGAGTAACATCAGGGACATATAGATGGAAATTTGGGAGTGTTCGACAGTTAAATGTTAATATTAAACAAAGTAAACATTTCGTTTTCCAAAAACTAGATGAAGAAATTATTGCGCACATCGCGATCCTTATTGTAGAATCACGATCTATATAGCCATGGATACAAACATCAATGAAATAATTAATATATTACGTCTTTAAAAATGTCTTAGTATGTTCTGTGAGGTTCTACAGATTTTACCTTCATTTACGATTTTAGTTGGACCTAATTGAAAAAGCGTGTTGAAGCAATTATTTAGTCAGAGATAAGAATATTTTATTTATTTAAGTACATATATAGAGGTCGAAATGGCCGCCAAAATAAATATTAGCCACACAAAAAATGAGATTGTGGAGAGCTAGAGGAAGGTGTATATAATTAAAAAATCAATGAGTAATTGACTGAGAGCCGTAAATACCAGGAGAAGCAGTCCATTCAAGAAAAATGCGACCAGGAATTCTTTGATTAGAGAAATTCCCTCTATTTTTTGAAGCAAAACAAAATTGCAACAGAACCGTCACTGGTTCCCATTCTTAGCTGTTTCTGATGTCTCAAACCACTAGGTTGCACCATCTCAAAGACTCAAATCAGGGAGTCGTGAGGATAACAGTCCTATCCAACTAACCTTAATATCCCTGTACAATATCAGTAACTAACCACCTATCCGCTGTCTTCCGAACAGTCACTAACTTGGCAATCAAAACACAGTATGGAAGCCACTGCGATAACATTCATAACACCTGTTCAAGCTACAAAAGCCGGTATTTCAAGATGGAAACAATAACTTATTCATCGCCACTATACCTAAACATACACTGCCGGACCTCATTATTACTAACACATCGTTGCCACTGATTGTCAGCAATCCTTCAGAAACAGCGGTGATCGGACGAAGAGTCGTCTAACATATTCAGCTCGGAGAGGCTGAGTTTTACAAACATGGAACAAACTGCTTTAACACGCGTGTTGTAGCCTCGATCTTTCACAGCCAGACAAACACCACGGTAGCAAACCAGCTGGCTCAGGTTGGCATAAGCAGTTCTAACTTTCACTAGACACAGATTAACCTCATCAGTCACACTGTGGTATGTGCTTCTGGTGTCGATAGATACAAATCGTATGTATCATTAATCGAAAGAAATACCCGGCAACAGAAGGTTAAGAAGGTCAGAGAGAACGAAAACAGATTTTACTGAGATTCTGTAATTTTGTGTTCAAGTACATTTGGTTGTCCCCGATTGTGTTCTTGTTCACTACAGCACCACCACGAGCACTTACATAACTTTCCCCGGGTAACAGGTCTACATCACCACTACCTACATCCATCTAAGTTGTTTCCTGAGCGTCACCAATGATGAAGTTGAAGGGGAATGGTGAAATTAGTCAATCTTATCTAACCTCACTGCTTGAATGAAATAATGGGTGTTTATATACATATTCTTCAAGATGCAAAACAAACTTCTCAGCGACACTCCTGTTCAACAGAGAATTCCGAAAAATTTTTCCCAACTAATAGGTGACCTTAATGTCAAGAAACACAACGATTATTGACCTGCAGAAAAATCGGTGTTCCAACGCTCAGCAGATGTGATCAATACATCCTCAATTAGAGCGAAGACCAACCTGGTATCCACAGGTTTAGAAAAATCCGCGAGGTATGATGGAAACCAATAGTTTGGATGTAATGGGAAGTAGATTCATATTTTTGAAGAACTCTGTCCATCGTTAAGGACGTCAGTGGGTGTTACTGATTGGGGCCGATCAGCCTCACAGGTTTTTCGACTCACACTAGACTTCCTGCTATCAGTGGTTCGGACGAATTGAAAGAGATTCCGGTAGTGTATAAATGATATCATGATTAAGTAAACTTTAAAAATAGGGTTAACCAACAGTGTAAATTATCCATTGCTTTTAATGATTCGAAAAAACAAAGTCCTGAACAACCCAAGTTAATACTAAATTATTTCGGTAAAATAGCCACACTAATGGAAATTTATCCTTTATTTTCCTTAGCAAAAAGTATTTAATTATTTTAATTCACGTAAACTGGGAAGACATCTTTAGTTTTAGTGTTATTTTCAAAATACTACCAAATATGAGGAATCCTGGTGTCTGAAGTACAACCAAAGATTGCAAAACATACAAAGAAATTTCGCTGATTTCTCCCGAAATCTGTTACATTTCATTAACTTGCTGATTAGTAGTTTTCAGAGACTGTAGAACGAGACAGTTTGGTCAAATTAAAAATTCTTCTAGTAAGTTCCAAATATAATTGATATAGATCGAACATCCACTATCAGGTTAAAGTTTTAAGGTTTGGTGAGATTTCTTGGCTTTGTGTTGTACGTATGTGGCTCTGCCGTTTAATAATTACTACTTATAGGCTATTCACATAGTTTTAATGATTTTGTCAAAAGCCAGTTGGAATCATAGAACAAGCGAATGATTGAAATTTCTAGTCCAATACACATTTGCAACTACTTAATTTAAACTTACTCTGCGACTTTTTCTGTAGGAGTCCAAGACGAATGGTTGGCATTCGGCATCCACTTTCTGTTCATTGGAGTGTCTAAAGTTGCTCTAAAGTAATAGACAAAGTTAGATCATTCACTTAAACAAAGTAAAACACATAGATTACTTTATAATAATTCGAAATGTGAATCGTGAAATTGACAGATTATCAATACGGTAATTTATAACCTACACTTAATCATGAAAATCAGCACTAACCCAAGCGTTGATCATGAAACACATGGTAATTGCAAACTAAGCTAATACGCTGTGGTACGAACATAGGGATTTACAGACCAACATTGATCACTATGTTGTTCAGCTTTCACACAGCCACAAGAGGTAGAGTTATAATGCGAAACTGAGCTACAGACCGAAAAATTAAACACCTAACAGGTAGGTATTTGTAAAAAATCGTTGGAAGATCTACAAACGATGTCACCGTCCTCTGAATACATTTGCTACAGAGGCGTAGATAACACTAATCTGGTACCTGGTTATATGAACAACTTTTGGAAATAGTAAAGAACTGTCAGTAATCAAAGGTGATCTCAAATAATCGTTCCTACCAAATCGCATTTCTGTTAATAAAATGATAACAATTCACGGAGTGGTAGACATTGCTATACATATATAGAATTATTGAGTACGGGAAAAAATCATCTGATATGCATGTACATGAAGACTCAAAAAGAGTCAATAAACTCGAATTAGGACATATTAGCCTATGTGAGATACGCCGATGATTTGGAAGCAGCTACCAAAATAAAATAAAAATTGGAAGTGTAATTTATATTTACTACCAACCCTACATCAATGAGGCACTTGAATGGGGAAAAGTAGGTTCACATAATTTCTTTACTGACAATAAGAACATATGAACAAAATGATAATTTCTGAACCACTTCTAACCACACAATACTTTATGGTTAGTCTGTAACATTTAACCTCAGTGATTTCAGCCTACATCATCTAGATTGATTAATAGGCATAAATGTTCTCTTAACCATAACCACTATTTAGAGTTCAGAATAACGACTTAAGAAAAATATGAATCTTTACCTCACTAAGAAAACTATATCCAGTATTATCTAATATGAGCAACTTACGGCGAGATAGCAAGCACACAAGAACCATTCGGAAGCCCACTGTTTTGACCTGCCAAACTTTTTGTAAGCTGATGTACTGCAGCCTTAGCCATGCCATAACCCAACATAGCTACAACACACCAAAAAAGACTACGTATAAAACTAAGGACAAATGTTGAAACCCGGCATACAATTGATGGACGTAACTGTGAATTAGAAATGGATTATATTACAACTACCGCTTTCCTGAAGAATTGGACATAATATATCTATACTACTTGAAATTTTTTACCAGTGAAGTATAACTACTAAACCATCGTGATAATACCTAAGGCCTGTCCTGATAGTACAACGAAAAGTGACACTACCGATTAGTTTACGAGGAAGCTTATAACAAGTATTTGATTATGAATAACGTTAAAGGTGATCTTGGGTACAGTTTGTCTTGATGGAAACTATGAGGCGATGGCAGATAGTTTTTATAGCCTTAGTTCTAAATCTTTGTTCATTTGACACTAGCATTCCCACACCGCAAGTCTTCGTGGTCAAAAATAATGTGGTCTACGTTTACTTTTACGAACTATTTGCTTAAACGACTAAGGCGAATTGCAGAGACTCGTGAGCACAATATCAAACACCTGCAAACACTTTTGAAAAGTCAATGAGAGAAACTCGTTGTATAAACAAGTATCTTTAGAGTGTATACAATAAAGCTTGATACAAATAAGAAGTTTGGTACACAATACGAAACGAAATCACAGTGGAAAATCATTCAACTGACTCATGAACTCAGCTATTAAATTACCATAATATTCACAAAAACCCCTTTCTGAAAATAATGAAAGTGATAGTACAATTCAGATAGGGACCCTATTGAGATTTGAAACCGTATGCAACTGCCAATGAAAGACAAGGAAATGGCAAAAAGTCACTAACACCTACTCTCGTCTGTTCGGCACTGTCACAACACAAAGTTGGACGACTTATAAGGACATCTTACATTACATCACAGAATAACGAAAGACGACTCTCACCATTTTCAGTACATATCTGATACAAAATAAAACGACCGTTGGCAAATAGCATGTCCTGAACACTAACGAGTTCTGTGAAGAAAGCAATGGAAACTTAAGCATTTGCATTCTAAAAGAAATTAAGTCTGCTTTCTACAAATTTTCCTTTAACACACTTTATACAATATGGAACCAACACTGAATCCAAAAGCTGTAACAGACTTAAATCCCGATTATTGTTACAATGTTTAGATCATTTTAGACTAAGTGATAATTAGTTTTGGCGACAAAATTACAGATTTAACACATCCTTTGCATTAGAACTGATGTGTAACAGTAAGTCTGGAACTACTGTTCTATACACAAAGGTTTTTAAAGGGGTTCGGGATAAGTTAACAGCAAAACATAGGCGTAACTACTTGGAGTGGCTTGTAAAGCAGCATGTGCGCCGGTAAGGACTAGTAGGCCACTGGCTAAAAGATACTTTGACGCCAACGCGGCAGCAATTGACGAAGACCAAACACACTTTTTCCACATTGCATCACAGTTTTCCAAAAAGTCTAGGAATTATGTGAATAAGTTATAGTATTTCTCATATACCATGGCTAGCAGCACTCCCACCGACCCATCCACCTGCAACACAGAATATTCCATCAACTTTTTGACCGCTTAGAAACGTATCTAAACCATTCTTCACCACTCTCTCTTGGGTAGAACTATTTTCCGAAACTTCAATAACAATATTTTCATCAGCATCAGAATTCTCTTGGAAATCGACAGAGCAAACCCACTAATGGTTACAAAACCAAGTGACTTACGTAACCTTTATTTTTAAAATGTTTGACGCAAACAGATCCCAAACATCCACGACCGCCGTACAATAGCACACGCTTATAGGACATCAGACTAAAACCAAAGCAACAGACGGTCAACACGAGTGTGACAATTCGAACTTGCGACAACCTTCAAATGGTTCAAATGGTTGTGGACGGAATAGAAGAAGCTTTCGCTTAACAGGCTTTCGTGTCTAGTAGCAGGGGATCACCAAATCCTCCAGGCAGGAACCTAGGTATGTTAACAATAAAAGAGAAAAAGAAATTGGTAAATCATAGTACGATACTGTCCTTGGTCCTTAAGAATAGGTCAAGTTGCCTCTTAAAGGACTCCTGGGAAATCGCTTGGACTAGCTCGGCCGGCAGCGAATTCCAGCTTCTGACAACTCTTAAGGAGTAGAAATTGTGTCTACATCCCGTCTTGCTATGTTGAGTTTCCAGTTTCTGGGTGTTACCCCTTAGGTTAGTATTCGAACTAAGCTTGAGTAGGTGTTTAAGAGGATGTCCAGAAGTGTTAAGAATACTATAAGCCATTAATAAATCACCTCTAAGACGCCTATACTCTAATGGGTAAAGGTCTAGTGAATGAAGGCGTTCTTCGTAAGGCTTAGATTTGAGTCCGCGAACTGATTTCGTGGCTCGCCGTTGGATACGCTCCAGAGTGTCCTTATCCTTTTGGAGCGATGGGGGAAATACTATGTTTCCGTACTCTAAATGGGGACGGATAAAACTATTGAAGATTGTATGGAAAGTTCTTCAGTCAAACTAGCCAAAAATTTGCTCCAATGTTACCAGTGCTAGGTTTGTTCGAAAGGCATTTTTGTCACAGCGTAAGACTTTAAATCATAGGGCACCAGGACTCCTAAATCTTTTTCGACTTGGGATACTACTAGAGAGGAGTTTCCTAAGTTGTAACTGTAGTTTGCGACATGTCGCAGATGGACTACTTTACAGTTTGAAGTGTTAAAGGTAAGTCCGTTATCATCTGCCCAACTTTGAAGTCGAGTCAGATCCTCCTGAAGTGCCTGTGTATCGTCTTCGTTGCGTATCTCTCTCCAAAGTTTCACGTCATCGGCAAAAAGTAATAAGTCTGACGTTACCTGTTGAGGAAGATCGTTTATGTAGATCAAGAAGAGGAGAGGCCCTAATACTGAGCCCTGCGGAACCCCACTAGGACATTCCATAGCCTGAGATAAAGTGAAGTTAACCCTAACCTTAAAGTATCGATTTTCTAGGTATGAAGTAAGCCAATCGATTAGAGGTGGTTTGATACCTAGTCGTTTGAGCTTATTGATAAGACACAAGTGGTTAACTTTATCAAAAGCTTTTGAGAAATCAAGGTATATGATATCAACCTTTCCCTTGCGATCGAGGATGCTTGTCCATCTGTCCACCGCAGTCAGCAGGTTGGTTATACAAGAGTAACCCTTCCTGAAACCATGCTGTTGGGGTGAGAAGAAATTTAAGGACAGTAGATAATCGTTTAAACCGTCGCATATCAGGGACTCCATGAGTTTTGAATGTATGGAGAGAAGAGCCACTGGCCGATAACTTGAAGGTTCATTGCGTCGACCCCCTTTGAAAATTGGTGTGATGTGAGCCAACTTCCAATTTTCCGGTAGTTTGCCTCGGCTTAGCGAGTGTGAAAACATCACGCTAAGCGGCGTTGCCAGGATTGAGGCTGCCTCCCTCAGTATGCCAGAATGAACCAAATCCGGGCCAGAAGAAGTATCTAGTCTTAAGTGCTGCAGTTTCCGGAACACCAAGTCAGCGCTTAGGTCCACTTCGGAAAGCCCTGTGGAATTACAGGTGAAACTGTCGTCAATAGAGTTGATGTCAGCCGGCTGAAATGTTTGAGAGTAATGTGCCGCCAGAAGGTTAGCGGCGTCACCATCGTTGTTGGTTGGGCCGTTAAGACCTAGCAGTTGAGAAACTCCTGTTTTGGCTTGACGAAGAGAGGCTGCATAACGGAATAGGCTTCTAGGGTTCGAGGTAAATTTGTCCATAAGCTTTGTCTGATAATGAAGCCTGTTTTCTCTTATAGCCTTCGTGCATATGTTCCTGATATGTTTGAATTGCCTATACGCTCCGTCGTTGTCAGTTCGTTTGTATTCCGCCCAACAGTGCCTTTTATGGCTTAGCAGGCGAAGGGTACCGTTTGAGGAACTGAATGGTTTGTAGCACGTAAGAGCGTGTGCAGTAAGAAGTCCCAATGCCCATCCACATCGAGTTGGGGGTGAACATCCCAAACCACCTGTTGTAGATAGTCGTGTAGAACTGGCACATTCAACCGTTTAAAATTCCAACGCAAATTATTGTTGGGATACCTTAGCTTAGTTTTGGTGACAAAACTGAAGGCTATGACGGCATGATCGCTCTTTCCCAGAGGAGCCAGGATTGAGAGGTTGTCAACTAGGAATTCTTCGTTTGTGAATACACAGTCTAACCGCGATGGTGTCTGACTGTTTTTCCAACGAGTTGCCGACCTCACATTTTCATATAAGCACAAGTCATCGATGAGGTTGAAGAACCGAGCTTCAATTGAGTTGTCGCCTCCAGTATACGTGTGTTCCGCGAAGTTGACTCTAGGAAGATTAAAGTCCCCTAGAATCAGGATATGTGTGAAACCGAGACGCGTAGAGAGGGACAGTCCCTCCAGCATACGACTATCGTACTCGATGTCGGCAGTTGGCTTCCTTTAAATGACACCGACTAGTGACCTCGAAGTACTGGACAATCTTACAGAGCACCATATAGATTCCTCAAGATTGTTAAACTCGAGATTATGAACTTCATGCACCTCCAAGCAAGAACGTATGTAAACAGCTACTTCGCCCCACATCCTGATTTTCTGTCATTGCGGAACAAAGACATCCCAGGTAATGCTAACTCGTGGTCCGAGAATTGAGAAGATATCCAGGTTTCAGATATTCCTTATTAGCATTGCTAAGTTCTCGTAGTTCATCCAATTTGTTTGGTAGACTCGCGGCGTTCATATATAAGCAGTTTATGCTTTCAATTTGGAACGCGTGAGCTTCGTCCTGTTTGTCTGTATGAGCCTTACGTGAATGGACAGGTAGCCCACCTATATGAGGTTTGCCGAGTCCGTAGGCCCTGTCCTGTACATGCTTTTTTATCATCAAGACAGTCCACAAGTGGAATGATCAGCTCCGACTTGCCTTTGTCCTTTGTCCTGGCTTCATATAGCATGTCCGGGTGCATGTGGATTCCAGTTGGCAACCGTCGTCTGTTGGCATGAAATGCTTCCAGAGATGCAGCCGCCATATGGTGGATGGGTTTAGAATCATCGTCCTTCTTGGCTAGTCTCGTTCACATGTTGAGTCAAAATGTTTTTGTGCCTCAAGGACCGCTTGATAAATTTCCACTCCTTAATATCAGAGATTGCTTTACAAGGGTCCGTGTTTTCCGGTACACCTTGCCCAACGATATTTCTTCCGCCGAAAATCTTCTCATGAGATTCTCTAGTAATGTTCCGAATGAGATTGCGCTCAAAATACGGTATGTCGGGCAATATTCATACGTTCCCATCGGATTTCAGTAAATACTAGCTAGCAGGACATCCTCTACGTCGGTAGCATTCTTAAGTGTTACACGAAGTAGCGGTGGCTGATTTGGATGCATAGATTCCTTTCCCCGAGTGAGCCGTGTGACCGTCAAAGGCGAATTTCAAGTTTCTTGTTCAATTCACACTAGAGAATCCTGTCATTTTTGTCCTGCAAACTGAGAGTAAGGTCACGGTTGTCTTTGAGGTTCATGATTTCAAGTGTCATCACGAACCACAATTGTTCTCCTAGGTTTTCCGGTGCGTTCAGGTTCAGCACTTTGTTTTTTGGAGGTCGAATCACGTTCCTGAATCCTAGGCTCTTTGATGACCGGACGGACATTCTTAGGGGTAGACTATGCGACCAAATCATCAGGTGATTTCCATACAACACTTGGGATGTTCAGCTTAGACAGTGACGCCTGGTTCTTTTTAGCTCTGTTAACGTGGGTCCAATCACCTACAGAGTTTCGGGAAACCACTGTTGCATTAAAGGATCCTGAGCTGGGAGACCCTAGTTTATTGAGGGAGTCTATTAGCGTCGACGTAATGATGGTGCTGAGTTTCAACATGTCATCATTAGTGCTAATGCATGCTCCATCGATGGTAGACCTGTCGACATCCCTATTTTTGTTTCCTTTGCGCACCCTTGTTTGTCTACCCGTTTTATGACTCTTTTTCCAAGTTTGCTGACAACTTATTCCGCAGACCTGTCAATAGGACTATGACGTTACTCAGCAAGACTACAGAATCCGTGCTGCACGTACCACATTACCACTTATGATCCAACTTGCTGAGTTTTTTATAAGAAGTTGCTGTGAGATCTGTGCACGCTTCGTGGAACCAACCTTTGTGGTTATTGTACTGCATGCTAGTTGTAACAGCAAAACGACATTCAGGTCGTTTGCATGAGTTTTTTTCATGACTATATTGACGTAAACTGTGTTATGGATGCTAGCAAAAGCCTAAGACCGTAAAAAATGCATTAAAAGCACGCTGAAAACGGACAAAAATGGATAAAAACGGATGAGAAAAATTGAACTAGCCTTCACGTGAAAAAATGGAAAAAACAGAATAGTAAGCTTAGGCAAAACCACAGTTAACTATTAAATCGGGTGAAACTCGAAAAAAAGTAATCTACCGAACGTATAACTCGGAATAGATTCTTTCGATCAGAAATGGTACTTTAGTTGCGTAAGGTCACAGCAAAAGTTTGACAAATGCGAATCACGTTGGGACTAAACTTCCCGTTCGAAAAGCCTTCGAGTTTGCAAATGAAAGTCCTCATATAGAAAAACAATATAGTGTAGCTGTTTTTAATTTTCTTAATTACTGTCCTCAACAAGGCAGATTTTCATTGATGTTGTTCTTCGCTGATTGACACTACTTAAGACCACTTCAGTTTAGTCATGGTTTGTTGGGAAGTCAAACTTCTATGGACTCACTATATTATAAAATCTGGAGTGAGTATGAGTGACATATATATATATATATATATATATATATATATATATATATATATATATATTTACCCACTTTTAATACTTAATAATTGCTCTGCACCCCTGCTGAACTTTACAAGTTGCATTTCTGGCTGCAAACGTTATTGTTCATGCTCCGAACATCGGTGGTCGCAGTTGTCTATTACCTTCGTACGGCGATTATTCTGACAAACGTACAAGAGCTGCGGTTGTTCCCGGAACACGTCAAAATACGATTTCCTAGTCTTATCCACCCTAACCTAGTGGGTAGTTTAGTCTGTTTCTACTGCCCGCTTAAAGAACGGATATAATCTTGCCGGAAAGTTTTTGTCGATGAACAAATCCTCACACTGAATGGCTGTGTAAGTCTCCGACATGAATGCTGACTTCACTCAACATATAGGACGCGGTCCTAGCCTAACCCATGTGTTGAATAATGGGAAGACTACTCAAATTAAACAGGAATTGTGTGACCAACCATCTAACTTCTAAGCCATACCTCACACTTATTACCTAATGTGGATTACCCTTTCTTTGTATCCAGGTACTGTGTTTACTTTGACGAATATACAACATAAACGACTCTATTACAGAACTATATTAGCAGGAGTAGGTACAATAAGCAGAGTGCGACCACAACTGTGTTGCCCAGTCCATGGCATGCAGTTAACAAATGCATATTGGTTGTCCTTGACCTTGACGAGAATTGGGAAACTGTTCGCTACTCAGTAACTTGACCACCGGATGATTCGACTAGGTCTCAGCGACATTTTATTTAACCTACACGAACATACTCAACAAGCTATGCTATAGCTTATTCCTTGATTCTTTCTTTGAAGTCAACTCAATAGTCTTCAAAATACTGAAGAACCTGTTTAGTTATAGACAATATTGTGCAAACATTATTAAAACAAGTTTACAATTGGATTTATGAAGAAATTCAAGATGGTATCTAAACAACAATTACGTAACAATTAGCTGTATGCGATTAGTACTAATAATAACCGTGAGACGTAATTTGACACTAAAAGAAAATTCGAGTTACACAAGAAGTGAAGTAGCATCCTTTTTTTCAATTTCGCGTAAAGTAGGACAGTACCAACTGCAGAGTTGTAGTGTGTACTCGCAAACTAACCAGGCTTGATGATATCAAACTCCCAAATTTCCGTAAGTAAACTGAAAATAACTGGTACAATAAAATGGAAGACATTCGTGAGTTCCGAATATTCAACTGACTAGTACCTAATAATCTTGAAGTTGCCGTGACCGCATTCACATATATGTCACAACTGTACACTTGACGTACCTTGAGTACCCCGTGTGATCATATTCACAATAAATGACTCAGGACATGGCGCGATATCTCAGTAGCTGAGGAGGATATTCCGAAGATAGTTCATCCCAATTGTTTCAAACTGATCGAGTTCGTACGCGTGCCATTCAGCCTGAGGTTACTCGCACAAACGTTTTACATGTTTATGGACAGCATACTTCGAGATACGTTTTTTGTACAAGGGCATATCTATGACATTTTTGATCAGCAGTCCCAACTTAAATCAAACGGAAAATATAAGAAAGCCATGTGAGCACGAAAACAGGATGAACACGCACCAAAGTAAAAGTGTTTTCTGAGTTTAAATTAGGGAGCATTTGGATACACGTTAAGTTCAGCTAAGGCATCTAAAATGCGGAAATCGCTTGACTTCATTCTCTGTAATTTCTATCAAAATGAATTTAAAATCCTTCTTTATAAAGTTTGTGTAATACCTATCGTTGAATACTGCTCGTTCTTACTTTCCAACCTACGCCTATTTACCGTCAAAGTTGAGAAATACGGATCAAAATCTCTTGAAAACTTCTCCCTCATCAAGTATGCAATCGTATGGAACAGTCTTTTCTCCGAAATACACATGGCAGATGAATTACATACGTTTGTAAAATTGCCTGACCAAGCTCTCACTTTCATTAATCTAGCACATACGAATACATCTGCGCCCCACTCAGACATCATAGGCTCTCTCCATGTCTAGATCAAAATGAACTTCAAGTTCAGTTTGCCTTATTTTTCCTACTTTGCGGTTGTATTAGCTACTTTTTCCATACTGTTTCTTCACTTAAATTAAACAGGTAACTCACTGGGCCTATCGATACTGTTCAACTAAACTCGGTCGATAAGAGACACTCACTGTCATCCTAAACGGTTAAGAGAACAACACAATCGACTGCCTACTACCAGTGGTTTTGCATCTGTGGAGCCTGTTATCAGTCAACTGGTTAGGACAACACAAAATAACATCAGCATCAAGTTAATGTGAGTTTCTTCCTGTTTATTCTTTATTAGCTTTTTACTCTTCTGTAAACTATGTTGACTGGCAAATAATATTATTTCTCCACTCGCTAGCTTATCTACAGCTCAAATACTTCCATACTTTTCCGCCTGCTTTGATAAATAACTATCCTACGTTATACTCTTTTAAATGCTTATACTCTAATTGGCGAACTATACGTTATACTGTAGTTAATTAAGGCACTGCGTCGATGCCTCACCAACAGTCCATAACTTGTTACTGCCTGATAAGCCTGTAAAATGGTACTTATAGGAATAGTGTTTTCCAACAAAGGATTGTGTGAGGTATGACATTTATCCACAAATAAGTCTAAGTGAGCCTAAGATCACAAAAGGAGCGAGGGTGGAGTTACTGACCAGCAAGCATTGATGGTGTGGGTGATGACTTCAATCCAACCGCATTTGTGAAGCAGAACGTTTTGTATGTATCAGCCTCATTATGTTTGAGAATAAGTCAATCAATCTGTGATATAGTTTGTCTTTCTACGCTCACCACTCAGGCTCATGTTTCCAATTTTATGCTAGATTAGCTATTCTACTAAGACAACTTATAACATGCTAACTCGGACTTTTACTCTGGGATTGTGTGGCTTTCAGCGTATAGACAAAGAAAGAAAAGAAAAAAAATTAGACAATAAAAGATATGGTCATTAGTATTCTTAACAACACCCTCTATATCCACACTCCCTTGTAGTAAACCGCTTTCCTTGTACCAACCCTTGAATTCCCTTCCTTCATGTGAGCCTAGTTTAACTCGTTAAACAACACAACTCATTGTACTTTATTACTACAATCTCTTATATGGAGCCTTTGACGTCATTTCACTCTAAAAAGAGATAGAGAATTTAAGTTATTATACCTCTGTATGTTCTACACAATGCTAAGCAAGTGCCTTTCTGCTCTTCTGTTTCTCTTTTTTTCTTCAGAACCTTGTTTTGAGGGCACACCTATGGAACTTCTCATGTCTGGAACAAACGTGACGTACGTGTCTTCTCAAGGTCATGGTTTACAGCAGGCGATCTACAGGTCTCATTTGTAACACCTACAAACTTAAGTTGGGAAGCACGTTGTGCAGCAACAAATGTTGTAATTTATAGATCATGACTAAAAATGGCTTGTACCTGCACATGCAGAAATATATTGTTATTACTGTTATTATTATTACTATCATATGTTTTAATGTGTATTAACTTCAAAAATATTGCCACAATTGTTTAAGGGGTTCATTTGATAAAGGACATAAAATTATCACCTTAAGTGCCAAAAATAAACGCTTTTATCAGTAAGGGGACATTGTCCAACCTTTTCTGGATAGCTTACGTACATTTTTTTCAGGAAATGATGTTTGACTGGATAAAAATATCAACAATAAACTTATGAAGAATTATAGACTTAGTTACTTGTTACAACAATGTATATTTCCAGTTCTGAAGGTTGGCTTCATTTGTCGATCGAAAATCAACACTTCTAGTCAGTTGCAGTAGTACAAGTAAGGGGAGAATAAATCAACATAGGCACTGTTATAACCAGAGTGTAAAGTAAAACAACTTTAATGTGGTTTATGTGAATCATAGAAAAATGAAGGATTTTCGCACCAAGGTATGTGTGGTAGCAATGAATTTCTCACAATAATAATAATAATAATTTATTCTCAAATAACAGTTTGTTACATGAGGCATGCCAGTTTACAGGCAAGATCAAATTGATATAAACGATACAATATCCACTGTAGTAAATTACATAGCTTGGTTGATAATTTATAAGATATGAGTGTAGATGGTTTTAATTAGTGCCACAGTTGGCGCGCTTCATGAAAGTTGCTTTGCATATGTGCGACTGATGGTCAAGGATAGGTCCATTGAAGGTTGGAGCTTCTAAATGTCGCAACCTTATGTCTCTTTGGAATGTCTAAGGCTTTGAGGATGGTGCAGAATGAAATATTTCGTTCCATATCACAAGGGAGCTGAAAGAGGGAGCAAGTAAAAGAAAGGACGAGAGGCAGAGTAGCCAATATTCACGAAGGAATGTTTAAGGTGTGATTACTCTGTCTAATTTTCTTTTATTAAGGTAGTAAGGTTAAGAAAGAGCATTTTAATAGTTTAAAATAAGTGTTAACAAGGTATGAGTGTACATACAACTGACAAATGGATGCAATTCAGAAAGGAGCTGAGAGTATGGGATTATGTGTGGTTATAAAATAAAATATAGTGCTTGAAACATTATTGTGATATACAATTGGCTATCTTTCTTTTTTATTGAAGCTATTAGATCCCCTTTCATTTTTTTGTACTATTTTTCCCAGGTATCATAGGGTCTTGAGTAGGCTTCGTATATTAGAGAATTGTCTAGTTTGCTTGTAATAGGATTACTGGATAGGAAGTATATTAGCAATCATTTTGTAGACATTATGACAATTAGTGTGGGATCCATTTAGAATGCTTTTTGTATTTGGAAAAATCCCTCCGTGTATATACTTGAACTTTGTTCCCATTGATCCTCTTAGTTGTACATTGTTAACTTTTTGACTACATTTGAATTGTTAATATTTGTATTTTATTATAGTTTTTGTTTTTACTACACCTTCACTGATTCCCGTGTTTCTTCCCTAACTGCACTTATGTTGTTTTACTTTATACTAAGTTTGGGCGGCAGCCATATTGGTTTGTTCCTGCTTTTGATTGCTTGGCCTGTGTTGACTGAAATTGTGCATTTTAGTTGTGAATGGAAGCATTCTTTCAGAATTGAAAACACACCGTGTTATAGAGTGACCAAATTATTACCTTTTGAACGAATCTGTACGTGATCTATCCAGACAGGATAGAATAACGTTTATTTGTGGTGATTGGTAATTTTCTTGCATCCTTTATCAACTTTCTTATTTATTGCAATTTAGATTTGATCAACTGAACAATTATTGGTTGGATAGCTGAGTGGTTATATTTGTTTAGGTAATAATGTACACTTAAATTTATGATAAATTATAGAACCGTCATTTTACACAATTACTTTGTTTTGGTTTCAAACGGGCGAGGGCGTGTATCTAACTCATCCAGACAGCTGTCCAGCAGTCCAACCGTAGTTTGGATCTTACAATTAGAGAAGTGGATACCTTTAGCTACCAAAATAGATAGTCCCTGGTCAGATTCTGTAGCTTTTAAACGAAATTGTTTCGGAATTATGAGTAACTGTCTAGGTTAGTTAAGATACGTGCTATCGCCCAATCGAAACCAAAACAAGATAATGGGTAAATAACAGTTCAATGAGTTATGCAACCAATAATTGTTCGATCAGTGGTCAAATTGAGTGCAACAAATAGATGCCATTCTACCTTTTTTAGATAGATCACGAACAGATCGTTCGAAAGATAATATTAAATTGTGCTATAAAAAGGACTGTTTCGACAAAGGGCGGCCTGCTTGAGCGTCTGGGCTACCTGTTTCTGCCATCTAGATATGTCAACAATTTATCTATTTTTATTTGTTTTAATGTATCATTACGTTTATTAATCGCATAACCTATCGTGCTGAAAAGTGTACAACCTTTCGTTGTCGAAATCATAAGAAACTCAATAAGAGACAATGTGGTTGCTGGCAATATACAACGAAAAGAATGCACATCATTCAGATGTTCATTCACTGAAGTGCTAACATCTAACTGGCGATCACTCAATATTTATCGCCAGGACCAGCCAAGAAGAAAGACACGGAAACATGTTGAAATACATTGCGCTAAGAATTCTATATTGTACCAAAAATATAATGCTGAATAAAGCAGATAATAATAATAGTTCTTGAAGAGTGCTTCGACTCATGATCATTAAAAAAACACAATCACAAAGGGAAGTGTAACAACTTGGATTGATTAGTTAAGAGTTGACCTCAAAACGATAGAGCTCAAGTTTTCATTCACTTCTCTGTTTCGTATAGGCATTATATTTTTTATTATTATATTATATCGAATATTGAAAAGCTTTGTATTCTTGAACAGATGACCGCCAACTCCACTGTGACTGTTCCACAATCTAAACAGAGACCTATTCACTACCAGTTTGGTTTCTTCTATCAATGGAACGAGAGTCAACTTTAGGCACAAAAAGCGAATTAATGTGACTGCCGACATGACTAATTATCAACTAGAACTAAATAATTAGAGTTCAAGAAAAGCATGGAAATTTGTCGAATACGTAAGGGGAAACTGAAATTACAATAAAATAAAAATGGTACAGTCTTAAGTGAAAACAAAAGGGATATCAGAGTACATATCCGAGGGGAGTGAGAAGAATAAATTGTAAGTGCATGTATGAGGGATTTTCATACACAACCCTGAAAAGAATGTTCTAGGTGCACTTACTTACTTACGCATGTTACTCTAAGCGAAGGAGCACAGGCCACTCACCATAATTCTCCATTTAACCCTGTCCTGGGCAATCCTTGACAGTTCCTACCATTTATCATTCATCCTTTTCATATTTGATTCTATTTCCCAACGTAGTGTGCTCCCTGGTCTTCTTTCCCACTTCCCTCCAGGATTCCAATTTAAGGCTTGTCTCGTGATGCAGTTTGATGATTTCTACAATGTATGTCCTATCCATTTCCATCGTCGTTTCCTAATTTCCTCATCTGGAAGCTACTTTGTTCTCTCCCACAGAAAGCTATTGCTGATGGTATCCGACCAATGGATGTTGAGTATCTTGCACAGACAACTATTTATAAATACTTGTACCTTCTTGATGGTGGTTGCTGTAGTTCTTCAAGTTTCAGATCCGTACAGTAGAACTGCATTGACTGATATTGATTGGAAGTGGTTTGAGTTCCATATGTTCTTCAGTTGTAGGAATGCGGCCCCTGCATTGCCAATTCTCGCCTTCACGTCTGTATCGGGTCCTCCTTGTTCATCGATGATGCTTCCCGGGTATGGGAAGGATGCTAAATCCTCCAGAGTTTCGCCATAAAGAGTGATTGGATTGCCGTTATCTGTGCTGTATTCGAGGACCTTGGATTTCCACTTGCGTATGTTAAGGCCTACTGATGCAGAGACTGCTGCTTCATTGGCTATCTTTATCCGCATTTGTTCATGTGTATGCGATAGAAGGGTTAGGTCATCTGTAAAGTCCGAATCGTTTAAATGGTTCTGAGCTGTTCATTGCATTCCGTGTTTTCCCTCAGATTTCCAAGTCTTCATAATGCAGTTGACCACCAGAAGGAAGAGTAAGGGAGACAGTAGACAGCCTTGTCTGAATCCGGTCCATACTTGAAATGCATCTGCCAGCTGTCCTCCATGAAAGACCTTGCACTGTAGTCCGTCGTGCGATTTCCGGATAATGCTGACAATCTTCTCAGGAACTCCGTAGTGTCGAAGAAGTTTCCATAATGTCCTCCTATCAACACTGTCAAGAGCTTTGTCATAATCAATGAAGTTGATTTACAACGAACAAGTTCCACTCAATTGATCGTTCGATGATTATCTCGAATGTCACAATTCGGTCTGTGCACGACTGATCCCTACGGAATCCAGGCTGTTCCAAGTGCATTCTAGGCAAATAAAGCGACTCACATTATTCGCCGCAAATCTCCTAAGCAATCGCTTTAATTCGTTTGTCAACCAACATTGGTTGTCAAGTGATTTGTAGAACTATTCTAAACAGGCACTACATTTAGCTTTTATGATTGTCGTGGTGTGCGTTTAACCCGAGTAATTTTTAAGATACTGGAAAATATTATTTTCACACCATTTAAAAACGTGAACAGAAAGCTAATTCTCTGTGGAAATATTCATAAAATTACTAGTGGCACTGTAGATCACCAACGTAGATGATCTATGTAGAACGATTGTAGGTCTACTTGAGTTAGACGGAAATGGTGTGACGAACCAATCACACTACGCTGTCAGCATCTATCATGGATTGCCCCTTCAATGTATCAAAGTACTATGGTCGCTTTGAAGACCGTATACCACGAAGCATGTTTTTGTGGAAATATATTAGTAAGAATGAGTACAGAGAACATAGCAAGACCACCATCGCATGCGCCAGTTCATGTCATACGATTAACTGATGCGCGTAGACATTTCACTGCCCCTACAGCACTATGAAGTTAGTGCTTTAAACTGTTAGAAGCTACATATATAAACAAACTTAATCGCTGCCAGGACTGTTTTCTACAAGGGCCTAAGTAAAAAGTTGCTATCTATGGACTGTGTTTTCAAGACGAAACAAACCATTAACTTTGTTTCGTCCTGTCACTTCGTATATACCATGGTGTTCGCAACCTTATAATAGTTTAGATTGTTTAGTTTTCTTTTCTTGTTGATTGATACATTTTTAAATTATCACCCTGTAGGTAAGTTACATAAGTCAACTTGCTGACAAATGGTCCAAATATAGCTGTCTTCGGCAAACTTTGTTCTTTCCTTAAAAAATGACGCTGGAGAATTTTTTAGAAAGGAATCTAAGCATCAAAATCACTCGAGGCTACTTCGTGTAACACTTAAGAATGCTACCGACGTGGAGGATGTCCTACTAGTGAGTCATTTACTGAAGTCAGATGGGAATTTAAGAATACTGCCTGACATACCGTATTCTGAGTGCAATCTCATCCGGAACATCCCCAAAGAAACTCGCGATCAGTTTTTCCGCGTCAGAAATATAATCGTGCAAGGTATACTGGAAAATACGGACCCTACTCAATCAAACTCTGACATCAGGGATGGTGATTCTAGACCCCGTCTAATTAAGATAACTTTCCCATCTTCACACATGGCGGCCGCAACTCTGGAAGCATTTTGTGCCAACAGACGTCGACTGCCACCTGGAATCCACATGCACCCGAATAAGCCATACGAAGCCAGGACCAAACACAAAGGCAAGTTGGAGTTGACCATTCTACTTGTGGACTGTCTTGATGATAAAAAAGCATGTACAGGACAGGGCCTACGGACTCGGCAAACCTCATATAGGTGGGCTACCTGTCCATTCACGTAAGGCTCATACAGACAAACAGGACGAAGCTCACGCGTTCCAAATTGAAAGCATAAACTGCTTATATATGAACGCCGCGAGTCTACCAAACAAATTGGATGAACTACGAGAACTTAGCAATGCTAATAAGGAATATCTGAAACCTGGATATCTTCTCAATTCTCGGACCACGAGTTAGCATTACCTGGGATGTCTTTGTTCCGCAATGACAGAAAATCAGGATGTGGGGCGAAGTAGCTGTTTACATACGCTCTTGCTTGGAGGTGCATGAAGTTCATAATCTCGAGTTTAACAATCTTGAGGAATCTATATGGTGCTCTGTAAGATTGTCCAGTACTTCGAGGTCACTAGTCGGTGTCATTTAAAGGAAGCCAACTGCCGACATCGAGTACGATAGTCGTATGCTGGAGGGACTGTCCCTCTCTACGCGTCTCGGTTTCACTCATATCCTGATTCTATGAGAATTCAATCGCAATAGAGCCAATTTCGTGGAGGTGAACATTCCCTCATGAAGTCAGCAACTCGTTGGAGAAACAGTCAGACGCCATCGCGCTTAGACTGTGTATTCACAAACGAAGAATTTCTAGTTGACAAACTCTCAATCTTGGTTTCCCTGGGAAAATGTGATCATGCCGTCATAGTATTCAGTTTTGTCACCAAAACTAAGCTAAGATACTCCACCAATATCTCGCGTTGGAATTTTAAACGGTTGAATGTGCCAGCTCTACACGACTATCTACAACAGGTTGTTTGGGATGTTCACCCCCAACTCGATGTGGATGGGCATTGGGACTTCTTACTGCACACGCTCTTACGTGCTACAAACCATTTAGTTCCTCAAACAGTTCCCCAAAGCTGCAAGCCACCTACAATAATCAAGAACCGTACCCTTCGCCTGCTAAGCCGCAAACGGCACTGTTAGGCGGAATACAAACGAACTGACAACGACGGAGCGTACAGGCAATATAAACATATCAAGAACATATGCACGAAGTCTATAAGAGAAGATAGACTCCAGTACCAGACAAGGCTTATGGACAAATTTGTCTCTAATCCTAAAAGTTTATTCCGTTATGCAGCCTCTCTTCGTCAAGCCAAAACTGGAGTTTCCCAACTGCTGGGTCTTAACGGCCCGACCAACAACGATGGTGACGCCGCTAACCTTTTGTCTGAACAATACTCCCAGACATTTCAACCGACTGACATTAACTTTACTGATGACAGTTTCGTTTGCAATTCCACAGGACTTTCCGAAGTGAACCTAAGTGCTGACTTGGTGTTCCGGAAACTGCAGCACATAAGATTAGGCACTACTGCTGGCCCGGACATGATCCATTCCGCTATACTGAGGGAAGCAGCCTCAATCCTGGCAACGCCGCTTAGCATGATATTCTCAAGTCAAGGAAAACCAATTTTCAAGGGAGGTCGACGCAGCGAACCTCCAAGTTACCAACCGGTGGCTCTTCTCTCCATACCCTCAAAAATCATGGAGTCCTTGATATGTGATGGTATAAACGATTATTTACTGTCCTTAAATTTCTTCTCACCCCAACAGCACGGTTTCAGGAAGGGTTACTCTTGTATTACCAACCTGCTGACTGCGATAGACAGATGGACAAGCACTCTTGATCACAAGAGGAAGGTTGATATCATCTACTTAGATTTCTCAAAAGCTTTTGATAAGGTTAGCCATACATGTCTTATCACTAAGCTCAAACGATTGGGAATCAGACCACCTCTAATCGATTGGCTCACTTCATACCTGAAAAACCGACATTTTAAGGTCAGGGTTAATTTCACTTTTTCTCAGGCTATGGAATGTCCCAGTGGGGTCCCTCAGGGCTCAGGACTAGGACCTCTACTCTTCTCCATCTACATAAGTGATCTATCTTAACAGGTAACGTCAGACTTATTACTTTTTGCCGACGACCTGAAACTTTGGAGAGAGAGATACGCAACCAAGACGATATACAGGCACGCCAGAAGGATCTGACTCGACTTCAAAGTTGGGCAGACGATAGCGGACTTACCTTTAACACTTCAAACTGTAAAGTAGTCCATCTGCGACATGTCGCAAACTACAGTTACAACTTAGGAAACTCCTCTCTAGTAGTATCCCAAGTCGAAAAAGATTTAGGAGTCCTGGTGCCCTATGATTTAAAGTCTTACGCTGTGACAAAAATGCCTTTCGAACAAACCTAGCACTGGTAACATTGGAGCAAATTTTTGGCTAGTTTGACTGAAGAACTTTCCATACAATCTTCAATAGTTTTATCCGTCCCCATTTAGAGTACGGAAACATAGTATTTCCCCCATCGCTCCAAAAGGATAAGGACACTCTGAAGCGTATCCAACGGCGAGCCACGAAATCAGTTCGCGGACTCAAATCTAAGCCTTACGAAGAACGCCTCCATTCACTAGACCTTTACCCATTAGAGTATAGGCGTCTTAGAGGTGATTTATTAATGGCTTATAGTATTCTTAACACTTCTGGACATCCTCTTAAACACCTACTCAAGCTTAGTTCGAATACTAACCTAAGGGGTAACACCCAGAAACTGGAAACTCAACATAGCAAGACGGGATGTAGACACAATTTCTACTCCTTAAGAGTTGTCAGAAGCTGGAATTCGCTGCCGGCCGAGCTAGTCCAAGCGATTTCCCAGGAGTCCTTTAAGAGGCAACTTGATCTATTCTTAAGGACTAAGGATAGAGTCGCACTATGATTTATCAATTTCCTTTCCTGTTTCATTGTTAACATACCTTGGGTTCCTGCCTGGAGGATTTGGTGATCCCCTGCTACTAGACACGGAATCTTGTTAAGCGCAAGCTCCTTCTATTCCGTCAACAACCATTTGAACCATTTGAGCATATCCTCAGTCAAAGGCCTAAGAAACACTGTTAAGTGCAGCCGATTATCCACCACAAACCTCCTAAAGTCAACACACTGGCAGAAAGAACTAGCTATTATGTACAACAATAAAAGTTCGTCATGTGATTTTTTTATTGGATCGAAGTATTGTCCCGCTGGGTTTATTATCATTTATGTAGCGCACTGTTCAAATCATCTTGTATTGTTTACCGTGCGGTAATAACTGCTATCTCTCGGCTCTACTGTTAGGTGTAAGTAAATTATGAGCTCCTACTTAGGGGCAAGCTCTCTTTTGTCTCATGTTGACATTGCGCCGTCCAAAGCCCCACATCAGTGAGATATTTCCAGTTAATTGTTTCAACAAATTACCGGTAAACTTCTTGGCCATCTTAAAGATTTTCTGGTTTTTGGGAGTTATATTCCCATAATGTAAGGTCTTAATGGTTCGGTTCAATGAATAAGAATTTAGGTAAGGGGAATTCGGGAGCATCCATATGTGGATTAATCTATATATGGATTAATTAATTCAACAAATCGATACCATTCTAATTAATCAGGTCCTGTTGCCATTTTGCACTTTCTCTTTGTCTTCATTTTAACATTTGCATCATCCTGCTTAATCTGGGGGATTCCAACAATTGGGTGTACATCACACCTCGATTATGATTTTCTTAGTTTGTTTATAGAAACCGCTAAATTTTACACTATTGACGTAAAAGAATCCACACAGTTACGTGATTTACTTTCCCAACCAACCCTAGCTCAGAAGGAAATAAAACAATGTAAACTATGTAGGGTGCTCAAATTCGATTGTTATTTTGTTACACTTCCGTCATTTAGGGCACGTTGGATATGGCACCCGGCTACATGAAAGCAATGTATCCCTATCATAATTCAATATAAGTTTGTGTACTTGACATTGAACTATATTATCTAAGGACGATTGACATTACAAGACTTCACCTGTTGAAGTATTCGGAATTGGGTTCATACGTTTGATCTTATGGTCAGATAGTATGTCTTAACTACTGTGATAAAAATCAGTAGAGATCCCTGGAAGTGCATTATATCTGTTAAGTGTCTAGACATCACTCACTAATTACTTGTTCAGTGACACATGTTGTGAATCAATAATCGCTACTCTCGTTTCAAGTGGAATTGTTTCTTTTTAATGAAGCCTAATTATAATTACCATCTAATTCTGCATTTCTACTTGTAACAATCTGCTTCTGCGATACTTCGTTTGTTGCTATCATCACAATATCGCAAACACGACCATCATTTTAATTTATTATATATTTATTAGATGGGGTCGGAGGTGTTTGAGATTTCATGTAGTAGTTACCGTAATACCCCAGTATTATCAAGTTTCTGATTTGTTCGATTTTCTGTTTGTTTGTATTAAAATATTCCACAGCTGAACTCGACGAAGCTTACAAACTGGGCCAACTGTTGTCACGGATACTCACTGTTGATCGCTTTTGTCTCTCCACCTGCATATAGAAATGGAGACTTTCGCGTTATACATTTCAGAAAATCTGGGTACGGATGTTGCGGCTGTTCGTCTACTTTTATCCATGTTCATGGGTTTGTTTATCGGCATAGCTCATTTTCGTCATTAACGTTTTTGTTAGGTTATCCTATCGCTTTTCTATACAACATGAAGGCAAGCTCGTGGAAAATTTCCTATCGGCATCTTTATTTGTTTACCTGTGGTGTCCTTTTGTTCCTGTGGAATTTTGGTAGATTCATGTTGTCTTTGTCTTTACCTCTAGGTTTTGATATTGTGCATATGTTTGTTGGGATTTTTGCGACACTGTTTGTTAATTATTTCTTTATGCACTCGAGAACTGCTGTCACCTTTGCTTTCGTGTTTAATATGGTTTGTTTGCAAATAAATTTTAATCTCTATCAACTAAAAGGGATATTTAATTATCGGCTCTCATATATGTAATCGAGGTACCTATGATATAAATTGGACAACACCGTATTGTGTTCTTTGTTTGCGAATGATTGGATTATCATGGGATTTATATGATGCATCTAAAACAGAAGTAAGTATCGGTCACAATGGGTTTTGGGATTGTTTCATTTTTTCAAACTATGGTAAAGTAAATTTCACTTAGTATAGCTACCTTGCCAGAATTTGGACTATATTGGGTTTAGGATATTAAAATGCTTTAAATCGCAAAAAGTCTCATGAATTTCTGAATTGGTTCATGCTCCTAAATTTTCAACTCAAAATTTATAGTTTTAGTTTTTCACATTTCTTTTCCATGAATTACTGAAAATTAGTGGTGATAGGTCGCCCAAAAAATTCGTCAGGAATCTCACATGAAGTGATCAGGATGTCGATCCTTAATACATCTGATGTCTCAATATATTTTGACTGAAATCAGTATTTAGAATTCGTTATCACGAAATAGGGTAGTGAACTGGCTGGTTACCGGTGTTTATTTTCTTACTGCTTAGATAAATTTTTAGGCATTAGCCCCCAGATGCCCTGGTGCGCCCGTGAGTGGGGAGAGTCCTCTCTCCCTCTCGAAATGCTCTCATATGGCCACGCGTATATAGTCTCTTCCAGAGGAGTCCTCCTCACCGCTTTCTCGTGGCGGGGGTGTTGTTTACGAAATCAAGAGGACGAAAAGCGAATGTCCGGCGCTTTAATCGAGTCAGTGGATATGGAGAGTTCACCTAGGGGAGTTGGGAAACCCTGATTCCAAGCCAATGGTGCACGTGCGCTCCAGTACTCTGGGGGAACAAATGGCGTATGAACCAATCGTTAGTCACCGGCTACCATGGGACTGCATCTCCTTACGATGCTCCACTGCCTTGTGGATCAGAGCTTCAGGTCGAGGGCTCCGGATGTGGCCCCCTAAGAAAACCATCTGCTTCGGTTTGGGCACCCGGGCAGTATCGCAGCCCTCATATATCAAATGAGATCTCTGTGGTGCATATGTATTTGGTGCCTACTTGTATTAATATATATGTGTCAAAATAAAATAAATAAATAGTAATCCAGGATAACATTGATTTCCCCTTTTTTGTGTTTTCTTAGAGTAAGCAAGTTTCAGCAAACCTAACATTTCTCATTCATGTTTATCATATGTCATGTGAGTTAGTAGAGGTGAGAACAAACCACAGCACTTTATATTTCGCTCACTGAGTCCGGAGAACAACTTCACTGATATCTTTTATCTTGATCTAAATAGTGTTAACAGTACACTCCTGAGACTATATTAGGTTTTAAATCCGGAATCTATACTTGAAGCATGTATTATATAATGAGCCATGCGATATCTAGATGACGAGTTCTGAATGAAACAAAATGTCCACTTTAATTTTCAATTTCGACTACTATCAAAATTGTAACTAAGATTTAGAAGACTGATATCCTTAAGTTATGGATCAATAAAATATAGTGGAATTTGAAGCATTTGGAGTCAAACGAATTAAATGAAGTTACTCCAAAAGCACTGATTTTAAGTCGGTTTTTAATACTACTATCCCAGTTATCTAACCATATTACTCAAATAATTCTTAGCTTTGTGATTTTGTGTCATTGGTTTTCAAGTTGGTAGTTATGTACACATATCAAATCCACACAGTCATTCGTTGCAGGTTTACAACAATATCCAATTCATAAAACCACTTTTGATTCATACTTTTTTCCTGTCACCTTTGTCACGCAATCAGTTCTGCATATATTCTGGCAATCGTACTCATGCATCTTGATATTTGTTTTCGATTTATTATTTAAACACAAAAGGAGGTATAGGAAGACACCAACTATATACGCGCCACACTTCATTCTATTTGTTTGAGGGCTGGAATACTTCCAGGGAGCCGAAACCGAAGCAGGTAGTTTTTTAAAGGGCCACGCCCCAGGCCTTTGACCTAGAGGTCCAATCCACAAGGCAGGGGGCAATATTAGATGCAGTCACATGGCAGCCAGTGACCAACAATAGGTTCATATTCCATTTCCCCCCTCAGGATTGTGAAGCCCATATGCACCACTGGCTGGGAGCCAAGGTTTTCCAACTCCCTTAGGTGGATCCTTCATATTCATCGACCTGGTTAGGGCTCTGAACATTCGGTTTTCGTCCTCTCAATTTAGTAAACAACACCCTCAGCACTTGACGGTAGTGAGTATGACTTCCATGACAGTGGCTGTATACTTGTAGTCATAAGAGAGCATTCGAAGAGGGAGAGCTGACTCTCCCCACTCTCGATTGTACCAGGGCATTTATATACATATATTATGGCACGCTTCTTTTTTGATTTTGTTAAGTTTTGATCCATTCTGGCACTAAATGGCTCGTCGATTCGTTGAACAGTAGTTTTCAGTAAAATACCAAATATTCACTCGATTCGTTAAAGATGCATCATATTGTTAGAGTAATGAAGGGGATTATAGTTAAGGATACCTGTAAGTGGTTCATATGTTCACATATCTAAAACTGCCAGAATATTATAGTATGGGAGTTTTAACATTTTGATAAAACATTTTTCATGTAGTCTGTATGTAAGTTAATGGCAATACCGTACAGAAAATAGTTGTAAGGTAATCCTTTTACTTACTACAGCCTTTTTGCTGCAACGTTTTACAGATTTTTATTTTTAATTTGTTGAAACGTCAGAGTTAATACCATTCCAACTAAATATGAATTTGTCTTATTTTCTCTAGAGTCAACGTTCGGTTTCTCAAAGAAAGTCAGCTTTATCTAAATTTCCTGGAGTATTGGAGACATTAGCTTTTTCTTTTACTCCAACAGCTTTTCTTACTGGACCCCAGGTGAGTAACTTTTTCTGTCAGTCGATTAAAGTAAATATATTTCAATCCGATTACTATTAATACCTATCTGATTCGCTTATTTAAATCCATTAAATGATGTTTATATCCTACCGCTCAGACCACTGTTCATCAATTGATTCTTTGTTAAATACTGAGTATTCTTTAAGTATAGTCATTAAAATCGATAAATGTTGAAGCGATCAGGGTAAGATTATTTGATGGCTCCGTAGTAGTTTTTCCAGAACGTTATGCCGTAAGATTTATATTCTCAAATTAAATTTTGCTGTTTCATTTCGACAGTACAAATGATTTTGTATTGTCGATAACTATGATATGATTGACAGAAAACACTCATTTTCTTTTAAAATAACCTATATCAAGCTAGCTAATTATTCTTTTGTATTGAATTAAGGCATTTTTAGTAGCTGTGTTAAAACTCTTTCACTAGTTCACTACGCAACACTGTGCACCAATTGCTATTATGTAGAATGACAATCTGAGCTGCACTATCAAACTAGTTAACCCAAAAAAGCAGTCTGTTTATTTTGTTGTTAATATCATGACTAAGAAGTTATGCTCATTATACTTGGAATCAATCTGATTGCTTTCTTGTAGTTTTCAGGTTCAAACTTTTTTCCAGTTGCTTAATGTTACTAGTTTCCTTATGTATTGTGTGACTCAAATCTAATTCTACTAACTTGTACTTATTAAACCTCAAACTGTTCAGCTGTAACCATCTTCCCTCTAGAATACTCATATTATTTTGCAAGTGGTTACTCGGTGTATTAAGATAATCGGTTGAATTATTAAGCGGTTTTTCCAGCTAAATGCCTCTTCTCTATTATGTCAGTTTGCTTATTGTAACTTCATATAGTTGCTTGATTATAAACTGTACTTCACCAATTAAGTAGTTAACGAATATATTGTACGACCCTAATTTACTTGGCTTAAAAACAAACTACAATGGGTTAGTTTTCTAATGTTCTGAGGAATATTCACTTAATGTGCTACATCTATCCACATGCTAATTTAATATTTCTAACCAATGAGAACCAACTTGACATCACAAAACATTTGGTTTAACACTACATCAGTGACACGTAAAAAACTGCGTTTTATAATTCATTGAAATATACTTTCTACCTGCGATTATGGTATTTTTGTTTATATTTTAAGTTTCCCATGCGACATTTCCAAGCATTCATTGATGGATCATTAAGGCCAGTAGTCCTCTTAAGAGAAAGCACATTTAAACACCGTTTCATCTATAATGCCAAGTAAGTATTTATGTTCGTTTTATTTTAACATTTTTTTCATTGTCATTGACGATATAACATCTGTTGTTCGTTAAGTCTTTTAGTCTGAATAAATTTATTACAAGTTGTGCCTTAACTATCTTGATTTCATTACTAGATTTAGTGTCACTAGCTCTCATATAAAGTATTGTTCAAAATGGAGTGAAGAGATCTGTAGTTAGTTACCGAGTTGCGTAAATTGATTTTAATAACTAATCATAACTCAGTAATAAATTAAACTTGGCTACAATCTTTGCAAATATAAAAAAATATGACTAGAATATGTACTCTAAACGTTTAATCATACATATGTAGCAAAGGTTTTGTTGTGTATTAATATCATTAAACAACGTATTCTATAAAGCACATCTCATTCGTTTTAAAACTTCAAGTGTACATGCGTCTAAACCATTCACAATCTGTCAGTATCACTAAATTTTAGGTTATATATAATTAATAAATACATGAATTATTGTATCTTGGATTCCTCTAGTTGTAAGTTTTGGTTTGACGCACAAACTGTTGTTGTATGCTTCACATATCGCAAGTTATTATCAATTAAGTACGGATATATCATATAGTATTCTTCGACTTGCGGTCTATATACTTACGTCTGTTACTCCTTGTGGAGGAGCATAGACCTTTCACCATCATTCTGCATCCAACTCTGTCCTCGGCAATCCTTTCCAGTTTTTTCTAGTTGCTGTTCATCCCATTGATGTCTGTAGTGGCTTTGCTTCGTTAATCGATCACCCTCGTAACCGTCATTATATAAGCCTCAACGGTGTTTGAGATCAGAAGGCAAAGAGAAGTGGCAATTACAGTTTATTAGCGGATAGCACGGATCACAAAGCTATAAGCACATTGAGCGTATTTCAAGCGTATTGGTGAATAAGTATATGCAAGCAGTTACATAGTCAAATTGCATAAGGGCGCAGCAAGGCAAAGCAAAAGCTAATAATAATACATGAAGATAAGGATAAGTCATCGAGTGATATTTAAGCAATCAACACTTTAGCTAGAGTCTGTCATGTGATCTAGTGAGCATGACGGCACAATGAAATGTGCAAATTACTACTGTTCAAATAACATTGTCTGTAAGTAAATTAATAAAATGGCTTAACCAGAATTAACCATAATCGATATTGGTTGTAGGATAGTTGCTATTAGTCTGCTTCCGATCCCCGACGCAGTGTGTTCTTGGGTGTTCCTCTTTCCCGTTCCCCCTTCAGGATTCCAATTTAACGTTTGCCTCGTGATGCAGTTCGATGATTTCCGCAATGTATGTCTTATCCACTTCCAACTTCTTTTCCTGATTTCCTCTTCATTTGGAAGCTCCTCCACGAGAAGTAACAGACGTAAGTATGTAAACCGAAAGTCGAAGAATACTATATGATATGTCCGTACTTAATTGATAATAACTTGCGATATGTGAAGCATACAACAACAGTTTGTGCGTCAAACCAAAACTTACAACTAGAGGAATCCAAGATACAATAATTCATGTATTTATTAATTATACAATCAAAGTATGGGTAATAATAACTTGTAGAAGAGTTCCAAAAGTTCAGCTGTGCTCAATATTTACATCGTTAAGTCGATGGTGCACTACTATATCTTGTACTATATTCGATCTAAATCTCTCATTGCATCTTTAAAAAATCTAGACTTTGTCGTAGACCATAAGTTTTCGTAAATAGATTTTCTCCAAATGAATATAAATTAATCATTAAAAGTAGCTTGGGTAATTTAGAACGTCGTTAGTTGTTTTTAATCAGCTTGCTGCTAATTTTCGTACTGTTGACGTTATATTGGTTAATAATCATTTACCTTTACGATCCACGTATAAATACATCTTGTAGAATAGAAAGTAGTTTTCTAAACCTGCTCAAAATTAGAAATGTTTGAATGGATTGTGGTGACAATAAAATTATATACTATTTAAAGACGACTCAAGACGAATGCATAAATATAAAAGAAACAATACAAAAAGGTATGAAGATAATTAAAGCTAAAATAGTGAAAACAACTGTAAAAATTAGTTTTTGTACGCACATATATGGGTTTAAATTGTTTGTAACTAACACTTCTGAATTCCAAAAATATGTACCTATACACCTTTCGGTAAGTTAGACTCATTCTTATAAATAATATCGAATAATAAGCTTCTGGGTGATTTTGGTCAACTACGTGTTGTGAAATGTAAACCAATTTACCTTCATATTACTCGTTTTTTTTTTTTACCAATAAACGATTGTTCTAATATGGCTCAAATTCGTTCTCACTGTATCACGTGCATTCACTCTTCGTTTAGTTCTTAAGCTTCTGAATTACCCCATACGATTTTCTTTATTCCACCAATTTATAATTTCTATATAAGAACTTTCGATCAATTGCAGTCTTAAACCTCAATGGGAAGATACAAACCAAACAATAATAAGTGAATTTCGATAGAATAGTTTCATAGTATTTGGGCGCCGAGTTTATGTGAGACATTAAAGAGAAAGAACGTATTTTTAAAATTCAGCCAATGGATTTGAAGTAAATCCAACATTTCGCCTGGCAATCTGGTTCAGGCTTTTTCAAGGAAATATAGTCAAACATCAAAATTATCGAATATGAATGGGTACTTGGTTCTCTGGTTCACTATATACTGAATAGGTCATCCAATCAACGTTAACAATGTTTAAAGTAGGTATTTACATTAGTGTGTAAAAGACATGTGGTGTGAAATGAAATGTGTTAATATAACAGATTGTGTGTATACGCAAGTGAGAAGAAATTTCATTCACTATATATTGTCTCTGGTCGGTGAAGTTTAAGAAAATATATAATTTTTATAAATGATATGGATCGAAAATGTCACAGCATGCATAAAATGAAGATAACTAAACGAGAAATTCACTTGGTTATTGTTTACTTGAGTCAAAGAGGAAAAATGTATTTTTAACCGAATGTCTGTGTTATTTTAATGTTCCAGTTAATTGTTTTATATATTCAGATAAGACAACTGACTAGAATCGTTGAATGTAATATCTGTTAATTAGTTAATACTAGATAGACAGAATGGAATAAGGTTTTCAGGTTTACTTATTAATTATTAATTGCCATGGGACATCTAGTTGTTTTCCATCTCTCCTATTAATACTGTTTGGATTAGCCCATATATGTAGGGCTTCGGCTTTTAGTCTTTCTTTGTAAGAATTAACGCCTTTTTGAAGGATTATCGTGCCTTTGGAATCAATCGTATGACCCGATTTTATCGAGTGTAATGCTATTGCTGATTTGTTCTCTAGTTTTCTTGCATTGTCTGATGATTTACGTATGTCGTTTTTAAACATAGTTTGTGTTCCTTCACCCCAACATTCAGTTGTCCTGATGTTTTGATCAAAACTAGTAAGAATCAAAGATCGAATACACAAGGAGGAGTAACAAAATTGTGTTTATGAAATCAAATGTAGTGAGTGTAATGCAACGTATGTAGGTGAATGCTTTAATTTTTACGAATACCTACTTTAAACATTCTTAGCGTTGATTGGATGACCTATTCAAAATACAGTAAACCGGAGAACCAAGTACCTATTTATATTCGATAATTTTGATGTTTGATTATATTTCCTTGAAAAAACTTGAACCAGATTGCCAGGTCCCGACCGTAACTGCTACCTTGACGTGGTGGTCGGACTTGCCTATCATGATGGCCCAACCGAGCTATATTGACCGGAACACATGTTCCTGTAGGTTCTACCATGCCAGGCAGGTCGATTGAAGAACGGTAAGACTAAAAGCAGCAATTCGAGGTCTGAGGGCGAAGTCGTACTGCTGACTGTAGAGGGGTGTGACAGCAGTAAGGTGTTTCCGTCGGACAAATAGCATCTGCTGCGTTGTTGCCTTCTCACAAGGAAGGAAGGGGTTAAAAAAGGTTGACCCTAAAAATGTCACACCTCACCTTACCTCGCGGATTTCCGTCTCCGGCTGTAAGGCCCTTTGAAGAACGGAGCTAACACATCAAAAACCTCCCACGAAAAGGCCTTGCATGACCGGCCTCAAGCGATTGTCCCTTGGACTCTGCTGTCACGCTCCCGGGTCGTTAAGACCAACACTAATCCAACTTCCTTTTCAGGTTCCTCAAGAAATACTCTTCCACGATGTGGGCAGCCGGGAAATGACATCAGCCCTCATACCCGTAATAGTACACGAGATCATGTTGATCATGCTCTGGTGCGAGCGCGAAATTGTCTGCTTCTTACTGGACGTAGGAAAGACAACGTTAAGAAACCTCTCACGTTCCTACTCGATGACAGCCAAGCTAAGAATATATGTCAGGAACAACTAGAAAAATAGTTAGGCACCCATGTAAGTGGTGCCCACCCCGAGGCGGCATGGAATGATATCCGAAAAGATGTGGAGACAGCAGAGATGTCTGCTAGTAACGTAAACCATAAGGTTTGGGGGGAAATATTGGATCTAAGCAGCATCTACCACACTGATAGATGCTCGGAAACTCATCCCACCTGGCTCTGAGACATGAGGAAGAGCGGAGTCAGTTTAAGTGCAAACTGATGAGAAGCCTACGCAATGATCGCGAACAGTGGTGGGTAGCGAAAGCAACAGAGAGATGGGAAAGGCAGCAGCAATAGGCTACAGCAGACAACTTTCAGAATTGTCAAGGAACCCGTTATTAGGAATCCAGCTGTTAGCGGAACTATCTGGGAAAAAGATGGACATATTATTCACTCTCAATCCAGGAGATTGGATGGATATGAAGAACACTTTAGGGATCAGTTCAACTGGCCTTCAGTCACACATCGGTTTCCAACGATCTCCAGTCGTCCTAAATGGCAAGTCGATGTAAGTCCTCCAACTCTTTACGAACTTGAAAAAGTTATAAGAAAAGTAGCAGGCCCTGACAGGTTTATCCCTGAGATTTTTAAGGATGGCGATCCAGTTTTAGCAGTGAGATTGATTGAGGTCTTGGGTAGAATCTAGGAACTAGACGTAATCCCATTTGACTGGTCGATAAGGAAGGACAAAAGTTCACTTATGACAATCACAGAGGAATCAGTTTGATTAATATAGTGTTTAAAATATTAGCTTCAATAATACTTCGACGCCTAACTAAAGCTCCTGAAGAGCAGACTAGAGAAAACCAGGCCGATTTCCGACCTGGACGTGGTTGTATAGACCAGATATTCACATTACATCAGGTCCTATAATATAGACACACATTCAGACGTTCCACAATAGTAGTATTTCTCGACCTTAAGGCAGAGTTCGACTCTGTTGATCGTGAAAGGAGTACCAAAGAAGTACATTAACCTTGTAAAGGCTCTCTACTCGAACACAACTGGTAGAGTGAGAGCTTATGGCGAACTGTCATCAGAATTGATTACATTAAGTGGTGTTCGTCAGGGCTGTCCACTCTCTCCATTCTTGTTCAACTTTGTCATTGACGTGCTTTTAGAGATGACACTTTCCTCATCTAGATTTCCAGGGGTTGAACTTCTACCGGGAGGTTCACTTGTTAACTTAGAATATGCCGACGACATAGTTTTATTTGGTGAAGACGCTGACAAAATGCAGTCTTCTGACCACTCTAAGCAACAATGCAAGCATGTTCGGGATGCGATTCTTTCCCTCGAAATGCAAAATGTTGCTTCAGGATTGGGTTGCATCGACACCCGAACTAATGATAGGGAGTGAAGTAGTTGAGTGTGTCGACCGCTTCACTGTTTTGGAAGTCTCATCAGCCCTTGTGGTCTGGTGTGTGACGAAATCTCAGCACAGATGCAGAAGTCTCGACTAGCTTTTACCAAATTGCGTCATTTATGGCGTAGGCGAGATATCCATCTATCAACCAAAGGAGGACGTGTTTACTGCGCAGCAGTTCGTTCCGTCCTACTTTATGGCAGTGAACCATGGTCGGTAAGAGTGGGGGATATTTGTAGGTTACTAGTATTTGATTATAGGTGTCTTCGAAAAGATTGCTCGTATCCTTGGACCATCAAGTAAGTAATTCAGTTGTTAGGATACGGATAATAGGTAAGGATAGCAAATCAATTGATGAAGTGGTGAAACTTGATTAGTTGAGATGGCTGGAACATGTGTTACGTGTACCGAACCACCGACTGCCCCGATATGCGATATTTTATGGTGTGGGAGTAGGTTGGAAGAAAGCTAGGGGTGGCCGGACAAAAACATGGCACAAATCCATGAAGTCATTGACTAGTGGACTGAACCATGTTGGTAGATGTAGACTATCTGACTGGGATCCGCGAGACGATAGCAACCGATGGTTAGAGATCTTGAATGACATGGCTCAAAATCGTTTGCAATGGCGCAGTTGCATGCACTCTGTGTTCTCCCAAATTCTAATCTTTTTAATTTTTATGTCCTTTTTTTCTCTTTCCAAATTTATTGCACCGTATTACACTCTTTCAATAACATCTCCAAACCCTAATGTTTCTGAATACTGCCTACACTTTTACTACCTCTACCACTACGGGATTTGAATGTACAACTGCATCTCTGTCCTAATGTGGTATGGCAACTCGAACTGATGTATGTACATACGAAGTTCTACGTTGTTGCTGACTGACTGACTGAGATTGCCAGGTGAAACGTTGGGTTTATTTCAAATTATTGGCTGAATTTCACAAATATATTCTTCCTCTTTAATTTATATTTCTCAAATCTTGTCTTCCATGCCTAATCTTCTCTATTACCTCGACTATTCTGGGATTGGTCCTGATAATTTCATCTGACAATGTTAATGGAGTATGACAACTCGAACCTATGTACATGCGAGCCAGGTTCTACGTTGCATAAGATTGATTGACTGATGAACAATCCTTAAATCACAACTTCTTTAGTCAGTTTGATTTTGTTATGATACGTGTTACTTAATTATACTTCTTATGTGTAACAGGTTCCGTCGGACATTGAATCGCTTGGTACTGGGATATTTTGGCGTAGTTGTTTTATCGAAATGGTTCGCAATGTACCCTGCCGATATAATGTTAACTGATGAGTTTCAATATGTTAGTTTAATTGCACTTTGAATATACGATTAAATGGTTTATGTATGTTATTTCATATACACATTATGCTTTATGCAGTTGGGTTATCTTCTAATCTGTTTTATTTTCTTCTGAAAAGTTGTCACTGGTCTTCAATTTCATTTGTCTAAATTAAACTACCCCATCACAAGATTCTGGCGAAAAAATCTTATTCAAAACAGTTAGCACTGTAAATTATTGATTTTTTACACTTAGTTTCATGTAATATCATTTCAGAGTAAGTTTATTCGAATAATACATACAGAAGTAGCAAATATCGTACACTAAGATTTCAACAAAGGACTACTATTTTTCTCTTGAGAAGATTGTTTTGTACGGTTTCAATATCTTATTCTAATCATCTGCGGACATTCTTTGTATTATTTCATAACGCTTACAAACTATTTTGTTTTTGGCTGTATCTTGGGAGAGTAGAGGTTTGTTACTCAAATGAATGACAGGTGGAGTTTCGTTCTCCGAATTGTGTGTTTTAATCATGAAGCGTTGATTGCTCTTTTGAAAAACATAATCAGCACAAAATGTAGGTGAAGGTGAACTATTGGAGTCTCCTCAAATATGTCTGACAGTTTTTCCCGTCGACCGTTCTCTTGCATGGATATTTGTTTTGATTGTCTTCCTTTTGTCTACAATAACCAATCAAGATCGAGGTCTACATGACAAGCTATTAGTTGTACATGGAGGAATTCGAATGACTTCTGTTTGAATTTTGTACTAATGGTGTTGTTCAGAAGAACAGTGGAAGCCTCACAATCGAAACTTCCAACCTAGAGAAGGAAGCTTTATAAAAATTGGCTGTATCTGTTTTGGTAGTTGAACCGTGTATTAGTGATTAAGTCTTTCGACTTCAACTGTTACGTCTCAATTTCTCATAATTGTTAATCTATTTTGATATGAGTAGTTGAATAATATAATAAGGTTTGCAATAAAATCTACCTTTAACCACCTGGTTACAGAAATCGGCTTTGTAAATATGTTACATGAATATTTAATACTTTTAAACCCTTAAATATTTGTTTAGTTTCTCTTGTACTAAATTTTAATGGTTTTCTATCATAAAACAAATATACATTTTGTTATAGGAGCTGTTTAATCCACTGAAACATTTACAACCATCAACTCACTTCAGACTGAAGTTTTAATAATTATTTTTTCGAGAAATATCTTAAAAGTAGCATGTTTAGCTATAGATTAATGATGTAGATCCTAGGACAAGAGCTTTTATCTCTCAGTCTACTTCCAGTCTAGCACAGTAAACAAACACGAAGAAAAGTGAAATATACAAAACTAATGCAATACATAAAAAATAAGAAAATTGAAAATTGGGAAATTCAAAATACGAAATGGAGTGGATTGCAGGTATCAACTTCTAAAATTACCCTTATTAATTAGAATTGTGGGGAAGGAGAATTACTACCACGCTAGTAAAATAAATTGAGTAATTTCACTTGACGTTCTTACCATAAATTTTGAAACATCGTGGGTATTACAGCATGTACGTATTAAACTGGAAATTATTCTTCGAGGATTGTTATTTTGTCGTATCAGGTTTCTGTATTGATTTTAACATCTTTTACAAATGTTGGTTCTGATTAAAATCATTTCAGTTTCATTCATTTCATTAGCCGAAAATATTTCACACATGTACTTCTGACACATATATAGCCTCCAACTTTTTGTCCAATTTACTAATTTTATTCTGCTGTTGAAGTTGACCTATATCTGTTTATTTATGCTATGATTTGATTTAAAACTTTGAGTTCACTCACAGTTCTTATTTATACTCACCCATAATTTGCCGTACAAAAATCTAGTCAAATAAATAATTCCATTTTAATACTTTGTGTACATTTTTTCCCCATTTATTTGCTTGAGGTAACTTCTAAATTCAGGTTTATGGTCGATGGGAAATCAGTTCAATGATTTGTTTGTTAATGAAAGTCTATCACTCAAGATGGTTTGTAGTGATTCCGTATAATTTGATGGCAGCTTTCATCAGAGCCTGAGATCATATAGGAAACCATTGTAAATCAGGTAGAATTAGATGCCTATTTCAGTGTAGTTTGCGACTTCACAGTACCGTACAAACCCACTATCCTGCATATGAGGTTGGATTTCGGACATTCAGATCTCGGAATAAGGATGATACATTCAAACTTCTAAGTCAAAATACGGTAGTTTACACTTCTAATTCTATGTTAGAATTTAGGCAGTTAAGCGCCAATGATGATAGTTTTGTATCATGAATTGACGTAACAGTTAATTAACAATTAAGTTATATATATATTAGTATAGCTAAAGATGGATTATAACTTCGTACATCCTTAGATTAGCAATTAGTGGTTAGCCGTATGATTTTCAGCCATCAAGTTACCAGTTCGAAACTCCCCACCTACCACGGTTTTGGCGATCGGTTAATAGCAGAACTGGGGTTGTGCCTCAAAGCCAAGTGTACTAATCTATCTATGGTAAATAAGTTGATATATGTAGTAGTATATGTAGTATACGTAGTATATGTACGTAGTCCACATGACCGTTATAATAATTAACTGACTGCGCATGAATTCACGCTTTCATTTTCGCCTTTCATCCTTATACATTCGAATGAAAATTTTGAATTTCTTTCATGCATATTATTGAGTGCTGCTATAATCGGATGTGTTTTTATGGTGTTTTTTGAGTAATTGAAGTACAAATCAAATCAGTATATTACTGTTTTTTTACTTTGTCATCCTTTATACTATCACTTTCGTTTTTGAAAACTTTGTTTGCAGGAATGGAGTTTCATTTCACGTCTGCTTTACATGATGATATTTGGACAATTAACGTTATTACGTTATGTATCAATCTGGTTAATAGCTGTAAGCCTGAATTTTGTTTTACTTTAATAGTGATTATTTTCATTGAAATCATGAACCGATGAATGTTAGACCACTATTGTAAGACTGGGAGGACTGGACGGCCGTTTCGTCTTAGTATTGGACTCCTAGTTTTAAACAATTCGACTAATTTATTATGTCTAGTGTACACGTTTGCAACTAAATAGTATTTCGAAATTTGTTCACTAGCATATTTCGTCAGTTTACTATGATAATATTTATTTATTTATTTATTTATTTTAACACATAAATATTGGTACAAGAGAGCGCCAATATATATGCGCCACACAAAACAATGTAACTTCGAAGAGATAGAAAAAGAAGAAAAAAAAAACCAAGGAGCACAAAAGAGAACGATAACGAAGAGATTTAGTGTGGTCGTAACAATGGAACGGAAAAGTACAATCAGAAGAAATCTTTCAAGTAAGGGAGACACAACCACTTTTTATGAAGAAAGTAAAAGAAGGTTACAACAGGATCGCCACTGGCTTCTATTCTGAGCCATATCTGATAACGTCTCTAGCCACTGTGTAGCACCATCTCTCAGACCCCAACCAGGGAGTCGTGAAGGACCAACACAAGCCAGTCCTTTGCAGCTTTCTTTCATACCACGACACCATGTCATGCACTGACCACCTCTCCGCTTTTTCCAACCAGTCCCAGAGTCGGCAAATAATGCACGACGTGGAATTCTCTGGGACGACATTCGTAGAACATGTCCAAGCCACCGAAGTCGGTGTTTCAAGATGGTGACACCAATTGAATTATCATCTCTGTGTCCGAACACACGATGCCAAACCTCTGTATTACTGACATGGTGTTGCCACTGGATGTCAGCAATCCTTCGGAGACAGCGATGATCGAACACAGAGAGTCGTCTAACGTCCTCAACTCGGAGAGGCCAGGTTTCACAAGCATAGAGCAAAACTGCTCTCACCGACGCGTTGTAGATCCGACCTTTTACAGCCAGACTAACATCACGAAGGCGCCAAAGATGGCCCAGATTGGCATAAGCCACTCTGGCTTTCACTATACGTGCATTGATCTCATCACTCACACCCCCACCAGCACTTATGCAACTACCCAGATACACGAACTTCTCGACTACTTCTATCTGCTCACCATCCAGGGTGAGTACAGGATTGGAATCCTGCCAGTCTTGTAGAAGTACTTTGCACTTCGAAGGTGCAAAACACATACCATACCTACGGACACTGATTGCCAACTGATTAAGTGCGGATTGCATGCCTTGGGCATTATCGCACAGTAAGACAATATCGTCCGCATACTCAAGGTCGAGAAGTCTTTCTCCAGGTAACAGATCCACACCACCATTACTTACATTCATCAGAGCTGTATCCAGAATGTCATCGATGGCAAAGTTGAAGAGGAATGGTGAGATTGGGCAACCCTGCCTAACCCCACTACTCGAATGGAACAATGGAGAGAGGTGGTTGTATGCCCTCACTCTGCCTGAGGTGTTTTTATATAGGGCTTTTAGGATGTTAATAAACTTCTCAGGCACACCCTTCTTCAATAGACAATCCCAGAGAACAGTCCTGTCCAACGAATCGAAGGCAGCCCTGATGTCAAGAAACACTACGATTGTTGGCCTTTGATAAGTATGGCGATGTTCTAACATTTGGCGGAGGGTATCATGGACATGACAGTCTGTAGTCATAACTGGTTACTTAACAATAAAAATAAATTAAATACTTTGGTCGTGGGAAAAAGGTCAACTTTTTATGATGTTCGCTGCTTACTTTTCACGAAGTTTTATCCTGTATTCTACTAATTAAGTAGCATGTTGAACCATAATTAGAAAAGCAAACAGTTATCTTGAGTATAGTCTTTGTTGAAGTGAATTTTTTTTTGAATACATCTTATTGAATTTTCTGTGGTTATTGTTGCTTTTAGTATTCGGTTACAAGGTTTCTCAAATTAACACTAAAATCCAAAGGTTACTGAGTAGCACAGTACGTTAAACCCAAGTTTTCGCTTGTGTAGGAATATGCCAGGTGAGGGTGAACTTTTAAAATTAACACAATTTGATTGATAAGTATTAGGAGCTACCTCTATATGTTAAAAGATTCGAAGTCACTGTGATATTCTCCTATTAAATCTGTTCAGAATCTATCAGCAGTACATAAGCTTCTCTTTTTATTTGAGTGCAATTCATTTCTAGCATATGTACTTAATGTGATGTATATTTTTGGTTCACCTATTCTAGTTTACACGATTTAATGCTACTTAATTTTACGAAAAGCCCGTTTTATCATTATTTTCTCCTAAAGGAAGGTTCTTGTGTTTTAATTGGGCTTGGATGTACTGGTTTTGTTCATATTAGATCTAAAGGATCTATTCAACTTCCCGATTTTATAACAAATAAGGATTCTGACACGCTTACACGTGACGGTCCTGTTTTAAAACGTCGGGATTCTGCTGTGGATTGGTCTCTTGTAGATAACTATATCAAATCCCATGCAGAACTTTATGATCCTGACCAAGTGATATTACGTGAAGCTCCTCATACAGCCTGTGCAAATATCTCTTTAAAACGATATATTTTCGCAACAAATACTGACGATCTTGTCGCTGGTTTCAACATCAATACCAACAGATGGCTTTTAGAGTAAGTTTGTTGTGTTTCTACATTTATGAAATACTGAATCGACAGTCTGTATATAAATGAATAGTAATTATTTATTGTTTTGTGTGAAGATATGTAAAAATGGTTCCTAATATATCACATATTTTGGTACCAGCCTATATGTATCGAATGCTTTGTAAGTAGATCAGAGGTTTTTTTATTTCTGTATTTCTTTTAATGTAAAAGGCTTTTATGAAAAACTAATTATCGTGATTTATGACTTCTATTCTGTTATATTATTACATATCATGAGATTAGTATGTGTGGTTTTTGGAGCTAACTGTCTAAAAGTGATAATTTTTATTGTTTAGTTATGGTATTGGCTGTCAAATAGTCAAGGATATTATTGGTAAATTGAACGTGTATGATTTAATTGCGTTTTGTATCAAATTCCTTTTCTTTTATTCAGTCAAATGTGATGCTCATTTTTATTAGTAGTCTGGAGTGTGTATCGTAAATCGTCTGTAAAATCAAACATCTTGTGTTGTTCATTACCAGTCAAATATTAACGTCAAACTATTCGGATTCACCAATTTACATCATTTATTCTATATAATAAATATGTGATGTGCAAACTATATAATAATTCATATGATGTACCCTAACTATCACATTTTCTCTTGTACGCAAAATAATCCACTACTGTTGTGATTATTTTTTTTTACATCTCGTTCTTTATTCTACAATGTGAACTGTTGCATTTCTCTAGATATGTTATTCTTCCAGAATAGTAGAGTATGGGATTGGGTACTATCAAATGATCACTGGCTACTATGGTCTGTGCTTTGAGCTCTCTTGACTTCTTTAGTCCTTGATAAAAGGTCATTCTATTCACAAAGAAATCAAGCTAATCACTAGAACAAAAATTTCCCGTCAAGGTGATATTTGTTGAGTTATTGTGAAAAGTCATTCTGTAGCTTTGAGATTTTATAGTCATCCAAAATTTGGCATGATAATATTGGAGTCTAAGACCTGCTTATTTATTGTGTGGTCATAAAGTCGTCAAAAAACGTATACTTTATTTGTCATATTTAGGATCCATCTTTTAAGTAATCTAATCACGCTGTTATTAGGATGAATAAGATTTCCAAAAGCATTCAAACAGTTAATGAGGAGTAGATCTGCCAATCTTGATGTTTCTTATCAGACCAAAGTTTTTTCTTGAGAAAATGCTTTCTTTGTAAGGCATCTCTAACTCGCATAGAGAAAGATCTACATGCCAATCAGTAGAAGTTGATATGATATCAATGATAGTGGTAACTAGTGGATAATTATGTCATTTAGATATTCAGGAGAGTCTTCAAACATTGTACCCCAATGAAATTGATATAAACAGCTTCATCTTTTCTAAAAAATTAGTTAAGATCTAGAATTTAATATAGTTGTTTCTATAAATTACTCAAATACAATATCTTCTGACGTCAATACATTAAAAGACTTATTTTTCATCAGACACACATGTGTTTGTATGCATTGTAACTGCTGTGTTTCTCCGCGGATTTTGTAATCGTTTTGTGGGTATCGGTAAGAGTGGGTGATTAGCCCGATCTTCACCACCCGGGTTACCGCTAACGTTAGTTCATGAGTCGTTCATCCGATTATCCAGGAGGCACGACGCGAACGTGTGAGTCGGTTTGCACCATCCGTGTCTTTTTTGCTTCGTTTTTTAATGCCTCAAATATTTTCAATGTCAAGAAATATCTGATTAATTACATTTAATATGTATGTGTGTTTCTGTTCACAACTGAAAATGGTGTTTAATTCCTTAGGTGTTCTCAAATATTTAGTTGTCATTAGTTCTTAAATTGTAATTAGATTTTATTTCAGTGTATTTTTAATTTCACGTTAGTAGTAGTACGATTGTACCGTGTAAACTTGTTGGCATAGAAGTACAACTGACAGCAACCTGATTCGCTTAGACTGATTTTTTCAGACTAATCATTGACAGTTAAATGTTCATGGGGTTATGTAATACGGTTACTTCATTTTTGTAAGGCATTGATATAATACATAGAAAACAGGCACAAACATCCATACCTTATTTTTCAGCGTCTTTATAGTTATCCGTTAGATCCAAAATGATCATTGAATTTACTTGTATACTTTTGGCTAACAAAACATTGATACTAAATATGTCTGTAATTATTACTTCCTTACACTTGTTAATCCTCGTGGAGGCCGCCCACCAGTACTCTCCATCCAACCCTGTCCGGGACAATACTTTTCAGTTCCTTTCAATTGTTATTCTTTTCATATCTGCTTCTATTTCCCAACGTAGTGTGTTCTTTGGCCTTCCTCTTTCCCGTTTCTCTTCAGGATTCCAATTCAACGCTTGCCTCGTGATGCAGTTTGATGATCTCCGCGATGTATGTCTTATCCACTTCCAACTTCTTTTCCTAATTTCTTCTTCATCTGGAAGCTGATTTGTTCTCTGCCACAGCAAGTTATTGCTGTTTTTGAGTGCTGTTAGAGGTGTGAAGGCGGTTATCACTTCCCGGTTGCCCACACCGTGAAAGGGTTGTTCTGGAGTTACCTGAAAATGAAATTGGATTAGAAGTGGTCTTAGTGACCTGGGAGCGTGACCGCAGTGCCCAAGGGACAACTGCTTGAGGTCGGTCACACATGACCTTTTTATGGGCAATTTTTGTATTAGCTCCGTACATTTTAAGACCTTACCGCCGGAGACGGATATCCGTGGGATAAGGCGACGTGTGCATGTTTAGGGTCGACCTTCTCTAACCACACCCCTCCTTGTGGGAAGGCAGCATCACTGTCATGCTGGTTTTCTGAAGGAAACACCATACTACTGTCACACCTCTGTACAGTCAGCAGTACGACTTCGCCTTCGGACCTTGAGTTTGTTGCTTTTAGTCTTACCGCTCTTCAACCGACCTTTCTGACGTGGTAGGACCTCGAGGAACAGTTGTTCCAGTCAGTATAGCTCGGTTGCTTCATCACGATAGGCAAGCCCGACCACCACGTCAAGGTAGCAACAATGGTCGGGACAAGTTATTGTTATTGCTGATGATACCTGGTCGACAGACATCGTGCGTAGACAACTGTTTATAAATACTTGTACCTTTTTGACGATGGTTGCAGTAGTTTTCCACGTTCCAGCTCCGTACAGTAGAACTGCATTGAAGATTCTGACTTGGATATTGGTTGACGGTTGTTTTGAGTTTCATATGCTTTTCAGTTGTAGGAATGTTGTCCTTGCATTGTTGATCCTCGCCTTTTCATCTGCATTAGATCCTCCATGTTTCTCGGTGATGCTTCTGAGCTACGTGAAGAATTCCACATCTTGGAAAGCTTCTCCATCAAGTGAGATTGAGTTGGTGTTCTCTGTGTTGTATTTGAGGATCTTACATTTTCCCTTATGTATGTTGAGGTCTACTGCTGCAGTGGCTTCTGCTACATTAGTTGTCTTCACCTTCATTTGTTCGTGTGTATGGGATAAAAGGGTCAGATCATCTGCGAAGTTCAAATCGTCTAGTTGATTCTGATCTGATTATTGTATTCCGTGATTTCCCTCAGATTTGGAGGTCTACAAAATCCAATCGACCATCAGAAGAAAGAGGAAGGGGAGAGTACGCAGCCTTGTCTGACTCTGGTCCTTACTTGAGATGTATCTGTCAGCTGTCTTCCATGCATGACTTTGCACTGTAGTCCGTCGTGCGATTTCCGGATTATGTTTACAATCTTCTCAGAAACTTCATAGTGTCGAAGAAGTTTCCATAATGTTTTCCTATCCACATTGTCAAAAGCTTTGTCATAATCAAGAAAGTTGATGTTTAGTGACGAATTCCATTCAATTGATTGTTCAACGGTGATCCGTAATGTCGCGATTCAGCCTGTGCACGACTGATCCCTACAGCATCTGGTCTGCTGATCTCGAAGTTGGACTTCTGCTTATTCCTTCATTCGATTCAGTAACACTGTTGAAAACTTTTCCTGGTACCAACAGTAGTGTGATACCTCTATTGTTTTCAAATCTGCTCAGATCTCCTTTCTTTGGTACCTTGACAAGGTATCCTTATTTTCAGTCTGTCGGCGGCACTCATTCTTCCTCCCAAATTTAACTGAATAGAACGTGATGCATCTCCGCGGTTACTTTCATATCTGACTTCAGTGTTTTGGCTGGTATATCGTCAGGTTCTTCTGTTTTCTCGCTCTTGTGGAACAGACCTTTAGATCATAGACTCTGGGTATGGCCCCCTAAGGAAACCACCTGCTCCGGTTTAGGCGCCCGAACAGTATCATGGCCCTCATACAAATCTAATGACAAAGTGTGGTGCATATCTGTTTGTTGCCTCCTTGTAGTAATGTTTATGTGTTTAAATAAATAAAGTAGTACTGAGCCCCGGATCAGGAGCTGCACTGATTGATGGGATTCCTATTAACGGTCATTTATGTGCTGCTAGATTAGAAAGCTGGGTAAAGGTGAGAAGAAATTGCTAAAAACTGCTGTTTCTTGATAATCCACACTCAGATCAATTTCATCCCGGACTTAATCAAATGTGCCCGACCGTTGTTGCTACCTTGACGTGGTGGTCGGGCTTGCCTATCGTGATGAAGCAACCGAGCTATACTGACTGGAACGACTGTTCCTCGAGGTCCTACCACGTCAGAAAGGTCGGTTGAAGAGCGGTAAGACTAAAAGCAACAAACTCAAGGTCCGAAGGCGAAGTCGTACTGCTGACTGTACAGAGGTGTGACAGTAGTATGGTGTTTCCTTCAGAAAACCAGCATGACAGTGATGCTGCCTTCCCACAAGGAGGGGTGTGGTTAGAGAAGGTCGACCCTAAACATGCACACGTCGCCTTATCCCACGGATATCCGTCTCCGGCGGTAAGGTCTTAAAATGTACGGAGCTAATACAAAAATTGCCCATAAAAAGGTCATGTGTGACCGACCTCAAGCAGTTGTCCCTTGGGCACTGCGGTCACGCTCCCAGGTCACTAAGACCACTTCTAATCCAATTTCATTTTCAGGTAACTCCAGAACAACCCTTTCACGGTGTGGGCAACCGGGAAGTGACAACCGCCTTCATACCTCTAACAGCACTCCAGACCTCTGGATTCATAATCGACCTCCCTCTTCAATTCCCATTATTCCTCCTACATCAACTTCAAACTCTAAACTTCTTTTTTCGGCTTCCCCCTCAAGTGTCACCGTAGCCAACGATTCTAGTGTTCAAAACACTGTCCCAGGTCTACTGAAACCTCGCTCCACACTACACATTGGAGCCTTCAACGTACGCACCCTATGTCAAATCGGGCAGCAGGCTTCCTTGGCTAAAACCTTAGAATCTCGTACCATTGATGTATGCTGTGTCTTCGAAACACACATACAGGATCCCAGTGTGGTCATTCACTTGACCTCACCTCGGCAAAACAGAGAGCCAACGAGATACACCCTCCATGTATCTGGTGACCCGATGGCCAGCTCTCGTGAACTGGCAGGAGTAGGGATAGCACTAAGCATGAGGGCTGAACAAGCACTGTTAGAGTGGATCCCTGTCAACAGTCGTCTATGTGCTGTCCGGCTAAACGGCTCCATAAGAACTCGGAAGGATAGGGACACACGTCGTTGCCTTTTTGTTGTTTCTGCCTACGCTCCCACCGACTGCAGCTCAGATGAAATGAAAGATGAATTTTACAGAAAGCTCTCTGAACTTGTTCAGAATGCTAAACGTTCAGACATAGTACTGGTGCCCCCTTGTACCAATATCTATGTGTTCAAATCAATAAAAAATAATAAAAAATTGTGGTCTGAAGCTATGTCAGCACCTCTTCTGGTTCTCACGTCTTTCATTGCTTTCTGACCTTTTCAGTAATGCAAATATGATTTATGTGGTTCTCCGTGGTGTGGTCTGGTGAAACCCATGTAGCTTATGTATGCGTCCGTGTGCGAATATTGGGTATATAGATTTACAAGTCTATCACCGTTCTCGTTTCTTTCTCCCAGTCAGTCGCTGTCGTTCCATGATATCTGCATATCCGTTGTTGTTCATTCCCACTTTGGTGTTTAGATCTCCCATCAGAATGGTGAGGTTCTTTCTTGGGCACTATGATTCACTTCAGCCTCTCATATAACTGATCTTTATTGTTGTCGTTGCTATCATTTGTGGGTGCATAATATTGGATAATATTCATTGTGATCCCCTCCTTCCTTGTTTTGAATGATGCTTTGATGATCCTGGATCCGTGAGATTCCCATCCTACAAGTGCATTTCGTGCTTCCTTGGACAGTATTAGGACAACTCGCTGAGCGTGCTGAGCACTTTCTTCCTCGTGACCAAAGTACAACAGCATCTCCTGGATCTATCCTTTGCTATGCAGCTTGAGTTCAATGTGTTTCGCTGATTCTGCGCACCGTCGATTTGTGTATCCTCATTTTCGTTGCTTTTTGACTGGTCGTTCCGGTCTCCCACATTGTCCGTACATTCGATGTACCTATAAAATTGTTGCTCTGTTTGTTAGAAGGGGCATCGGTCTCGTGACTTCCTAAGAATCTCGGCTTTTATCATAACGCGTCATAATTCTTCCTTCATCTCAGATGGCAGAGTTTAAATGGTTTGATTTGCTTAATCTGGATGGCGTTATTTAGCAAGATTGTTTTCTACGGAGTGGGGTTTCTGACCACATACCCAACCTTCCTCTTTTACCAGAGCTTGGGACCGGCAGTAGTTGTAGAAGAACTACAGGTGGAGTTTCTGTAATTACACTATCTCTGAAACGTTTTTGCAAAATTGATATTACTCACTATGAGATGACGTATTACTGGGCTTTATTATGTCGGAGTACACCTGTTTGTGATCAGATCAATAATATTTCACAGATATATGTATTTATTCAATACATAAGCCGGTAAATTTTTAATCATGTTATCGTCAAGCTGACAGAAGTTAGTTATTTAAAATGGTGGTCAAATTTGTTTTATTAGTGTTTTAGTATGTTCATTCTTTATTTAATTCTTAATGTTTGATATGCTATTATCCTAGTATTATTTATGTTCTCTCTTTTTATATTCTAGTTAATTTGTACTTGTATATACTATTAGTTGAATACAGGAATTAATCATAGTTAGGGTCAGTATCAAGAGATTACGATATAGTTTTGTTTATGGGATAGACGTCCTCTAGTAAAGAAAAATATCTCGAGAAAGTCTACCATGGTTTTTATAATCCTTGTGTTGATGATATGAACTGATGATTCTGTCTGTGATCTCTTAGTTGGTTGCCTTAGAGAATAAATGTCATGTGATTTACATTGATTCGTCGTCTGTCTATCTGGTGTTGATTTCGTGAGTCATTCTTTTTTCCTTGAGTATTCAGGAAAGATGAACCAGTTGTAGAGTATAACGTTAGACAACACTTATGGATGCGTATTGTTGTGGAGTTTAAAAGTAGGACGAAACGGCTGTCTAGATCCTCTTTTTTAATAGTTTCACGTCTGATATCAATCCATAGCGAACATCGTCATCTCATTAAGTTAGTCTTTACAACTAACTGAAACTGAAATATCTCTAAATTAATAACACATGTGCTTCATTTGAAGATATGCTATTGAATAGAAATGAAACTAGGTTATTAAGAAATTGTATTCCTATAGCATTGTTACAAGTTTCTGTTATATTTGTTGATTGTGTTTTCTAGTTATGTTTATAAACGCTTACGTTTCTTGGGCAATAAAAATTTATCTCAATTAATATCATTATTATTTTTGGCACTTTGGCATGGCACATACAGTGGCTATTATGTCAATTTTGGAATAGAATTATTAGTAGTGACAGTTGAAAAAGATGTAAGTTTTTTGTTTTATTAAACACACATTTTTATATGTTTCGCGATTTTGATTATTTCAATGCTCGGTTATTAGGTTAACTCTTTATTGAACTGCTAAAGCCAATGTTTGTAGGATAAAGTAGTATGGAGGTGTTACGCGGCGTGAATCTATGTAACAAATGTAGAAACAATTTTAAAAAATAATATTTTCGCATAATATCTAAAACTCGTATAAGTGAAGAATATTGTTGTCCTGAATACACATCGTTATATATATATATATATATATATATATATATATATATATATATATATATCCTGTGGAATGTATCGAATATTGACTATGCTTACTTAGCGGTTACGCAGTCAATATCTTAAAAACACCTGTGATCAAATTTGTACAGTCCGCATACTGTGTTATCCACTTGCAATAATTATGTTACAAATATGTGAAGCTATAAAATGTGGACTGTTGTAAAGTATTTTTTTATTTGATAGATAAGAAACATATGAATTTCTGCCAGGATTCATCGGTTGCTTATCTTTAAGAGGTGATTAAATTCTCAAGGTGATCTGATCAGCACATGAATCTTGGGCGAGTGATTTTAAAGAGCATAAGGCAATGTTCTAATCGAACTGATCATCTTTTTGCCCGCCAAAGGAAACTTTTTGCAAACTACAATAATCAACTAAGACTTATTTGAGGAAAGTATGGTTCAAACTTCAAACTACTTCAGATAGTATCACTATTTTTAATTACCACTGGTGAAAACTTTGCAGGTTCTAGTTACCTTGTTTCACATAGAATTAGTCACAATCTCAACTTTTCTAAAATCTAGCACTAATATACCATTTTTATATTTGTGTTTCTGGTATATACTAGTCTGTTGTAGTGTCTCTAGGTCATTTTAATTGTCTTTTTGAGTGTTTCACTCTAACGTTCAATCATTTAGCTTCAAAACAGAGTATGCTGGTTTATGTTTTGTCTTGAAAACAAAATGCGTATGTGATTAATCATTGTCTTCATTGTATAGTATCATCTAAAATTTAGTGAAAATTTTGATCAGACTATAATTTGTTGACGAATCAGTGAAATCAGAGATAACAAGTCTTGGATTTTGGCACGAGATGTACGTACGAAGTTCTACGTTGTTACTGACTGACTGACTGACGAGATTCACTCATGTATATAGTTAAATAGCATTTTGGCAATATAGCTGATGTCAGTTCGTGATGAAAACCCTAAGCCTAAATTCTAAATCTAAATCCTAATCCTAATTCCTCATATTAATTTATGACCTTCTTTTGGCCCTAGCAGGTAGATGGATTTTCCGAGGGTCACTTTAGTGTTACTCGAAAATTGAAAACTGAATTTTCATATTTTAGCATAGAACAATGTAGTTGCTAGTGTGACATTTGATATGTTTGTTCGATAATAGTTTTTCTCACAATCCAATGAATTTACTGTACCCTGTTTGAACGGCGGCTTGCTAATATGTTGAGGCTAATGTCCTCAATGTCTGACTCCAATAAATATTATCCCGTAAACTGAGTATTTAAGGTAGGCTTAATCTCCTAGTAGAATTGCAGATTTACTCGAGATTATTCAGAAGCCTGAACACCAGTTACAGAGATAGTTTATTGTTACTGATTAATAAAAATCCACAAGCGTACGGTGAGCAAGCACACGGTGAAACAGAGTGAGTGAGTGTGTGCAAGTGTAAGTGTAAGTCTGTGTATTAAAAATCCATATATATTTTTGAGAGTTAATCGGGTGTGGATAAATTATCGAATATCTGCACATTGCCACCAATAGGAGGATAGCTTAAGGGTTAATGTACAGACATGCATTCGATCATACACACCGAAATTAACAGTGAATTAAGAGTCTGAGTTACAACGAATAGACAAATGATACAGTGGTCAAATGGGCTTGCCACAACCTCGCTGTTTTCTCGTCAATCACATGTAACTCGAAAAAATTTAATTATCTCAAATGTAAACGAAATAAAGAAATGAACTTTTTAAAAAGGTTTTTATACTTGTTTTGAATGATGGTTCTAGAATGTGTCATTTAGTTTTTTACGTGATATAACAAAATGCTTAGTAAGTGTAGCAGAAAATAAGCTCGTATGAGTTTAACTTACCAAATTGTCTTCATCAGCGAATCCAGGATTCATGGTTTGACTAAACGCAACTAGCTACCTACAAAATATAACGTTTAACCAACGGAGTCATTCAAAATAGTCAGTAAACTGTCTAATTTTATCTCCTTAGGATTTGCGAAGGCTATGGCAATTAGTAAGCTCAAGCCTAACCTTTATATTCAAAAAATCAATGTTTAACCGTCAACTACCGTGGTAAACAAAACGAATTAATCATTCCGACCTTTTTGCTTCAATTAATTATAATGAAAATTTAGTGAGTTTAAGTCGCACGTTACTTTTATTGTTCCTAGATGTCTTGGATTACCTGCCATATTACGGCAGTAAATTATCTTAAATATGTTAGAACAATCGCACTAAACAATTCTAAAAAGTTTTGATGGAGTTTTGTTGGTCGACGACCAAACCATTCAGCTCAGAGAACAAAACTCCATCAAATCTCCACCATCTCAAAATTCTAAAAAATGTTGCAAAAATTTATTTCTTAACTTCTTTTGCATTCCAAACAAACAATTCGTTATCTTTTTTTCAAATTGAATGGTACGTTTATATTTGAATATAGTTAAACTTATTAACCTGTATGTAGTTAAAGCGAAAGCAAGGAAATACAATGAATTCATCGTATCCTGCAAATGCTGTTGTTTTTTTCCATCTAAGTTTATGAAGGGAAACAATAGCATTAAATCAGCTGACTTGAGAACTCTTTTTATTTATGGCAAGTCATTGTTTGAAATTTACGGACTATTATAATATATATATATATATATATATATATATATATATATATATATATATATATATATATATATATATTCCTTTTATCATTAGCTTTCTATTGACTTATCAACTACTGTTATACGATTTACTATTCTTAATCTGTTCCTAGTTTTTAGTTACTGTATCTCTTCTCACAACTACTTTTGGCTTATTCATGCATAACTGGTGTCTTTCACTTTATGGTGTGATATTGTCTGATATAATCGTGTATAGACTACTCATTAATAAAATATAATGTAGTGGAGTTTGGTTACTGACTTTGAAACTCAACAGACAGGATAGAGATGCTACAGAATCGTGGACCGATAAGTACTTAGCAGTAAACTTAAGATTACTAGCGCTGATTGGACGTATAATTGATGAACTCGGGGATACTAAGTCATAGAAATTGCAATTCTGATTAGTGGCTTTTTCACATGATATGGATCAGTGGTCAAAAGTAACAATTATTTTCAGTTTTTTAAAAGTGTATATCATTGCACTTCATAATTATAATTAGTATGACTGAGTTATTCTTTCTCAATATATGTACATATGCTATTGTTGTTTTTTGTTTCTAATCAGTTTTTATCTATACTGAAGAATTCAAAATACAATCATTTCTTTTATAAGACGTTTATTGGACGTGTAATCAGCAGTGTATGTGGCAAACTTCATATTTATTTTATTCTGTCTAATTCGATGGTAGCGTTTTATTTATTAAAATTTCATCTATGGTTTCCTGTAAGTGATTTTATTGTTAATTATTTCCAGTTGTCAAATAATCCGAAACCAATTTTTTATTAACTTAAGTAATATTTAATAAATAGATTTACATATTCTTTTATCCTAAAGTGATATCAGATGGGAAATCATTAGAAATTAGGGGGGTATTGTAAGGTTGTTCTGTCCTAATTGGATATTCATCATCATTGAATGAGGTATTCAGAAGATTTTTTGGGTTGTAAACTGTATTTATATAAATTTTAGCAATTTCCGAAACAGTTGCTATGTTGAGATTGAAAGTATTTTCTTTAATATTAGTTAAAGCACTATTAACTGTACTATATTAGAAACGGTTTTGATTTATTCGATCCCAGTCCTCACGGTTTACCTCCTATATGCTTGTTTTGTAACATTATCTATGTATTTTTTTATTACAATTATATATAAAGGGTTTAAATATTTACTCTATGAGAAATAAAGGTTTTTTTTACTTGTTTGAGTACAACTAACGTTGTATAGTTGTTTATTTCAAGCAAACTTCTTTGTTACCTTATATATATACAGGGCAGCCAAAACAATATGTACTGTCAATCCATATAGTCATTGTCTGTTTTACTGAACTGTGTAAGTAGGTACAGAGTACCTGGATAGCATTTGGCCATCGTCGTAACGAATTGTTGTAGATGTTGTGTGATATTGATCAGAATCGGTCACAATAGTGTGGATGCTTTCACTTTTTATCTTTTCTTAGATCTTCAGTTTTGAAATTATCTTCTATTTTGCTATCCCACAAATTCATTCTTCTCAAACCTTATTATCTATCTCCAGTCTCTTCTATTACCATTGATTTCTTTTCTATTTCTACTTTTCTGCCATCTCATTATGATGTGGAGCGTGTTGAACTAATGGACATACATGGCAAGTACTACAGTGCACATGACTGACTGATAATATCCATATAATTTACTCCGTAACTTTGCTTTTACTATTCAGGTATTGAAATCAATTTATTTCATTGGTTTATGGTATGTATTTTGGCCATTAATAAGACCAACTGTCAAATATCTACTACCACCATTACCGAAATCTCAATCAGAAAAGTCATCTCAACTTTCAACAACAATGAATGGTGACGTCACTTCCGTCATTGATCAGTTATCATCAAGAAAACAACAGTGATACGATAGCATAATATAATTGTATTTATTTCCTTACCGTGTTCATCCAAATATGTTAAATATATACATATATGTGTACGTATCTATGTGAATACGAAGATCGAGAAAACATGAAACTGTGACTATTATTGTTGACCTGTTGTGCCTTTCTTCTATCATGAGTAAATTAAGATGACAAAGAAATAATAATGACTCGTTCATATGGTACGATACTATATGAATTTATACATGTTAATGTACTGTTCATACTATTATTTCTTTTCAATTTACTCACTAAAAGGATATAGGTTGAGCACTTTTATCTTTAAATTGTTCAGCAAAGATTTTTTTAAATAATTAACAACTCATATCAACTTTAACATTTCAATTTTTATTTTTTTTATAACCGACTAGATTTTTCCATGTGTTTTTATTAAGGCTAATTGCCTATATTAATAATAATAATAATAATTATTATTATTATTATTATGACTGTTGTTGTTATTATCATTGTTATCTGTTAAATTTCTTTTTCCTTGATGAAATGAATATGATTTACTTTGAAACAACTTGCAACGGACAATGAATAGCTTTTAAGTATTTTTGCTTCTATTATTATTATTATTATTATTATTATTATTATTATTATTATTATCTTTCTCTATGCTATGTATTTTAATTTATTTAAGCATACACTGCGTACACTATGTACTTCTACTTTTGTATGTATTTTCTTTTGTTATTGGTAATCATCAAATTGTTAATTAGTGTTTCCCTCAATTCCTTGTCATTTTATTTCTTCCACTTTCTGTCTCTTTCTGTTATTTCATTTTTATTATTAACAGATCTACCTCTAAATCTACACTTATTCACTTTTTCTATTGCAATGTGATATTTTTTAAGAAAACAGTATCGCTGGCTACCAGTACTAATCATATAAAATTTCACTAGTGTGTAGCAAATTTTTAATCGAGCGATATATATATATATATATATATATATATATATATATATATATATATATATATATATATATATATATATATGTCGGTTCTGTATTCCTCCATGTTTACATAATTTTTGCCCTAAAGTATCATTTATTCATAACTGTAAGTTTTAGCGAATACCATAAATATATCAGCGAGAATCGTAGGTTATTTTCCATATTTTCAGACTTTCGACACATTTTGTTTGGTTGAATTATTGTAGGATAATATTCTTTCAGCTTTAGTTTTGTACTGTCTTTCTTCTCTGGCCTGTTTTATTTTGCTTATTTGGAGGATTTAATATCATCTAAGTTGTGAAATTATCCGATCATTTATAAATTCATGTATGGTATTTTATAATTATAACGGAAATCATCATTATACATTTTTCCTTGCTAAAATAATTTTTATATAAGATTCCTCATTTTTGTTCAAACTTTTAATAACGAATCCAATTAATTGAAAGTTTATGGGCTATTTGCATGTGCAGTCCTTATAAAATTATTGTTACACTTAGTTCAATACATGAATCTTTACTTACGCCGTAGAATGTATTACATCATATGGGCAGTCAGAATCGAGATAGCTTCTTTCGTTTTATGCACACAACTCTGTGTGGGTTATGGCCGGTTTTGTTAGACTACGAAACAGAAATTTCCCGCTTCGTCAAATATACTTGACGGTTTATGCGTTATGCGGTCACTGTGATTTTCCACACTTGATCTGGGATCAGCGTATTGCGAAGTGAAAATACGAGTTTAGGAGAGAATGAACCATTCTCTGTAGTATTATGGTTAACTACCAGAACTAAACTTAGCCTCAAACCTTTCTCGATTATTTGCTGACGGTCTGCTTCGAAACAACGGTGACTATTATTAAGCTCTCTATCAATTCAGCATGTTATATGCGTATCTTATGTAACGCAGTCTGAAATGATGAATAAAAATAACAGTCACAGTAAAATCCAGAGGATAATCTCGTTTTATAAAAAAAGTTAATGATATGACGAATCTATTGACTATATGAAGGTAGACATGACCATTATTTCGGCCTGTGATCCACTCATTTGATGTGACAACGTTAAGTATATTTTCGCTATTTCTTGAGTACACATATACCTTAGGATAAGTTTTTAACGGTCCGAAGATCGACATCCACTTCTAAGCCAGTTGGTGCGCGACAGTCTCAGATCTTGTGTCCAATTTTTTATGAAACTATTTATGTTTTTATAAACGGTCTAGAAAAATGTTGGTTTACATTTAAGTTAATTGGGTTCTGTAGAAGAAACTACAAGTTAAAAATCTCTACGAAAATTTACCAGTCATTTAGAATCACCACATCTGAGCAATATGACCTGTTCAATGAAAGGTCCTTGGTCTAAATTATACAGCTTCAAAGTACTTTTTGAGTTACTCAAAGTTGGAAATCTCTCTTTGACAGTCATATACTGTCCAATCCTAAATGTGTAGAGAAAATATTTTTAAAGTTACCGAGCTTCTCTCCCGTATACCAGATTTTGTGCAGTTTAATATTCGCATAATATCTGATACCGTGATCGTGATTCTATATTTTAAATATTTAATTCACTAACAGCCCAATGTGAAATCTTTTTCGCATGTTGTTTCATGAATTTGCCTAGAAATCCTTTTATATATGTTTCCCATGTGACAGTATTTCTTTGTTTCTCCTTACATGCAACGTTGTTCCCACAAGTCTCTACTTATGTATATTGTATTTATATTTTAGTTGATTTTAAAATAACTGTTTTCTCTTAGTTTATGGAAAATACTTTTATGACTGTTAGTTTGTTTCTCCTGACCTTGAATTTTGGTGGCTACTGTATTCGGTAACCGTATTCCTCGCTATTCTTTTTTACTGCAATTTATTTAACCTATACCCAACGGTTAAAAACTTCGTTTTCTACTTGTTAGGAACGTTGTTGATAAGTAATTAGTTGTGAATCTCGACTTTTCATTTAATTGTTACATTATATTTTGATTACTGACGTTTGGAGCAAAATAATTTTGCTTGTTTGCTTTTTCGGTTAGTACAGCGTTCGTTGCTTGACGCGAACGGTTTCTTCTATTTGACGAATGCTAAGTCCATGCTTCTTAACTAATTAATTATTTGATGTCGTATGGTTTGATTACACAAGGTAGTTTTACAAATTATTGAATGTTCCTGTTGTAAAAATTATTGTTCAGGTTTATATTTGTACATATATTAGCTTTGACAGTACCGTTTTTGTACCATTTTGTACACTTTTATCTGCAGTTATTGTCTGATATCATCTTTTGATGTATTTGAAACGCGTAAATGAGGAATTCAAGGGTAAAGGATTATAGGAATTCTTGTCCTTACACCCAGTTTGTCATACTTCAAACGGTATTCAAAGTAATGGTTATATTTCGGAAGCTAATTTTGTCAATACTTTAAATTACCGTATTTCATTTGAAAATTTCTAATCAAACACAAATATCTCAATCACTTTTTTGATAGAATATCAGTAACAAACATTTAGATTGATTTGATTTGCCGTACCCTTTTCTAGCACGTTTTTCCAAAATTTTCCAAAATAGTTATCATTATAAAGTATACTATAATTGTTTAATCTCATAAATATTCGTCTAATAATATGTAGGGGTGAATATATAGTTTTATTATTATTATTATTATTAATACTAACTTTGGTAAGCAAAACAAAGTTAGAATCTGTGGTTGGTTTATACAGAATTGAATGTTTCAATCAATAAATATCAGTTACATGATGAAATTATTACTGTATGTTTAAATGAATTCAAGAATTTATCTGAAAAATCAACTAAATCAAGCGAAGAGAGCTAGAAAAACTGTTGTCCTTGAAATCACGAATGACAAGAGGGAAAACACCTGCTTTATGCAGGGATTAATTAGTAAACACAACAGATAATCATTCACCCTACAATGTTTGTTGCTCATTAACAATCGTCACGCATGTAGAATATCACTGATGAATTACTAAACTCCATAGACCAATTTCTGAGTGTATATTTCCACAAAATCATAGACTATTTAATTATAAGTATGAAATTCAGGGACCAATTTAGTGTTTATGACAAATAAAATATCTTAATATGCTGTTATTGATTTTCAGATAATAATATTGGCATATGTCTTTGTTGTAGGCTGTTCTCTTTTACTTTCCTTTGTGTCTGTCACCTGTCCATGTATAAACAAAAAGTAGACGAAAGTTCCACTTCTTTATGAGAATTTGGCATATCAGTTTGTATATAGCTTCAATACATACAAATTCAACAAGTAAATCAATGAATTTGTAAGATTGATCTGGAGAAAACTAAAGGTCCTGTTTGTTTACAGGGCAGATATTGAGTAACCACAATGAGATTATTTCCTGTTTATGTTTTTTTCACAAAAGTGTGTCGTTTTCATAAATGTATAATATTAACAATCTACATTATGTAACAAAACGCTGTTTACTTCATCTATTAATAAAGAGCAAATAGGGAGTGAAAAATTCAAGTCTAATTTCAAAGCAGCAAAACGCTGTAAATTTGGGATGAATTAGAAATTCAATACCGGAATATTTTTCAACATGGCCATTTAAGTAAAAAAAATACTCATAACTGTTTTAAATCATTGTTACGATATTACTAGCAGTTCATGCTTGAGTTCTAGCAGTTCTCAATCGTGCTCAATCATCTTCTATTGTACTCTGTGAATAACTGCCTTACATGAGATGTGATTGAATCCCGCTGATCATGGCTTTTCACCAGAAATCAGGACATTTTCTCACAATGACATTCAGTGATTTCCACAAAAACCCCATACTTATAATTTATATACTATTCCTAGCAGATTTTGATAAAAATACCAAGATTATTTCAGACATAATGCCAACATTATATATGTCCGTTAAGAAATGAGATAAATATTTAATGAGGTACCAATCATCATTCAACTCCATCACAATGCTAGGAAAGTTTTTGTTTAAACAAGTTAAGATTCCCGTAAACAGAAGCCATATTTATAGTTTCTAAATAAATAGAATAGAACAATGTTTACTGGTGCATAGATAATTAGTGCACGTAATTTTTAAGTATATCTTACATCTTATTATTAACATTGATTATACGTTATGTGAAAGGTAAGTAACTCATTAGTAGCTTTCAATTGATTTGGTTTTCAAGGATTATAGTGGTCTCATACATATCTTTGTGTTCCTACTTTTGGTAAATTATTTATTAATACAATTGATCTACAAGTTTTATTACCAACTAACTATACCATCTAATTATAAGTTTATCAACCTACTAGAATGAGAGATATAATAAAATTCAGAAGTTTCTATTTATGATAGAACCTTGTATGTGTAATTTAATTACTAGGTTTATAGTATCCATAAGTAATGTACACCAGTCCATTCTGTTTTCAATAATATCACTGAATAATGCTACTACATTATATTTATGATGTACGAAGGTGCTTATCTTACTTCTTAGGTTTCTTTAACAGATATATTTAAATATTTGGTTTTGAATTTCTATGTATACTAATTCAAATGCAAAACTGAATAATTTAAAATCGTGTGCTTACCCTATACCGTTCCTCAAAACTTTCCTTTGAACATTTGAAGAAAATGTCGCTCTGTTACTCATAATGTTGACAGCCATTAGTAGTATATGCAGCGAATCTATTGACTCAGTTATAAATATGTTGTTTGGAACCTAAATTTCCAACAAGATGTTCTCGGAAAAGTTATTTCGTTTCACATGACCGTCTGATAAAACTTTTGGTAACTGGAATAAATTTAGAAAGTAATTTGCAACTAAGCTTTATAGCTTAGCAGAGCATTTGAAAAGCCACTTGGTAGCGGCTTGTTCATATCATGCATTATTTATTCATTATGCAGTATAGTTAAGGAAATCTATGTTCGCACTTTTCTAATGTATGTCAAGTTCAGATTATAATATTCAGGACTGTAAAACTTTATATATTCACACAAAGTTATATCACGAAAACCGGATCGATCATCATGCGCTATTTATATAAAACGAAATACTTTTAAAGGGTCATATCGTAAACTATCTGTAGTACTTAAAATCAAAGTTAACCAGAAGAATTATTGTGTAGTACAACCTAATTCCCGGAAAATTGAATAGCACCTGATAGGTACTACATATTTTAGTGCACATGATCATAGATTAAAAAACCACATGACAAAGAAAGTGTTTTTAAAAAGAAACAAATTTGATGATTCTTAAAATATTCAATTGTTCCTCACTAATGATCACATTACAGTCGAAACTTGTATAACATAGCGTTTATTGAAGTAACTAAGTTCCAAATATTATTAAAAGTCAAAATAGAAACTAAAAACTTACACTAATAAACATTTATATGTCAGTATTGATTGTTAACCTACATAAATTATTTCTCTTCTATTATTTTTTACACAGTGCGATACACTAAAAAGAAAGAAACATATTTTGTATAGATTTTCGAAAAAAGTATTTTCAGTATCGGTATAGTCAAGCTTTTTTTTTAAAGAAAAAACATATTCGATATGAGTGTTAATAAATCATCTTTGAGACATTTATATGATGCGATTCACTAAATACCATTTGTTTATATACCATTTAGTTTAAATATCAACTTGGGAGGAATCTGTTGTGTTTGACGAAAATCTCGCACAACATAGTTTATATATTTCAAGTATCCTTTGTATTTTCTTAGTTGACTTATGAACGTATTAAAGTTTATTTGTACATTCTGTTGATGAACCACTGAATCCCTCGTCTTGCAATGTTAGTTGTTAGAATGGTTTAGAAAAGTAGCTAGGGAATTCGAAATCAAGATATGGCCGCAATTTTTTTAGCTATTGACTGCTAGCCTGTCAAGTATCAGAATCTGTCGATTTCCTTGTTGGGGATCGTATAATAATCGTATTCAGTGGTTCGAGATGTGAGATGAAATCTCACGAAATCAGTCTCAGTGGAGAAGTTTCATTTATTTTCCATCTTCCTCTAAGTCTTGAGTTAAGTGTAATCCCTAACTTTCCTTCCTTCGATCAAAAAATTTCTTTTCAACTACATTTATTACATTTAGACACCCGATAGTTTTGATTTTATTTTTTATCCTATGGTCCTCTTATTATTAGTTTCTCGATGCGCCGATAATAATGTAACAACTGGGACAAGTGCACACTACTATCGCTTATGATATTGATAATGACGAACTGATCGTACTTCCCTTCGGTAAATATACAAACCTATTTACTCTTTATTTTATATTGGTTCAAAAGAATACTGGGAATTCGTTCAGATAACTAGTAGTTAGTTATTTTACTTTATATTATGTGAGATCGCGGCGAGACTACAGTTTATGAACGAACGAAACAGATAATAGATTACAGATCTTGGATTTTTGCGCGAAATTCATTCATACATTTGGCTGAATAGAGTTTTGACATTTTGGCTAATATCAGTTCGTAGTTAAAACGTAGTTCCCAAATTTGACCATCAACTGTAAATCGTAATTAGTATTCCTCACACTGCTTTATAACCCTCAATCAGTCCTAGTTAGAAGGTGGACAACCCCAAGGTCACTTAAACATCGCTCAAAGGTCATCCATAAATTATAGTCTCATCGAAATCACTTTTACAATGACCCCTTTATGAACGATTAATAACTCACTACTAATCTCAATTTCATGTTCAACTTATTGAATGATCCGATTTCCCCTTCTATTGTATTTGAAAGTTAAATTGAATAGGAAGTCAGACAAAGCTTTGTTTATGTGCATGGTATAACAACACTATCATGACTTCATTTGCCATATTGAAAGGTTATTCAGTGTTTGTTTTACCGAACATACAAGATTTGTAAATGAATGAATGCATTTAAGCTAAGTGAATTAATTATTGTGATTATTTCTTGATAGATTTCACTACTTCTGTAAATTTATGTGCATTGAAAATAATTAGTGTTTCTTTACATAGTGTTTACTCAAACAAGTGAAATATTAAGTGATCAATAATACATGGCTTCAATCTTCTATAGTATTATATTGTTAATAAATCTACATTGGGTCACGCTAAAAATGATCACACGTAAATAGAAACTTCTGAATTTAATTATATCTCTGATTCTAGTAGGTTGATAAACTTATAATTAGACGGTATAGTTAGTTAGTAATAAAACTTGTAGATCAATTGTATTAATAAATAATTTACCAAAAGTAGGAACATAAAGATATGTATGAGACCACTATAATCCTTGAAAACCAAATCAATTGAAAGCTACTAATGAGTTACTTACCTTTCACATAACGTATAATCAATGTTAATAATAAGATGTAAGATATACTTAGAAATTACGTGCACTAATTATCTATGCACCAGTAAACATTGTTCTATTCTATTTATTTAGAAACTATAAATATGGCTTCTGTTCACGGGAATCTTAACTTGTTTAAACAAAAACTTTCCTAGCATTGTGATGGAGTTGAATGATGATTGGTACCTCATTAAATATTTATCTCATTTCTTAATGGACATATATAATGTTGGCATTTTGTCTGAAATAATCTTGGTATTTTTATCAAAATCTGCTAGGAATAGTATATAAATTATAAGTATGGGGTTTTTGTGGAAATCACTGAATGTCATTGTGAGAAAATGTCCTGATTTCTGGTGTAAAGCCATGATCAGCGGGATTCAATCACATCTGGTGTAAGGCAGTTATTCACAGAGTACAATAGAAGATGATTGAGCACGATTGAGAACTGATAGAACTCAAGCATGAACTGCTAGTAATATCGTAACAATGATTTAAACAGTTTACTTAACAGTTTACTTAAATGGCCATGTTGAAAAATATTCGGTATTGAGTTTTTAATTCATCCCAAATTTACAGCGTTTTGCTGCTTTGAAATTAGACTTGAATTTTTCACTCGCTATTTGCTCTTTATTAATAGATGAAGTAAACAGCGTTTTGTTACATAATGTAGATTGTTAATATTATACATTTATGAAAACGACACACTTTTGTGAAAAAACATAAACAGGAAATAATCTCATTGTGGTTACTCAATATCTGCCCTGTAAACAAACAGGACCTTTAGTTTTCTCCAGATCAATCTTACAAATTCATTGATTTACTTGTTGAATTTGTATGTATTGAAGCTATATACAAACTGATATGCCAAATTCTCATAAAGAAGTGGAACTTTCGTCTGCTTTTTTGTTTATACATGGACAGGTGACAGACACAAAGGAAAGTAAAAGAGAACAGACTACAACAAAGACTTATACCAATATTATTATCAGAAAATCAATAACAGCATATTAAGATATTTTATTTGTCATAAACACTAAATTGGTCCCTGAATTTCATACTTATAATTAAATAGTCTATGATTTTGTGGAAATATACACTCAGAAATTGGTCTATGGAGTTTAGTAATTCATCAGTGATATTCTACATGCGTGACAATTGTTAATGAGCAACAAACATTGTAGGGTGAATGATTATCTGTTGTGTTTACTAATTAATCCCTGCATAAAGCAGGTGTCTTCCTCATTTTCATTTGTTAATTGTAAGATAGGACGTAAAGTTTATTGACTGTGAATAACTAGCGTCTGAGTAATGGTGCTATGACTGATAGTGTGCAGACGTTTAAAAAGAAATCAAAAATATTAAAACAGTAAACTAATCCGAAGCTTAATAAAGTATTTAATTTCAGGGTTGAATGACGCCTTGCATGGAATTTCATGATGTTCGTTTTGTCTTACTGGTGACTCGTCTCGTGGTTTTGCCTGCATTGTGAATCCAATGTTCACCCCGCAACTCGAACCCGATAACGTTTTTTTCCGCTGCCATTGCGTTAACCGCTTAGCTATTGAATTGAGATAGCCACTCACTTATGCAATGTGTTCGAGATTTGCATATAACAACCAAGAGTGTTCACGGTTTAGTCAAAGTTGTCAATAGTGGAATAAACCGAACTGTTGAAAATTGAATTAGAACATTGATGTGATTTACATGAGGACTTATTGTTAATTAAAATATACAGATATAATCTATTTTCACTTTCGCTAACATCGTTCCAAATATCGAATGATGTTGAAGAGTTTACCCTGACTTACTGAAGTTAACACTTAGCAATATACCAATCATTCATTCACAGTGTAATATGAATTATCATAGTAGAAAGAAGCTTCTAAAACTCTGTCTGTAGCACTTTTATTTCTACTGTCTAACGCAAGTCCATGATATTCAATCCATTATCTGATTGGTTCGTTCATAAATTGTAGTTTCACCATGATCTCACATAATATATAGTAAAACAATTAATTACTAGTTAGCTGAACGAAACTTCGTCTGTAGCTTTTGTAGAGTTACTGCTGGTCCGAAGCCCAGGTCAAGGAGAAAGGTTGGGCTCGGGGTTAGCGACCTCATCCCGTAGAAAACTAACTCGCTAAAAATACGCTAACCAGAAAAAATAATTCAAACTCTGCCTTGGGAGTTAGAAGGTCTTCATTTGGAAGAACTATGTCACCTCATGCTGAAAGCCAAGTTCCTTCGTATGCCTCAAGGCCGATGCCACCTCTAACAACCAGAGCAACAATTTTTATAGGTACATGGAACGTCTGGACAATGTGGCCAATTTAAAACTGAAGCTTAAGAAGAACTGGACAAACAGCATTACAAAAGTTCAGTACAGCCTTCCATCGAGATACTGACAAACTTAATGAATTCAAGATAACTGTCAATAACAGGTTCCAAGCTTTACAGGATCTACTGAAGGAAGAAGAAACTACTATGGAGGACAACTGGAAAAGTATCAAAGAAACATTAACTTCAACGTGTCAAGAGGTTCTGGGCTTCAATAAGCATCATCATAATGAATGGATCTCTATAGAAACATTGGACAGGACCAAAAAAGGAAGAACAAGAAGACATTAATTAACAACAGTCGAACACGAATAGAGAAAGTCCAAGCATACGTTGAGTACATAAAAGCAAACAAGCAAGTGAAGAAGAGCATTAGAGTGGACAAGAAGAAATACGTGAAAGAACTAGCAAAGACGGCGGAAAAAGCTGCAAGAGAAGGAAATATGAAACAGCTTTACGATAAAACGAAGAAAGTAGCAGGGAAATATAGTAAACCAGAGAGACCGGTCAATGACAAAGAATGCAGTCCAATCACTGAAATTCAACAATAGCGGAACTGATATGTAGAGTACTTCGAGGAACTCCTGAATAGGCCGGCTCCAATGAATCCACCAAACTTTGAAGCAACACACAGATCTTCCTATAGATGTCAATTCACCAACGACGGAAGAAATCAGAATGGGCATCAGACAAATCAAGAGAGGGGAAGCAGCAGGACCCGAAAACATACCAGCTGAAGCACTGAAGTCAGACATCAAAGTAACTACAAACATGCTTCACCTTCTATTCAAAAAGATTTGGGAGGAGGAACAAGTGCCGATAGACTGGAAAGAAGAACACCTCATCAAGATTCCAAAGAAACGAGATCTGAGCAAGTGTGAAAACTACAGAGACATTACACTACTATCAGTATCAGGGAAAGTCTTCAACAGAGTGTTACTGAACCGCAAGAAAGATGCAGCAGACACTCAACATCGATATCAACAAGCTGGATTCCGTAGGGATCGGTCGTGCACAGACTAAATTGTGACACTGCGGATCGTCGTCGAACGATCAATTGAGTGGAACTTGTTCGTTGTAAATCAACTTCATTGATTACGACAAAGTTCCTGACAGTATAGATGGGAAAACATTATGGAAACTTCTTCGACACTATGGAGTTCCTAAGAAGATTGTCAACATTATCCGGAAATCGCACGACGGACTACAGTGTAAGGCCGTTCGTGGAGGACAGCTGACAGATGCATTTCAAGTAGGGACCGGATTCAGACAAGGCTGTGTACTGTCTCCCTTACTCTTCCTTCTGGTGGTCAACTGCATTATGAAGACTTGGAAATCTGAGGGAAAACACGGTATGCAATGGACAGCTCAGAACCATTTAGAAGATTTGGACTTCGCAGATGACCTAACCCTTCTATCGCATACACATGAACAAATTCAGATAAAGACAGCCAGTGTAGCAGCATTCTCTGCATCAGTAGGCCTCAACATACACAAGGAGAAAACCAAGGTCCTCGATTAGAACACGGAGAACAGCGATCCAATCACACTTGATGGCGAAACTCTGGAGGATTTAGCATCCTTCCCATACCTGGGAAGCATCATCGATGAACAAGGAGGACCCGATGCAGACGTGAAGGCGAGAATTCGCAATGCAAGGGCCGCATTCCTACAACTGAATAACATATGGAACTCAAACCACTTCCAATCAATACCAGTCAATGCAGTTCTACTGTACGGAGCTGAAACTTGAAGAACTACAGCAACCACCATCAAGAAGGTACAAGTATTTATAAATAGTTGTCTGTGCAAGATACTCAACATCCATTTGTCGGATACCATCAGCAATAGCTTTCTGTGGGAGAGAACAAACTAGCTTCCAGATGAGGAAATTAGGAAACGACGATGGAAATGGATAGGACATACATTGTGGAAATCATCAAAGTGCATCACGAGACAAGCCCTAACTCGGAATCCTGAAGGAAACGAGAAAGAGGAAGGCTAGAGAACAAATTACGTCGGGAAATAGAATCAGATATGTAAAGGATGAATGATAAATGGTAGGAACTGTTAAGGATTGCCCAGGACAGGGTTGAATGGAGAATGGTGGTGAGCGGCCTATGCTTCTTCATGAGAAGTAACAGGCGTAAGTAAGTGTCTGAACGAATTACCAGTATTCTTTTGAACCAATATGAAATAAAGTGTAAATCGGTTTGTTTATTTACGAACGGAATTACGATCAGTCAGTCATTATCAATATAAATGGCATCAGTGTACACTTGTCCCAGTTGCTACATTTCATATCGGCGCAGCGAGGAGAAATTTACAAGACAACATAAAGAACATCCTTTCAAGACCTCTACATCTCAAGGGAAGCACGAATTGCAATCGACGGCTTTAATGTAACTGGTCGATTTGGAGTTTGTAGATCTCACAGTCCTTCTATCCCATACACAGAAGCAAATGAAGTTTAAGACAATCAATGTAGCTGCAGGAGGCCTTCATTTGTAGCTCTCCTAGGATTGCTGCCGGGTTTTTAAGTCCTAATGAAATTGGTGTGTTGGGCATGGCATCAGTAAACCCATCTCCTAGTAAACAACTTTGTCAACAAATCCTAACCGGAATAAACAATTTGAACTCTGTCCTGGGAGTTCAAGGATCTTCATTTACATTAATTATGGCGCCTATAGTGAAACTCAAGAATCTTCGGAAATCACGATGTCGAAGCCCATTCTACCAAGCAGAGCAAGAAGTAGTATATTTGCATATCATCGGATAAATGTGATTGTTTTAGATATCGATGTGAATTATCAACCATGGATAGCATAACAGCTGTTCGGAATAACGATGCAATAAAGTTTATTTAGATTTAATTAAACTGATGCATAGTAAATATTATAAGAGAAAGAGAAAATCGGTTAACACAAAATCAAGAAACTCAAATTATTCCTTTTTTAATTAACAAATCGCTAAGTAATAAATATTAACCTATTTGTTCTAATCAATACTGGTAATTTAAGAGAAAAAACAAACAAACAATTCTTTCTATGTATTAGTACTCTAACCGATATCTTTGATTTGTATTAGAATTAAAGAAACAAACTTAAAAAAATAACTATTCACTAATACTTTTAGATTAATTGATTAATTTAATCACATCACCGTAAAATAAGGTTTAAACTATCAATAGTTAAGTTGTTGTTTCTTTTTAATTGTTAGTACGTATGTTTACTTGTGAGGTCTACTTGTTTATCATGTTCTATATGGTTGTTGGTTAAACACTTTGATAAACTTATGTGATATTTCTATGAATCATTTTATGTTTCATATGTTTAAGTAATATGAATTAAGTATGAATCTATCCATTTGGTTACTTTAAAGGACTGTGAAATCTAATCGCTTCTGTGATTGCCGAGATAGTTAGCATCTAGTATAGTACTTTCCAGTTCATAGGTAACCTATGTAACATGTTTCGAAGTATAGATAGTATATACCTAATATATAAACAAGATATTACCAGACCTAACCAGTACTTGCTTTAATAGTCACGACTGGTCCAGAGTTAATGACACAGAATACAAAAACCTTGCTCAAGTGTTAAATAATAAAATTACAATTAAGCGCATAACACGCTACAAAGAAATCATCATTATAGAAAAAGTATTACACTGTGACCGATATATTTCATTCATGTTGGAAGTGAAACGGGTATTGCCACGAGTATAAATCAATGGTTAACAAAAACCAGTGATTGAAGCTGGAAGTACAGACCATTTAGATCGGATTAATAAAACTATAGGTAGAATGTTCATCATGAAACTTGTTAAGTAGTGACTCTTTAATTTTCAACAAATAAGACAAACTATACAACACATCACATATCATTCTCGCCTGTTCGTGTGACCCAATAACAGAGCTGAATTGTGTTTTCTTTTCATATGACGCTTTTGAACTTTAAAGGAATCGTGTATATATCATTATTGATGCTACTAATATATTCACTGCGATAATACACATTAAGATTTATGATGAGATAAAAGAAAAAATGTAGTTCAGACTAGAATAGAAACAAAAATACGAGAGCATCTCTGAATGCATGAAAAACAAAAAATCCAATGACTAAGTGACTAATTTCATGCTATCCGTTGTAAAATTAATCAGAAACGTTTTAGTGGTTGCCTGTATGATGCTAATACAAGAAGTAAAACTTCACAAACCATAACAAAATATAACGTACATATCTGTTTGTCTGACAAATAAATTGAAAATTAAAATGATCTTGTATATAATGATAATCTTTTAGCAATCCAGACTTCATAGTCATAGAAACGTAGACAAACAAATTTAAAAACTGACTCTTTCAGTTTATTTAGTCCCAGTTTCATATGGCGAAATGAACTTCTATGAAGATTAGGAATATTTGAATTATAGTACGAACTAAGAATCCCAGAAATAACGTAATTGGATCAAGAAGTACTAGATAAGCACGGACGAATTTCCTGTATTTGGAATTCGAAGTCAAGCATTCAACAAGTACAAAGGAATCATTAGTTCATTCAAACACCACAACTTACCACCCATGTCAGAGAACTACTGAGTCATTCAGTTTTACACGTACCGATATTTACTGATTAAGCAAACAATAGATATTTTTTCAACTTACCATATCTTAAACTATTTTATTCAATGTTTCATGTGTATATATTTTAAGGAATTCTCAATAGAAATTATGATACATTCCAAAAAACTTCATCGTTATTATGGATTATATCTGTTAATATTCAAAAAGCCAACTAGAATTTGCTACAACAGCGGTTATCTGATGTTTACTTTCAACCACAGAGATGTTTAATTAGACTTACCATTGAAACATGTTTACATTTCCCTTTGTGAGATCACTTCTAGATGTATTTGTGATTTGACCGTATTTATGGTGGCAAGTAAATAGGAACAACTGCAAAAATGTATTGAAGTATCTCAATATAATTGTCACTAATTGCGTAAAAGTAATCAACAGAAAACATTTCCGGTCAATTTTCAGATCAAAATTAGTTTTAAACAAAGACGGTTGTAGAGGAATCTATATAAACTACTATGATAAATCAAATGTGATTTTGTTGCATTTAGTATAACAATAGATTGTAAAAGATTTATAAATTTATGTAAGCAAAATATCGTTGAACGAACATAGTTAATTTCGATAGTTAAAAAGTTAGATTATCTACTTACTTAGTTTTGTCTGTTATCCTTCATTGGAGAAGTATAAACCACCCACCGGGATTCTTGAATCAACTCTATCTTGTTCCCTCCTTCCCAGTTGTTTCCACTTGCTATTCATTTTTTTTAATGTTTGTCTCCGATTCTTAACGCAGTATATTCTTTGGTATTCCTATTTTGCCTGTTTCCTTAAGGATTCCTGGCTAATGTTTGTCACTGAAAGACCTTCTCAACCCTAGAATAAATGACTTTACATGTAACTGTTAATGTTCTTGTTGATTCACTAATCAGTTTTTTGTCTCACCTGAACATAACAATAAACCTCGACTTATGGATACATTCAAACGAAGGTTGAAGATAGACAACCAACACATATATCGTGAATTGATACTGATGATGCTTATCGGTTTCGTGTTCAGCTCAGATCTTGCTAGTATTCATCTATCGATCAATTACCAGTTGATAATTGTTGAAACTGAGGATATAATTCGTCAACTTCCATTCAAAGGCTAGTAGTACCAATTCTATCGGCAATTTAACGTTGATATAATCTCTGTTTTCAAACCCATAGCACATATTCTCTGCTTTGTCTATAGAAAAATGTCATTGTTGTACTAGTAGAGGATTGAGAGCTGTGAAATTTCTAGCGCTCACAGTAATTTAGGTCTTGGCCTACCGAAACATTTGTACTTCATAATTGGCAGAATAAAAACCTGTAAATGTTCGTTTCTTAAAGCGTGCCAGAAGTATGTGATGATATGAATATCTACAATCGCTTAAATTTACCAAGTAGAGCAATCATTGATTCATCGTGAACACCAAATCAGTGGTTTCGTATTTCACGTACACACCGTTTATCTTAAATTTCAGCATTGCTTTTCACTTTATAGATGGAGTTATTTGTTCAAGCAGTGGTAGTAATAGCTTAGATGTCTTTATTTATAGCGACCAGTCACAGATATGCGATGTTCATAGCTTTTACTGGCAAATTTCGTATCATTCGATCTGTGTGCATCCAATATGTGTTTGTGAAAGAAATCCCTTCACTGCATGTATCATTTTAATTGACGTTTCTTGACTCGTCACGATTATTCGTGCTGTTTTTGAGTGTTATTATGCAGTGTTTGTATGAGTTAATGGTTCCTTTGTTCTTGATGACTGTCTGATTTCGAATTCCAAATGCATTTAAGCCAATCTTGTTGTCTTTGGATCTCGAATCAACCACGAACCTACACAAGTATTCTGTTATTGCGTATCCATCTTGTTATACAATCACTTGGAACAGGAACATAGACTCGAGATATCACTTGAGATTTACAGTTCTTACAGTCTTCTAATTATTCACAATCCATGAGGTTTAAATTTTTGGACTAATATGTGTTTGAAAACAACAAACGTGAGGTAAAATTTAGTGTCATTTAACGCGCTACATCTTATATGCATACAGTGGATCTGAGTAGTCTAACAGACATAAAATCATGTTTCTCCTACATGTTGGAGGTCATTTAACGAAGTTTCCACACAGCTCATGAACTATCTGCTGATTACGATACGTCTAAAAACATCAGCCTGGTTGACCAGTGTATTCTTCGAACAGGAAATGGCATCGAGTTGGTACCTAACAAAACAAACAAGTTCTTGTTGAAGAACATCCATAATAATTTCAGGACAGAAGGTACTATTAGTATCAATGGGAGATAACGCCAGTTCCAAACTCACTGAATGTCAGATATTTTATATATGCTCACGAATAGAAAGATGCGCTACAGATGATCAATTCCTAATTCGTGTGCGATTATTCTTATGTTTGATTCACTGCTGAAAAGCACAACAAACTCTCTAGATGCTCTAAGGAAGCCAAAGAGATTTCACCCAATCAGGATTTGATATACTTTTCTATAATACCAAAGTGGCACGCTATGATTGGACAATTGTATAACTTTCCTACACGCAAATTGCCTGGGTTATTAAAATGTTATAGCCCATACTGTAAATTGCAAATACCTTTGTTTTCTTTGCACTCGATAATCGCTTCCTTTGCTTCTTCCGTCTTTGATTTGTGATGGTGAGGTGCTTCATACAGGACTGACAATAGCTGTTTGCCTTACTTGCCGTAATCAAGTAGAAAACATAACATTTTATTTAGATTGTTTTCTTACTCGGCCTCAGTAGATACTACAACAAACTGGAAAGCCTGCAGCATTCAGAAAATAGTACACAGTTGCAATAAATCCAAGGTTTACACTCATAAAAGACAGAAAACAAGGTTTATTTTATGAATACAAGACATAATGCATTCATTTGTTCTCCTCTTGTTTTAACTGCTTTAAGTTGCGGAAATTTGGGGATTCCATGTGATTCGAATAATTCTAATTATAATGCTGGCGTCGCGATGGAGCCTATGGTTGAACAGTTGGATAAATATCCAAATTCTGAAGCTTTAGAAGATTACACGGAAAGGTTTGAAATTTAGAGTATGACCAAGAAATGTGTTGAGTATGATAGCATTGTGGCCCACTTACTCACGTTCATCGGAAAAGATGGCTAGAGACTAATAAATAACTTGGCATCTCCAGATAAGCATATTTGACTTCCATAATCAACCCTCAAAGGACGACTACTAATTCATCTAAAGTGTACTAACTTTCAATGCCGTAAAATAGAAAACGTGGTTAACAATACATTCAGGAGTTAGAAAGCAGGTTAAAGAGGTGAGCACATGTTCGGTAAGTGTTTATTCTGTGGTAGACTCCGCCTATATAATTCAGGTGTCTTTCATCATGCCAAATGCTTTATGTGTGGTAAAGTAAGATACATCAAGTCGGCCTGAAAAACTTCTATTCGTTTCGGCACTAGTGGTGTCAAAACATGTAGTCTGAATTTTATTAAGGTGGGTGTTTCTAATGTTCCTTTGTCTTTATCCACGGTCCCAAAAGGTAATTTTCATATTTGGAAGCGATTATATACCTATCCTTGATTCATTCCATGACTGCTCGTGAGGTCTGATAACAAGACCCCTACAATATTTGGTGATTAAAGATTAAAACTGAACTCTCGTTTGTTGAACCAAACGTGCATTACGATGGTATTTGGAGGCAAGCTTCATCGACTTCATGGTTCCATGGTGTTCTCGAAAGTTGACTTAAAAGGTAATTATCTTCAAATCCCCTTCGACCAATTTTCATCTTACATGACATTAATTGCTCACTTTTGTTTATCCAAATACAACTGCCTTCCGTTTAGTTTAAGTTACTATCTACTTATATTTCAGGAAGTGACGAATAATGTAGTCCATGATCCTACAGGTGTTAAGGTTTGAAAAGATGATATTGTTATTCATGGTTTTGGTAAGGTGACCTATGACCAGAGACTAAATGCATTATCGTGTTGTTTAATTAAGAATGTTTTAGTTTTCATTTTGTTGATCCAGTTTTGAATGTCGTAGTTACCTAGTTGATGATAGCGGTTTTAAACCAGATATAAAGCAACTAGCTCCACTGACAAATGCACCGCCCCCGGAAAATCCTCCGGAACTACGTTCACTAGTGAGTGCTCTTAAATACTACCCCACTTTTATTTCCAGTTTTTTGTCTTGTTAATTGATTATATATACTCTTGACATTCAGTTCATTTGAATGCGATGAAGAACAAGAATCATGTGCACAAAGTCTAACAAAGTTTCTTCAAAGTTATTCTCTTATTTGAACTTCCTCCAGTAGTTTACCGTCTATACTCATTATTGATGTAGCACGCGTGGATATGTTTGCAGATTTGGAGCAGGAAGGTAGATCAGTGGTCTTCGTAATAAACATTTGGATATTGAGAAGATGAGATCCTTAGCAAGGCCGATATGTTGGTGCCCGGAGTTAAATGCAAATATATGTCATACAGTAAACGGTTGTAGGAGATGTCATGGGCGGGAAAATTGATTCACAAAGTAGAGCTCATGGACATTATCATCTAGGACCTTGCAGAAAATTCATATAGAATATTGTGGTCAATTCTCGGCAAATACTATGCACCTGTTGTCATTGATTCGAATTCCAAGTAACCTGGATTTTTGTCACAGCTCCACTAAATTCTGACTTCATAATCCAAGCATAAAAATCATTTTTGGTTGGGAACAGGTCTATTTGATATTAGTGAATGACAATGGCTCTTATTTTGCTGCAGACCAACTTACTAACTCGTTGGATGTTATACATGATCTTCGATCAGACAGAGGGATTGTGATCAAGAACGTTGAGAAACTTAAGGTTTGAGGTTTAGATATCAGTGATTTAAGCACACGAAACCGACATTTTGATCAAATCCAGTTCCAGGAACTAGGTAGGTCTGTTCCAACTTCCGTTGTTAACTCTGATAATAATGTGTACATTCTCAATAACTCAGAAGCGATATCCAATACAGAGCCGGACAGTCACATGACTAACATAAGCAGGGGAATTTAATCGACAACAGAAATTCGAATTCCCATTTAGGCTTTGGAGTTTGTGGTAACTGTATCAACTGATGAGTCCTTTGTAACTGGATTGCGCGCTAATTACAAATTCCAGATCTGATGTGTTCATTCGAGCACATTTGGTTTGTATAATGATGAAAGAAGGATTCTGAAAGTACGTTTTTATGTGACTTCCCAGTCGTTACGATAATTTTATTTATTGCACAGAATGTGTGATATTGTAAATGAGTATGAAAACGTAGATGATAGAGTGTGAAAAATACCATTTATGAACCTGCGAATGAAAACAAATTTGAACTTCGTATACCTGATCCGATTAAGTTCTACTTTGAAATGGTCAAATCTTGGTGATTATAATGATAATAATATATTCTCGTTAACCCTAATTTACTTAAACGTGAGTCTTTTCTTCGTTGATTCAGTATTAAAGTATTATTTTAAAAAAAGTTGTAAACGTCGCGAACATACAGTGCAGTGCATATACAGTTTCTAGTTGGAAGATAGGCGAAGAGAGTCTTGTTTGAACAAGCGTCTGCAAATACTACCTCACCATTCTAGTGTGGCGTCAAGTCGCGGTTGACTGTGATCACTGTTACTGGAAGACTACGTGCCAGTTAACCGATAAAATTCCCAGTAGGCCAGCTTTCAGAAGGCAGCTGATGGCTGTAGTCGAGGTGCATTTGTTGGCGATCTCGTGGTATCGAAGGAATGCCTATATCGTGCCAGGTTACTAGTGGGGTTACTGAGCATAACCAAATCCGTGCAAGGTCACAATCAACGGAAGAATGTATGTATTTTGGTGCAGTCAAACAAACAAGTACAACAAAACAATTCCTGGTACAATTGGTTATAATAATAATTTTTCCCTTTACACCAATCGCTTTCTCTTGATAAAAGTAGGTCACTACACCATCTGGTCAAAATAGCAGCCAGTGACTTAATCACTTAATCTTCTGCGTCTCAGTATGACTTGTATTGTAGCCTAATTCTTTCGCGACTTGCTGAAGCATTACGTTATTTTCTAGTCAAATAAGTAGCAACATTGTTTACAGAATACCGTATAACGTAATAATAATTTGTCCTCAATAACCATAATTCACATGAGGCATGCCAATTTATTGGCGAGATTACGTTGCTACAAATGTTGTGCTATTCAATGCATTAGACGTTTTTCCATGGTGATCTAGCTTCAATTGACGCATGATTTCAACTATTGTAATTTTTAAACATTTTCGTTCATTTCGTTTGGCGCGCTATGATACAGGCCTTATTGCACCGGCAGGATAGAAAAACGTTTGCGAATGAATGGACGACTGTTGAATTAAAACTGCGAGTATAGCGTAAAAGATAAGGTGTCATGCAAATGCTGCATTTCGAAGATGAACTGTCGTTAGCATACACTGATAGCGTCATACGGTTTAGAAAAAACATGAAAATTTGAGTGTATTTAGGCGTGTTTCGGCGAGATTATAATTTGTGGACGACCTTTGAAAGTATCTTAAGTAACTTTGAGAAATATTAGAAAACCAGAAGACAGCATAGAGTAAAAACATACTATAAAAAACCAAAGAATTAAAGTGAGTGGACTTTTTTCACATGGTTCAAGAACGTGCCAAGATTAGAAAGAGGTTCAGAGATTCCATAATCGCAATGCGTACTGTAGAGAAAATCATCCATATGATTCCATAATTGTAGGCTTCTCGAGCCATGGTAAGGTCACAAAAACTTTCAGCCTCGATCGCGTAGTTTCAATATTGTTTGTGTGCACTCCAGTTGTTGGGTCCACAATACACTGTTTGTGGATAACGACACAATGCACATAACCAACTCAATGTAAGCTTATGTTCACTTTCCAATAATCCGTATATATTCAAGTGCCCGGCTGCAGCTAATATTACTGGTACTTCTATTACACATTCCGCAGCGATTGTCATAATTTGCCTTAGTCTCAACCTGGATCGAGCGGAAAAATTATTATTCTAGCATAATTCTTTCTTTAACGTATATTACATAGAAATAAAACATCATTACGGTAGTGTGCACAAAGTTCATAAGACGTTTGATTATTACAATCAAAAATAAAAGAACTTCTTAGTGGTCCCATTTGTTGTAGCCGCCCATTTAACATGTTTTCTTTAAATTCCGCTGTGTGTCTATCGTATAGGAGCAACGTGTACTGAAAGTACGCCTTGGCTTTCAGACCCCTCAACGTTTCTAATTGGTCCGTCCATAAATTATAGTATCGCGCCAAGTAGGCGATACATTCAAGTCATATATTTTAGATATGCAATTCAGGTTTTTGTCGATACAGTGAAGCAACTTCAGTGAATCATTTTGAATATCTTCAAATTTCAAGCTTTTATGCCTGCCATTTTCGCAAGCCAAAGTGTTATGTTCACAGTTAGGTGCGATACAATTTTCAATTGTATTGTTGTTAACGCTTGGTATCAAAAACCTCACTCAACTCTATCCTTAAAATATTCCAGATGTGATGTCATGTGAAAATTTCAAACTTTACCTATACCATTCACCCAAGTCACGAACAACATTGAGAATGCAGTTCTTGTTTGTGTAGGATAAGATCTCCACGTGATCTAGGTACTAACAGGGCAAAAACACATGCTTTCGACTTCATTTGGTTACAGATCACATGCGATGGTCAGTTCGCATTGTCAATTGCTGCACTCTTGGATCACCACCTGAATATAACTTTCCTCGATGGATGGCTAAGATAATAGACCTACTGCATAGTTATAGATATACCATGACGTAACTATCTGGTGTATCAGACCTTTTGTGGAAGTCACATAGTTATCTATACTAATTCTGTATTTCGTGGCTTTGAAAGGTTACGGTTAAGGACGTCTGAGAAATACATTTGGGCTGGTAAAAGAATAAAATGTTTGATATGTAAAAGAATAAAATACACAAAGTGAGCTCACCTGCAAGACGAGGCTCTAATACACCGATTAGTTGTCCCGCGGTTATTCGTTTCTGACCTTTTCTGTGTGTCAAATGTTGAATGCAAATATTCTCAGTTATTGTGCTTTCGGTCTCAAAGATTGTGTGGTCAAAAACCAATGGCAGTATATACTCAACGATGTTATCCAGAGTTAACAGTATGGGAAAGTTCGTCTATAAAAGATTTGAATCAACATAAAAATTAACTCATACACCAAATGAAGGAAAATCTAGTGAGGGTCATTTGAAACACTGTCAATGGCCCTACTTAAATCGAAGTATAGAACTGTTACCAACTGACCTTCTTGCTGGATAACTCGATCGAAATTTTCTAGGTTTGATATTATGAGTAGACGATTTTTCACAAAACCATGTTAAAATGGTTGCTGTTCCTTAAAAACATCATCAGACTCAACGCCATAGTGTTTTTTCACTGAAGTTATAAAGTGTTAGTGTTGGTGGATGTGAACCTCCAAATTAATAGATGCTTGGTGGTCGCCCTTGGATTTATTTTCATAGACAATCTTATTTGTTTATAGTAATATTGAGGAAGGTTGCAGCTAAAGTTTACAGGATTAATATGATGGGCTTCCATAACATCCTTGGTAACTCTGGCAAACGTGTTTGTGTTGGAAAAATTAGACTGCAATGGCGATTTCTATGACGAACGTTTGGATAAGTTTAGGTCGCGTCTTACTAGAGCTTTATTCTCTACAGTAGGAAGGTACATGAGTCAAGATGAATCATATACGTATGTCAGAATGCTCTAAGGTCTATTTAGGTATTGGTATTAGGATAAGAGTGGGGGAGAGTAAGCTAGTGCATATACATTTATTTATGGGAGCAACAGACACTAATCTGCAACAACTTGTGGAGATAGGCTGTATGTACATTTGTCATTAAATGACTGTACGTGTTGTTCAAGTGATTGACCATGAACACTATTTTCCGTTGTGCAACTACATAGCGTGACATACTGTAGCTGGCTAACAAATACACTGCTTCTCACACATTCTTCGTTCTATTTTCGTACTTCTGGACATCCGTTCAACTATAAAGGAAGATATAGGTTGTACAGCCGCTGAGCTAGTTTATGGTACAACTCTTACATTACCAGGTCAGGTAGTGGATCCAAACACTAACACCAATGGACTCAAGTTGTTTTGCTAGTCAGCTGCTGCAGACCATGCAACGAATCAAAGCCATACCGCCTCGTGAACATAACAATCGAATACAACTCTACAGATACCTAGAAACATGCAAGTTTGTCTTCGTTGGAGTTGATGCTGTTAAAAAGCCATTGAAACAACCTTATGAAGGACCATATCAAGTAATTAAAAGAACGAACAAACACTTCATAATCAACAAGTGTGGAAAGAAAGAGGCTATCGCTATCGATAGAATAAAGACTGCTTTCTACGAAACACAGCAGGACAAAGGACATACTACTTTACTGAACCAACCACTTCCAGCAACCACCACTAGAGCAGACATGGAGGAAAAACCAAGTATCAAACCTACTTGCTTAACGCGCTCAGAAAGAGCTGCAAAAAAACCCAAACGCTATGTACATTTTGCCGAATAAAAAAATCTAAACAAATAATTATCGATGTACTATACCATTAAATTCACCCGAATTTTTCAACAAAATCTATGATTTTTTTCCTTCTTACAGTGTACATAATTATTCATATTTTTCCACAATTACTCTACTTGTCACATTTTTTTAAAAGTTGTTACAATAATGAACGATGAAACTTTTTAATTATCTATTCATTGTACACACAAAAAATAAGCAGTTCAATTCTTTTTCATGTGGGTTTAGTAACAGTTCTGCACATTATTATCATTATTAGCAAACCAAGATTTTAAATGACAGTATTCTCACTACTTTTGTGTTTGTTGTACTATGTTGCATCACTGCTATTTTCACAAATGAACACACTGTATATTACTAACGTACATGTCATACGCATCTCCACATTTTTGTTCATTATTATTGTAAATATTATCTTCGCATACATGTATATGCAATATTCTTGCATTTTTGTTGTTGTTATTATAACCAGTGTTACCTTCGGACACTCTGGGGGGAGCTATGTGGAGATAGGCCTGACAAGCCTATTTTGTAAATAGTTTTTAATGTTATTTGTATTTATTTTGTCAATTTCTCGCTGTATGTACATTTGTCATTAAATGACTGTACGTGTTGTTTAAGTGATTGACCTTGAACGCTTTTTCCGTTGTTCAACTACATAGCGTGACATACTGTTGCTGGCTAATAAATGCACTGCTTCTCACACATTTCCCGTTCTATTTTCGTTCGTGGTCGAGTTAACTGAAATCTAAATCAAACATTACTTGCATTTTTAGACTGTCAGTGGGATTATATCATATCTTACATTGGATTACACTACTGGAGAGTTCGTCAATACAATTGGAATTACCAAGCATTTATAACTGTGGATTTACTGTATCAGACGAAAGCCGAACACGCATCATTTTGGTAAACTTAAGTAAAGTCCCAAATTTCTATTGTATTTGTATTAATTAACTTACATATATATTAACATATCTATTGATCCTTATTAAATTTGTTGATTCTTTTTGCGTTTATATATCGTCTGGTCCACTACAAACTGACGCCTCAGATCACGATGATCTGGGCAAACGAAAGTTTGTGGGTGTCATTACAGGAGTCTTTGATAATATCAAATAAACCACATGCATTAACATGCAAGCCTCTTTTATAACACTCCCTCACTAGGTCTTCATTTTAATCGGAAAACTACATCATATTAGACAATAAAAATAACACAGAGCATGAAGCTGAATGCTGAACAAAGTAATGCGTGAAAAATTGAGGAGAGTTTTGATAACAATTTGCTGCAAGTTTCCGAGGTTTTATGTTTTAATAATTAACAAATAATAAAATTATTATGGTCAAATCTGAACATTTTTGTTGGCCCTGCTTGAATCTCTTAATTACATTATATTTGATGACAACGAAGTAAACAATTCGGATCCTAAAACGAATAATTCGGAGAACATCATGTTTTCATTTTCGCGATCAACACTTTCAAACTAAGCGTACAATTATTTGGTATCTAAAAAAACCAAAAACTTAGATATCGCGCTTTCTGGCTATTCCAAAGAAGGTGAGTTTTCATTGATACTCTGAAACTCACAACTGAATTAATGGTTTCACATTTGTGGTCTCGTAGCCAAACCTCATCCCCAGTAGAACAAAGATGTTTACCGTGATTAACTACTGAGTGGTGATCTCAAATAACAGTCTGTTACATGAGGCATGTCAATTTACATACAAGATCAAATCCTTACAGATGATAAAAGCTTCATTGAGGTAGGTTTCTCAGTTATTTCATACACATAGTTCCCTCAAAGAGAGCAAGAACGATGATTAGTGCAGAATAAAGTGAATTCGTCCTAGTTAGATTCTCATCGGCTGCTTAAAGCCTAAAATATTTCAAAATCAACGTTTCTACAGATCTTAACATACTTACGTATAAGAGGATAATTAAAGATGATTATGCGTACCATGAATTCCGCCTGGAACCCCTCTGAGGACGCTGCTAGTCCCAAGCTCGTGTAAAGAAGAAGGATTGGGCACGGGGCCAGTGACCTCACCCCGTAGAAAACTAACTCGCTAGAAAAACGCTAACCAGAAAAATTATTCAAACCACTTAAACTCTACCCTGAGAGTTAGAGGGTCTTCATTTAGAAGAGTTATAACGCCTCATGGTCAAAGTCGAGTTCCTTCGAAAGCCACGAGGCTGACGCCCCTTCTGAAATCCAGAGCAACCATTGATTTGGGTACATGGAATGCTCGTACAATGTGAGAGACCGGGAGAGTCTTACAAATTGCTACAGAAATGAAATAATACAACCTGGAGGTGCTTGGGGCCAGTGAAATACATTGAATGCAAGTTGGACAACAACGACTAGCTTCAGGAGAGCTTCTCTCGTACTCTGGCTATGAAGAAGAAAATTCTCGACATACACAAAGATTTGTATTGATGTTATCCAAACAAGCACAAAAAGCACTTATAGAATGGGAATCTTATGGACCAAGGATCATCAAAGCCTCCTTCAAAATGAAAAAATGAGGGCATTTCAATGAACGTCATCCAATGCTAAGCGCCTACCAACGACTACAATGAAGACGCTAAAGATCGATTATACGATAGGCTGCAGTCAATCGTCGAGAAGTGCTCAACGAAGAACTTGACCATCCTGATGTGAGATTTCAATGGCAATGATTTGCATACCTATATGCCTTCATTAAACTGGTCATAAGTAGCACTATATCCCCACACAAACGCATTCGCAAAATAACATGGACTTCACCGGATCACACTACACAGAAACAAATCGACTACACCTGCATGAACAAAATGTTCAGGAGGACAATGGAGGATGTGAGAACCAAGAGAGGAGCTGATATAGTATCAGATAATCACTTGCCGGTCACCAAACTGAAATTGAAACTCAAGAAGCACTGGACAACGGGGTGGACAATATCAGAAAAGTTTATTACAGCTCGTCTTTGGGATACTGACATACTCAACAAGTTCAAGATAGTCCTCAGCAATAAGTTCCAGGCCTTTCATGATCTACTCAATGGAGAAGGGAGTACTATAGAGAGCAACTGGAAGGCGATTAAAGAAGCAATCACTTCAACATGTCATGAGGTTCTGGGCCACAAGGAATGGATAACTCTTGATACACTAGATAAGGAGGAACAAGAAAGCAGCAATCAATACCAGCCGAACAAGAGCAGAGAAAGCCAAGGCACAAGCTGAACACACAGAAGTAAACAAGCAGTTGAAGAGGAGCATAAGAACTGACAAACGTAAATATGTGGAAGATTTAGCAATGACGGCGGAAAGGCCTACAAACGAAGGAAACATGAGAGAACTGTATGACACGACAAATAAACTCTATCGAAATCACCGTAAACCAGGACGACCAGTGGAAATCAAGGAAGGCAAGGTAATCACCAACATTGAAGAACAACGAGACAGGTGCGTAGAACACTCCAAAGAACTCTTGAATCGACCAGTTTCACTGTACCCACCCAATATAGAAGCAGCACTCACGAAGTACTTAATCGATGTTGGCTTACAAACAATTGAAGAAATCACCATGGTCATCGGACAAATCAAGAGTGATAAAGCAGCAGGACCAGACAACATTTCAACAGATGCACTAAAAACAGGTGTGGTGGTAACTGCAAAGATACTCCACATCCTCTTCATTACGATTTGGGATGAGGAACAAGTACCAACAGACTGGAAAGAAGGACCTCTGGTCAAAATATCAAAGAAAAGCGATCTCAGCAAGTTTGATAACTACAGAGGCATCACTTTTCTCTCAATACCGGGAAAGTTCTTCAACAGAGTATTGTTAAACAGGATGAAGGGCTGCGTAGACGACCAGCTTCGAGACCAACAGGCAGGATTCCGTAAGGATAGATCCTGCACAGACCTAATCGCAACACTACGGATCATTGTGGAACAATCAATTGAATGGAATTCACCACTCTACATCAACTTCATTGACCACGAAAAAGCATGTGATAGCGTGGACAGGACAACACTATGGAGGCTTATTCGACACTACGGCGTGCCTCAGAAGATAGTCAATAACATACAGAATTCATATGATGGATTAACCTGCAAAATCGTGAGTGCAGGACAGTTCACAAACTCGTTCAAAGTAAAGACCGGTGTCAGGCAAGGTTGCTTACTCCCACCCTTTCTCCTTCTACTGGTGATCGACTGGATTATGAAGACGTCAGCATCTGGGTGGGGGAAGCATGGGATACAGTGGACAGCTAGAATGCATTTGGACGATCTAGACTTTGCAGATGGTCTGGTTCTTCTATCCCAAACGCAACATTTAATGCAGCAGAGAACGACCAATTTAGCAGCAGCCTCAGCAGAAGTAGGTCTCAACGTACACAAAGGGAGAAGCAAGATTCTCCTATACAACATAGCATGCACCGATCCAATCATAATTAACGGAGAACACTTGGGAGATGTAAAAATCTTTACATGTTTGGGTAGCATCATTAATGAACATGGTGGATCTGATGCAGATGTGAAAGCGCGGCTCGGTAAAGCAAGAGCAGCATATTTACGACTGAAGAAAATTTGGAACTCAAAACAACTGTCAACCAACACGAAGCTCAGGATTTTCAATGCAAATGTCGAGACAGTTCTACTGTACGGGGTGGAAATTTGTAGAACTACAAAGCCATCATCCAGAAGATACATGTGCTTATTAGCAGTTGTCTACGAAAAATATTTCGGATACGTTGGCCGGACACTATTAACAACAACCAACTATGGGAGAGAACACACCAATTCTCAGCGGAGGAAGAAATCAAGAAGAATTGCTAGACGTGGATAGGACACACATTTAGGAAAGCATCGAACTGCGTCACAAGACAAGCCCTCACATGGAATCTTGAAGGCCAGAGAACACATTACGCCGGGACATGGAGACAGACATGGGAAAAATTAACACAAATTGGATAAAACTGGGAAGGAAGACCCAGGACAGAGTGGGTTAAAGAATGCTGATCGGCGGCCTGTGCTTCACTGGAAGTAACAAAAATAAGCAGGTAAGTATAAGTATCATGATGTAGCCAAATTTTCAATAGGGTTAATAAGGTCATAAAAATTTGTTTCGGATAAGTAAAGTTTGGGAGGAAAAATCCTAGGACATTCAAATAGTGATAAGAACTCATAGAGTCAACAAACATTAAATTATTGTGTAACAAAGCAAACGGAAGTAAAATAATAGTAATTAAGAAAGATATAAATTGAAATCGTAAGTGACTGGAAAAAGAAACTATATGATATGAATGGACAAAGAACCATATAAATGAAGGTGTTTCAAAAAGAAGCTGAACGTATAGGATCGTGTGTAGTTTTAGAATATAGTACTGAAAACGGTATTCTGATACACGAGCAGCTATCTTTCTTTTCTCATCAAAGCCAATTCATCTCAGTTTTCGTTTTTATGGATTTTACAGGGTTATGAGAGGTCTTCATTTTAGCTAATTGTTCAGCATTACTTGTAATAGAATTTTTCAGCAGGAAGTGAAATCAATTGAAGTTATCTCCCCGCCGTCATCTTTGCCTACCAGTTTGCTGGCTGAATGTGGAATATTCGTATGCGACTCACAATGAAGAAAGCACTCATGACTTTATTGATTTGTCAATTAAACACAATAAAGCGAAAATGACAATGAACAAATGATTACAAAACATCTAACTATAATGAAAGATAATATAGGAACGAATTATCGATAACTGCAGTTATAAACTAATAATAGATTTCGAAAATACCCTCGTTAAGGACAATCAAAAAATCTACAATTGTTTAATTGCAAAAAAGCACGACTAAAAGTAAAATCTACACATTCATATTACTAAGTTTTGTGTCAAAATACTGCTGAAGTACGATGATGTCATACTGTGGTTACTGGTAAGTTTTTGCCTTGATAGGAAAGCATCACCAAGAGAAAGGAATGAATTTAGTTGAACTTCGTATTATGAACGATGATTAGAAATAAAATATTGTTACCACAGGAGAAGTTTGTTTACAATTCAAATAAACTGTTTAACAATCACTACCGAGGGATGTGCGGATTGAGTTTCAACAGTGTTCTCAGTGTTCTTCTGGCAAAAGCTTGATACGTCTGCAAGAAACTAGCTTTAATCTCCCTACTGAGTAAATAAATTTCTTTTCCTCTCGGCTGTTTACATATTCGTACGTCTTCGCATTGTTTCTCAGATTTGTGGTGGCATTGAACCATAACCACACAATCCTCAAAGCTGAATACGAGACTACTCGGAAAATAGATATTCAAGATTTAACACGAAGAAATACCTAACGATGGACAATGCGTGAACAAGGAGTTGAATTAATCGGAGTTGTATGGAATGGCATGGCTTGGCCTTGCAGGCGTGGTCCTAGTTGAATGTTATCTTATAGCTCTTATTCATATCAAATATATTATTCTATCTCTAGCCTAAACTTATTCTACATCATGTACTGGTGATTGTTACGATACGATAGGTTGGTGTAGACGATGGTATGACTTCAACGTAAGATCTTATAGATTAGTCAGTTATATCATGACAAGTCTACAAATTTAGAATCATGTCTATTATTAGCGCAGTACTAATATCATAGTAGACAATAGTTCTACAGCTTCACTTAAATTTATCAGAAAATCTTATGCGCTAAAACTCTCCTTACTACCGAAACGCTTTGAATTTTAGTTTTTCTCGAAAATTCTAAAAGGATCCGTACGTAAGGACGTTTTAGTGAAGCAATCAATGATACTGGCACTGATTGGTATATTTTTGCCTGTATCATGAACAATTGAGCTATATGTATATAAATGTGACCTGTAAACATTGATAGCCATCATATTAGGAATCTTTTAGTACATCATCTGATCAGGTAAGGATTATACTTGTGATTGGTGATCAGGGCCATGTAAGCAGATAAGTAGATTTAAATAAAAATTTTAAAGCCAATAACATTGGTCGCACAAATAAAGGTGAAGTTAGAATAAATGTGAATAACAACAAACCTATTTAAAATGTAAATCCTTTTTAACCATTTTCACAAGAAGGCAATTAGGAGACGATAGAGGAAAACGAATGACTTATCATGCTTGCGTAAGGACCGAGAATCGTGGTGGCGGGAGAGTGCTAATGAGCTGGAAGCAGCAGCTACACCTGGTAACTGCCGGAAACTCTTCCAACTCACCTGGCCCAGATGACTTACCTCCGGCTCTTTTTAAAGATGGTGGTGACTTTTTGACTAAGGAATTGACGACGTTGTTTACAAAGGTTTGGGAATTAGAGAGTGTACCAACGTCATGGAATGAGTCGATAGTTGTCCCTATCTTTAAAAAGGGTTCACGTCGTTCCTGTAACAACTATTGGGGGATAAGTCTACTTCCGATTGCGTCCAAGCTATTGACTTCCGTCATACTTCGTAGGTTGATCAAAACTTGAGAATGGTTGGCTCGCGAGGAGCAAATTGGTTTTCGTTCTGGTCGAGGATATATTGATCATATATTCACCCTCCGCCAAATGTCAGCACACCGTCATACTTATCAAAGGCCAACAATCGTAGTGTTTCTTGACATCAGGGCTGCCTTCGATTCGTTGGACAGGACTGTTCTCCGGTATTGTCTATTGAAGAACGGTTTGCTTGAGAAGTTTATTGACATCCTAAAGGCCCTATATGCAAACACCTCAGGCAGAGTGAGTGCATACAACCACCTCTCTCCATTGTTCCATTCGAGCAGTGCGGTTAGGGAGGGTTGAGCAATTTCACCATTCCTCTTCAACTTTGTCATCGATGACACTCTGGAAACAGCTCTGATGGATGTAAGTAATGGCGGTGTGGATCTGTTGCCAGGAGAACGACGTCTCGACCTTAAGTATGCAGATGATATTGTCTTACTGTGCGATAATGCCCAAGCCATGCAATCAGCACAATCAGTTGGCAATCAATGTCAGTAGGTACGGTATGTGCTATGCACCTTCGAAGTGCAAAGTACTTCTACATGATTGGCAGGATTCCAATCCTGTACTCACTCTGGATGGTGAGTAGATAGAAGTAGTCGAGAAGTTCGTGCATCTATCTGGGTAGCTGCATAAGTGCTGGTGGGGGTGTGAGTAATGAGATCAATGCACGTATAGTGAAAGCCAGAGCGGCTTATGCCAATCTGGGCCACCTTTGGCGCCTTCGTGATGTTAGTCTGGCTGTAAAAGGTCGGATCTACAACGCGTCAGTGAAAGCAGTTTTGCTCTATGCTTGTGAAACCTGGCCTCTCTGAGTTGAGGACTTTAGACGACTCTCTGTGTTCGATCATCGTTGTCTCTGAAGGATTGCTGACATCCAGTGGCAACACCATGCTAGTAATGCAGAGGTTCGGTATCGTGTATTCGGGCACAGAGATGATAATTCAATTGGTGTCACCATCTTGAAACACCAACTTCGGTAGCTTGGACATGTTCTACGAATGTCGTCCCAGAGAATTCCACGTCGTGCATTATTTGCCGACTCTGGGACTGGTTGGAAGAAGCGGAGAGGTGGTCAGTGTATGACATGCTATCATGGTAAGGAAGAGTGCTGCAAAATACCCGTAGCATACAGATTTTCACACCGAGTCATCAATACTTGGAACCTGTTACCAGAATCAGTGGTGTCTGCACCTTCAGCTGACTCACTCAATAGAAGACTGTACACACATAGAAGCGTACTAGAAAAAGAATAACACAGACCTTAGGCCTTCCATACTTACTACACAAATCTGAATTTTGAATCTGAATTCATTTTTAATTCTCAACACTAATTTTTAACCTTATTTAAATATTTATGTCACTTATTATTTGGTACCTAATTAGATCGGCAATATAATCTAGCTGCAAGGATTTGGTTATTTCAACAAGCTTCATGACATTCTATCAAAACTAACACATTGATTTTATACTGAGCCAATGGAGCGCCTTTCGAGGACTTCTATCCCGTAACCTTGGAGTCTTATATAAAATGGTTGGCGATGGAAATAGTTTTATTTTTGTCCATCCAGGTTTGCGATGTGCTCATAAGTCCTGACTCACAGAACAGACTTCTTGAACACTCATGAGACCTATGCGTCATCATCTATTTACAAGTGACGACAAAAATGGTCGGTACCGGGGTCCTGGGAGTTCTAGGTCATTTAAAAAACCAGTCCATGACAAACTGGAAATTCTTTCAATGTCACAAATCCCACCAGAATTTCATGAAGTTGGAATTTTATCAGGTTATCGCAAGCCGTCGGCGTCACTTTCATCGGGTGTCTGGTCTGTTTTCCAAATGCACAACGAAACCTTGAATATATGGACGCAAATCATACCAACCATTTATTTTGTTGTTGAACTGGTCCTGAATTTTTTCCACGTTGGCGAGCGTTTTCTTCTCATATATCTAATTACCGCCGTTACGTTCCTGTTCACAAGTTCTTGCGCTCACACATTTAGTTGTTTGTCACCTAGAGCTCGACACATATGTTTCTTTCTTGACTATATTGGGATATCACTGTATTCTTATGGCTCCACTGTTTGCTACTATGCGTTTGCCCTGCCAGTCGAGTTTTTGCGTCCTTCACCTTTCTTTATTCTCAATCTTAGTGATATATTCTTGTTTATCTCAGCATTGTTTTGTATCTGTGGTACATACTTATCATGTCAGACCAGGTTTTGGAAACCTTCAATTTTTCGTAACATCATTAGAATGGGAGCATTTGGAATTATTTTGTTTTACGTTGGAACTCCGATTCTGTGGCGTTCATATACCTGTAAGTACATGGCAAGTGAATATGAGTCTTCTGAATGCAGTTCACTTTATTATTGGAATTTGCATTTCATGTCAATGTTTTCTGCAGGATTTTTGTTTGTGTCACACTTTCCTGAAAGGCTTTTTCCAGGACGGTTCGATGTTTTTGGTCATAGCCACCAAATATTTCACATATTAAGTGCCTTCGGTTCTATTACACAATATTATGCACTTAGGATTGATCTCCAGGAGCGTAACGCCAAATTAAGACAAATGTCGCATGCACCTTCAATTCCCTTGTCTCTGTTTTGCCTCGGTATGGTCGTATTTTGTAACTTCATTATTTTTCTAAGATTTTACAAACGTCTTGGTATCGTCATAGGATGTAAAAAGTTGTAATTATCTTTATGTAGCTGCTTTGTGTCATACTTTTCAGATTTCGTTATCTCAGCTTTTTCAGCGTATCCCATATTTTCATTCTTGACCGATTTGTTTGGTTATGAGAGATTCATTGTTTTTCAGCACATACACTTCCCACAAGTCCTGCTTTTTACTCTTGTTACTTATACTGTTGTCTTTTTAGATCAAAATAGCTTATTTCACCGACCAAACCACATGTACATTGCAAATGATAATTATTTTCAGATAAATTTCCTGTTTTCAATAATTTTCGGTTGGACGTAAGATATTGTTTTAAAGTATGATTGTTGATGTCTTGATGTAGTAGGTTAGCTTAGCTTAAACACGTTTTTCACTGCTTCTTTTAACGCAGTTTAATTTACCTGGTCCTACTAAACAGACCACCTTAAGTTACCCTACCATTTCCTAACTAAATATGTGCATAGATTCTAATAGGTTACTTCCATCTGAAGTTTTTACTGACAATGTTATCTAGAAAGACTGTGAAAGCTTCGCAGTTAAACCCCACCACTTAAAACTTCAACTCTGTCAAAGTCAAAAGTAAATTCACTTAATTTTAGCGCGATAACTCTACAGAACATCCTTATCGTTTCACAGGTGAATTATTCTAAACGTAAATTGTTGATTTTCTTATAAATGTTACTAAACATTGTCATCGCTATTATGCCTAAGTTCACCTAATACACAGCAGATTGGTATCAGAAAATGTTTTACCGGATATCATTCAGTTCGCTTAGAATATGAAGTTTTACAAACTAATTATTTAAAATCGCATGACTCCGTTCTCTTCAAGGAATTGAGTCGAAGTCCATTACTTCCGTATATTTATTGATGCTCAGTTATTGAAATCTTCATGAAACTTCCATTTATTGCAAACCTCTCTAAATATTGTATCATACGTGTACGTATCTCGTCAAAAAGCTTGCTGCTAGTTTACAATAAAATCACTGCTATTTTCAGTCTTCATTCCTACTGTTATAGTAAGTTTTTAGTCGGCTATGAGAAAATTACAGAACACCATGTTGTTGATTAGTGAACTAGCACTCTTTCGCTTGAGCATTCAACAATCTCACCTCAATGTTTCCCTGTCTAAGTGAGAGCATCTGGTCAGAATTTGAACAGTTGTAAGTAATAATTTTGTTGCATATCTTAGTTTTACCTTACGAAATTCCATGCTATATGGATATCCAATGAATGAGCACTACTGTAGCATTGTCCCGTATTTCATGAGTGTCTGCACTGAAAATAATGAACCTCTAAGCCAAGTATATAGATTTCTATTTGGCAAATAAATCGCGTTTTAAATTTGAGTTGTCTGAGTTTTTGATGAATTTGTGGAATAATTTTGGCAGAAACAAACTGTGCGCTTTATTTCCTAGTCAGTACCCAGTTTCTTTGTGTTAAGTAAAAATGCGGCGACTGAAAAATGATGTAAAAGTGTTACACAAATTAAAAAGCAGTTGATAAAGGTCCATTCTAATATCTTTTACCATATCAATCTTTCAAAGCGTCACATATTAGTTATGATTGCACATGGTAAATAAAGGCTGAGCTATCTATTTTCAGTCTTAAAAATGTTCTGTAGTCACTTATTTTGCCAAAAGATGCTAGTTTCCAGTAATTTTGCCACTGTCAAACAAACAAGCGTTCTTTACCATTTTGATGTACCATGATTCACAGTTTTTTCTGTATCTTTCTGCAGTCGATTATTATTAAATCTGTTGTGCACACTTTGATAAAAGAAAAGAATGTATGGGCGGGGTCTTAACTACATGTATTGTAGTCAGTTGCAATTATACATTTGGACCCTTTTCTTACCTTATTTTCAGTCGTGATTATTTTAATCCATTTTTTCGATTTGCTTACAGTTATGTCTGTAACGCTTTGGTCGTCATCCTTTTCATATGATTTTCTCTCCTGATGGTCGCCTTGTCGTTTTGATGCGATATGACAAAAGCGATTGAAACATTTATACCAGATTCTTTATTATTTTCTTACAAACATTCTGACTTTGATATTTTTACACAATGAAGCTCCAATTGATACGCTTTTTTAATTCTGAACTAGGTGCCATCGTAAGTGTAAAATATGAGCTGCTAGTTGTTATCTTAAAAAAATGCCCCGTACTGCCAAAATTGGTCTCACTAAACAAAAACTGTAAATAAGCGTCGTGTTCTCAATGTCTCGACTTATATCCGACGTCGCTTGAAGTACGTTAAAAACGTGTAAGACATTTCAGCGTTCTGAAATTTGTTTGCTCTGGCAATCAGTTCAACAGCATAAACTGCCTGAGTGCTTTTGAATTGTTATATCACCGTCCGCTATCTTTTACTTCGAATGGTTAAGTAAATAATGCAGAAGTTTACTATAACTTTCCTGATCAGTTCTACTTCACGTTTTTTAGATTCTTGTAGGGTGGACCATAAAAGCGTACGTCACTGCAGAACTATATTATCTAATTTATTACTGTTTAGAGTATTTAGTGCTTTATGTTATATCAACAGAGCTCTATTAGTATTTCGTAGTTTTGTCTGATGATTTAACGGATGAAGTGTTTGGTATCGTTCAGTTAGTGAAACATAGTACGAGATGATTATATAATTTACTACTGATGATACTCTTCCATGGTGTGGGCGACCGGGAAGTGACATGAGCCCTCATACACGTAACAGCGCAAGAGATCAAGTTGGTCACATTCAAATTCTTTCTACACTTCCTTTAAGCATGTGCTCCAGAATGAGCGACAGTCTTCTATCGAGCTCCTACATCGGTGGCTGATAGCGATGTGATCTATTCGGGTCCAACGTTGGGATGAACTCGGGGGTCGCCATGTCAAAATATGTTAATCCTTGTGCTTAAAGTTAGTATTTGCTAGAAACAGGCAGTTATCTGAGCATAGCTGCAACAGGCGGTCGCCGTTATCTGTTCTTTGAGACGCGACACCATAAGATATACCCAGGTGTCTTTCCTTTTCGCTTAGTTTACCTACTTGAGCATTAAAGTCACCAGCCACTATTACTACGTCAGAGCGTCTAACTTTTTTGAGGTCAGAAAGCTTTCTGTAAAACTCATCTTTTACATCATCTGAGCTGCAGTCGGTGGGAGAATAGTCAGAGACGACGAAGAGGCAACGACGTGTGTCACTATCTTTCCGAGTCCTTACTGTCCCGTTTATTCGGACAGCGCACGAACGACTGTCTACTGGTATCTAGTTTAAGATAGCTAGTTCTGACTCAATTTTATACCTACGCCGGCGAGGCCACGAGAAGCAGCACCAGGGCTTTCAGATACACGAAGCGTGAATCGAGATGGTTCTCTATTTTGATATGGTGGGGTCAAATGAATGACGCTACTCGGGTCCAGTTTGCACGTTTCGGTGGTGCAGTATTCGTCGACAGCGCGAGATTCTGAAGTCCCAGCTGAGGAAACCTGTTGTCCTAATTGGCACAGTGTTCGGACGTTAAAAGCTGGTACATGTAGTTTAGAGCGTGGTTCCAGGAGATCGGAAATAACGTTCCGCGTACTCGAATCGTTTGCATTAGTGGCGCTAGGTGATATAGGAATGTAAGGACGGTTAGTCGTGGCGATAAGAGAGTTATTAGGAGATGTAGGAAGGACTTGAATGTAACCAACTTGGTTTCGTGTGTTGTTGCGGGTATGAGGCTGATGTCACATCCCGGCTGCCCACATCGTGGAAGGGTATTTCTTGATGAACCTGAAAAGGTCATTGTATTAGTGTTGGTCTTAACGACGTGGTAGCGTGGCTACAGAGCCCAAGGGACAACTCTTTGAGGCTGGTGGCGCACGGCCTTTTCGTGGGAGGTTTTTAATATGTTAGCTCCGTTCTTCAAATGGTCTTACCGCCGGAGATGGAAATCTGTGAGGTAAGGTGAGGTTTGGCATTTTTAGGGTCGACCTTTTCTAACCCCTTCCTACCTTGTGAGAAGGCAGCATCGTGGCAGACGCTGTTTGTCCGAGCGAAGTACCTTACTGCTGTCACACCCCTCTACAGTCAGCAGTACGACTTCGCCCTCAAACCTCGAGTTGCTGTCTTTAGTCTTACCATTCTCCAATCGACCTGCCTGGTATGGTAGAACCTACAGGAACATATGTCTCAGTCAGTATATCTCATCACTATAGGGACACGTTTTATGTATGCTCAATCACCGACTGCCTCGACTAGCGATGTTTTATGATGTAGGAGTAGTTTGGAAGAAAGCTAGAGCGGCCTGACCAAAAAATGGCACAAGTCCATAAAGTCACTAACAAGTGGACTGAGGCATGTTGGTAGGTGTAGACTACCTGGTTAGGGACCGCGAGATGATAGCAACCGATCGTTATAGACCCTGAATGACATGGCTCAAAATCGTTTGCAATGACGCACTTGCATCCACTCTTTGTGTTCCCCCAAATTTTTATCTTCTGAATTCTTCATGTCCCTTGTTTCCTCTTTCCAAATTTATTTCATTGTGTTATACTCCTTGATTAACATCTTCAAACCCAAATCTTTCTGAATACTGCCTATACTTTTACTACCCCTACCACTACGGGATTTGAATTGATAATTGTATCTCTGTTCTAATGTGGTATGGCAACTTGAATTGATGTATGTACGTACGAAGTTCTACGTTGTTTCTGACTGATTGACTACCTTCTGCACCACACTACTTGTGACAATCTGAAAACATAATGAACTTTTAGTTATTAGGGATTGTTGAGGTTATTTCCCCACTTTTTACTCGTTCACCTTCCAATGTTCTTGCTCATCGTGTGCTTTTGATTTAATTAATTTTTAACAATACACGCTTTCCCAACAGAACTGGTATTTTAGCCTCTGAATATTCTCGTGAAAATTTAAGGCGATACTGATAGTTAGCCCGCTTAGAAATACACAGTTAATTGGTCATCACGTTTGAAGTCAAAGTGAGGAAATAGCATCAACAAGATATCGACTTATCTGTTCAAGTAGTCTATATCCTGATACGCCCCCAAACGCCCTGTTATGGCCGAGAGTGGGGTGGGCCTGCTCTCCCTCTCGAAATGCTCTCACATGGCCACGCGTATACAGCCTCTATCAGGAAAGTCCTACTCACTGCCTTCTCGTGGCGGGGGTGTTTACGAAATTGAGAGGACGAAAAGCGAATGTCCGTCGCTTTAACCGGATTCCAAACCAATGGTGCACATGGGCTCCAGTATCCTGCGGGAACAAATGGCGTGTGAACCAATCGTTAGTCACCGGCTACCATGGGACTGCATCTCCTCACGATGCTCCACTGCCTTGTGGATCAGATTTTTAGGTCAAAGGCTCGGGGTGTGGCCCCCTAAGAAAACCATCTGTTTCGGTCTGGGCACCCGGGCAGTATCACAGCCCATACACAAAAATATGGTGTGGCGCATATATATTTGGTACCCTTTTGTACAAATATATATGTGTTGAAATAAAATAAATATTAAATTTCTACCATGGGGCTAGTTGTTTAGTCTCATCTGATAGAGTATGTTCAATCATTGCATACTATTATCTGAAACGGTTAAGTTTGATATGGTGTTATTTTTTTGAATGAAGTCTAGTAAAAATAATTCTGTTAAATCTTGAATTTGACTTTCTCAATATTATAATCCATCACTTTTCACTTCATTGCTTTGTGTAGTAATTATTTAATTTACCATGAGCGGTAGGTGATTTTTATTAAATTTCAGTAGAAACATCCTTCCTTTTTACTTTTAGCTAAGCATAAATTTTCACGCGATTATGTATAAACTTTGGTTATCGCATTTCTTAAAATCGTATGACGACGAGAAAAAGTGGAAATAATTGAAATTTCTTGTTTCCATATTTATTTTCTGTTTGAAAAAGACATATGGTGTGCGATTTTCAGTAACAATACCTAAAATTGCATTATTTAATTCGCTATCGTTGTTATTCTTTCTTTGTGAAATTAGATTTGTCCTATTACTTTACTGCCACTTGTCTTCTTATATATATCAGTATTGTAATGTTAAACCAGTAAATTAGTGGCTGATGTATTAACTGTGTTCAAATGAATATTATTATCAATGATAATTTTAAAATGAAACGAATTGGTTGTCATGAACAGATAGATTTATTAAGTTTTTTCCTTAATTTTGGAGATACGCTTTGCGATCAGACATCTCTTTTTATTGTGTCCTGAAAGGTAGTTAACATCATCAGTCCTCTAGCATACCGTACAAATGACTTACAGGTTCATAGTGTCGTTCGACAAAGTTTGTATTATTACTACGTTTTATGGTGCTTTGGCTAACCTGGTCAAGGCGCTGTGATTTCATTCATTTTTATCATAATCTCAAACTTGATTCACTTCTAAGTTCACTTGGTGTTGTTTGCTTGTATCTACCTATTGTTGTTTAGGACTGCAATTAATCAACCTCTTGTTGAAATATCTGCGTTCTGCACGGATTCCCTTGACATTGCTTTAAGTCACAACCTTTATAAGCAAAGATGGATAGTGACTAGGACGAAACGCGCGTCCTGGATAACACTGTTAGCTACCATCCATCTTTGCTTAATTCATTTCTGTCTAAATATATAAGGATTGTTAACTCGTACACTGCACATGTAGCGTATAGCCTCGTACATAATTGTTTAGGAGGTTGAGGGGCCATATTTGTCAGGCATCTTCTCTACAGTACCTGGTTATTCCCCAATTAGTGGCACACAATAAGTAGACTTTCCATTATCCAAGGCTCGGTTCCATATTGTGCTTACTATACTTGGAAATGTCCTGTGTTTGGAATAGATGTTTTTGTCTCAGTGTTTGTTTGTATAAACATTGGTTCTAAAGTTTGAAATCGTCGTGAAAGCATCAATAAATCATTAGTACTGACTGATAATTGTTGGGTTTTGTTTTTGTCCTCAGTTGGCTATATGTTCCTTTCAACAGGTACAACTATCTATTGCAACACCGACTTACACGACCTTGGCCCTGTGCCAAACCAATGACGTTTCGATCATCACGAGCAGCCTAGAGTCAATTCTAAGTCCTTATTGGATTTGCTCGCCTAGTCTTGTCCGTTTAAGTTCAGAACACAAATCTCAGTTTCCACTGTATGAACCATATATTTCAGACACACTTGCTTTACATACAACCAAGCCAGGCCGTATCTCATCATAAAGTAGAAAATAACAATTATACAAGATCAAGTCAAAAGTGACTGCGAGTGTAAGAGACTGTAACTAATAAAATGGGAAAATCCAAAGAATTGTAAGTCCTATAATAATAGTCAGTACGTCAGATGGAAGCTTATAATAAAAGGAATATGAATATACATATAATATATAACAGTTATCCAATAAGAATATATGTAATAATAGTCCATAAATAATTTCTATGAGTTACCACTCATTTATTCTTGGTTAGGATATAACTTTTTTTACTATGTTTTCCAGGGTAAAGTTATTTAATGAACGTTGAAAAACTGTTAGTAATTTTGAATTCATTAAATATATATTTGGGTATTCGTCAAAGTTTCCTACTCTCTTTTCAGTAATAATCTGTCATTAAACATTTTAAGATTAAGTCACATATTTTGAATAAAATAATAATAACGTTCGATTGTAGTTTCATTTAAAACTATGTAACTGTGGATCTTCTGGATTGAATTACTGTTAACATCTCATTTTGTAAATTTCGCATACGTGTACACGCATCAATTGTTAGTCATTTTTGAGATAGCTAGAAAATGAAGTATATATTACAAAGAGAACATGTGTTAATTTACTTTCATTATTATTTTGATTGCTTTCATCTTATTTAATGATAACATTTACACTGGTGAATCGACGAACAATCAATTCCCTGTATATATTCACTGTGTAATACTGTTTAGGTGTCTAGATTAATAATATTGTCAAAGCCCATTACTAAATGTGATCTGTTTAAATTATTTTGACAATTTACTAACTTCTAAATAAAATTAAGTTATTTGGCACTTGTTATTAACGTTATATGCATACCTTTAGTGACGCTGACGATCTTAGTTTATGTGTGTGTAATATATTATTATTATTATTATTATTATTATTATTATTATTATTATTTATGTGTATTACCACTTACTTTACAATAGGATTGCAACTTTTCCATTGTTTCTTAATGTTGATTCATCGAAAATTTAATTTACCAACGTCATTGTACAACAATTATCGCTTATATTTCAAATATAATGTCTCAAATCTACATAAACAAGATTTTCTAAATATTCAATGCAGATCTAGTCATTCAGCTAAAGAAAAGAATGCTCACTCAATAGTATCATTGGATAAGACAAAATGTAATGAGAATAAGGCGATATGTAAAAATGTCAAATTAATTGGATGGGTTCAATCTGTTAGAAAGCATAAATCTTGCGTATTTTGTAATATATCAGATGGTTCTTCACCTTATGATTTGCAAGTAAGGTATAATTTCTAATTCATTATCTTTCACTCAAAACTTTCTTGTCTCATATTATCCGGTTGTTAATTTTTTTGTCTAATTGGTATGCATCAGAACTTATGTCAGATAACAGCGTAAGGCCAAGTTTCAGATACTTGGTTCTCACTAATGATGTATTCGATTTTCAGTTGTACAGACATGTGTTAAAACTCCATCTCACACACCAAAGTTTAGATACTTGTTTGCCAAGTGCGGATTTGCAAAATAATCTATGGTCTGCATCATTCAGATTATGGCTAGTGATATTATCTTGTTGCACAAAATAACGCAGGTGAAGCGTGGTTAGAAAATGTAACCCGCTAAGTGGGAGTTAATTACACTGACTACTGAGCCATTACTTCAATAGTACGCATAACATGATCCTAATACCAACTGTCACATGATATTTATGGTCAAGAGACAGTTTATTAGTGTAAATGTGGTTACCAAATTTTGTAATGTTTGTAGCGCCTTCTATCTACGTCATAGTTCATTTATTTCCATTTGTGTATAAATAATATAAATTCATTCGCCAGGTAGTTGTGTGAGAATCTTTTCCTTAATGTTCATTTAATCTTGACAGATTTTTATTCCAAGGTGTTCATTAGGTTTAATTCCACATATTCACTTTTCTTGTACTTATTGTCTATCTAATATTACATTTCAGGTTGTCACTTCGCCTAGTGAGATTACTGACAAGATAACCGTTGGTTGCGCTTTGTCAGTTGAAGGTGACATCTATCATATTCCAAATGTTCTAAAAACATCTCAATTGTCAACTGATAAACCTACTGTTCAATGTTGTGGAGAATTACGCGCTAAGATTGTTAATATTTTGGATACTGAAAATCAAGCTGGAGAATTACAACTTGAAAAGTCAATTAATAATGTTTCTCTTCCTTTTAATCATAGTGTTCCTACGATAAATCAAATGATAAGTTCACTCGGTCGGCATAGTCCACGACCTGATTTAGGAGTTTTACGCTCAGTTGAAGCATTATCTATGCGTCATCGACTACCTGAGTTTGGTGCTATGCTTAGAATGCGTGCCCATATTAAGCGAATAGTTAGAAAAGTGATGAGTTCATGTGACTACTTAGAGGTATGTTTTCTGATGAATTATTGATAATAAATATTCCAGGAGTGATTATGTATTACTTTGAATAGTTGAAATATGGCACTTCTAAGTATTGTTAATTGTTTAGTTAAATCAAGATTGCATATTCTTGTATACACTGGAACTCATATTGTTAAGAGATTCTTTAGGCTTCAGGTAATCGAAAGTAAGTAGTTTTGACTTCTAATCCACTATGGTCCATTCAATTTAGCTGGCTATAGCATTTATTTCAACTAGAGGAATTATATTAAACTGTTCACTAATAACATTGGTAAATATTTAAAGCAATCACTTTTCTAAAGTTTAATTTTAAAACATATGAAGTATCAAAATTCACTTGGTGTTGTTTGCTTGTATCTTCCCATTGTTGTTCAGGACTGCGATTGATCAGTCTCTTGTTGGCATATGTGCGTCCTGCGCGGATCGCCTCAATATTGCCTTAAGTCACAACCTTTATAAGCAAAGATGGATAGTGGCTAAAAGTGGAACCCAGGATACGCGTCTCGTCCTATCTGGGACTCGTCGGCTGGATGTACCTGCATCCCAGAGTTGATGTATCATATTTGGAAAAGATCTCTCTTAACTTGCATACATAAGTTTGTAATATGGTAGTGCCTTACTACATATTGTTAACTAACCTTTTATTCAATAGGATTATCAATCATTTAAGTATATTTTTTATATGGAGTTTTTAACAAGATGGACATTATCTTTGATCGATTTATTTCAGTCTGTTTACTTTTCAGTGTGGAAATATTATTCTAGGAAAATTTATGATATAATTTTATACTTCAATCTTAGTTTGTTCATAAATTCTGTCTTAATAATTTAAATGGTATACGTCTTGAGTTACGGCTTTATGTGTATTGCATTCATTTATAAAAGACGAAAATGCCTGAACGGTTTCGTTCATCCATATATTTTGTTTGATTTTTATCATGAAGCGGTAGTTTAGTGACTAAAGGATTTGAATCTCAACCAATAGGTCCCAGATTCATGCCTCAATTCACCTTCTTTGATTAGGGTGGTCGGGTGGTGTTGCAAGTGCTCATACAAATGGTGTCGCTTAAAATCGAGTACATAAATGTGTACTCGGTGAATAAGCCGATCATCATAATAAATGCAACTTATCATGCTTCGGTACATGTTTACAATTTCCGGGTTGTATGAAGAAAATATACCATCATGGAAAAGTATATAGATGGTATATGACTTTGCAAATCTTTTCATCTCAGCTGCAAAATTTTTTATCAATGGAATTGGTTTCGTGAAGAACTTGACGAAGTAGGTTAATTGAAAATCTCGAGTTGTGTTATTACTGCTACTGCAACCAATAATGTATCCAGTCAAAATACTATTGAATATGTGAAATGTAATTTTGTTTGTAAATAACAGGTGTGTATCATCGAAAATTGAAATATATCAAAAATGTTTTACGTTGGATGGTATTATTATTATTATTATGTTGATAATAATGATGATAATCTATGAAGCTGTTGAAATGAACTTGATACAGAAAATATTAAAAATATATCTGGATAGAAGTTATTTGCATTTTTCTTGCTAAGTTGCTAAATCATACAATCATGTTTCAGGCTTTCTTTCATCAATGGGGATGTACGGATATTGAATGAGGTCAACATGTTTTGTTGATTGAAATATATGGGTACAGTAAAATAAGCTTATTCACTGCACGAGAACATAGCCAGTACTGTTTGGTTCAAACACCATCGCGTTATGCACTTAGCTAGGAAGAAACTTGTATCCCGAATCCCACTATTAGCCATCATCCATCTTTAATTATAACGCTTGTAACTTAATGGCATTATCGAGGCAATTCACGTAGGATGTCCATTTTCCAAAAGAGGTTGATCAATTATAGCCCTAAACATGAATAGGAAGATCCAAATGATCAATATATATGAATCAAAATTAATCCTGTTGCACAAGCCGGTGACTATCCGGACTCAGTAGCTAGGTGAATAACGTGATGGCGTTTGATGTGAATGGTACAGGATCGAGTCCTGGAATCAGCGTCAACTCTGAGATGCAGGTACATTCATCTGACAAGGGTAGAAATGCTTACTATGTTTCACTTAGTCTACTAACTCCATTTCATGTTTTATTGTTAGGATTCTATCAATCAGCACGGAACACTAGGTAAGAATGGGTTTTTTCCAGGGAGAGTGATCAATGTTCTCAGCTGTTTAGAGTAATATGTGGTTGCCGCCAAATGTGAACGCTGATGTTTAATTTCATAAGCATACGTTACCAACTATTCCCAAGTCGAGATAGAAATAGCTGTATTGTTTCCTATAACTTCCAATAGTTCATTGACTGATATCACGGTCCGAAACAAAAACTATGTTCATATTGCATTTATCCCTACCAAATTACACAACTACAGCAATAATTAGTATCACTGAATACTACTGTACTCGTTAATTTATCTTGAGGTCTTTCATATTCATAATTTTTATAAATGCATTGAATCAATCAGACCATTTGTTTGCTTCTTTGTCATCATGAAGAATTATACAATAATTATTTGAAGTAGGGAATCACTCCTGTCGCTTATTGACCTCTCTGATTGTCATAAAATTCGACATATAATCTTTTCATGTAACCATTTAGTTATTGTCATTGTAATTACATCTGACTGTCAATTCGCTTGGTCTGATGAAAACACTGATTGAGCTTTTCGGGTAGCCGATAACTTAGACGTGTGTCATTGATTAGTCACTGAGTAATGACCAATTTTGTGTGTTGTGCTGTCTGTTGTTCAAATTATAATTTTCTCGACAAAATTTTTTCATCATTAAAATACTAGACAAACATGACATTGGTCACCATCCAGTGATCAGTTACTTATAGAAATGAAGATTTGAATTCAAACCGTTTAATAACAATACGATTTGATGCATTTTTATTTTTGTTTTCATTAAGAAAATAATAATAGCACAATGCTGAAAACTTATACACATAAATATATATATATTTTGTAATCAAATTACCCGATTGCTCAAATTGCATTAATTCGATGAATTGGTTTCAAACCATATAAATCATTGGTTTGCTGGAGTTTGAGTACCTAAACCAACGAATCATAATACAATTATTGTAATTTGTAATGATTAATTTATGCTAATACACAGCAAAACTAATTTCTATAAAATAACCATCTACTAGTTTAAATTCTCTCTTAAAAGTACAAATTTCACATTGTTTTACAAAGTATAATGTTGAGTTAACGTTTTTCTCGTTTCGTTGGGTTTTTTTTAGAAGAAAAACTTTTGTATGATATTGCTGATATTTATGTATGCCTCTCAATGGTTGTGCGCGTGTGTGTGTGTTATTGATTTCTTTTATTAAATTCTATTTGAAGTTGACTATTAGTTGTCAATAAAAATAGTTGAGTTCCGTTCTTTCAATTAGCAAACAATATAGATTTAAATGAAGATATATTATCATGACATACTGAGAAACAATTACGACATCCCAAAGTTCTCAATGTACTCTATGCAATTACAGACCATTTTATATTGCTGTCAGTATTAGTTGTATAATAATAATAATAATAATAATAATAATTATTATTATTATTATTATTATTATTATTAGTAGTAGTAGTAGTAGTTGAATGACCAATATCCTAATTGAAAATTCGGTTAAGCTGTTTTTGGGAGCATTGAATCCAATTGAGAATATTGGTTAGTTAGATGGAAAGTTCTATGCTTCGAATGCAAGTATTTTATTATGTAACGTTTGTCTATGTATGTACATCTTCACTGGATAACATTCATTGTGATCCCCTCATTCTTTGTTTTGAAGGTTGTTTTAATAATTCTGGATTCATGAGATTTCCATCTTATAGGTGGTTCTTCATGATCGGAATACAACAATACCTCCTGCGAATCTAATCCTTTCTGTCCAGCTTGTATTTAATGGGCTGTACTTATTCCGAGAACTGCCAAGTTGTATCTTATCATTTCCGTAGTTATTTGACTTGTCCTCTCTGTCTCCCACATTGTCTGAAAATTCCATGTAGCCATATTAATAGTTTTTCTGTTTCTTAGAAGGAGCATTGGCCTCGTGACTTCCGAGGAATCTTGGCTTTTACCATGGGCCATCTTCGTAGTTCCTTTTAAAATATGAAACTTCTACCTATTATGCACTCTAATTCATTTAACTGTAGAATTAGTAATTTTAAACCGATTACCTTATTTTATGAATTACACTAAAATGATTTAAAAATTTTAAGTATTGGATTGTGGAGATTGTTGGATTTCATTGAAATCATGGTCCGATCAATGTTAGACCACCACTGAAAACCTGGGAGCACTGGACGGTCTCTTCGTCCTAGTATGGGACTCTTCAGCAGTGCTCATCCACGACCCCATACGCGGGAATTGAACTTAGGACTTTCGGTCTTGAGCACAAACGCTTAACCTCTGGACTACTGAACCTACATACAACGGTGTTCAAGTCTTAGCTCAACAAATTCAAGATGTCGCGCGACCCCGCGTGCATGGTCGTCGATGCTCACTGTTTGGGAGTTCCATATTAGAACGAAACGGCTGTCCATAAGGCAATCCTTAGGGTTTTCATTGGTGGTCGAACATTGATCGACTGATGATTTCATTAAAATTGAATAAATATGATTACTGTCAACATGTCAATCATAAAATTGTTGAAAACGTATAGGTTTTTCTTAGATGAGATAATATGGTCGTTATGGCAATTGTAGTGTGTTTGTGTGTATATGTTTTGTCCATATGTACATTCGTTCTTGATTTTTAAAAAACACCGATCGTAGTTAACCAAGGTTTCTTGGGACTAAAAAAACACAAGTTTCAGATGAGAAGTTAATGGATACACCTAATTATATACAAATAATTAATACTTCAATGTAAGTTTTGTAACCACAATGATAATTAGCTTGTGTTGGTGATGATTAAAAGTGATTGTGGTAAATAATATATAGCATAACATTTCTAAGCTTCCTTAGATCTGTTCTGCTAATAAAAGTTTTTAGAGCAATCTTTATAGCGGTGTCCGGTAATGTTAAGTTATATGTATTGTTTGGATAACCGTGATCAGTAGTTGAAGATGTTGGTTAACATGACTCGGAATCGTTCACTGTGGCGGAGATGCATCCACTGTATATCTTCTTTTAGGTATTCAGTTTCACATGTTACTCTACACATAAGTATTTGCATACCTTCTCGAACAATATTCTCAGTGTTTTTTTCATTATGACTGAAACTACATTTATTTCGAAAACTTTAGTATTTATCTTGTTAATTTTGCATTCTTGTGGTAACTTTATACTGGTAGGTAAAATAAACAAATTTGTTCCAGATTGTACGTAGACTATAACCAATGTTATTGATAAACTAACTTATTTAAAGCTGGATGGATTCAGTGAACACTGAGTGTTTGTAATCAACTTAAAAATGAAATTCATACCAACATTGTATCATTCATTTAACATTTTCTTACTATTAATTTAAATTGCCCTATTTTCTTAATTTGGTATTCATTTATTTATTTATCCTCATTGATTTGCTTTCCGTGTTTTCTTAGTTACTTAGCTTTAATGTCGATCAGTTGTTACTATTTTTTAAACATTAATTAATGATGCGTAGTGCTTGCTAACTGACTCGAGGATTTGTAAATCAACCATCTTATACGTTTAATAATTTTTAGAGAGCATCATTTTAGTCGCTTTTTGTTTACACACTAACCTATGTAAATTATCACCTTTAAAGGATGAGACTTACTATGCTTTCATGTAGATTGATACTCAAACTTAGTGAATAATTCATTTGTTCATGAGATAAATTTTCATGTTGAAAAATTACTCAATAATTGGGAAGGATGAATTTGTCAAGTTCTTTCCAGTTAATGTAGTATAACACTTGTGTTGATATGCTTAGTTGTCAAAATCTATCTTAATGTTATAAATTTCTTGTCACTTTTTGTGGTGGGATTTCTGTTTGGTCCCTTAAAAATGTTAAATCAGTGCATGAAGTCATTAATTTTCAAGTTTGAAATGTACAGAAAAGTTTAAAATTTTTGCTCAGTATCTTTTTGTTCTCTTTAAAATAACATTTCTACATTTCAGGTTGATACTCCGATCCTCACTTCAACAGATTGTGAAGGCACTGGTCAGATGTTCCAAGTTCAAGCGCCTGCTCCTAATGAGACTAGGGAATCCGATAGTTCAAGTATATATTTAACCGGTAGTGCTCAAATGCATTTGGAATCTCTTGCGCTGGGTTTAAGTAAGGTAAATAAAACTTACACTTTCTATTTTGTGACATTTTAATCTTGCTGTTATACGTTCTTGTTGGTATAATTTTCTTTATTAATGATTACTGTGATAAATTCCCCTTTACTTGCGGTTTGAAGTGTTTTATCTCTGTTTTGGTTCATTCAGTCCTAATGCTATGAGTGATAACCTTAATGGGAATATTTTTTACTCCTTTTTATCAAATATCTGGATGCCAGCATCATACGGTAGAGAAAGCTTATTATCGCATTTATTTTACTATTTGTAAATTGTCTCGATTGGATATTTGATTAGTTATCTCTTTACATTACTTTAGCATCGCTTGCTAATGAATATAAGCTTGAAGAATCATTAAATTTTCTTTATTAAAATTTGATCCAACTTGCTGATTTTAAGTCTACTTTTGCTATAATGCTGTTCAGTACATGATATAAAAGTGGCAAATCATTGGATTATTAAATTAAGGTATGGGTTTTGCTGGTGATCGTGTCCCAACCGGTGATTTACACAGTATTAACTTGATACTCTGTCAATCAAGCTGTTATCAAATTTCGAAAGAAGTTAAAATTTCACATTATTCGTCTTGCTTTACCAGATTGACTTTGATGTTAAACGAGTAGCATCATAGTAACAAACCAGTTTGGAATTTCACCAAATTATTACTATTTTTTAGGTGTAAGATTTCATTTGTTGCAGATCTCGTAGTCTATGTTATTCAACAACAGACCGGTTAATTGAAGCTTGCTAACTAATTCCGTTTCAACATTGTGCTCCATGTTTTTACCAAGCTACATTTTGTTTACTTAAATATGTCTTCCTAATTGACTATATTCTAATAGTTTAGTTTACAAATTAATTTGTTGTTTACTCAGGGAAATATGAGATTAGAAGTGTTTCTAATATTGTTGTGTACTTCTTGGTCTTAAAATATCAGACCATCTTGAGATTATGGAGAAGATTTTGAGCTTAGGAAGAGGATTTTGAATGAATTTTGTTCTCTGAGCTGGATGTTTTATCCTTGAAGTTTTCATTACCTTTCTAGACAATTTAATCCTAATACAATTTAAAAATAACCGTTTATCATAAATGACATAAATTCGTCTATAAACTATCAAGGGTACTACTGTCATCGAAATGGGGCTCAAACGAAGTGTCCAAAGACAGTTTATCTTCTCACGTTCCATCCGTAACCTTGAAGTTACATTAATAGACTGTACACACCCACTGAATTTATATATGATAATCTGAACTGTTTGTGTCTATTTATCTTAATTTTTTTAAGCGCTTTTCTCAAAGATTTCATTAATTTGGAAGTATATACATCATCTGAAATAGATGATGAGCGATAAATTACTTTCCTTTTTTTTTCTAACTACTCAACAGCTTTCGCGGGAAGTGCATTATGATGTCGAATCTAATCGCTGATACTACTTCTAGCTTGTTATTCATCTTAATAACTTTATCTCGCTCTACTGATATAATGTGACAACACTGGTCGACCTATATTAATATCAGTTCAGTCAACTAATTATTGCTTAATAATTACTTTCTATGGATGCTGTCCATAGATTTTACCGTAGACTTTTTTGCGTGAACACTGAAAGGATGTTTTTCGATTCATGTTAAACTTTTCACCATTTAGGTTATGTAAACAAATAACAACTATCGTATATTTTTTAAAAACCTGGGTGACCAGTACTAAAGATCACCCGCTTTTTATTTCATGACTCTTTAGTATAAGTCTTTTTTGATTTTATTTTTGTCCGAATCTGGTATCATTGTCTCATTTGACCATCAATTTGTTAATCAAATAATCAATTAAAATTTAATGATTAGGTTTTCGAATTTGAGTTAGTTTGCAAGCTAAGTTGACGTGTCGTTGATGGAGATTTGTCCTCATTCAGTATTCGACTGAACTGACAAGTTACTATTATTAAAAAATTTAGAGTATCTATATGGAATTAATCCATAGATGAAATTTTATATAGCCATCAAACTGCTGTGAAAACTGCTAGTTGTCAAACTTCACCATCAGGATCCTCAACAACACGAGCAATTCTTTCATAATATACAATTTTTTAAATCTGAAGAACCCCACTTATCACTAACTGACTGAAAACTTCTATCAGTACGTACTTTTGAAAGTCTCTTTAAACGCATCATTTTAACACTATATACAACGAAGATCCATAGTGCAAATAATTTAATCTTCTCCAACTATCATGATCGCAAATAAATAATTATGAATAAAACAAATACTATACAAGCTTTATGACAAAAGAGAAGAAATCAACCAAAGCATAAAGTAATGATCTATGTTAAAAGCGAACTAAAATGTAAACAAACTTCAAAAACATTTATTGCTACTTGTTACATTATCTAGAATTACAGATATTTCAATGATTGTTTTATTAATTTATTTTTCTTTATATTTAAAACAAATAGGTTTATACATTGAATCCAACATTTCGAGCTGAGAATTCAAGTACAAGATATCATCTTGCAGAATTTTACATGCTTGAAGCAGAATCAATTTACTTAGATAATATTAATTCATTATGTAGAGAAATTGAAATGTTAATTAAAAAGATATTAAATGAATGTTTAGAAATTTATCCTATCTCAGAATGTAATGAACTCAATGCATTACAAGTAAGTTGATTTCATTCAATATGTATTATTTATTAAATGAATAAATAAAATATTTGTTGGTTATATTTAAAACAAATTTTTACAACTGTTCTATAGTAATTACTTTCTTACAAAACTTTTATAGTTAAGTGATTATCTTTTTCAATTTAAGTTGTTTAAGATTAAAAATTAATAGTTTTGCTTTATAGATAATAATTTTGTTTAAATCATGAATTGTCTTCTATTCTGATTCTTTAATTTCATCTTAATTTAGGACATTCTAACAAAAAATTCTTGACCATGACACAAATGAGAATCACTGACACTATTGATTAACTGTTCAGTTACTAAAACCATTCATTTTCTTTTGTTCAATAAATTTATATACATACAATTGTTTCCCTTTCAGTAGAAAAGGATTATATTATTACTGTATATTTTCCATTGTTTTTTAGTACAAAAACACCTTTGAAAATTTCTTTATTTCTTTATTGTTCTCAACTCAAAGAATTTACGACAATTCTTAAGTTCTATCTGGTCAATTCATTTTTATTATGTATAAAACCTATTGTAATTAATAATTATATATACATATATGTATTCTTTGTATTTCATTATGTTCCTTCTTTTATTATTACTAGTAATAGGTTATGTTTTTTTTAAAGGGGAGATTTATTAGTAGCGCTATGCTTTAATGGTTTCAACTAAATTAAGTCAAAAGTTAGTAATTCAGCACTTCCTACTTTTGCTGTTTTCCACACATAATAAATAAAAATTGCAGCCTAGTACTAAAACACGTAGTTGAATAGTTTATAGGAATCTTTTTCAAAGAATTATTGTTCAATTTCCTGGGTAGTTTAAATTATTGAGTTCAATCTTATTATTCAGTGAGTAAATCTAAATATTTGTTTATTATTAATAATTGAGAATAAAATACAAGCCAACAATATTACATGACTTATCTGTAACTGCTACCTTGAAACAGCAGCTGAAGTTGTATTTTATTACTGTTCGATTGAGTTACTTATTTCTAGTATACTTGTTATTTATGCTCCAACTAGATCAGATAAGTGGTTTGTAGTATGGTAGTATGAGACTCAGCAAATCTAAGAACGTATTACATTGTTTCGGTAACGTACAGTCCTTTAAGTTAATAATTAAAAAAATCGTTTTCAAGTTAAAACACTTTTAATATTCAACATTCCTACTGTCCGGCAATCCAATGAAAATATTTAGTTCAATGAAGGTTAATTATACAATGGTTACACAGATAAGCACTTCCTTGTCAGATCACATAATCTTTTCTGGATGTGTAGTTTTAAGTGAACTAATTAGTTTCTGATCATTTATTCTGGTCACCACTTTTGATTGGAACTATTTATAGCAGTTTCTGTTACCAAATACGTAGAAGTAGATCTATTTCTTTTTTTCTTTTACTAACTGGATAATTCTGATTCATGCAGTGAACTTGTGAACATACTCTGATTAACCATAAAGTGCCGTTCTCTAATAGAATTTGCATTGCTGTGATGGACATTTCAAAATATTGAACAATTCTATTGAATGAAGTGAACATGAATTTGTTTATTCTTCTATGACTGGTTTATTTAGTTAACTTAATTGTGAGCGGAGCAAAATTTATTCTATAATGTTCGGCTTTAGTCTGTACAACAGCATCTTCAATTAACATGATTTGAATTTCGTAAGAAAATAGAGATTCCACACTTCACATGGTTTTCTCGTTTCATATCTCAGAAGGTGTTTAGCATGTATACAACAATTCTTGTGTAAATTACTTACCAGGAACTAATAATTTCGTTACATACTTTACCAGTTTGCATTTATCTATTAATTGTTCACTCACCTTTATTGTTCTTCGTTTCTGTGAATAACCTTGAGTGTTATTATTGTTAGTGCGACCTCCACTAACCATAAACGTGTGTACTATAAGAAGTAAAAGCCTTTTTTTAGGTCTATTCGATCTTTGATGGATTTGTTCTAATGAAGCTTAAATGATATTCTAATTCCTTTATTTTTATTATTATTGTTAAGTTAATCCATATAATTAAATGTTTAAAATTTATTTCTGATCATTTTCAATCGTTCAATAGTGAAGTAGTTTTTCTTTTCTATTAAGCTTTTTGTATATTTTAATCAGTTGTATAGAAATTTTCTATTATTTACACTTATGAAATTCATCCTTCCCCATTATTACATTAGTTCATAGTTACTTTTTTATTTATCCAATACACGTATACATACTTGTGTATATTTGTACTTAAAGTTGTAGATATTTGTAAATATTTGCATGTAAGTTTCTAATGGGAATAGGTAGTATTTCTTTGTTTCATGCTTTAAAATAATTTCTCTATTCAAGTAACAATACTATTAATAGTAGTATTTTATTCCCATAGAGCAGATGTTTAAAGTATCTCACATGCCTCATAGTAATTTTTTTAATAATTAAGACAAAAAGGATGAAATGAGCAAAAGAATTCACTTGATCCAGTTGTAGATTATATTGTTTTACAATTTCACATAATTGTATAGTCTCATTATCTACTACTCAAAGCTTATTATCAATTATTTACATGATACGATGTGGGTTGTTTTTTTTTCTTTTGTAAAAATTTAAAAAAAAAAGTATTTTGGTTATTTTATGCATTTTGTAAAAAACAACTAAATTCACATGGTTTCATTGTTTGTAACAATGGAATTTATAGTATGTTTTGAAATTGACGTTCATTTTAATGAAAAAAAGTATTTGTTTTATTGTGTGTTTTTTTTCAATTCCATGATTAATAGTGACAGTTAATTACCAATTTATAAAATGTGTAATTTTAATGAATTTATGCATATTTATGGTTTGTTTTTATATGAAATTCAATATTGCAAGTTTATATTCAATGAATAAGTAATAAAATTAATTTTTACATCTCGTAGCTTGGAGATAAAAATCATTCAATTATCGTCTAGAACTTTGCAACTTCGAATTGTGTAACATTTTTGTTTGGATGACCAAGTAATACTGCTTACTAACTTTCATACTTACTGTATGGCTCAAATCTCAATACGAACAACCTGTACTCTGCTTGAAAAAATGTTATTGTTTAGATTTTTACTGTGTTGCATATATGGTTCTTTAATAGTACGCGTTAAATATCAGTCCTACTCGACAAACAAGTTTGTCTTTGCATTATTAGAATGAATGTGATACTATTCAGTAGAAGTGATGATTTTCATAGTGGAGAATAATCTCAGGTTATGGATGACCTTTGAACGAAGCTAGAGTGATCCTGAGAGTGTTCATCTGCTTAATACAGCTAAATAATGTTTATAAACCGATGTGAGGTCTAAGGATCATGATTTACCGTTGATAATTAGGGTTATTAATTAGATTTAGGGTTTTCATCACGAACTGACATCAGCAAAAATGACAAAATGCCATTTAGCCAAATGTATGAATTGATTCTTACCAAAATCTAATACTTGTTATCCTAAGTCTAACTGGTTTCGTCCTTAAATTGTAATCTTTACAAATAATCTATACCTAATCAGAGTTTGGTTTTCAAACTGCTTGATTATTATGAGTTTTAATTCGAATGAAATATGTACGAATAAGTTTACTATAGATATGTCTTTTGCTTCTATTATTTATGCAGTCATATTTTATATAAATTTCTCTTACATAGTATAGTCCCTTATAGCTTTTATTGTCTTTTTCGTATAAAATGTAACGATTTACTTCATCTTCAGGAGTCTACTAGTACACTTTTAAATTTAATATTATTTTGCTATGACCTCTTAACTGAAAAATCTAAATGTATGAATATATTTACTTTAAAGTGTAAATTTGAGTGAACTAATTACATGAAACTGACTTTAGCATAATACAAATGTAAGATATAGGGAACCCTAAAAACCGGTTAATCTGGCCGCAGGATATATGCATTACGTAATAGTAAAACTTATGGAATTGTTAGTGTAAGAAGCTGTGTACTCTTCCTTTATTTCGTGCTATTCTTCTCTAGATAGAAAGAATAAACCATAAATTGTGAACTATATGTAAGAAACTTAATGTTGATTTCCTTCTCCGGTTATCTTTGTTAAAAGTCAATAGTTGCGTTAACCATAGGAACATCGACTAAATTTCCATTGCTACATCTATCATTTATTATTTTTTAATTTGAAACGTTTCCGTTCCTGAAATAAGGATCTACCCATATCAGTTTCTAATTTTGTGCATGCTTTGTACTAATCAGTTAAATATGTGTAAAACATTATTGCAATTTTTCATCAATTTATACTAATATACACACTTGACTCAGAAGTGTTATACAGTTCACAAAGAGGACTTTAAGATCTTTAAGCAAACCCACTTTCTAATGCTGACTTTTTTGTTGATTCCCATCTTCTGATCCTTCGATTTTCTTACTTTTCAGAATGATTTAGTGTTGATTCGAACATTCCTTGGAAGTCAATCTGAATCTGATAGCCATTGCAAAGGTTTTCTAGTTGATTCTGCTCTCGAGCTAAGAAATGTTTTAGAAACAATGCTGAAACAACCGTTTGTTTGCATTTCATATTCTGAAGCCATAGAGTACTTGAATAAAGAAATGGGTACAGCTGATCTTACTACTTCAAAACCTCGGGATTTGAACAAAAAAGAGGAGTACAAAATCCTAGATTGGGTTGGAGGGAATCGTCCCGTCTTCATTACTCATTTTCCCATGGAACTTAAACCATTTTACTGTCAGTCAGTTAATGGTATTGAAGCTGAGTGTGCTGATTTGTTATTTCCAGGGATCGGCGAACTAGTTGGCGCCAGCGTTCGTGAGAATGTTGCTTCTCGTTTACAAACACGCATGAAGTCCAGTCAGTCGCAGTGGTACATTAATTTACGTGGTACTGGTAGTGCTCCCCATGCTGGTTTTGGTCTCGGCTTCGAGCGTCTTATGCAATTTGTTTTGGGGATAGCTAACATTCGAGATGCAATAGCATTCCCAAGAAATACCAATAAAATTATTTTCTAAAAAAGTATTTTACTTTGAAAGCTACCGTTTTTGCTACCTTGACGTGGTGGTCGGGCTTGCCTATCGTGATGAAACAACCAAGCTATACTGGCTGGAACAACCGTTCCTCAAGGTCCTACCATGTCAGACAGGTCGGTTGAAGAGCGGTAAGACTAAAAGCAACAAACCCAAGGTCCGAAGGTAAAATCGTACTGCTGACTGTACAGAGGTGTGACAGCAGCAAGGTGTTGCCTTCAGACAACCAGCATGACAGCGATGCTGTCTTCCCACAAGGAGGGGTGGGGTTAGAAAAGGTCGACCCTAAAAATGCACACGTCGCCTTATCCCACGGATATCCGTCTCCGGCGGTAAGGTCTCAACAAGTACGGAGCTAATACAAAAATTGCCCATAAAAAGGTCGTGTGTGACCGACCTCAAGCAGTTGTCCCTTGGGCACTGCGGTCACACTCTCAAGTGACTAAGACCACTTCTAATCCAATTTCCTTTTCAGGTACCTCCAGAAGAACCCTTCCACGGTGTGGGCAACCGGGAAGTGATAACCGCCCTCATACCTCTAACAGCGCTCCAGACCACTGTATTCATAATGAACCTCCCTCTTCATTCCCTATTATTCCTCCTACATCGACTTTCAACTCTAAATTTCGGCTTCCCCCTCAAGTGTCACCATAGCCAACGATTCTAGTTCTCAAAACACTGTTTCAGGTCTACTGAAACCTCGCTCCAAACTACACATTGGAGCCTTCAACCCTATGTCAAATCGGTCAGCAGGCTTTCTTAGCTAAAACCCTAGAGTCTCTTACCGTTTATGTATGCTGTGTCTCCGAAACACGCATACAGGATTCCAGTGTGGTTATTAGTTTGACTTCACCTCGGTAAAACAGAGAGCCAACGAGATACACCCTACGTGTATCTGGTGACCCGATGGCCAGTTCTCGTGGACTGGCAGGTGTAGGCATAGCACTAAGCATGAGGGCGGAACAAACACTGCTAGAGTGGATCCCTGTCAACAGTCGTCTATGTGCTGTTCGGCTAAACGGCTACGTAAGAACTCGGAAGGATAGAGACACACTTCGTTGTTTTTACCTACGCTCCCACTGACTGCAGCTCGGATGAAGTGAAAGAAGAATTTTACAGAAAGCTAAACGTTCAGACATAGTACTCGTAGCAGGTGACTTTAATGCCCAGATAGGTAGTTTAAACCAAACAAAGGCATTTAGGTGGGTATTTTGACACAGCGAACAGATAATGGTGATCGTCTGCTGCAACTATGCTAAGACAATCGTTTATTTTTAGCAAACACAAATTTTAAGCATAAGGAGAGACATCGTCTAACTTGGCGACTCCCTACACCAAACCAACGATGGACTCAAATAGACCATATTGCCATCAGTCATCGTTGGAGAGGGCCGGCAGAAGATTGTCGCTCATTCTGGAGTACCTGTTTAGATCCCGGCCACGTCGTAATACGGGCACGCATCAGTGTTTGAAGTCACTAACTTCTAGTCTGAGCCATGTTGTTAGATGCAGACTACTTGGTTGGGGTCCGCGTGACTTTCGTAACCGATGGTTGGAGACTCTTGGTGACATGGCTCAGAATCGATCACAGTGGCGTCGGTGTATACACTCTCTGTCTTCCCTTAAACTAGGAGATTAAAATCACTTCAAATCTTTCTTTCTACTAACTAATTCTTTCTTCCTATACTATATCCTTATTGCAATCTTTCTCCTATATATTACCACTTTTGACCTAACCACTCCTATGAATCCGGTGTTCATCTTGCTGTGCTAATGAGGTATGGCAACCTGGACCGATGCACGTATATGCCTGGTCCCACGTTGTAGCTGACTGACTGACATATTGATGAATGTTAGGCGTTAAAGTCGCTTCCAGTCCCATATTCAGTTAAACCAGACGGTTATTATTCACCATTGTCAGACAAAGTTCAAATCGTTTGTCTATGTCTAATAATATTGTGCCTAAATTTTGCTAGGTACTTCAGCCGAACGCATCGAGTCGATTATTTAGTCCCAGTATAATTTAACTCATCCGATTCGATCGTTGAGACATTGTGGGATTTTCGTTGCTACAACTCGTCATAAAGAGAAAACACCGATGTGTTTTTAATCAGTTTGTCCCAATCCTTATGTTCTTCTTTATTCCAAGCTACAATATTCAGATGTTTTGAAGTAAAATGTCCGTTTAATTTTGGAGGATACTATATAAAAGTACGCTTTAACAATAGGATTTGAACTATAGTAACCACCTAGGTTAATATTTGTCACTATTAAGGAATTGGGTTCACTGGAAACCCGAAAACTTCAGTGAAGTGTGTTTTTAAATCTTTTATGGAATGTGTGGCACTTCAGAGTTGTCGATATTTCGTTCCTGGGTAGAAATTTGAAAAGCAGAACTTTCATTCAATTACGCTCATTAGCCCAACACTTAAAATATTATAATTAGTTATTAAAAGTTAAAGTCATAGATGCAAATAACGTTTTGAAGTATGGTGCTGTGATTACATTTTGGATATCCAAGTAACTAAGATATACAACTTTCTGCTGGGTCATAGGTCAAGTCATATCGGTCAGCTTTGTTTCGAACGACCCTCATAAAAACAGTGTGACTTAAAACAGCGCATAAACATCTACTAGGTACATAAATGATATGACAACTAGCACTTAGCGGCTAGTCGTCATTTATCTTAAATAAATACAATGCACAGCTCCATTACGACCGAATAGACACTCAAGACATTAAACGTTAAGGCTGCGCTACTTACTTTCAAGTCATGTCATTTTGACCTCGTAATATCTAAGCCTGGTGTTGTTACTCAGAAGCTGACTCCCACAACATCCATGACAAGCCCAGTCGTATAATTCCCCGCAATAGTGATCGTACCACCGCGCTGTTTAACAGGTACGCTATACTTAATATATTTGTAGTGGAGGAAAACATAGGTGAGGATAACTGAATTATATTTAGCACAACATTACGGAGTTACTTGGTAAAATAGAGAAACCATACTATAATACTTAATTTGCAAAATCTTCAATAATTGTCTCGGACTTCATTGTTCTTGCAATTCTGTACTAATTTCTTTCTATTGCTGTTCTTCCTTTCTTGATCTTCCCAATCTTCTGCTGCCAGACATTACATTCCTGACTCGCGTTATATACTACTTAAGTCAATATAAGTAGCACGCACCTAGTCGCATAATTTCCCAAAGTAGCGACCGTCCTTGAACGCGACAGTGGTTCCCAAAAACTCTATAGGTGATTGGATCCATGTCAAAAGAGCTAAAAGGGGCCAGGCGTCACAGTCTAAGTTGAACATCCCAGCTGTTGAACGGAAGTCAACTGCTGATCTGGTCACAAAGTCTACCCCCAAAATTGTCCGTCCAGTCATCAAAGAGCCAAGGATTTATAAACTTGCTTCGACCCCCAAACAACAAGGTGCTAAAACTGAACGTAGCGAAAAACCTGGGACGACAATAACGGTTCGTGACGACTTTCTTATAATCATGAACTTCAAAGACAACCATGACCTTCTCAGTTTGCAGGACAAAAATGATAGGATGCTCTGGGGAGAATTGAACAAGAAACTTGGACTTCCAAGAATATAGCCTTTTTCAGTCACACGGCTCACTCGCAGAAAGAACTCTAAGCATCAAAATCACCCGAGGCTACTTCGTGTAACACTTAAGAATGCTACCGACGTGGAGGATGTCCTACTAGTGAGTCATTTACTGAAGTCAGATGGGAATTTGAGAATACTGCCTGACATACCGAATTCTGAGCGCAATCTCATCCGGAACATCCCCAAAGAAACTCGCGATCAGTTTTTACGCAGGAGGAATATAATTATGCAAGGTATACCGGAAAATACGGACCCTACTCAATCAAAATCTGACATCAAGTAATGGAAATTCATCACACAGTCCTTGAGGCTCAAAAACATACTAACTCGGCGTGTGACGAGACTAGCCAAGGAGGATGGTGATTCTAGACCCCGTCTAATGAAAATAACCTTCCCATCTTCACACATGGCGTCCGCAACTTTGGAAGCATTTTGTGCCAACAGACGTCGGCTGCCACCTGGAATCCACATGCAGCCGTATAAGCCATACGAAGCTAGGATCAAACACAAAGGCAAGTCGGAGTTGACCATTCCACTTGTGAACTGTCTAGACGACAAAAAACGTGTAAAAGACAGAACCTACCACCTCGGCAAACCTCGTATATGTAGGCTACCTGTCCATTCACGTAAGGCTCATACAAACAAACAGGAAGAAGCTCACGCGTTTCAAATCGAAAGCATATACTGTTTGTATATGAACGCCGCGAGTCTACCAAACAAATTGGATGAACTACATGAACTTAGCAATGCTAATAAGGCCCATCTGATAGGAATATCTGAGACCTGGATATCTTCTCAATTCTCTGACCACGAGTTAGCATTACCTGGGACGTCTTTGTTCCGCAATAACAAAAAATCAGGATATGGGGGCGGAGTAGCCGTATACATACGTTCTTGCTTGGAGGTGCATCGAGTTCATAATCTCGAGTTTAACAATCTTGAGGAATCCATATGGTGCTCTGTAAGATTGTCCAGTACTTCGAGGTGTCTAGTCGGAGTCATTTACAGGAAGCCAACTCCCGACATCGAGTACGATAGTCGTGCTCTGGAAAGACTATTTCACTCTACTCGTCTAGGATTCACACACATCCTGATTCTGGGGGGTTTTAATCTCCCTAGAGGCGACAACTCAATTGAAGCTCGGTTCTTCAACCTTATCGATTGTACGAAAATGTGAGGTCGGCAACTCGTTGTAGAAACAGTCAGACGCCATCGCGCTTAGACTGTGTATTCACAAAGGAAGAATTTGTAGTTGATAACTTCTCAATCTTAATTTCCCTGGGAAAAAGTGATCATGCCGTCATAGTCTTCAGTTTTGTCAGCAAAACTAAGCTAAGATACTCTACCAATATCTCGCGTTGGAATTTCAAACGGTTGAATGTGCCAGCTCTACACGACTATCTACAACAGGTTGTTTGGGATGTTCACCCCCATTTCGACGTAGACGGGCATTGGGACTTCATACTGCACACGCTCTTACGTGCTACAAACCATTCAGTTCCTCAAACGGTTCTTAAAAGCCGCAAGCCACCTACAATAATCAAGAATCGTACCCTTCGCCTGCTAAGCCGCAAAAGGAACTGTTGGGCAGAGTACAAACGAACTGACAACAATCGAGCGTACATGCAGTACAAACATATAAGGAACATATGCACAAAGGCTTATGAATAAATTTGTCTCTAATCTTAAAAGGTAATTCCGTTATGCAGCTTCTCTTCGTCAAGCCAAAACTGGAGTTTCCCAACGTCTAGGTCTTAATGGCCCGACCAATAACGACGGTGACGACACTAACCTTTTGACTGAACAATAGAGTAGGACATTTTAACCGACCCACATCAACTATACTGAGGACAGCTTCATATGCAATTGCAGAGGTCTTTCCGAAGTGAACCTGAGCGCTGACTTGGTGTTCCGGAAACTGCAGCACTTAAGATTAGACACTTCTCCTGACCCGGACATGGTCCATTCCGCTATACTGAGGGAAGCAGCCTCAATCATGGCAACGCCGCTTAGCGTGATGTCAAGGAAAAACTACCGGAAAATTGGAAGCTGGCTCATGTCACATCAATTTTCAATGGAGGTCGACGCAGAGAACCTTCAAGTTACCGACTGGTGGCTATTCTCTCTATACCTTCAAAAATCATGGAGTCCCTGATATGAGATGGTATACAGGACTTTATACTGTCCTTAAATTTCTTCTCACCCCAACAGCATAGTTTTGGGAAGGATTACTTTTGAATTACCAACCTGCTGACTGCGGTGGACGGATGCACAAGAATCCTCGATCGCAAAGGGAAGATTGATACCATCTACCTAGATTTCTCAAAAGCTTTTGATAAAGTTAACCACTTGTGTCTTATCAATAAGCTCAAACGATTGGGAATCAGACCACCTCTAATCGATTGGCTCACTTCTTACCTGAAAAACCGACATTTTAATGTCAGGGTTAATTTCACTTTATCTCAGGCTATGGAATGTCCTGGTGGGGTTCCCCAGGGCTCAGTACTAGAACCTCTACTCTTCTCGATCTACATAAGTGATCTATTTTATTAGGTAACGTCAGACTTATTACTTTTTGCCGACGACGTGAAACTTTGGAGAGAGAGATACGCAACCAAGACGATATACAGGCACGCCAGAAGGATCTGACCCGACTTCAAAGTTGGGCAGACGATAACGGAGTTACCCTTAACATTTCAAATTTGTCCATCTGCGACATGTCGCAGACTATAGTCACAACTTGGGAAACTCCTCTCTATTGGTATCTCGAGTAGAAAAAGATTTAGGTGTCTTGGTGCCATACGATTTAAAGTCTTACGCTGTGACAAAAATGCCTTTCGAGCAAACATTGCACTGGTAACATTGAATCGCAATTTTGGCCAGTTTGACGGTAGAACTTTCCATATAACCTTCAAAAGTTTTATCTGTCCTCATTTAGAGTACGGAAACATAGTATTTCCCCCATCGCTCCAAAAGGATAAGGACACTCTGGAGCGTATCCAACGGCGAGCCACGAAATCAGTTCGGGGACTCAAATTTAAACCTTAGCTTAGTTCCAACACTAACCTAAGAGGTGTTGGGACGGTATATCCCCAAAATTCATATTTGTAATTTTATCATATCGATTGACTCATCGATTAAATATTTGAATAGAAGTCACATGATGAACTTATCGACTAAATATTCGAATGCCTGTCGAGTGATGAACTGAATGAGTCATGTTGAAAAAAAACATTTTAATATGACAATATCGATTTTATATATTTATATATATATATACGTTTAAATTGTGTCTGAGTGTTTGCTGCTGCTTGCTTGCTCGCTCGTTTCTCTGGCCGTTTGCAGAATATATTTTCCATACCGAGCTTGGACTTCTTCTAGATAGCGGGGCTAGATTACTGGTCTTTGGTTACTGAGTATTGTTCTCATTCGCAGTCTAAGTGAACCCGTGAAGCTTCAAACCTAACAATTTGGCGACGGTGATTTCGGAAACATGGATCCATCTAAACTTGAATTATTACTCGAGCAGCAGATGAAACTTATTCAAATGTTAGCAAATGCAAAGCTTACGTCTAATTCTCAACCAAGCATTTTTAATCCTACTACTACTGCACCGTCAGTTGATGGTATTGCTAACAGTATCTCCGAGTTTCATTACGATCCAGAATCCAATGTCACGTTTGATATGTGGTTTCGACGTTACGAAGACTTATTCAAATTTGACTTTGCCAACCAGGATGATGCTTGCAAGGTCCGCTTGCTGCTTCGAAAGTTGGGTCCTAGTGAACTAGACAAGTATTGCAATCTAATCCTGCCTTTAAACCCACGCGATCGTTCATTCTCCGACACTGTCCAGTCTTTGAGCCAACAATTTGGAGACAACTCATCACTATTCAATGCGTGCTATCGATGTTTGAAGCTCACTATGAACGAAGATGATGATTTTCTCACACATGTGGGTATTGTCAACCGAGAATGTGAACGCTTCCGGTTGAAGTCGCTTACTGAAGATCAATTTAAAGCACTCATTCTCATCTGCAGCCTTCAATCGCAGTAGTTCAGTGACATTAGAACACGTTTGCTAAGTCGATTGGACCAAGGCCCAGATACCCGCGAACTTTGAAAGTGGTAACTTTTTTTCACGTGGTTTAGGAATTCTTCGACTTGCTCTTTTGTAGGGTGTATTATACTGTGATTATCATCTTATCCTGTACATCGGGTACATCTTACTGTGAAAAATAAGGAAAAAACTTATTTTTATTCGACAGACAATTATTAGTTCGTATTGTACCTATTGCGGACTTAAATCATTAATAGATCTGCAATTTATTATATACTCATAGTCTCTAATCCTAGTATTAACCAGTTTAATACTTAATAACAACTAATACTCAGATATTATATTTAATTTAACGAGCACTGTGCTCACTTATTTTCATATCATGTCCAATAACTCCATTAAAAGACGATTTTCACCAACTTCTAAGCCAAATAAAAGGTCCAAATCTGTAACCCCTACAACTGACGACTCAGTGCTTGACAATGTCGAACCTTTAACTACTGAAAAATATGTATATTGTACACAAATGTCCCTATCGTCACCAGATTCTCCCTGTCGCAGCCCCTCTATCTCTACGTGCGGTATGCCAACGGTAAGACTGGTGGACATACAAGACACTATACCTACGTGCATCGAAAAGTCAGCACAGTCTACTAGACAATATGTGCTACCAAGGCCTAAGTCTAAAATTTCAAAAACTAAAAAGTCCAATGGTCCTCCTCATACACACCAAAATACTGATAGATATAGTAATGAAATCCGACAGCTGCAAAACTCTATATCCGAAATTAACGGCAAACTTGAGAAATTAGCACCCCTCACTCATATATGGGGCCTTGACACAGATAGAAATCTTGAGCAACTCACTAAAGCTGAGTGTATTTTGGAGTTTGTGGCTGAAGAAGTGACGAAGAGAGTGATGTCCTCCTTCAATGCAGTTGTGTATAACCTTCCCGACCGCACACACCCATCTAAGCTAAGAGATATTTGCCTTAGAGCATGCGGTATGCCGAACGTTAACTGCAAAGTCATCCGCCTTAGAAAAAAGTCAGACAGATCGACTTGCCCCATTTTGTTTATGTTTGGCTGTTGTAACGATGCTAAGCAGTTTATTAATTCGAGCAAAAATATTAGCTCACTAATTCCATACAAAAATATAAAAGTCACTCCAGACCTTACGCCCTGTCAACGTCGTGTAAGAAGACGCGAAGCGATAGAATTGAATGGGAGTGTTACAGTTAATAATCAGTCTGAGACAGTTTGCAACACAGCAAATAGTTTAGAACACACGAACAATAAGCATGACACCACTCCACATACGGCTGATCACTCTGTTGATCTAGATGAGTCTACAGATCAGAAAACTTTGGATAAGATACGGACCCCAACTGACACCAAAAACCATAACGACATGACTAATCCCAGCTGTTCGTTCAGTAATGTACTAAAATGTGAGTCGTGTAACAACACACGTGCAACCAAACCTATACACTTGAAAATTTGTCCTCCTAAAGATATTCCACAAGTAGACTTGAATGAACGTAAGTTCATCTCACAAAGACAACGAAAGGCTCCAGCTCTGAAAATAAAGGGTGGGAAGACAAAACTCATGATACCGAGTAGGGAAACACGTAAGATTGAACCCAACTGCTCTATAGGTATCCCAAGAACAGTGAACAGGTTCTCTCCGCTGCTATCGTATAACTTGCCTTCAGCACCTCCAAGTTGCAAAATGGGTGGTGGGCTTCAACGTAGCAAGCCTTCTTACACACAGACTAGTGAAAACTACCGGAGAACTGCCCACCCAAATCACCCCCTGAAGCCTAAAACCATAAATACGAATGGTAATAATAGGTTTCTCACTCCACACCCTACCTACATTCCCCAGGACCGCAACTGTAATTACTCTGAGAAAGAAAACTTGTCATACCCTTTACTACCGACCCCTCACATAACAACGGCTCCCACGTATATCAACAGTCGCAACTCCTCCCAGTTACGCGTAGCAGACCCCTCTCACGCTAACGTAAATAGCCATAACAGAGGCTACGAGTCTAACCATCAAGATTATTTTGTAAATAACCATACACTTCACAGTAGGCCTGTACAAGATTTTTTTGGAATAAGACCCCTAGTGACACCTCTGTTGAAGCATATAGCCCAGGTTATTTCAAACCACATGCAAACCATAAATTTGTTTCCTCCGTACAGTTTCCATCACAGAGTACTCCCACCCTTTCCTCCTGGGTAAACTCCCCAATCAACTTCACTAGCTCATTTGATACATCTCCCACTAAATCTAGCTATCAAAATACCGAGCTAATGAAGAACATTCAATCCATCATTTCAAACCCATCTCACACCCGCGAGGGTTACGACGACTTTATCCGAGATACCCTCAACCATTTTAACTTAGTAGGCCACTTGCTTAATATATGTCTTATCAACGCTCGGTCGATCTGCAACAAAAAGACGGATTTAGCCCTGTTTGTATCCATATATCAACCATCAGTTATTATGATATCTGAAGCATGGACTAACAGTAATATCTCCGACCAAAGTATATCTTTTGATAACTATTTCCTGTATAGAAGTGACAGATTGAATGGACGAGGCGGAGGATGCCTTATTTACGCTCACTCTAGCCTAAACTCACTACTATGTGATATGCCTGAACTAAACAAACTGAAGGATTCGGTGTGGATTGTATTAAAGCCGTCGAATTCCGTTACCTTACTGCTCGGCTGTGTTTATCGTCAACCTAACGCATCAATAGATGATATAGCAGTATTATCGGAGGTATTCACACTAGCATCATCCCTCTCATTCACAGGCAAGCTCATTTGTGGTGACTTCAATATGCCCGAAATTTCTTGGCTGCCAGTCAAAGCGCCGAGACGTTATGAATCATTTATTGAATGTCTAGAGCTCGGACAATGGACTCAGTATGTCGATAGCCCTACCAGACATCAAAACATCTTGGACTTAGTCTTTACCAGTGGCCTCATCCCCAATACTTTGTATATTGGAAAAAAGTTCCCAGGTAGTGATCATAACATTGTCATATGCAGCCTTAATGTAAAAACCACAACCAATAGAAGCAAAACCGTAACACTTCGTAGAAACTATCGCAAGGTTGATTGGAATAACTTCCACAATTACCTAAGAAGCACTGATTGGGGAACTTTCTTTACCTCAAACAATACCGACACATTAACCAATATATTTTATCACAACATCAAAAGTATCATCAACAACATCGCACCTTTAGAATACAGTAAACCTGCGTTCTCCAAAGATCTCTATATACCGGTCAGTACAAGAAGACGTCTTCAAAGACATTGTACTCAATTCCACAACTTAAATGACTTTTCCTCTTTAGTAACGATGACAGAAATACTTGTCCGAACAGAGGCAATAAGTAAACAAAAAGCAGTAGCACAGGAAAAACGTGCAGTTGAACTTAATGATAACTCCTCTGCACTCACCATACTACTCCAAAATAAACTTAAACGCTCTAAATCGAGAGGGAGTATATTCATTAAAGGCAAACAAGTATACGAAGATCCTAAACTTGTCACAGAATTATTTAGTGAACATTTTTGTTTCTCACTAACTAACGAAAAACCATTTAATGATTCAGAACCAATTCCAGTACCTCCCTGTGAAATTACTAATGTAGAATTCAGTGTACAAAATATTTCCAAGGCAATCAGTACATTGAAACACTCATACACTGATGGACCAGATGGTATTCCATCTAGCATGCTAAAACGTGGAGGTGATGATATGTGTGTTTTGCTTCTCAAACTATTCGCGATATCACTCTCTTCAGCGTGTTACCCCACTGCCTGGAAAACTACACATATCATTCCCAAAATTAAAACAGCACCTGAAGCAAAGGTTGAAAGTTACCGGCCTATAAACATAACTTCAGTGGTATCCAGAGTGATGGAAAAAGTAGTTAAGGCGGCTGTAGTCCAACATCTAATAACTAATAATCTCATCTCGACCTCCCAGCATGGATTTCTTAGGTCCATATCATGCGATACATGCCTAGTAGACTACCTGAATGATATAACTATGAAACGAGACAGCGGACTCCTTGTATCAGTTCTATTCCTAGACTTTAAGAAAGCCTTTGATAAGGTCCCACACAAAAGGCTACTCGTCAAACTAAAGTCCTTCGGAATACACAACCCACTGTACTCATGGTTTGCTTCGTTCTTAACAGAACGTAAACAGATGGTAAAGTACAATGACTGTCTCTCGTCCCCTAGGCCAATCACCAGTGGAGTCATCCAGGGAAGCGTATTAGGTCCACTTTTGTTTCTTATGTATATAAACGATATATGTAACACCATAGAATTTGGAAGACCATACTTATATGCTGATGATCTAAAAATAGTATACAGCTATAAGCCTGAGACACTAAGCGGAAGTGTATCCCAGATCCAAAAGGACCTCAATAACTTAACTATATGGAGTGAAAAATGGCAATTACCATTAAACCTCAACAAGTGCGGGATCATGCACTTTGGAAAGCATCCCTATAAACCGCAACTTCACTTAAATGAAAGTAGGGTCCAAACACTCGAATCAGTACGCGATTTAGGAATTAATTACACAGGAAGCCTGAACTTTGAAGAACATGCCTCCTCTATTATTTCTAAATCTAGACGGCTAGTTGGCTTTATAATGAGAAACATTTTCTCAACAGAGGGTAAACTTACTCTCTACAAAATATGTGTAAGACCCTCCCTTGAATACTGCTCTTTTGTATTCTCTAATATGAATATCACAGACAAGACAAGAGTAGAAGATGTTCAAAGACGTTTCACACGTCAACTACTAGGATGCAACTCGAATCTTGATTACACAGACAGATGTAAGCATCTATCTTTAGAACCCTTATGGCACCGTAGGCTAAAAAACAATTTAATATTTCTCTACAAAGCGATATATGGGCTCTCCTTTCTAACCTCCTGCCCGACTATTACCCACGACCCAGCCTATAGACTTAGAAACAACGCATATACACTACTTACCGTAAAACACCAAAAACAAATGCGTTGTAAGTTCTTTACAGTACGGTACAGTTTATTGTGGAACAGGCTGCCAATGCCTATCCGTAACTGTGATACGTTTACCAGATTCAAAAGGCTAATAACCCTATTTCTAGACTCCAAAGAGCTTCAACATTTCCTTGAACTCCCGCCCACCAATGAGGCACTTTATTACGGACCGCCTAGTATCTAGAAAGAACAAAATTATAACAAGTCCGACTGTTACTAATATGAATATAACAAAATCACAGAACATATGGCTTATCCTTTCCTATTATTCATTGTTTATTAATCATGACTTCATGCTCCTAACCCTAGCTTTCAGTTCCCAAATCTCTACAGGTTAAATGTACATTATTCTTCCTAAAAGTCATGCCTTTTTTTTATTCCACTGCAAGTAGACAGATAGCTCAATCTTATGAATGCTGATCTACTAAGGCCGACCATTCAAAGTTCAAAATTTGGCCACAACGTCTTGTGAGTTTCTCAATGATTTATTTGTCTTACCCTGAAATTTTTTTTCTACGATTTTATACCCTCTCATATCTTTTGATTTGCTATTAGTCCTTACTTCTTTAAACCATTAGTTATTTTCATAGCAGTGTGATATACTATGTGGACATCTAACCCATAAAACAAGTTTTTTAACTATCTGATTTGCTTGTAACATGGACCTAGTAGAGACAGTGTATTCCAACTATGGGCTTTGATTAAAGCAGTATTCATACTTACCACAAACGTAAGAGAGCCTAACATCACATAAGGAGGGAGGGTGGCGTTACTGACCAGCAAACATGAAGGTGGGGAGATAACTTCAATCCACCCATGTCTGTAGGGCAGAACATTTTGTTTAATTACGGCTCCTTATGGTTTAGTGGGATGCCACGAACTTATGGTATTGAAGCTGATCTATTCACGCAAAATACCTCTTTAAGTCGTGTTACGAACGTTGAATTGGTTTCACTTCCTACCTAGAAATCCTATTACAAGCAAACTAGACAATTCGCTAATATACGAAGCATAATCAAGACCCTATAATAACTGGGGGGAAAATATTTTAAAAAAAAAAACGAAAGAGGCTCTAATAGCTTCGATATTAAAGGGAAGACAGCCAAATGTATATCACAATACTGTTTCTAGCACTATATTTTATTTTATAATCACACATAATCTTATACTCTCAGCTCTTTTCCGAATCGCCCCAATTTGTCAGTTGTATGTCCACTCACACCTTGTCAATACTTATTTTCTATAACCTATTAAAATGCTCTTTCTTAACAAATACCTTAATAAAGGAAAATTAGACTGAGTAATCATACCTTAAGCATTCTTTCATGAATATTGGCTACTCTGCCTCTCGTGTTTTCTTTTACTTGCTCCCTCTTTCAGCCCCCTTGAGATATGGAACTGGTGACTTCATCCTGCACCATCCTTAAAGCCTTGGATATCCCAGAAGGAAATAAGGTTGCGATTTTTAGAAGCCCATACCTTCAATGGACCTATTCTTGACTATCAGTCGCACATTCGCAACGCGACTTTCATGAAGCGCGCCAACTGTAGTACTGATTTAAACCATCGACATTCATATCTTATAAATTATCAACCCAGCTATGTAATTTATTGCAGTGTATATTGTATCATTTGTATCAATTTGATCTTGCCTGTAAACTGGCATGCCTCATGTAACAAACTGTTATTTGAGAATAAATTATTATTATTATTATTAATGATATTGCAAATGAATATCAACGTCTAATCAATCTACAGCGTGATACTACAATGGTCCAGCGTGGTGATTCAAATCGTACCGAAGTTCATGTAGTCCAACAACCACTCAACTCGCATAAATCTGCCCCAGTGACATCTAGTTCAGGTCGACAGACAAAAATAAATTCTCCTGATCCATGCTGGCACTGCGGTGCATGGCATATTGTTCGATACTGTCCATATAAGCAACATCGGTGCAGGAAATGTAATAATAATAATAATTTATTCTCAAATAACAGTTTGTTACATGAGGCATGCCAGTTTACAGGCAAGATCAAATTGATGAAACGTGGTGATTTTCAAATTTTTTATTAATCGCAACATAAATCATTTTTCAATAGTTGAGATCATCAGTCAATTGAAGCTAGACCACCATTGAAAACCTGGAAGTGCTGAACAGCCGTTTCGTCCTATTGTGGGACTCCTCATCAGTGTGCATACGTGATCTCGCCCCAAGGGATTTGAGCTCAGGACCTAAAAGTCTCGCGCGCGAGCATTTAACTAATAGACTACCGAGCCGGCATCCAACGGTGTCAATGTCTAACTTCAACTAATCCATGAAATTAGCGACACATCCACCATCATTTTTAAAGTGGCTTCATTTGTGTATTACACACAAATAAACACGAATATAAAAAAATGTTAAATACATTTTTGTAACAAGTGAATATTTCGACATCAAATCCAAATGGCTGAACGTCCCAACAATAACCATTTTCGACGGACAAATAAGATGTAGATTGCATTAACGTTGATAATGGACTTAGATCCGAAATATTGAATTTCTCGTATACTAAACTGTTGAATGAGTACGAAGTCATTTGTATTTTTCTGTACTGAAGTTCGATCTCGATATGATCACAAAAAGCTTTTACTTCACTGTTGAATAGTCTAAAAATATTAAAAATCCTCTCTTCACATTTATATGCACCAGTACTTAACATATCAGTGTTCTTCACTTGATACAGACACTAATGAAACATCAAGAGGTATTTCAAATATTTGAGGTATGATCGAATTATGATTATTATTCTCAAGTTCTTATGTGGCTCATTCACTGCGGCTTCATTCCCCATGGATTGTTATCTCAGTTGACATTACCCATGAAAACACATCTGTTGTAATAGTGAGCTGACCTCACTATTTAATTTTCAACATATGGCAAACTAATGTAAAATTTGTGGTAAAAATTGTAGTTTCGGTTATTATTTTAGGCCCATATACCCTATGCTAGCTTTCGGACAGGCGAATCTACTCATTCTAATTAGGTCATGTTTTGACCTTGGTCATTATTCACATATAAAATTTGACTGTTTTTATATGAGCGTATGTGCGTGTACAGTTGTTATCCCGTTATTCATCACATGTCTGTAACCTATTTTTGTGTGACTAAAAATATTGATTAACGCTTGAATAAATTGAAATAGCTCACACTCCTTCCCCACTGCACGTCATTTTGCTTCCCTCTCTATTGTTATTACTATTCGCAAACATCTTATTGGTGCATAAGTGTTGTGAAGAAATTATTTCGGGTTTCTTCAAAAATGCGATAATACACATGTTTCAATAACGGAGTAATAATAATAGAATAATAACAAATCAGGTTATGTGTAGCTGAGAATAATATTGAATTGAGTTTAAAAAGGAAATATGCAAATAGTTTAGTAGGCGTGTTTATGAACACAGTAAAAAGATAAACGACTACGTATGTATCGTAAAATTAGTAACAAAAATAAAATAGAAAATAATTAAGAAAAAAATAGCTTATTATGACAGTAAGATATGACGCTAAAATACATTTTTGTGCGGTCATAGTTTGGAGTGACGCCCTTCGCTTTTGTGATATTTTGTCTGGATCAAAGATTCGAAATTCATTCTCGTGTTTGGCTCATTTAATTCTGTTACTGGCTAACGCTATTTAGGTCAGTGCAATATACGAGGATAAGCGACATATACGTTTCTACAGAAATTCTTCAATAACGAACATTCATACAATGAAATTAGAATCATATCCTGTGCCACTAAAGCGGTGAGCCCGTCGACAACATCGTGCAGTCTAATTGATGTCCAAGGGAAGGGCCACTAAAAACTAAAACTTAACCTTAATAAGTTTTAGTAACCAATCGCATTTCGTAGGGTCAGAGTTCACAGGCACTGATAAATAGTATAGTGATAAGTTCATCTCACTCACACTCAAAATATTGGTATGTCCCAATGATAAGTCCTGAAAATTGAACGCTATATTCGTTTCCCAAGCTATTCTGTAACCCCCACGCTAGACTTAGACAGTGACCTGAACACGAGAGATAAGGCGTAAAGTATACGAGAAGTGCTTTATTCTAAAGGTTTATTTTAATACAAAAAATATAGGGTTTTTATAATATTTTAAATGACCTTGAAGTGCTCGAAGATTTTGAAATGCTACTGAACAAAGTAGCAGTATAGCAATCAGCCAATCAGAACCTCTACATGTGACGTTTCACTTCCTTGATGTTTCTGGCCAAAACTTCAAGTGAACGATGATTGGATGAAATGCTCCTCAGTTTTACTTGATCCTTCCTTGTCTTTTGAGAGAAATTTCCTTGATCAACTCAACTTACAAGATAACAGAAATCGCTTGTTTACTAATGCTAATACAAATTAGACTTGGGAAAGATAATAAAGGCTTTGCAGTTTTGAGACTAACTCCGCCTGTAGCTCTTATAGGGTTACTGCCGGTCCCAAGCCCGGGTAAAGGAGGAGGGTTGGGCATGGGGTTAGCGTCCCCATCCCGTAGAAAACTAACTCGCTAAAAAAACGCTAACCAGAAAAAATAATCCAAACCATTTAAACTCTGCCCTGGGAGTTAGAAGGTCTTCATTTAGAAGAATTATGACGCTTCATGGTGAAAGCCGAGTTCCTTCGGAAGCCAAGAGGCCGATGCCCCTTCTAACAACCAGAGCAAAAATTTTTATAGGTACATGGAACGTTCGAACAATGTGGGAAACCGGGAAGACCAGTCAAATAGCAATGGAAATGAGGAGATACAACTTAGCAGTACTGGGAATCAGCGAAACCCACTGGACCCAAGCTGGACAGAAAAGGCTAGCTACGGGAGAGATGCTGCTATACTCCGGTCACGAAGAGGACAATGCTCCACACACTCAGGGAGTCGCTCTTATGCTGTCCGAATTAGCACGAAATGCACTTGTAGGATGGGAATCCCACGGATCCAGAATCATCAAAGCATCATTCAAAACAAAGAAGGAGGGGATCTTAATGAATATTATCCAATGTTATGCACCCACAAATGACAGCAACGACGACATTAAAGATCAGTTCTACGAGCGGCTGCAGTCAGTTATTGAGAAATGCCCAAGGAAGGACCTAACTATTCTGATGGGAGATCTAAATGCCAAAGTCGGAATAGACAACACTGGATATGAAGATATTATGGGACGACATGGACTGGGAGAAAGAAACGAAAATGGAGAAAGATTTGCAAATCTATGTGCATTCAACAAATTGGTCATAGGAGGCACAATATTTCCACACAAACGTATACACAAGGCTACATGGATCTCACCGGACCACACTACAGAGAACCAAATAGATCATATTTGCATCAACAAAAAATTCAGAAGGACAATGGAAGATGTGAGAACCAGGAGAGGTGCTGACGTAGCTTCAGATCATCACCTAGTTGTGGCCAATTTAAAACTGAAGCTAAAAAAGAACTGGACAAGTGGACAAACAGCAATACAAAGGTTCAATACAGCCTTCCTTCGAGATACTGACAAACTCAATGAATTCAAGATAGCTCTCAACAACAGGTTTCAAGCCTTACAAGATCTACTGAAAGAAGAAGAAACTAGTATGGAGGACAACTGGAAAGGCATCAAGGAAGCATTGACTTCAACGTGTCAAGAGGTTCTGGGTCTAAAGAAATACCATCATAAGGAATGGATCTCTACAGAAACACTGGACAAGATCAAAGAAAGGAAGAACAAGAAGGCAGCAATAAACAACAGCCGAACACGAGCAGAGAAAGTCCAAGCACAAGCTGAATACATAGAAGCAAACAAACAAGTGAAGAGGAGCATTAGAGCCGACAAGAAGAAATATGTGGAAGAACTAGCAACGACGGCAGAAAAAGCTGCTAGAGAAGGAAATATGAAACAGCTTTACGATACAACGAAGAAACTAGCAGGAAAATACAGTAAACCAGAGAGACCGGTCAAAGACAAAGAAGGCAAGCCAATCACCGAAATTCAACAACAGCGGAACAGATGGGTAGAATACTTCGAAGAACTCCTGAATAGGCCGGCTCCAATGAATCCACCGGACATCGAAGCGGCACACACAGATCTTCCCATAGACGTCAACCCACCAACGAAGGAAGAAATCAGAATGGCCGTCAGACAAATTAAGAACGGGAAAGCAGCGGGTCCGGACAACATACCAGCTGAAGCACTGAAGTCAGACATCGAAGCAACTACAAACATGCTTTATCTTCTATTCAAAAAGATTTGGGAAGAGGAACAAGTGCCGATGGACTGGAAAGAAGGGCACCTCGTCAAGATTCCAAAGAAAGGAGATCTGAGCAAATGTGAAAACTATAGAGGCATTACACTGCTGTCAATACCAGGGAAGGTCTTCAACAGAGTGTTGCTGAACCGAATGAAAGATGCAGTAGACGCCCAACTTCGAGATCAACAAGCTGGATTCCGTAAGGATCGATCATGCACAGACCAAATTGCAACACTACGGATCATCGTCGAACAATCAGTTGAGTGGAACTCATCACTATACATCAACTTCATTGATTATGAAAAGGCATTTGACAGTGTGGATAGGAGGGCGTTATGGAAACTTCTTCGACACTACGGAGTTCCTGAGAAGATTGTCAACATTATCCGGAACTCATACGACGGACTACAGTGCAAGGTCGTGCATGGAGGACAGCTGACAGATGCATTCCAAGTAAGGACCGGAGTCAGACAAGGCTGTTTACTCTCTCCCTTCCTCTTTCTTCTGGTGGTCGACTGGATTATGAAGACCTCGACATCTAAAGGAAAACACGGAATTCAATGGACAGCTCAGAATCAATTAGACGATTTGGACTTCGCAGATGACCTAGCCCTCCTATCACGTACACATGAACAGATGCAGATGAAGACAGCCAGTGTAGCAGCAGTCTCTGCATCAGTAGGCCTCAGCATACACAAAGGGAAAACCAAAGTCCTCAAATTCAAAGCGGAAAACAACAATCCAATCACTCTTGATGGCGAAACTCTGGAAAATGTAGAGTCCTTCACATACCTGGGAAGCATCATCGATGAACAAGGAGGTTCAGATGCAGACGTAAAGGCAAGGATTGGCAAAGCAAGGACAGCATTCCTACAGTTAAAGAACATATGGAACTCAAAACAACTTTCAACCAATATCAAAGTGAGAATCTTCAATACCAACGTCAAGGCAGTTCTACTGTATGGAGCTGAAACTTGGAGAACTACAACAACAACCATCAAGAAGGTACAAGTATTTATAAATAGTTGTCTACGCAAGATACTCAACATCCATTGGCCGGATACCATCAGCAATAGCCTTCTGTGGGAGAGAACAAACCAACTTCCAGCTGAAGAAGAAATTAGGAAAAGACGATGGAAATGGATAGGACATACATTACGCAAATCTGCAAACTGCATCACGAGACAAGCCCTAACTTGGAATCCTGAAGGGAAGCGAACAAGAGGAAGGCCAAAGAACACATTGCGTCGGATAATAGAAGCAGATATGAAAACGATGAATTACAACTGGACGCAGCTAGAAAGGATTGCCCAGGACAGGGTTGGATGGAGAATGCTGGTGAGCGGCCTATGCTCCTTCACGAGGAGTAACAGGCGTAAGTAAGTAAGTAAGTTTTGAGACTGAACGTATTTTGATGTTTTCATAAATTGAGGAGATTGTTTAGTTCATATATAAGATGAAGAAAATGTGTAGCCATTTTCCACCTTCTGTGGAACGGATATGATGCATGTCTACCGAAAATCACGTTCAAATAATAATATGTACTACATGCACTAGAAGACTGTAATAACAATCATTTTTATTATTTTCAGTCGGCAGGATTTAGCATCGCCTAAACTGAAGGTCATACAAAAGTCACCATCTATCGTTCTTCACAATGTGCTTAATAGAATCATAATCACCTACTAGTCACTATATCAGTCGGCACTCACAATTTCGATGCGCACTACCACGGGCAACAGTTTTGTAACCTACAATATGTGAAGTCCGAATATCGAGTATTCATTGTAGCCCGTCATAAACAATACGAAAACGTGACCTCCATCGTTCAACAGATTGTTAGAATCCGTCAGGTGTTCTACGAACATTACTTCAACATACTAATTTTGTAAACGGCTTCTGATTAGCATGAAAATGGGGACCACGAACCGCATAAAGACAATACGTCTCCGTTTCATAATTTCTGGCGACGCCATTTGAGGCTTCAAGTGACTAGCAAATGCAAAGTACTCAAGAACGCGTTATTCGTATACTGACAACATTCGAAGCAATATGATTAGTATTTTGGAATTAATTTACTTTCATAGTTTGGAGACAAGGTGATCAGCAGATGAATATTTAAGTTTCAAATCACATTTCAGAAATCACTAACTAATAATTACTATTTAAAAACAGTCATTTCACTAGACAAAGTGGGGTGGAAAACTTGTCGTCAAAATTACAAAAACAACCATGCGATAGAAGATATTCGTCGCTATTATATTACTACACTTTTTTGCCCAACTCAATGAACATTTAATAATAATAATAATAATAATAATTTATTCTCAAATAACAGTTTGTTACATGAGGCATGCCAGTTTACAGGCAAGATCAAATTGATACAATATACACTGCAATAAATTACATAGCTGGGTTGATAATTTATAAGATATGAATGTCGATGGTTTAAATCAGTACTACAGTTGGCGCGCTTCATGAAAGTCGCGTTGCGAATGTGCGACTGATGGTCAAGAATAGGTCCATTGAAGGTATGGGCTTCTAAAAATCGCAACCTTATTTCCTTCTGGGATATCCAAGGCTTTAAGGATGGTGCAGGATGAAGTCACCAGTTCCATATCTCAAGGGGGCTGAAAGAGGGAGCAAGTAAAAGAAAACACGAGAGGCAGAGTAGCCAATATTCATGAAAGAATGCTTAAGGTATGATTACTCAGTCTAATTTTCCTTTATTAAGGTATTTGTTAAGAAAGAGCATTTTAATAGGTTAAAGAAAATAAGTGTTGACAAGGTGTGAGTGGACATACAACTGACAAATGGGGGCGATTCGGAAAAGAGCTGAGAGTATAAGATTATGTGTGATTATAAAATAAAATATAGTGCTAGAAACAGTATTGTGATATACATTTGGCTGTCTTCCCTTTAATATCGAAGCTATTAGAGCCTCTTTCGTTTTTTTTTTTAAAATATTTTCCCCCCAGTTATTATAGGGTCTTGATTATGCTTCGTATATTAGCGAATTGTCTAGTTTGCTTGTAATAGGATTTCTAGGTAGGAAGTGAAACCAATTCAACGTTCGTAACACGACTTAAAGAGGTATTTTGCGTGAATAGATCAGCTTCAATACCATAAGTTCGTGGCATCCCACTAAACCATAAGGAGCCGTAATTAAACAAAATGTTCTGCCCTACAGACATGGGTGGATTGAAGTTATCTCCCCACCTTCATGTTTGCTGGTCAGTAACGCCACCCTCCCTCCTTATGTGATGTTAGGCTCTCTTACGTTTGTGGTAAGTATGAATACTGCTTTAATCAAAGCCCATAGTTGGAATACACTGTCTCTACTAGGTCCATGTTACAAGCAAATCAGATAGTTAAAAAACTTGTTTTATGGGTTAGATGTCCACATAGTATATCACACTGCTATGAAAATAACTAATGGTTTAAAGAAGTAAGGACTAATAGCAAATCAAAAGATATGAGAGGGTATAAAATCGTAGAAAAAAAATTTCAGGGTAAGACAAATAAATCATTGAGAAACTCACAAGACGTTGTGGCCAAATTTTGAACTTTGAATGGTCGGCCTTAGTAGATCAGCATTCATAAGATTGAGCTATCTGTCTACTTGCAGTGGAATAAAAAAAAAGGCATGACTTTTAGGAAGAATAATGTACATTTAACCTGTAGAGATTTGGGAACTGAAAGCTAGGGTTAGGAGCATGAAGTCATGATTAATAAACTATTAATAATAGGAAAGGATAAGCCATATGTTCTGTGATTTTGTTATATTCATATTAGTAACAGTCGGACTTGTTATAATTTTGTTCTTTCTAGATACTAGGCGGTCCGTAATAAAGTGCCTCATTGGTGGGCGGGAGTTCAAGGAAATGTTGAAGCTCTTTGGAGTCTAGAAATAGGGTTATTAGCCTTTTGAATCTGATAAACGTATCACAATTACGGATAGGCATTGGCAGCCTGTTCCACAATAAACTGTACCGTACTGTAAAGAACTTACAACGCATTTGTTTTTGGTGTTTTACGGTAAGTAGTGTATATGCGTTGTTTCTAAGTCTATAGGCTGGGTCGTGGGTAATAGTCGGGCAGGAGGTTAGAAAGGAGAGCCCATATATCGCTTTGTAGAGAAATATTAAATTGTTTTTTAGCCTACGGTGCCATAAGGGTTCTAAAGATAGATGCTTACATCTGTCTGTGTAATCAAGATTCGAGTTGCATCCTAGTAGTTGACGTGTGAAACGTCTTTGAACATCTTCTACTCTTGTCTTGTCTGTGATATTCATATTAGAGAATACAAAAGAGCAGTATTCAAGGGAGGGTCTTACACATATTTTGTAGAGAGTAAGTTTACCCTCTGTTGTGAAAAAGTTTCTCATTATAAAGCCAATTAGCCGTCTAGATTTAGAAATAATAGAGGAGGCATGTTCTTCAAAGTTCAGGCTTCCTGTGTAATTAATTCCTAAATCGCGTACTGATTCGAGTGTTTGGACTCTACTTTCATTTAAGTGAAGTTGCGGTTTATAGGGATGCTTTCCAAAGTGCATGATCCCGCACTTGTTGAGGTTTAATGGTAATTGCCATTTTTCACTCCATATAGTTAAGTTATTGAGGTCGTTTTGGATCTGGGATACACTTTCGCTTAGTGTATCAGGCTTATAGCTGTATACTATTTTGAGATCATCAGCATATAAGTATGGTCTTCCAAATTCTATGGTGTTACATATATCGTTTATATACATAAGAAACAAAAGTGGACCTAATACGCTTCCCTGGATGACTCCACTGGTGATTGGCCTAGGGGACGAGAGACAGTCATTGTACTTTACCATCTGTTTACGTTCTGTTAAGAACGAAGCAAACCATGAGTACAGTGGGTTGTGTATTCCGAAGGACTTTAGTTTGACGAGTAGCCTTTTGTGTGGGACCTTATCAAAGGCTTTCTTAAAGTCTAGGAATAGAACTGATACAAGGAGTCCGCTGTCTCGTTTCATAGTTATATCATTCAGGTAGTCTACTAGGCATGTATCGCATGATCTGGACCTAAGAAATCCATGCTGGGAGGTCGAGGTGGGTAGTAAGGATGGTTTTTGCGAAAAAGAAGCCGAGCAGCTCCAGAGGTACCAGAAAACCAACGCCTAGATCCAACACGAATTCGTTGAGTCTAATAGCAAGCTGTGAGAACTCAACCCTAGTTGAGAGGAAATGTATTACCCTTAATATTAATGCCATCCGTTTAAGTTGCAAATGGACACTGCATCTGACGTAACAATTCTCTCACGAAAATACTAGCTCAGAATGGGAAGACCACGCACGGTGCCACCGACACAAAAACCGCGAACCGCATGTGGTAATTATCTACGTTTGTTGGAACGACTAGGTTGTAAAGTGTCTTTTCATGATTCGACGTTTACCGGGTTATGTTACATCACACCAACTGATCTTGATCTACTTGGGTTAGACTGGTTTGACCGGCTACATTTAGCTGACGTTCCGTTAAGCACCATATACCATCTGGTAGAACAACCTCATGAACCTGAAGCATATTCGAAAGAATTGATGACGGAGTTTTCAACCATTTTCCAGCCTGTATTGGGTCAGTGCACTGCTATGAAAGCGACAATTCGGTTAAAACCTGGAGCTAAACCTGTCTTCCGTCGGAAGAGACCAGTGCCGTACGCAGCATTATCGAAAGTTGATGAAGAACTTGACCGCCTTCAACTACAGGGAGTTATTACACCTGTTTCTTATTCTGCCTGGGCTTCACCCATTGTGGTTATTAAGAAGGCTAATGGCACAATCCAAATATGCGCAGACTTTTCCACAGGTCTTAACGCAGCTATCGAACAGCATCATTACCCACTGCCAGTCCCTGCAGATTTGTTCACGATGTTAAATGGTGGGAAATTTTTTGCAAAGCTGGATCTCGCTGATGCCTATCTACAAGTGGAAGTGGCTGAAGATTCGAGAGAGTTACTTACCATAAATACTCATCGTGGCTTGTTTCAGTACAACCGCCCACCATTTGGTGTTAAAACAGCTCCATCTATTTTTCAGCAACTAATGGATACTATTTTATCGGGTATCCCGGGGGTCGCAACTTATCTCGATGATATCTTAATTGTTGCCACATCGTTAGAACATCTTAGAGAACGCACGACAGATGTACTACAACGCATCAGCGATAACGGATTATGATAACGCCCAGAAAAATGTCAGTTAAATACTTGGGATTCATCTTTGATGCCGCAGGTCGCAGACCAGATCCTGAAAACATCCGAGCTATAAAACAGATGCCGACTCCCACTAATATCTCTGAGCTACGATCTTTCCTGGGACTAATTAGCTACTACTCAGCTTTTGTTCCGTCGATACATGACATACGCGCCCCGCTAAATCATCTCCCGAATAAAAATACCAGCTGGAACTGGACAAAAGAATGTGAAGCTGCATTTTGCAAGCTGAAAACGATCATAAGCTCTGAACTATTATTGACGCACTACGATCCGTCAATGCCCATCATTGTCGCTGCAGACGCCTCAGCTTTTGGACTCGGTGCTGTCATTTCACACCAGTTCCCGGACGCAACAGAGAAAGCTATTATGCATGCATCTCGCACATTAACTTCAGCGGAAAAAAAGTACAGTCAAATAGAAAAAGAGGCTCTGGCCCTTGTGTTTGCAGTACGCCGTTTCCACAAATTCTTGTACGGTCGAAGATTCACTCTTCTCACTGATCACAAGCCTCTTCTCACAATTTTCGGTTCGAAATCTGATGCTCCAGCCCATTCTGCAAACCGTCTCCAACGATGCGCTCTGATACTTCTGGGTTATGATTTTGACATTCAGTATCGGCGCACCCAACAGTTTGGTCAGGCTGACGCCTTGTCGCGGCTTATCAGCGAACACTCCACGGTCGACGAAGATGCAGTTATTGCCTCCCTAATGACAGAGGACTTCGCGCATTGTTACCTGACAACCGCTATTCGTGCTTTGCCAGTCTCAACATTTGAAATACAATCTGCATCCAAGAATGACTCCATCATAAAGAGAGCGACGAAATACGTCACCAATGACTGGCCGCCAAATGGACTCGATGGTGACTTGAAGCAGCTTTACCACCGTCGGGACTCATTATGTATCGTAGATGAATGCTTGATGTTTGGAGATAGAGTAGTGGTGCCAGAATCCCTAAGATCAAGGGTACTAAAGCAATTCCACACTGGTCATCCTGGCATAAAACGAATGAAATCCATCGCTAGAAGCTATGCTTATTGGCCCCTCATGGACCAACATATTGTGGATTTAGTAGGCAAGTGCACACAGTGTCAACAAGCAGCCAAGTGTAACGCGAAAATACTGCCGGTCCCATGGCCACAGCCTGAGTATCCCTGGTCCAGGATACATGTAGATTTCGCAGGCCCAATTAATGGAACCACTTATCTAGTCGTTGTTGACGCCTTTTCGAAATGGCCAGAAATCGTTCCCGTCATACCACTGTAGTGACTCACGTTTATTACGAGAACACGACTGGTTCAATAAAAACAATTATTATTATAAACAGTTGTACCAGTGTTTATTTTAATGTGCTTTTGTTTGACTGTGCTAATGACAGTTATATTGGGCTTCCATTCTTGTTCTTACACTTCGATTGTAATTTCGCGCGAATTCGGTTACCTTCTGTAACCAAGCTTGTATCCTGGCACGATCTCGGTATCCTTTCGATACCACGAGATCGCCAGTGAATAAATCCTAACTTGGTCCATTTTCTGCCTTCTGATATTTGGCTTCTCGGGGTTTTTATGGAGTCATTTGGAACGAGCTTTTTGGTAGCGGTGTACATAGTCAATCTCGACTCGACACCACGCTACAATTGGTGATCCCAAAGTTTGGAACACGCCTCAACCTCTGGTAAAATCTACCAAAGAAGCCAATTTGGTGAGTCTGTTATTTATCTATCCACGTCTGTCGTATATTTTCATATTATCTTTTAATACATAATATACTCGACATGACGGATAACGATAAGAATAGTATTAATATAATAGACTCCCACGTATTTGTACCGAATCCTTGTCACTTTTTATTCGCGTGACGGTAAATCATACGCTTTATTCGATTCTCCTCGCTGACCCGGCTGCTTGGTACGGAATGCATACGCTTAAGCATATCCGTCTACCACCCAGCACCAAATGGTTAAGTTGAACGGTTTCACTGCGCACTTAAAAGTGCTCTACGAGCACACGAAAACGGCACGAAACCTTACCGCTCGTTATTTTAGGGATCGGAACGAGCTTAAAGGCAGATATCCAATGTTCCGCCGCTGAACTTGTATACGGCACGACATTGCGTCTGCCCGGAGAATCCTTCACACCACGGAGCAGACCTGATTTCAGTAAATCAGACTACGTCCATCGACTGTCTGCATTTATGCGAACGCTGTCTCCGGTGTCAACTCGAATACAACATCGACAGGTCGCTCTCCCTCGAGTTATCTGCCTGTTCACATGTTTTCTTACGAGTAGATTCGGTACGCAAACCTTGGCAACAACCTTACGAAGGCTCTTTTCACGTGATCGCTCGTCACGAAAAGACCTTCAAAGTTGATCGATATGGACGCGTCGAGGTCGTCAGCATTGATCGTCTCAAATCAGCACACGTCGATGACAGTGCCCTATCTAATACCCTGAGATTCAATGCCAGATCTATCAAACCTAGCGGGATCCTTAAATATTCTTCAGGTCCCACGCTAGATACACCTGAGACCTCATTCTCACGTCCCAGTCAACAGCACGCGTCATCTGCACCGTCTACGGACGAGACAACAGTCTCACGTCCAGATCAGCAGACCACGCCGCCCTTGACTTCGGATGAGATTGCAGGCTCACGCGACGCGAACGAGACTACTGTCTCACGTTCCGGTCGCCGAGTACGGTTGCTCGTACGCTTTCGTGACTAGCCGCACAGTCAACAACCGATACGGTGTAGGATTATTCCTATACTACACGCATGCTACACTCTTCTTTTTTTGATTTCTTTTTGTTTCCTGAGCCCACGCCTTCGACCACCTCAGTTTGGTTCCGTCGACTTCAGTCAACCTTGGCGAAAGCTGGCCTGATCACCCACGCTCTTGTCAACGCACTCAGTCGATATATTGGTTTGAATGTTTGGCACACGCTTGGTCTCGAACTTGGTCCTTGCGGTCGCTTTTGGTCTTTCGGCTCAACGTGGTTTTGTCCTACGTCTGCAGCGTTTCTGGTCCGGATTCCCTACGAACGCCACCTTCAGATTCTGGATACAAACCACTCGTGTAGCATACCAACTCAAGCAACAAGTACAGCACATCGATTCTGGTACCGTTCTCCGAAAATAACCTTCGTTGGCAACTCGACGATCAACAATCGCTTTCCTGTTCGCCAATCCGTCGTCCTACAAACGCTCATCAGCCGATCAGTCCCACGATTTAAACCGCTATTAATCGAAAGTGTAAACCCTTTCTAGCGGGGGGTTCCTGTAGTGACTCACGTTTATTACGAGAACACGACTGGTTCAATAAAAACAATTATTATTATAAACAGTTGTACCAGTGTTTATTTTAATGTGCTTTTGTTTGACTGTGCTAATGACAGTTATATTGGGCTTCCATTCTTGTTCTTACACTTCGATTGTAATTTCGCGCGAATTCGGTTACCTTCTGTAACCAAGCTTGTATCCTGGCACGATCTCGGTATCCTTTCGATACCACGAGATCGCCAGTGAATAAATCCTAACTTGGTCCATTTTCTGCCTTCTGATATTTGGCTTCTCGGGGTTTTTATGGAGTCATTTGGAACGAGCTTTTTGGTAGCGGTGTACATAGTCAATCTCGACTCGACACCACGCTACACCACCAACGACAACTCAAACGATACAACTTTTGACAGAGATGTTCTCTCGCAACGGGTTACCGGAAATAATCGTTTCCGATAATGGTTCGCAATTCACCTCAAGTCAATTTCAAGAATTTTGCAAACGCCTATCGATCAAGCATTTCCGCTCTCCACCTTACCACGCACAGTCAAATGGACAAGCAGAAAGATTTGTAGATACATTCAAGAGAGCTCTAATGAGGTCGAAAGGGGATGGGACGCCAGTAGAAACACTGCAGGATTTCTTGTTTGTTTACCGAACAATACCTAGTGATATGCTACCACAGCAGAAGTCCTCGGCAGAGATCCTGATGGGAAGGAAATTGAGGACGATCCACAGTCTCATGTGCCCAAGAACCACACCACCACCATCCCATACCAAATCTCAGAAGCTTCCAGCGTACGAGGTTGGATGCCCCGTGTTTGCTCGAGACTACAGAGCAAATCATGGTCCTTGGATCGAAGCACGTGTGATTGGAAGATTAGGTCAAGTTATGTACGAGGTAAAGGTGGGAAGAGACACGTGGACTAGACACCGAAACCAACTACGTAAGCGGATTTCCCCAGACCACCCATCTAATGGAGTAAATCTTCCCCTCGACATCTTGCTTGATACTTTCAACTTACCTGCAGCCCCACCACAAGGAGCTCAACAGCAAGCTGATCCCCGTCCCAGAAGGTGGCCTCTCTGTCAGCGGAGAACTACAGTCAAAATGCAAGTCGACCCCAGAAAAGCACGCTCTTAAAAAGGGGAGGAGTGTTGGGACGGTATATCCCCAAAATTCATATTTGTAATTTTATCATATCGATTGACTCATCGATTAAATATTTGAATAGAAGTCACATGATGAACTTATCGACTAAGTATTCGAATGCCTGTCGAGTGATGAACTGAATGAGTCATGTTTAAAAAAACATTTTAATATGACAATATCGATTTTATATATATATATATATATATATATATATATATATATATATATATATATATATATATATATATATATACGTTTAAATTGTGTCTGAGTGTTCGCTGCTGCTTGTTTGCTCGCTCGTTTCTCTGGCCGTTTGCAGAATATATTTTCCATACCGAGCTTGGACTTCTTCTAGATAGCGGGGCTGGGACGCGTCAATAGTTAGATTACTGGTCTCTGGTCACTGAGTATTGTTCTCGTTCGCAGTCTAAGTGAACCCGTGAAGCTTCAAACCTAACAAGAGGTAACACTCAAAACTGAACTTAAAAAACCATGTACATAATATCACGTCTGATAAATGAGTACACGATCTAAAATACATATCCAGAACACAACTCAAAAATACTCATTACTTGATTCCCCCGGTGGAAATCGTTTATACAACTAAGGCTGTTATAGCAGCTACCTTGGGCTTAGTAGAAACATAAACTGCTTGAAAACTGTTGACTGTTTTATGAATTGTATAACATTTGAATTATATATTACCAAAATTTCATTTTTCCAACACAGCGCCCACATGACGCTCAATCTCTTACGCTATACACTTCAGTCCAATTTCAACAATATCTGTGTATCACCATTTATATATAGCATGAGGGAAAATAGCGAATAGCATATTAGCTCATTGCTCACAAATAATCACAGCTGAAATATTTTACGACCGAAACATTTGGCAAAAAACCAAACGAAATGGATTGTTATCGTGTGTAGGTTTGACATACCGTTACTGTGTTAACGTTACGTACATAGTCCACCACCTCAATCGTACTAACGGGGCTGTGAGCGTAAATCACCTATTAGTTACACATCTTGTGGTCAGTAAAGATGGTATACAGTGTGTTACAGCATATTTTAATCTTTGGCTAATGTTAGAGGCGGTGAGCATGTTTTGTTATGAATGCGGTTTGCAACTGAATAGTTCACAGATTTCTTGATGTCTGTTATTTTACCAAATAAAAAAGAAACATCAGTGAACATACTTATACCAGGGTAGCCGTCGATTGCAAGGCGTTTACAAGGTCTTCTTACTTATTCTGTTGCATGAATTTGAGTGCGGAAATCAAGATGGAGTCTTAGGACTGTTAAAGCTGACAGATAACTGATTATCCATTTTATGTTGCAAAAACGTTACTGGATAAGGTTGGTTTTGTCTGTGAAAGACGACTGTTGGCATAACTGACCCACTAGTATTTGACCCTTACCTGGCTGAATTAAAATTTCATTTACTGTAGCGATACAATAAGCAATACGTATTGTATGTTACCCTATATGACTTTCTAATAGCCTGTCTGTTGATAAGAATTTTTTATTCCTGATGTCCTCAGAAAATAGCCGTTTACATTTTGATGTCGTTTCTAAAACCAAACTTTCTAGCAAAAGAAATGTTTGGTGTTCCTTAAGAAATTGTAGAGGACTATGTAATGTCCTGTGCTCATGGGAAAGTTATTTTATTCTTACTTCAATCAGTCCCTAGTCCTTCTGGTTCGGTCCCGTTTTCTAATGTGATCAGTTTTTGGATGATTAAAATGGCAGTTTTGGCCTTGAGTTGAACTGACTAAAGATTACTGTTGCTCCATTAAAGCAGTAGATTACATTTCTAGACACCAGGTCACTTGTGTATCTACGGTTACATATAGCTGAATAGGATACTTAAATATCCACCCGTTAAAAATTAACCTAAAAGAACACACGTTGACCCATATAGTCGACATAAGGTTTATATTGTTGGTGTTGAAATGCCTGATAATTCGTACGGTAAGTGCAATAGAAACTATAAACATCATTTAACGGTTGAGAGTGCTACTATCCTTTGACAGATCGTTCTAAGAGATGAGGTTTATGTACGTAGCTGGACAGTGCAACAATGAAGAAGCAAGCGTAATTAATTGTGAACTTTTGCCACCATGTGAAAATTATGACGAAATAAGAAGGATACTGAGACAGAGGTTCGATTTATTTTTTATGGTTGTAAATAGAATATGTGAAGTGACCAATAATTATTGTCGCCAAATAAAGAAAGACAATAGCATTATTTCATTTTCCGACTATCTCTTAAAGCGCGAAAAGATCTTGCAGTTTGTGAACATGAGATACAAGTCGAACCGTCGACAGTATTGTCACTATTATTGTACACGATCAGTTTATTGATACATAAGTGTTATAGAGAAACAATTATATACAATTTTCAAAAATGTTTACACATTATATGCCATATTTAAACGGATTCTGTGGAATTTAAAAGAATATTAAGTTGACTTTAAGTTAAAAAATGTAGGAGGTGAGAGTGAAAAATGCAAACATATTAATGAGTATTTTTGAGAAACTGTATAAGAATAAACGGTAATCTATGTATTAGAAAATAAATAAAAAAAATAAATCTTTGATGCAGTAAAATTTAGTGGTGGACTAGGAGTTATACAGTAATATATTAGAAAAATACCAGATAGTTGAGAGCTTGTCTATCCGACCGTTTACAAAATCTGTGAAAATAGGCACTTCCTTGGGAGATGGAGACAATAAGCTGAGATTAGTTGACATTTCGAATCCTGCGAAATATACTGTGAACTAGTCTCTGGGTCAACTTGTTAGAGTAATATGTTACTGTTCTTCAACAATCAATAAAATCTCTCTTATGAGGACACTTCTACATAATAAAGAACCTGTAGGGTCAGCAAAATGTTGCTAAGCCCTAGCCAAATCATCCGGCAGTTGGTTCATTGAATATCGAGCAAATCATCGATCCTCGTCAAGGTCAGGGACAACCAGTGCGCATCAGTTAATGGTATGCCATGGACTTGCCCATGACGCAGTGATCTTACTTCCGCTTCTATCTACTTTAACTTATATATTTCTGTAATAACGTCCTTTGTGTTGTACAGTCTTCAAAGCGTCTATAGTACCTTGATACGTCAATGGGGCTAGTCTACGTAAGATGCTGACCACGAGGTGTGACTTCGACATTAGTTGGTTCGTCACACCATTCACGTTTAACTCGAGTAGGCCTCCAATCATTTAGACATAGATCATCTACCTTGGTGATCTACAAACCGAAACACTCTCAGTAAGCAGAACGCTTGTATGGAATGTGTGACAAGCCACTTGTTGTGTGGGAAAACGTTTGGTTATGAAATTAAAAGTGTGTGTATGAAGATGTCTGGTTAAGCACCTATATTTACCGGTAAAGTATGTGAAAGGAATAACGTAACGCGCTCGCTGTTGGGCTGAATTTGGCTTAATTTGCGTCATTGTTCATAAAGGTTCAATCACAATTGCTCCCGGAAAACATCTATGTTGGATCACTATGTTTTTAGAAATGGTGCTAACGTAGAAATATTCTTTCACCTAGAAGTCATCCATAAATTATGTTAGTGATGACAGTTAAATCTTTTTGTTGTAATCAAAGCAAAGATCCCAAAACAATAAAATTAGAATTTGATGTTGTTACTACTTTCATGCTTATTTCAGTGTTAATGTTTCACTTTGTAAAGCCGGTAAAAATTTTAGTTAGTAATGCGAATGCATATTTAACAAATAATTCTTTGTCGAACGTTACCTTGAGGCAGCGTTAACAGAGAGACTAGGCATTTTTCGTTTGCGTACAATAAGACTCATGTGCACTGTATCGGATATTATTATGTTATTAATATGTTATTATGTTGTACGATAATTTTATTTCATTTTGGACCATACATTGAGTCATGTAAATATCCTTAAATTAGTTTACTATTTTATAAGGATGCGTGACGCTACCTTTGTATCCATAGCTTCTTTATTCGGAATAACAAGAGAAAGCTGTACACTTGAGTATTTTAAATCAAAACATCTTGACTAGAGTAAAGATGACCTTCATACGATACATTTTACTATGGTTAATTACTAGTTGTAAGAAATGCTAGAAGAACCATCAGATTTTGAGGATGGCGTTGAGTCGACGACTGGTATGGCACATGTCCTGGTAGTTATATGCTATCGCAAAAAGATTTCCATATACAGTCCTCATGGACTTCTCCATAGTATGGTTTGCTTCATGAAATACCTAGTGGCTAACTTGCTTTCTTAGACAGTGTGTATTTTTCTGTGATATTAGCAAAACATTCTCACCAAGAAATTTAACTGCCTTGCCCAAAGGATAATCTTTGGACTGTAATGAAATACAATTCGCTTAAAAGGGGTCTGGTTGTCTGTCATGGTCTAGTCGACCTGATCGAGAAAACCTGACTACAACGTATATCTGAATCAAATTAAGACATTCTCTATAGTGTGTTAGCCTGCCTTTAAGAGGTATTTTTTGAGATTCACTTACGGGTGCTCAAATGATGTTAAGTAGTGTCAAGACAGACAGATGTAATTCGTTAGCCACCACAGCAAGTAAACTTGGACCGAAAAAGCAGCTCTGTCTATCTAATTTTAATTTTTTGTTCTTTGTTATTGTTAGCTTGCCCAATTTTTCGTCTTTATTTTTCATCTTTATTTGCAAGTTGAAAGCTTCAGGTGTGCATATAATGAAGCCTTAAGACTGGGGATACCTTAAGCTTCTATCGATCAGCAGCTTGTCTCTCGCACAACATGTTATGACTGATTAAGGAGGATTAATTATGAAAGCCAAAAGTGTGCAATGCGATGAATTCCACGGTTACTTATACAACCAGATTATTGAGCTTGGCCTAGAATTATTGACTAAGTGTGGTGTGACTTTCTAATACATGTGATCTTGCGGCGGTCATACCATATTTTTTTTGACTAACCTCTTGTTGATTGTTGAGACGTCATATTACTTGAAGAATCTTTGGAGAACGAGTGGAACTCGGATAACGGAACAATGTATGTAAATAAAATATTAGAAAGGTTTTTAAAATCACAATTATGTTCTCGCATGAGACTTTTGATTTCACTATTTTTAGCCAACATTCTAACGTCTGATGGCAAATATTTTTATTTTGATATACTCTATGCTTGGACAGTAGGTCGGCTAGTTTCCTGTGTTTTCTGCAGAGGATGGACATGGTACGCCAAAGATAAGGTGAGTACAAAAGTTTCACAGTAGTTACTGGTGTAATAGGCATGCTGACAACAGTTCACAGGTATCTGCCAACTAAGATCACCTTACGTTTTTAGCTTATTTGCTTTAAGTTTCCGATGTTATTAAAGGTATGACGGTGAGCGTCACTTCTCCGTGGTCTGTTATTACTTATCAACAATGCTGATAACTGTGGTAAAAATAATTTACTCTCAGACGACAATAAGCTACTCGAAGCGTATAAATTTGCAGGCAAGATGAATTTGTGGTAAATCATACAGGTTTTATTGCAGAAAGTTTTCAGATAGATTGATACGTGACAACATGCATTCGTCGTGGTAACGTGGCAATGAACTTTGGTTCATTAAAATAATATTAGTGGTAGTAAGACTAGAATATATAATATTACGTTAGCGCGCTTGTGAATGCTGTTTCTTGATGAACACATTTTAGTCCGTAAATAGTACCTTAAGTATTCTTCAGGCGTAAGAAGCTCCATACCTTCACAATGGTAACGCAATTCTGAAAGAAAGACAAACAATGAAGCAGAACGGTATGTGAATATTAATCCAATAAATTGTTAGTAGCTTGTAGTTGAATAGCCAAATATATGGGAAATGAGTAAGTGAAATTCATACTAACTGTTCTTATCAGAATAAGAGTGCAGAAATAAATACTAATAAGTTGTGTTATCTAAGAGGGTGAAATAGTTCCAAATGATAGAGAGCACGTCGAAGTTAAAGTCGGTAAGGCTGTTTAGTACAATCGAACGTGTATAAAAAGCGAGTGGAGTGCTCAAAAATTTAACTAAGTATAGCTTTTATCGTCTCTTTCTAGTTATATTTTTTCGTCAAATGCCAGCCACTATTTCATAATGTTAGTCCGAGTTAGCATGTTATTTATCGTTTTAATAGAGCAGCGAACTCTGTATAAAATAGGGAACATGATACTCTGTAACCGGTGTGAAAAACAACCTCATTATTACTGACTGAGTGCCTCGTCTCTAGTGATAAGGATCCTAAAACGAACAAAATCTTCTGCCCCACAAAGATGGCTGGATAACCACCACTGATTGCTGGACAGTAACTCCATCCTCTCTTCTTTTGTAATGTCAGACTCATTTGTGTTTATTTTTAGACGTACTGTGCTCTCACACGATTTTCTACGTATCAAATCTTGTTGGAAGATAACATTTCTACAATTACCGTTTCATAAGTTTACCAAAATAGTTGAAAAATTATGAACTACTGACAAGGCATCGTTTCAGTGCTTTAGATGGCTGAAACATGTATTGTAGGTTTCTAAACAATTTCCAAACATTTATGGGCATACAAAGGCAGACAAATGTTTATTTTATTTTATAACCACAAATAATCCCATACTCTCAGCTCCTTTCCGAATTGCCTCCATTTGTCAGTTGTATGTCCACTCACACCTTGTTAACATTTATTTTCTTTTACTTATTAAAATGCTCTTTCTTAACAAATAGCTTAATAAAAAAAAATTAGACTAAGTAATCATGCCTTAAACATTCCTTCATGAATATTGGCTACTCTGCCTCTCGTCCTTTCTTTTACTTGCTCTCTCTTTCAGCTCCCTTGTTATATGGAACGAAAGATTTCATTCTGCACCATCCTCAAAGCCTAAGACATTCCAAAGGGACATAAGGTTGCGACGTTTAGAAGCTCCAACCTTCAATGGACCTATCCTTGACCATCGGTCGCACTTTGGAACGCAACTTTCATGAAGCGCGCCAACTGTGGTACTGATTAAAACCATCTAGATTCATATCTTATAAATTATCAACGCAGCTATGTTATTTATTACAGTGTATATTGTATCATTTGTATCAATTCGATCTTGCCTGTAAACTGGCATGCCTCATGTAACAAACTGTTATTTGAGAAAAAATTATTATTATTATTAGGTCCAGATCATGCGATACATGCCTAGTAGACTACCTGAATGATATAACTATGAAACGAGACAGCGGACTCCTTGTATCAGTTCTATTCCTAGACTTTAAGAAAGCCTTTGATAAGGTCCCACACAAAAGGCTACTCGTCAAACTAAAGTCCTTCGGAATACACAACCCACTGTACTCATGGTTTGCTTCGTTCTTAACAGAACGTAAACAGATGGTAAAGTACAATGACTGTCTCTCGTCCCCTAGGCCAATCACCAGTGGAGTCATCCAGGGAAGCGTATTAGGTCCACTTTTGTTTCTTATGTATATAAACGATATATGTAACACCATAGAATTTGGAAGACCATACTTATATGCTGATGATCTCAAAATAGTATACAGCTATAAGCCTGATACACTAAGCGAAAGTGTATCCCAGATCCAAAACGACCTCAATAACTTAACTATATGGAGTGAAAAATGGCAATTACCATTAAACCTCAACAAGTGCGGGATCATGCACTTTGGAAAGCATCCCTATAAACCGCAACTTCACTTAAATGAAAGTAGAGTCCAAACACTCGAATCAGTACGCGATTTAGGAATTAATTACACAGGAAGCCTGAACTTTGAAGAACATGCCTCCTCTATTATTTCTAAATCTAGACGGCTAGTTGGCTTTATAATGAGAAACTTTTTCACAACAGAGGGTAAACTTACTCTCTACAAAATATGTGTAAGACCCTCCCTTGAATACTGCTCTTTTGTATTCTCTAATATGAATATCACAGACAAGACAAGAGTAGAAGATGTTCAAAGACGTTTCACACGTCAACTACTAGGATGCAACTCGAATCTTGATTACACAGACAGATGTAAGCATCTATCTTTAGAACCCTTATGGCACCGTAGGCTAAAAAACAATTTAATATTTCTCTACAAAGCGATATATGGGCTCTCCTTTCTAACCTCCTGCCCGACTATTACCCACGACCCAGCCTATAGACTTAGAAACAACGCATATACACTACTTACCGTAAAACACCAAAAACAAATGCGTTGTAAGTTCTTTACAGTACGGTACAGTTTATTGTGGAACAGGCTGCCAATGCCTATCCGTAATTGTGATACGTTTATCAGATTCAAAAGGCTAATAACCCTATTTCTAGACTCCAAAGAGCTTCAACATTTCCTTGAACTCCCGCCCACCAATGAGGCACTTTATTACGGACCGCCTAGTATCTAGAAAGAACAAAATTATAACAAGTCCGACTGTTACTAATATGAATATAACAAAATCACAGAACATATGGCTTATCCTTTCCTATTATTAATAGTTTATTAATCATGACTTCATGCTCCTAACCCTAGCTTTCAGTTCCCAAATCTCTACAGGTTAAATGTACATTATTCTTCCTAAAAGTCATGCCTTTTTTTTATTCCACTGCAAGTAGACAGATAGCTCAATCTTATGAATGCTGATCTACTAAGGCCGACCATTCCAAGTTCAAAATTTGGCCACAACGTCTTGTGAGTTTCTCAATGATTTATTTGTCTTACCCTGAATTTTTTTTCTACGATTTCATACCCTCTCATATCTTTTGATTTGCTATTAGTCCTTACTTCTTTAAACCATTAGTTATTTTCATAGCAGTGTGATATACTATGTGGACATCTAACCCATAAAACAAGTTTTTTAACTATCTGATTTGCTTGTAACATGGACCTAGTAGAGACAGTGTATTCCAACTATGGGCTTTGATTAAAGCAGTATTCATACTTACCACAAACGTAAGAGAGCCTAACATCACAAAAGGAGGGAGGGTGGCGTTACTGACCAGCAAACATGAAGGTGGGGAGATAACTTCAATCCACCCATGTCTGTAGGGCAGAACATTTTGTTTAATTACGGCTCCTTATGGTTTAGTGGGATGCCACGAACTTATGGTATTGAAGCTGATCTATTCACGCAAAATACCTCTTTAATGTCGTGTTACGAACGTTGAATTGGTTTCACTTCCTACCTAGAAATACTATTACAAGCAAACTAGACAATTCGCTAATAAACGAAGCCAAATCAAGACCCTATAATAACTGGGGGAAAAATATTTTTAAAAAAAACGAAAGAGGCTCTAATAGCTTCGATATTAAAGGGAAGACAGCCAAATGTATATCACAATACTGTTTCTAGCACTATATTTTATTTTATAATCACACATAATCTTATACTCTCAGCTCTTTTCCGAATCGCCCCAATTTGTCAGTTGTATGTCCACTCACACCTTGTCAACACTTATTTTCTTTAACCTATTAAAATGCTCTTTCTTAACATATACCTTAATAAAGGAAAATTAGACTGAGTAATCATACCTTAAGCATTCTTTCATGAATATTGGCTACTCTGCCTCTCGTGTTTTCTTTTACTTGCTCCCTCTTTCAGCCCCCTTGAGATATGGAACTGGTGACTTCATCCTGCACCATCCTTAAAGCCTTGGATATCCCAGAAGGAAATAAGGTTGCGATTTTTAGAAGCCCATACCTTCAATGGACCTATCCTTGACCATCAGTCGCACATTCGCAACGCGACTTTCATGAAGCGCGCCAACTGTAGTACTGATTTAAACCATCGACATTCATATCTTATAGATTATCAACCCAGCTATGTAATTTATTACAGTGTATATTGTATCATTTGTATCAATTTGATCTTGCCTGTAAACTGGCATGCCTCATGTAACAAACTGTTCTTTGAGAATAAGTTATTATTATTATTATTATTATTATTATTATTAAATGTTCATTGAGTTGGGCAAAAAAGTGTAGTAATATAATAGCGACGAATATCTTCTATCGCATGGTTGTTTTTGTAATTTTGACGACAAGTTTTCCACCCCACTTTGTCTAGTGAAATGACTGTTTTTAAATAGTAATTATTAGTTAGTGATTTCTGAAATGTGATTTGAAACTTAAATATTCATCTGCTGATCACCTTGTCTCCAAACTATGAAAGTAAATTAATTCCAAAATACTAATCATATTGCTTCGAATGTTGTCAGTATACGAATAACGCGTTCTTGAGTACTTTGCATTTGCTAGTCACTTGAAGCCTCAAATGGCGTCGCCAGAAATTATGAAACGGAGACGTATTGTCTTTATGCGGTTCGTGGTCCCCATTTTCATGCTAATCAGAAGCCGTTTACAAAATTAGTATGTTGAAGTAATGTTCGTAGAACACCTGACGGATTCTAACAATCTGTTGAACGATGGAGGTCACGTTTTCGTATTGTTTATGACGGGCTACAATGAATACTCGATATTCGGACTTCACATATTGTAGGTTACAAAACTGTTGCCCGTGGTAGTGCGCATCGAAATTGTGAGTGCCGACTGATATAGTGACTAGTAGGTGATTATGATTCTATTAAGCACATTGTGAAGAACGATAGATGGTGACTTTTGTATGACCTTCAGTTTAGGCGATGCTAAATCCTGCCGACTGAAAATAATAAAAATGATTGTTATTACAGTCTTCTAGTGCATGTAGTACATATTATTATTTGAACGTGATTTTCGGTAGACATGCATCATATCCGTTCCACAGAAGGTGGAAAATGGCTACACATTTTCTTCATCTTATATATGAACTAAACAATCTCCTCAATTTATGAAAACATCAAAATACGTTCAGTCTCAAAACTGCAAAGCCTTTATTATCTTTCCCAAGTCTAATTTGTATTAGCATTAGTAAACAAGCGATTTCTGTTATCTTGTAAGTTGAGTTTATCAAGGAAATTTCTCTCAAAAGACAAGGAAGGATCAAGTAAAACTGAGGAGCATTTCATCCAATCATCGTTCACTTGAAGTTTTGGCCAGAAACATCAAGGAAGTGAAACGTCACATGTAGAGGTTCTGATTGGCTGATTGCTATACTGCTACTTTGTTCAGTAGCATTTCAAAATCTTCGAGCACTTCAAGGTCATTTAAAATATTATAAAAACCCTATATTTTTTGTATTAAAATAAACCTTTAGAATAAAGCACTTCTCGTATACTTTACGCCTTATCTCTCGTGTTCAGGTCACTGTCTAAGTCTAGCGTGGGGGTTACAGAATAGCTTGGGAAACGAATATAGCGTTCAATTTTCAGGACTTATCATTGGGACATACCAATATTTTGAGTGTGAGTGAGATGAACTTATCACTATACTATTTATCAGTGCCTGTGAACTCTGACCCTACGAAATGCGATTGGTTACTAAAACTTATTAAGGTTAAGTTTTAGTTTTTAGTGGCCCTTCCCTTGGACATCAATTAGACTGCACGATGTTGTCGACGGGCTCACCGCTTTAGTGGCACAGGATATGATTCTAATTTCATTGTATGAATGTTCGTTATTGAAGAATTTCTGTAGAAACGTATATGTCGCTTATCCTCGTATATTGCACTGACCTAAATAGCGTTAGCCAGTAACAGAATTAAATGAGCCAAACACGAGAATGAATTTCGAATCTTTGATCCAGACAAAATATCACAAAAGCGAAGGGCGTCACTCCAAACTATGACCGCACAAAAATGTATTCTAGCGTCATATCTTACTGTCATAATAAGCTATTTTTTTCTTAATTATTTTCTATTTTATTTTTGTTACTAATTTTACGATACATACGTAGTCGTTTATCTTTTTACTGTGTTCATAAACACGCCTACTAAACTATTTGCATATTTCCTTTTTAAACTCAATTCAATATTATTCTCAGCTACACATAACCTGATTTGTTATTATTCTATTATTATTACTCCGTTATTGAAACATGTGTATTATCGCATTTTTGAAGAAACCCGAAATAATTTCTTCACAACACTTATGCACCAATAAGATGTTTGCGAATAGTAATAACAATAGAGAGGGAAGCAAAATGACGTGCAGTGGGGAAGGAGTGTGAGCTATTTCAATTTATTCAAGCGTTAATCAATATTTTTAGTCACACAAAAATAGGTTACAGACATGTGATGAATAACGGGATAACAACTGTACACGCACATACGCTCATATAAAAACAGTCAAATTTTATATGTGAATAATGACCAAGGTCAAAACATGACCTAATTAGAATGAGTAGATTCGCCTGTCCGAAAGCTAGCATAGGGTATATGGGCCTAAAATAATAACCGAAACTACAATTTTTACCACAAATTTTACATTAGTTTGCCATATGTTGAAAATTAAATAGTGAGGTCAGCTCACTATTACAACAGATGTGTTTTCATGGGTAATGTCAACTGAGATAACAATCCATGGGGAATGAAGCCGCAGTGAATGAGCCACATAAGAACTTGAGAATAATAATCATAATTCGATCATACCTCAAATATTTGAAATACCTCTTGATGTTTCATTAGTGTCTGTATCAAGTGAAGAACACTGATATGTTAAGTACTGGTGCATATAAATGTGAAGAGAGGATTTTTAATATTTTTAGACTATTCAACAGTGAAGTAAAAGCTTTTTGTGATCATATCGAGATCGAACTTCAGTACAGAAAAATACAAATGACTTCGTACTCATTCAACAGTTTAGTATACGAGAAATTCAATATTTCGGATCTAAGTCCATTATCAACGTTAATGCAATCTACATCTTATTTGTCCGTCGAAAATGGTTATTGTTGGGACGTTCAGCCATTTGGATTTGATGTCGAAATATTCACTTGTTACAAAAATGTATTTAACATTTTTTTATATTCGTGTTTATTTGTGTGTAATACACAAATGAAGCCACTTTAAAAATGATGGTGGATGTGTCGCTAATTTCATGGATTAGTTGAAGTTAGACATTGACACCGTTGGATGCCGGCTCGGTAGTCTATTAGTTAAATGCTCGCGCGCGAGACTTTTAGGTCCTGAGCTCAAATCCCTTGGGGCGAGATCACGTATGCACACTGATGAGGAGTCCCACAATAGGACGAAACGGCTGTTCAGCACTTCCAGGTTTTCAATGGTGGTCTAGCTTCAATTGACTGGTGATCTCAACTATTGAAAAATGATTTATGTTGCGATTAATAAAAAATTTGAAAATCACCACGTTTCACCAATAAACTGATTAAGTTACTTTACGAAACACTGCGTGGCATATAGTAAACACTAACGAATTAGAGAGTTTTAATTTTTCATGCGCCAAAGATTAAAACTTTCACGTTGATATTATGAGATTAAATTAAGAAATTAAAACGATAATTTCGATGACTAGATACTTACAAAACATTCGCTACTGACATTGCGTAAAATAAACTTAACCATACACTTCTCAGGCACAAAATCTGATTTAAAATGCTACATGCACAAAGGCATTTCTGTTTTCAAATATCACTCAACCAAAAATATTTTTTGCCTGTTTATCTCGAATTAAACTGTCGTTCATTTACCAACTTTCAGCGTTTGACGTTGATAATTTATACCATCCGGTTGCTATAATAATCTCAATGCCGCTGTATTTCTTGCTATATATTCGATGATTGGTAACACTACTACAACTCACATGTCTAGTGTTTCAGTAACACGAACCAATATTATCAACATCAGATTTAGTGTTTCTTTTGTTTTGATATACGTAGACAATATTTGACAGAAAAGTGATATTATCAAATCCAATGACATTAAAATTACTAATTAGGAGGAATGATTTATTAATAACTGTAAGTGATGTTGAATCTCAAAGGTTAGGAGACTTTAGTCATTTTTCGGATCTTAACCGACAGTGATATCCACCAACTGGCTGATTGGTCGGTTTAGGTCTGGCTGATTCACAACAACGTAACTGAATAATAAGGATCATTACGCTCACAACATTTTCTTCTTAGGCTGACAGAATGAAATAAGTCAATTTATCTCTTTTTAAAATCATCTTGATTGTGAAGTCGAAGGGAAAAATAGAGAATAGATCAATGTATGTGAAACCAGACTAAGCTGTTTACTTACAAAACTCCAAATACCGCCCAACGTATAATAGAGATCACTGACCTAATGAAAAATATACTTATAAACAAATGTACAGATTGCTGCGATAAGTAATAAAAACCAAATGGACAACCACGTGGTATCACCAGATACATTGCAAACAATAGCATATTTTTAGATATTTTTCTCAACTTTGTTTCTTCAAACAGGAACACCATTCCCTTTGAAATCAGAGGAACAAATTCGGACTGCTAATAAAAATATGAGGCTCAGAAATTAGTCACATTATATCTACACGGTTGTGAACTTACCTGATTGTCGTGTTTTCAGAATACCTTGTACGCCAGAGGACTTTTATGAACAATATATTTAGGTTTCCCTAATCGTACTCGCTTCGTCAGCTGTTTGTGCGGCTAAATATCAGCCGTTCGAAGTCATTCCTTCTATTCCTGAATGTTTCTATGTACTCGTAGTTCATACGGGTATTTAATTTGTTCAATTTAAGGAGGCTGAAACTAGTTATTTTAACATATAGGATAGTTGTTTGTTTGCGCTATGTGAAGGCTTTAAAAATTTAGTACAAATTCTTGGTTGTGACCGGTCTTTTCGTTAAAAAAATGCATACCTTGTTGTTAATAGTGGTTGTTTAAAAATCGTGGTTGGAATTCATTCCAGATTATTTAGTCCCAATTGTACCCGGGAGCTCTTTCGGGGTTTCTCCTGGTCTCAAGCCCGAATAAAAGAGGATGGTTGAGCATGATATTAATATCCTTGTCTTGTAGAAGACAAACTAGCTAAAAGGGCTGAGAAGAGTGAGTAATTTAAATCATTTAACTTCTGACATGCAAGTTGAAAGATCTTTACTTAGAAGAACTGTAACGCCTCATGGTGAAAGCCGGTATTGATCGAAAGTCATCAGGCCAATGTCCTCCTCCACAAAAAAAATTGTCACGCTCGAAGGCAAGTGTTTTCAAAGCCAAGATGGGATTCCAACAACTGAAGAAAAGATAGAATTCAAACAACTGTCAGTCGACACCAAAGTCATAATCTTCAGTACGAACGTCAAAACCGTTCTACTGTACTGAGCTGAAACTTGGAAAACTAATACAATCATGGTACAAAGGTGCAAGTACCTATTAAAAGTTGTCTATGCAGAATACTCAATGTCCGTTGGTCAGATAACATCACCAACAACCTACGATAACAGAGAACAAACCAGTTTCCATCTGAAGAGGAAGTTAGAAAAAAATACTGCATGTGGGTAGGACGTACATTGTTGAAATCATCAAAATGTAAGCTCTGACGTAGAATCCTGAAGGTAACAGGGAAAATAGGAAGCGAATAGAAAGAAATTAGGTAAGTGATTTTGTTTTAGATTTTGTTGTGTTCGTTTTTATTGTTAGTTTTCCAGTGGCATTTACCGTGGTATATGTACGCTGGTGGAGTGAACGCAAATAGTTGAACGATCAGCTTATTTGCGTTTCAGCTTGAAAACGAATTCTCGTAAATGAACTACATGTTTATCTCAGAAACGTTATGTCATATAAATTGAAAAACAAATCCGTACAGTTATGATAATGATGAGAAATATTGTCCTGAAAAATTTCAACTCTGAGCTCTTTGACTTTATTTGTGAAACAGACCAAATATAATAAAAATTAGTGGTGTTTAGTGTTCCAGAGTACATAATTATAGCGCTTTTTGATTTATATGCTAGGAATAATTTTGAATTCAGTCATGATGTACAAAATGACAGTCATGTTTTTCATGAATGTTTTGGTGGAACAACTGATGAAAGGCGAGAACTTAACATGATAAACTTAAAGTTCGTAGTTTTAACTATCATAACCTCAATTTTGGTGACCTTGAAAGGGTTGTTTAGTGGTCCAGGTATCACGGTAACTGAGTCATATAAAATGAAGCGACATTTGGTTGTAGAAACCGTGTTTATGCTGAAATTATTTCTGTAACTGAATATTTCCGTTTTTATTTTCGCGTTATTATGCCTAAAATGCAATTATGAGCTTCAAGCGCGTTGTCAGTAGACAATAAACTTTTAAAATATAATACAACAAAAATTATGACGTTTAAGTATTTCGCCTATTTCGACAAGTTGTATATTATGACATTGTCAGTATCTTGTCGTACTATCTACGGATTGTGTCATATTATGCATATAATTTATTTATAAAAGGGATTTTCGAGTATCAACCTTTCTATTTTTCCTCTCTTTTTGATAAAACGGCAATAGAACTTCAAAATATATCCGTAAGGTGTACCACAAAAATATTTCAACTAGAAGCAGCGTTAAAATACTTTCGTCCTTATGTGTGCGTTTGCTGTGGACAGAGTCCGGTTTATCCCTAAAGTAAAGTGGAATGTTGAATACTCAAGTACGTTTTCACTCTGGATGGTTAACTCTTGAAGCGTTATTTCTCACCGTGGGTCAAGTTTGCTTTCAAAACCGTGTATTATAGCGAATACAATTCGAACGTTTTTGTGTTGGGGTCAAGTTATTTTCACCTGAGATAACACATTCTGAGATTTTTTGTAATTAGACGTAAGTATTTGCTAGGTTTTATCACTTATCACCTCATATTATCGGGTTTAGTCAATGAGAATAAAACTAAAATTCTATCTACTTTCAGCACTTTGGCGGTAGATATTCTAAAGCATTTGTATGTTGAAAATAAACTGATTTTTTGCAAGGCTGATCTGTTTGTTTTCCAGCGAACATTTGATTTTTCAGATTTGTGTAGTAAGGACAGAAGGCCTAAGGCCTATGTCATTCCTTTTCTAGTATGCTTCTGTGAGTGTTCAGTCTTCTCTTGAAAGAGCCAATTGAAGGTGCGGACACCAATGCTTCAGGCAGCAGGTTCCAAGTATTGATGACTCGGTGTGAAAACCTGTATGCCACGGGTATTTTGTTCGTTCTTGGCTTTTCTACTTGCCTGCTATGTCCTCTATGGTGTCCCAATCTAGTAGGAAGAAAGAGAGAGAATAAGTTAGGTCCGAAATCATTTCTCAGTATTCTGTACATCAAACTTAGGTCTCCCCTTAGTCTGCGATAGGACGGAGTAAAGAGGTCCAGTTTTTCAAGCCGCTCTTTGTATGATAAACCCCAGAGTTCCGGAATTGCACGGGTAGCTGCCCTCTGTACTTTTTCTAGTATGTCCGAGTCACCTTTTAAGCAGGGGCTTGCAGCCTGAACTCAGTTCTCTAGCTTAGTTCTCACTAAAGATGTGTATACTGTGGTGAACATGGTAATATCTAACTTAGTGAATGTCCTTTTTAAAGCCCAGAGGGTTCGAAACCCCTTGGCTGTGACCTCCTGGCAATTGGCCGTCGTTTTAAGATCGTTACTCACTGTCACCCCTAGATCTTTATGAGACCAGACTACTGGTAATGACACATCCCTATGTTGTACGTATTAACCTTTGAATCCCCCAAGTGCATGTAGACACACTTTTCCGAGTTGATAGGCATCAACCGCTCTTTAGACCAGTTAACCATATTATTGAAGTCTACATGCGCATGACCACTAGAATCTGATTACATTTTAGCTTACACAACACTGTTTTACATTAGTTGATGAAAGTTGTTTGTTGATATATTAAGTGGAAAGCCTTTTAGCACATCTTACTTTAAAATTTCAGCTGCATCTCGCAGAAGTTGGACATTATTTGTACAGCTTACTAACCATGTCTAATTCAAAAAACGATTAACAATGTTCGACAAAATACCATTAAAACCTTCAACGCATCTGTTTATCACATTCCTATAGGATTTTAACTATAAAGTATTTGTACGATATTGATGATATAAATGAAAGTTCACTCTGTTACGACTGAAAAACGACACTTCAGAAATAGGTGGTTTTTTCTCAGTTTTTGGGTCATTTGCGTAACAGTTATCTGCAACAATCTTGACAGAAACATTTTGAGCCATTTTTTATTGATAATAAACGTGTATGGCTACTCTAAGTGTTTTTAATAAGAATTCGGTATCATTTACTTTGTTTTATTTTAAGCAAATGACAGTTAGATGGATACTTGATTTATAATTATGTACCTTATGATTAAAAGAAAATAATGTCAAGTATACATAATCTTTGACAGAAGACAATTATCTTTCATCATATTATATATATATATATATATATATATATATATATATATATATATATATATATATATATATATATATATATATATATATATATATATATATATATATATAAGTTTAAATAATGCCAAGGTAAACTTCCATATTTATACCGATTTATTGTCGGTGACTAACGCGCACCGGACTTCAGTTCTCTGTTCTATCAGTTTAAGTCTATGTCCTCGGGAATATGTCCAACAGAACATTCGAGCATTTTGTCTTTTTAACTTGTTTGCCCCATGTAAAACGTTTAAAGTGATACTAATCTCAGGTTTTAGATATCAGAACGGTTTTCGCCGTCTAACTGCAACTCAAGACAAACAAAATCCAAACTAGACATAATTTCTGTATTCAAAGTGATTAGTAAAAAATTTATTCCTGCTTTGCTGAGATTTGTAGGGACAATGTCAGTCATGTATTCTGAACCTAAAATTGACGTTATGATTAGCTTAATGTCTTGCTTTTCATTCTGTCACAATTATAGTTCAGTAGTTTTAACTGATATGTAGCTTTTTCTGTTTTCCCAATAAATCTTCGTTATACTGAATGATAAGTTTAAATTCTTCAGTTACTTGAAGATATCCTATCTCAATTCGAGACCTCAACTTGCAAAGTTTTAAGTTGGGGAGTTTACTGTTCTCTGATGGACACATCATTTAGCAGAAGGCTAGTTATCTTAGGATCTTGAACCACTTTCATTCTACTGGACTGTATATAACTGACAAAGTGCATTGTAACTGCTTTGCTTAAATTTTGGAAAGTGGTCAATTCCATAATCTGCCGTCAGTAAATTCTAAGGTCTGTATGGAACTTTGAAACACCATAAAACACTTTAATTTTATAACCCTCTACTTAAAACGACACTTTTTATCATAGTGTAAGCAAGGTACTCTTTGAAAAATAAAAACTTTTGAATCTGTAATTTGTCTGGAAGATTGTCAATGTTAATAACTTGTTTGTCATATTTAATCAGATTTTTACCTAAGTTCGATTCGTTGTAAATCAATTCAAAAAGTGATATTTCACAGAGCTGTAATTTTATTGTCATAATCGCACTAGTGTAGAACAGTGAGTAAATACATATATTTCATTTGCTGATATGTGAGTTTGTCTTTTATGTCAGGAAATGTGTGAAAAAAATCTTAAGTTCTTCTCCTATGACTCCTTAGTTCACATGTCAAGGATCAATTTTACACATTGCCTTTCTCTTTCAGATTTCTTTGTGTATGTATATTATGCTCCAATTCATATAACGAATTAAAGACAAGACTATCGAAAAGTGCAGAAGTATCTAAATCTATCCGATTTTCATAGAGATGTCGTATCTTAAGGATTTTCCTATACGACTTGAATCGTGGCTGGACGTTTGGGGTAATGTCATCGATAAATATGATTTTGAAACTTTCTAACAGATGTTGACTCGATTGAGAACTGTTACTCTGAATGGAAGTACTTTGCTTACAATCTTCCTAGTCCCGTTTGGGTGAAAAAATTTTGCATCATTCTTGAGAACGAACAAAGATTTTATATTTTCAACTCAAAACATGTAAGAATATGTAATTGTTAATTTTTCAGTTTGCAAATAACATTGAAAAAGGGTTTTTGAACTTATGTAGTTTACTAGTATAGGGGACTTGCGGATATCGTCGTAGTTTTGCAGTCTACAGTACGGAATGATCTTAGTTGGTTGACCATCGAACTGGACTGGACTGGTGTTTTATTCCCCACTTCCCGGTTTTCAATGGTTACCCAACTACGATTTGACCGTGATTTAAATTATGATATAATTTATACAACAACAGATCCTAGTAATTAATCTATGGGAATTGAATTAGAATGCGTAGACTTAAAATTTTAGATCAATTTCTATTATTTCCTGACAATAAACCTCTAATGTATTTGATCTAAATACTTATAACAATAAACATGTGTTTGTAGAGTTGGACCTTGATTAGCATGGGGAACTATGAATACGTGTTTTCCCTGTTTAGGTTCCAAATTTTTAGTGTTAAATTCACTTTTACAAGGTTGAATAAAACTATAATTTATTCACATCCGTGAAGCGATCATTTAGATAATCTTATCTCTTTCAAATCTACTTAAGATTTTGTTATTGTGGGTCTATCTTCGATTCACATCATATAAATAATATGTTCTGACAATGATTCTTATTTCACAAAACGTAATATTTAATTCTAATTTATTTTTGAATTTAACCAGTGAGTTATGTGTACAAACACAAACGTGGTATCATTAGGGACAACTGATTGTTTTGTTATATTACTAATTTGGATTATGCACTATAATCATTGGTATATATCTAACTTTACGGTCAATAATCTTATATTTTGTTAAAGTTATGATTTTTACCATCAAAAAGTAAAAAGAAATATTACCCAGTCAACTATATCATGATTTTATGATTTTATAGTTACAAAACTTTTACTGTTTTATCCTCTAAATGGTTACTTCAATACTTACAAATGTTCACTTTAAATTTTTCCTTTTTCTATGCATTTCCAGGATTCTTCTTCTTTATTGTCTCCGCCTCATATTGGAATATCCACCATCAACGATACAGCTTATCATGCTTTGCAAAATATCGCATATAAAGCTTTATCAGATGATATTGACAATAATAACAGTTATCATTACTTTATCAACAGTAATACTGACAATGACAACGGTAAGCTGTTGTAACTATTTATTAATAAGTAAATATAATATATAATATAGTTTTTATATGATACTTATGGTACCAACTGTAGTTAGTGATCAATTTCAGGAAAGAAAAATAGAGATCTAACTTAGAAAGTGACAGAAAATGATAAATAATAATTAAATGACTATTGGTTTTTAAAATATATAGTAAATTCTTTTCAAAAACAACATAATCACATTTTAAACAAATTTACATAATTCTATTGTTAAGTAATTGTTATTTAACTTTGAACACATCAAAAATAGAATGTTACTAAGCAAGAATGATTAAATAGTCAAAACGAAGTAAAATAATGGAATCTAAAACAGCTATCATTAACAACCAGAACAAATTGATGTATAACAGTTATCCTATATCTTTAAAATACATCATGAAATAACTATTAAACCACATTTACATGTAGAAAAGTTAGTTTAGGTTGTATGTTTTATTATCAGAAGGGGTTTGTGGAGATTTCAGAAATTTCACAGATTGAAATCATGAGTCAATTGAAGGTAGATCACCATGGAAAACCTGGAAGCACTGGACGACCGTTTCGCCCTAGTGTGGGACTCCTCAGCAATGCGCATCCACGATCTCGCACCCCTCGAGACTCGGACCCAGGACCTATCAGTCTCGTGTCAGGCACTTAACCAACTAGACCAATAAGCCGGCATCCAATGGTGTTAATGTCTAACTTCAACCAATCCACGAATATGTTTTATCCTGAATGTTAATATCTGGTTATAATATAATTGAATTTTGCGAATTAACACATTAGCACATCGATTCCATATGTTTCTTTAGAATGATTGTCATATCATTATCATTCATTACTTTTTATTATTTTAAGTTATTTATTACCTTTTCAAAAAAAACCTCTTTATCATTTTCGTTTTAATCTTCAAATATACAAGATTGTGATATCCTATTATCTAGTTTAATAATCAGATAACATTTATTAACACTATAGTCTCTAGATAGCACTAAATGAGGTAAAGAATAATCGATAGTCAATCTTTTATATCATTTTTTTTTCATTTCTATATTTTTATTTTTGTTTTCACTGTTTCACTTTTATTTTTTCAAAAAAGAATATTTGAATAAATTTTATTTAAGGATTTCATACTAAATTACAGTATTGTCCAAAAAAATTTGTTTTAATTCAATTACGCAAAAAAGAAAAACAAGTGAAAAAAATATAATTTTCTGGGTTCTTTTGAATATTTTAAAATTTATCACTAAGATATATTTAATTATTTATGATACATTTTAGTAAAATACTCAAACAAAAAAGAATAAATTAATGGTTTTTTTGTATAAGAGGATTCCTAATGGATTTATTCAGCAAAACAAACAAACAAACAAACCAAACCAAACCTATTTGATATTGACTTTAGAACTACAAGATTAAACTAGAATGCGCCACCGTATACCATTGTCTTCAGTGAGTTGATATCTTACGACAAACCTGGTTGAACTCTACTTATCACGGCTTCACACTAGAACTCCAGGAAATGCCGCTTGAAGTCAGTCACTAGTGAGCAAATGATTCTTATTAGAAAGGTTTTTCTGGAGATTGTTAGTGTTTTCAATAGTTGAATATATGAGTCAGTTGAAGTTAGATTACCATGGAAAACCTGGAAGGTCCTGAGTTCGAATCTCGCGAGGGCGGGATTGTGGATGCGCACTGTTGAGGAACCCCCTACTAGGACGAAACGGCCGTCCAGTGCTTTCAAGGTTTCCATGGTGGTCTACCTTCAATTGACTCATGATTTCAACCTGTGAAAAATCTAAAATCTCCACAAACCCTTTCTAATAAATTGGAACGATTGTTAATATCTTTTATTTTCTACATTTATTATCAGGAATTAAACTAAAATTATTTTGATAGGTTGTTTAAAAACTGATATTGGTTATATAGTTTTAAACTTAAAGAAAGTATAATACTAGATAAATACTTTATTGTATTATAGTTATTCGATTTTGCATTACATAATAAATTAATGAACTGATTATTATTAAATGTGTTAGTACATAGGTAAATATGAGTTAATTAGAACATGAAAAAATCCTTTTTGAATTAAAGAAAAACAACTTGAAAATAACAAAGAAAGGTTTAACATAAGTAGATGACAATAAAAGAATTAATCACTTTTCATTAGTACCATAGATGAATGTACATAGAACTAGTCATAAAATTGTGTAACAAATGACTATTTAATACATTGGTGGACAGTTGTACAATAGTTAAAATTGCCTTAAAAATTTCATTAGCCCTAGTAGGTTGCTGTTTTCATGAACTTATGGTAAGAATGCAGTAAGCTTATCTAGTTTTCAATAACTTTATTCACTCTTGATGTATGTTAAATGTCCGTCTACAAATCATTCAGTGAGTATTATGATATGGGTTCAGTTTATGAAGCTATTGACTTTTAATCAAATCCATGTAAGAACTTTCATAATTTTTAACTTCAATCAGTGCGGTGGTTCTCATCATTAGTTGAAAGTGTTGGATAATATAGAATGAAATACGTTACAATGGTTCATTCGCGTTCATGGTCAGCGTTATTTCAAACCATTATTTTTTAATCTTTGTTTGAAACTTTAAAGAAAAACAACTTTACATCCAAAAATCTGAAAACATTCTTGATAAAATGGTTTAAATAAAACCGCTAGACCATTAATTCAATTCGACTTTCCAATTGAATTAAAAAGCAACATACATTTCAGATGATTTTTAATTAATTTTCCAGCTGATATGGCAGCGAAAAAAAATTTTTTTTTATTCCCTATACCCTGGTAGTCTTTAGTTTTCTTATAATCCAAAAACCATTATATTTCATAATTTGTTTATAGTACGCTACAGTAAACTGAAAAATAATATTATACCACGATTAATATTATTATTAATGGCTTTAATAAATATTAGATTTTTGGTACAATATAAAATTCTCAGCACGAAGTATCCCAGAAAGTTTTTTTCTTATTTCTTGTTCGATCCCGACGATAAATATTGAGTGGTTACCAATTAGATGTTAACAGTTTAGGAATTAACATCTGAATATTGTTCATTCTTATCAATGTATACTGCCAAACACCACGATGTCTCTGATTGTAACTTGTATAGTGAAAAGTTGAAAACGTTTCATAAACGCACCCGAATAGGTTATGCGATTCATAAACATAATGATGTGTTAAAAAAAACAACCATATACTGATCAAAAGCAGATAGCTAGTTGAAATGTCTAAATGGCAGGGACAGGTAGCCCAGATATTCAAGAAGGTCATCAGTATTACTGACTGTTGATATCATTCATGTTCAAAGGTGTAAATTTCCTAGTTGATATCACTATCATAATTCAATACTATAATACATAGTTATAAAAGCCAAATGATAGCCTACTCATACTTTAATTCTTTTAATTAAACTCTTTGTTTTCGGATTATTTTCCATTTGTTTAGTTTTCAATAACCTCGATGGGGTTATTTTAGATTCTACGAATTTTGCTATGTGGATTTCTTCCCTAATTGTACTAATGTAATTTATGAGATTTGAATCGATACCATATTTTTACTGAATGACCCTAATATGACCCTATAAAAGTTTAGGCTTCTTTTTGTTTAATATAATGACGAACGAGTTCCCAACGAACTCGGTAGTCAGGAAGGATTTAAATGTGACCAACTTGGTCTCGTGTGTTATTACGGGTATGAGGGCTGGTGTCGATTCCCGAGTGCCCACACCGTGAAAGGATATTTCTTGGGGAACCTGAAAATTAGGTTGGATTAGTGTTGGTCTTAACGATCTGGGGGCGTGACCGCAGAGCCCAAGGGACAACTGATTGAGGCCGGTTGCGCACGGCCTTTTCGTGGAAGGTTTTTAATGTGTTAGCTCCGTTCTTCAAAAGGCCTTACCGCTGGAGGTGGAAATCTGTGAGGTAAGGTGAGGTGTGACATTTTTAGGGTCAACCTTTTCTAACCCCTTCCTTCCTTGTGAGAAGGCAGCAACGCTTCAGATGCTAGTTGTCCGAGGAAAACACCCTACTGCTGTCACACCCCTCTACAGTCAGTAGTATGACCTCGCCCTCAGACCTCGAGTTGCTGCTTTTAGTCTTACCGTTCTCCAATTGATCTGCCTGGTATGGTAGAACCTACAGGAACATATGTTCTAGCCAATATAGCTCGGTTAGGTCATCACGATAGGCAAGTCCGACCACCGCGTCAAGGTAGCAGCTACGGTCAGGAACAAACTCGGTATCTAGATTAGAAACTTCATACTGATTACTTAAATTTGAAAATAATATTTTCCTAGTGTTTCTAATGATTTATATACACATCTTATTCAAAGTTAATGAGTATTATGAGTTTAATGATATGTATATAGTACCTTTCAAATACTAAAATTTATTGTGGATTTAAATCCTTTTTATTAATATTGTGGTTTTGAAATTTATCTAATCATATAAACAGACTTATCATAAACTGACCATGTTTTATGACTTATTTTTGTGCTGGTTATTATGTCTTGTTATTTATGATAGAATTAAGATTGAAAATTTCGCTATTCTTATGCACCAACAAAATTTTATTCGACTTTATATGAACTAGTTGTATAACATTGTCAATGACTTTTTATTGGCGGATAAATTTAAAATCTTTTAGGTGTTGCTATGCATGTTTTAGAATTTAACTGATATATATGATTCTACTTATCTAGACGATTAATGCTGAATTATATGGGATTAGATAAGTGGAAGTTGAAAGGCAACAAAATGAAAACATGACATAAGTTTATAATACCAGTGATTACTGCTTTTAACCTTGCTATTTAGTGCAATGATGCTCACAAAAATCGTATTTTGTGGTTAGAAACCATAAGTAACATGAATTGAATTCAGTCACATTAGCGTAGTTGCATTGACTCTTTTTCTTCAAAATTCTAGATTTAATATCACTCGCTTCCAAAGTATATTTTTTATGTCTAACTTTCCTTTATTATTTTCTTCCCTCACTATCCTTTTATCTCGATGACTTCCTTTTTCTCCATCTTTGTTCTAATGTGATGTGCGACAAAATAGATAGATACACACAACTGTATATTAAATGTTGTTGACCGCTAATTATTTGATATTTTAAAGAATGAATAAAAGTTAAAAATAACATGTCTATAGGTTTGCCGGTTAACCACTTGAAAGAACTATTGTTACTTTGTACAATTAATTCCTAGCTCAGTTTCGACAATGATATATATAGACAAAGGTATGGGTTTGTAATAAGGTCTCCATTGAGTCCAATTCTAGCAGACTTTTTCATGTCTAGGCTTAAAAACTAACATAGTTCTACTATCAATCAATATATGGATGACACCTTTTTATTTGAGAGGATAATGTTAGCTTAATTGATATATTGGATTCGTTCTATACATGTAACCTTTCCTTAAATTTCACGTTAAAAAATGAATTGAGTCATTGCATTTCATTTTTTCAATGTAATTCTGATGAGGAGGTGTGATAGATGTTTTAAAGTGTTCACTTACGATAAATAAACATGGAACGACTAACTAGCCAAAGTCTGTAGCTAGGTTCCGTTAAGCAGAAATAGGAATCTTATTCACCTCATGACCTCAACTATCAAAATTACTATAATATCCACAAAACCCCTTCTAAAATTTATACATAACAGTTAAATTTGAATGATTTCCTTAGCAATCACTTCTCTCATACTTTTCTTTTCCCTCTGTATTTTCCTAATTTACTACTAGTTTTTCTGATATTACATAAACAGATTTTATTTGTAAGGAAAAATTTACAATTTCACTTTTACAGTGTTATGTAATGTAATCAGGTTTAATCATAAAACTATTCAATGGATATTTATTTTTAAAAAAAGATTATTAGAAATATTTTCGCTTTTTATTTGTACATGAATCAAATATTGTTTTATGATACACTATTTAACACCAAAAAGGTACAGATAGTTCTAGTTAACTGACTAAATTTCCATAAATATTACCAGTTTTCTTTTAAACAGAAATATATTACAAAATAGATTCAAGTGCAAAGAATATAGTGTTATGTACTGAAATATATTAATGAATGTTGTTCGATGTTTGCGCAATACTGAAATTTATAAAAGTTCATACTGTTTGATGTGATTTATCATTGCCATAATTTGGATGCCGGACCAGTGGTCTAGTGTTTAAGCGCTCGCTTAGGAGACTGGTAGGTCCTGGGTTCGAATCTCGAGAGGTGAGATCGTGGATGTGCACTACTATGGAATCCCCTCAATATAATGAAATGGCCGTTCAGTGCTTCCAGGTGTTTCATGATGGTCTAACTTCAATTAACTCATGATCTCAACTATTGAAATTACTACAATCTTTACAAAAAGCACTTCTGATATAATTCATACTTACAATTGTTTATTTCACACCTATCATGATATATATGTATATGGTTGAAAGGTAGTAAAAAAAAGTGCATATAAAGAAAAACGGTTAGAATAATAAATATTATCCTAGATTACAACTATAATATTAGTTTGACCTTTATAATTAAAGAATTTTGAGCGACACACAAGAATCTTGCTTTAAACGACATTTATATCCTGATCTAAACTAATATTATCAATGTTAGAATCAATGTTAAAAGAATTTCCTGATTAATGTTTCATTAAATAAATAATTTAAATTCTAATAAAAGATATTTTATCTAACATAATGCATATATGTTATATAAAACAATAAAATGACATTGTCATTGATTTGTGAATTCGATATTTAATGAATTCAAGAGTGTATGATATTTCTGAAGTCCTAACATTTTATAGTTCTCCTGAATGATACAACTGTTATTTAAGCCAACTAATTCATTCACTTGATATATATTCATCTTTGCTTACAACTAATTCATTGTTTTTTAATGTGAGCGTTAAAGTGATGGTTGGATATTTCTTTTTTTTTAATGAAAATCGTTTTACATTGTGTTTTTTTCTAGACTAATAGTTTCCAGTCAGTATTGATTTGTACTGCTTCAAAACTTTATAAGTTTTTAACTAAGTCAATATTCAACAAATTAACGTAGATTTCTAGTGAATAAATATATCACAAGTTGAAATCATGAGTCACTTGAAGCCAGACCATCATGGGACTCCTCAGCAGTGCGCATCCACGACCACGCACCCCGTGGGATTCGAACGCAGGACCTACTGGTCTCGCGCGCGAGCACTTAACCACTAGACCACTAAGGCGGCATCCAACGGTGGTAATGTCTAACTTCTTGAATAAATACATCACAAATTTAACTAGTATACAAACGATAACAGTATTTACCTTTTTCTCCTTCTATCCTTAAATTTCTAAGACTTTGTACTATACTGGTGTAAATGATCAATCATTTATTACATTATAAATATTTGAATTTTTTAAAAATGTTTGTTGAATTTAAATTGTATGTCATGACCTATGTATTTTTATCATGAAATGTCTCTCTTGGCATTAAAAGTTAACATCTTTATTGTACTATAATGCACTCAGCTATTTATACAATCATAAGTTTTGTAATAAATATTTCCATTTTACTGAACGTTTTCAAAAATAACTGGGCTGCATGACATATGCACAACAATTACGAACTAACTTTAATTCAGTACACTGCAAAGTAAGTTCCTGCCAATAGATGCTTTAAAATGCGAAGTGAAATGGTTTCGTTTGTTGATCGATAAAATAATTCACTAATGATAAATAACCCATTTAATCACAAAATAGATTAGAAAAATCAAATTTCTGCTTGGTGATATATAAATTAACCCCAATATAACAATAAGATATGACTTGAATAATAGTAATTAGGAAACAGATGGTAGTCAAAGCGATTTTGGGTTCGAAAATTCATAAAATTTTCATTCACTTGTCATATTCATAAATGACATTGTGAAGTTGTTGGGTTAGGGTCTGAAAGATATTAGAAACTACGTTTTAGAATTTTAAGTGGTATAGCTCTAAAATAAATTAAATTTATATTGGATGCCTTGAACTATTTACCTTGTAGGTTTATAAAATCTTATCAGTTTAAATCTAATGGTTTCTCATCAGATGATGCATTTCCATGTTAATATCTTGATACTTTTCTAACGTTGATAATATTTGTACTATTTAGAAACGTATACAAAGAAATTATCTGACTTTTATGAGTTTCCTATTGTTTCTGTTTGTAACTATACAAGCCATAACATTTGAATGTTATTAATATTGTATAATCTCTATATTATATTCTATCATTCTCATTATAAGAGCTGTTTTTCGTTAATTCAGAGAATATAATTTTTAAGTGTTTTGTTCATTGTATCATTTATTGAATACAATTTTTAATATTTGTATTTTGTACTGAATAGAAATTCCTATTACTAATTCCTTTCACAAATTTAGATGTAAAAAGAACGACAGTTTATGCAGAATATAGTGAATTCATTGTATTTTGTTATTTTTGCTTTAACTGTATACAAATTGATAAGTTTAAGTATTTCCAAATATAAACATAATATCAGAAGGGGTTTTGTGAATATTATAGTAATTTTAATAGTTAAGATCATGAGTCAATTGAAGCTAGACCACCATGGAAAACCTGTAAGCACAGAACGGCCGTTTCATCCTATTGTGGGACTCCACAGCAGTGCGCACCCGCGCTCTCGAGATTCGAACCCAGGACTTAATGGTCTCGCGCGCGAGCGCTTAATCATTAGCCTCTGAGCTGACATCCGACGGTGTTAATGTCTAACTTCAACAAATCGACGAAATCGAGCGATACATCAATTATTGTCTTTAGTAAGTCATTATCTCACAACTGACCCAGTTGAACTCCACTGGTCACTGCTTCTCACTAAACACAACATATAACGAATAGTTTGTTTGGAATGTAAGAGAAGTTAAGAAAAAATTTTGTAACGGATTTTTTATAATTGTTACAGATGATAGTTCTAGAATACTTAAGATAATTTACTGATTAAGATATATAGAAGAAAAAACCAGACATGTGAATTCAATAGATTTTCATTATAATTAATAGTACGATGATCAGAATTTTTAATTTATTTTTATCACAGAGGTTGAATGTTAATCCTTTACTATTTTTAAGTACAAAGTTCAGACTAAACCGTTTTGATTGTTTTAGCCCTTGCAAATTTGAATCACATAGAATTAAACTGCTTACTGACTAATTTGAATATTTTCCTTCAGTGAACGTTATACATTGTAAATAGCAGGTGTAGTATAATCAAACTATAGATGTTGGTTTGTTGCTGAAGGCAATTTGTAAAACGAAACTGATAAGAGCCCACCCTACTATTCTTCCAACATATTCAGATGAAAATAAGGGAATGTAATGCAACGGGTTCATCGTATATCAATGTTTTAGTTTCAAAGGTATTAAAAAGTAAAGTTGATACTATCTTTACATTTATTATTTTTAGAATAATAGTTAAATTATTTCACACATCACTCCACATTCTTTTTGGAACATTCCCACTGAATTTCATTACAGTTTATTGTAGGTAATAATCATGTACTTTATTTTGTTACAATTATATACTGAGCAAAACAAACACAATGATTTTAATATATAAGTAATTTTTCTATATGACGTATATACAAACGTTGAGATCAATCTAAACTATCTATTGTATAAAGATTTTATCATTCAGCTATTGATTTTTAATGTTCGGATGTAGGCTGAAGATTCTCAATAAGTAATAATGTTTATCTAAAATTATAACAGCACAGTTATTCTCACTTAAAACATTTACTTAATCGTTAATAAACTAAATTTTCTCTAATACTTAATTCAGTTGAATAATAAACTTTTTTCCCTTCTCCTAAGGGTTATGTAATAATAGTAAGTAAGATGAAATGTTTTAGTTACAATACTAAATAATTCAACTGACGAAGTTAATAAATGAGTAACAATCAAATGTATTCATTCATCATTTTCATTACTTCTGTATCGTATATGATTGTTATAATAATAATGAGTTAAAATCATAATAAAACCTGATTATTAGTGAAATTATATTTGAGTCATTCTACTAAAAAGAAAAACTATATAAAAAGATATCCAAACCCCTATAACGATCACAATCATGTGCTCACTCGTAACTAACTTCAAGAGGTAGTCATAGGATTTCTTATGAGAATATGTGGCCATTAAGGTTTATTTATGTAAGATGCAATGCTATGATCCATCCCATACATTGGAAGATGATTGCGCCATATCGCAAATTGTTTGAAGCTAGAAACATACACCAATAAATGGCAGTTCATTGGGCTAAATGTCAAGCATTCTACTCTAGAATGGAGGTTCCTGGGTAAGACCCTAGGGGAGTTCGTCGATAAGTACTTCTATGGCATTCTATAATAGAACGAAGTAGTTTCAGAGCGCTTTCTGGTTGTCTAACCTAGTTCGTCTATGATATAAACTATGATCAGTTATCTAACTCCATAAACTCCTATTACAGTAATGTTTTTATTTAATTTACCAAGAACTATCATTTTCTTGTCTGAGATGGTGGAGATTTGTAGCTCAGGTGGATGATTTTGGTGGAGTTTTGTTCTCTGAGCTGGATGGTTTGGTCGTGTTTATATAGAAACCATCCAGCTCAGAGAACAAAACTCCACCAAAATTTTCTTATCTTTATTCCATTTGACTGTATCATAAATCTTTAGTTTCTTAGAAGAACTGTAATTCTACGATAGTTTTATTTACCAAAAACAGCAAAAAATTACTAAATTAACTGATATGCTTAAGCTGATGAAAATTAACTAAATAGTTGTGGTTTAAACAAAAATTAAAACTTCATTTCATAATAAGCGAAGATGGGTGGTAGCTAGCAGTGGAATCCAGGACGTGCGTTTAATTTTATTTTTGACTCGTCAGCTAGATGTATCATATGCCAATAAGAGACTGATCATTTGCAGTTCTAAATATCAATGGGAAGATTCAACACAAACAATACAGAATAAATTTATTACATATTTTTTTAAATGTTTGAACTAGTGAAATATATAATATGTATAGTCTATTAAATATTTAACAGAATTAAAACGATCATATTTTTAGGATGAAGAAAAATATATACTCGATAAAAGTGCTATGCATATGCTCACATTGGCCACAGAAAATATAAAATCATATTTTTACGGTTAAATTTATTAGTCAATCTAATCTATGTCACCATTGAAAACCTGGAAGCACTGAACAGCGCACTGCTGAGGAGTCAGATAATAGGACGAAATAGTCATCTAGTGCTTCCAGGTTTTCAATTGCGTCCTAGCTTAGGTTGACTCGTGATTTTATCTGTGAAAATACTACAATCTCCACAAATCCCCATATTGATAAAATCATGTAGCAGAATCACAGAAGCACATAAAATATCACCATTTACCACTTACTATCTAAATAATCATTCTTTATTCATGTAAAGTGTAACTTGAAAGCAAAACTGAGCTATAAACCCTCAATTTTAATTCGAATAAATATTTGAAAGGTAATTTTTTGCCATTGGATCATAACAGTGACTAGATAAAAAGTTAACTATTATTTACTTAATGAAAAGAAATGGAGTGTATCCACTGATACCTTAGAAGTGTATCACAACTGAACATAACTTTATCTTGTGTTTTTTTTTCAATCTGAAATACTTTTAACAATCTGGGGCCTAAATTCATAAAATTACCACATGTAAAAGGGTGTTAGAATTCACTTATAACAGCGAGACCCGTCAGCTTTTAAAGTTTTTCTGCTCCAGAAATATAAACAAACAAGTTTACAGTTCCGAGATATGAATATTTTATTGTTAGATAAGTAGTGAAGATTAAAAAGCTCTGGAAAGTTGTTTTATCCTTGTATGGTACCTCTCATCAAATGTCAAACCCATGACCTTCAATACTCCTGATAAGAGCTTAACTTTCAGACCACTGAGTTGGAATCTATTGATTTACATTTTTAACTTAATTCAACTTGAAATAATTGATTTTTAGTAACTAAATCCTATTCCTGATCAGCTACTAAGTATAGTACTCATTTCTGTTTCGTTGAACATCAATCTTGACATCAAAATAAGCTTAATTGGGTTCACTTATTTACTTCTGTAGAAATCATTTAACTCGTCTTTTGAAACATTATAATAACCCAATCTAACTTAACTTCTGTGCGCGAAGAAATTATATACGTAGTTTGTTCAAAATCGCAATGATTACATTTTAAATTTAGTTATGAATAAATTATTCTAAATAATTGTCAGTGGGCTTTTTCTTTCCATAAAAGGATTATATTGACAAATTAATCTACACATTTTCGATTCATTTATGAACTTAAAGCTCATCTTTATATAAAAATAAGTTTAAAAATTCTTTCACCTACATGGTGTTGGCAAAAGAATAAAGTTAAAAAGAACATCCTAAAAAAGTACATTCATCCCAATAGCTGTTTATACATTAGGATAGTAATAACACTCAAATGAACTCTAACAGCATACCCATTTAAGTGGTGTTGTGTTAAGCTGTAAATAATAAAATAATAATCATACAATCTATTGTATCTGATAACATATCATGTGATTTATTATGCAGAAACTAATCTTAAGTTTAAACGTGGTGTACTTGGCTAAGTTAAGAGATTAGTTAAAAAGATTGTAGACCTTCATTAAATTAGGTGGTTAGGACATGTATTACATGTAGTCAAACGCCGCTTACCTTAACACACGATACTGGATGATGTGAGAGTGTGTCAGAAGGAATAAATTAATATCCTAGTAGACATTTTTGATTATTTCGTTACACCTGTTACCCCTCATGGAGGAGCATAGGGCACTCACCATCATTCTCCACCCAACTCTGTCCTAGGCAATTCTTTCCAGCCCTTTCCAGTTGTTATTCACCCTTTTCATATCTGCTTCTATTTCCCGACGTAATTTGTTCTTTGGCCTTTCCCTTTTCCATCTCTCTTCAGGATTCAAAGTTAAGGCAGTTTGGTGATTTCCATAATGTATGTCCTAATTTCCTTCTCAGCTGGAAGGTGGTTTGTTCTCTCCCACAGAAGACTGTTGCTGATGGTATCCGGCCAATCGATGTTGAGTAACTTGCGTAGACAGCTATTTATAAATACTTATAGCTTCTTGATGATGGTTGTAGTAGTTCTCGAAGTTTCAGCTCCGTACAGTGGAACTGTATTGACGTTCGTATTGAAGATTCTGAATTTGATATTGGTTGACAGTTGTTTTGAGTTCCATATGTTCTTCAGTATTGGTAGCAATTGGAAAATAGATTTGGAATTCGATTTCAGTAATTGTACGTCCGTCAAGAAGTATTCGGCTCATATGTATTTAGCGCTGAAAATTCCTACAATTCCGAATTACAATCCACTAAGGTGCTGGGTTCGAATCCTGGAATGAACATCAAGTCTGGGACCCAGGTACATCTAGTTGACGAATCCCAAATTAGGAGAAAGGTGCGATCTGGATTTTACTGCTATGTACCATTTATCCATCTGTAGATAAATTGGAGCAAGACTATAATTTATGGACGAACCAATCAGGTTTACGATAACAAGTCTTAGATTTTGGCGCGAAATTCATTTACCCATTTGGCTAAATAGATTCTTGGCATTATAGCTGACGTCGGTTTGTGATGAAAACCCTAAATCTAATTCCTAACCCTAACCATCAACTGTAAGTCGTAATTAGGATTCCTCACACCGCTTTATAACCCTAATTTGGCCCTAGTAAGTAGGTATACACTTTCAAGGTCACTGTAGTGTCGCTCATAGGTCGTCCATAAAATATAGTCCTCTCTAAATTGGAAATTCTTTGAGTCTTATGTGTGAATATCATAAATAAAATATTTTTAGACTACTATATGCTTTTATGTATTGTATAAACATACTTGTATTTTCTCTATATTAGGAAAACGATTAGTTTATATGACATGAATAATAAGCACACGATACTGAAGCTTGACTGTGAAAATCGATAATTTATAGGAATTAAACTATTATTTTGTGTAGGTGAATTGAAGTTTAATGAAGTTCAACAAAGCCTAAACCTTTTGAAGTGTGGGCATTGGAGCAAACAAAACTTTAAAAAGTCTTCATAACTGAAAGGTGGAAAACGTGTTTCGAAAATGAGTTTAATACCAAACTTGTTTTAATGTTTCTGTATCATTAGTAGTTAGTTTATACTTAAAATATAGGAATACAAGCCCTTTAGGTAGCTTATTTGAACTATGCTGAATGGTTTCTTAAGTGATATCGAGGTGTTAATAGCACCTTTTGCTTCTCTGTCGTATTGACCAAGGTACAAAGTGATTAAAAGAGTTGTTTATAGTGTACATTATAGTCAGTTCTATGAAATATCTTTAAACAGTGGATATATATGCCCCTTTTTATTATTTACGCTTTGCACATGTTGCAGATACTCGTTTCATAATATTAAACCTAAACTAGTAAAATTTCAGTTGTATGTGTTGAATTTTAACAGACACTTTTTTGGTTGTATTATAGTCTTTAAGCTGGATGGTTTGGTTGCTGAGCTTTCATTAACATTTTTAGACGATGCCATCAGCTCTTCATGTGAATTTAAAAAGCTTGAATCAATTCTGTGTTTGCAATTAGATGTACTTCGGGTTTTCTTTTTGCCTTTTTCTTCGTAAAAACATCAAATATATAATTCAACTAGCTGTTTGGTAGTAAATCGAATAAAGCTTGTGAAGGTTTCAGTAGAGGTCAATTTCCTTTAACGAAATGTATTCGGTGGAAATCTGAGTAAATCCGGGAAACTCCTTTGAAAATTGTAGAACCCAAACTATTTTAATTTCTGAAGCGATTTAAGTCGAAAGTAAGTGGTATCTAACTTCATCTACACTTTGATGACCTTAATTACTCATATTTGTAGATTGGTGAACTATTGGTTCTTTATCGACCGAGGTGGTTGAGACAAACACTATACATGCTCAACCATCTCCTAGTTTGACGTACGATGTGTGTTGGTGTTGGAGTTGAAGTCAAACTAAGATACAGTATCAGTTCACGAAGTTAGTGATTGTTTGAGCAAACAGTGTTGATAGATCTAGACAATCTGGTTGAGATTGATGCTAGTCATAACCAGTTGCGATCACCCAAGTGCATTCATTTTATGTTTTCGCATAGATTATGAGTCATAGAGTTATCATATTGCATTTATTCCACGAATCTGTTCACTTTTCTTAAATCATATTACCTGTGATTTGTATATTCTATTGCCACTGTTACTTTTGATATCTTTATCACCTTGGTAATCGTCTAGATAATTTCTCTTACACTATGTTGATAAGGTATAAGTACTTGAACTAACGGACATATGTACTAAGTACTGCTTTAGTTATGACTGACTGACTGACTATACAGTGATGCATATTTGCCTCTCCAAAGGTATGATATATTTGATCGTACACTAAACAATTGTCGTTAACCTGTTTACTAAATTATAAAAATAAAAGTGCTATTGATAAACATAAATTAATATATACTGAAATACAATATATAATGAAACAGTCAAACCAAATAGTTTGTCTGAAACTATCATATAGATATGTATATATCATCTGTATATTGATTTATATGGTATGTATATTGACTAATGGTATACAAACAAATTGTACAGGATTGAAGTGTACATATTTCTGAATATTGAAACGAAATTATAATGAATATCATTAGTTCATCTAATTACTTTGATTTTCTTAGGTTGTCACGTAGAGTAATAGATGTACAATATATATTTAATAAAACTACTAATTAGTATAAAGAACTTGTGGAGATTGGTAAATTTTCATTATTCACATCATAAACTGATACAAATCACAAAATTTGCATTGTATCAGAGAAAATGAACAATTCATGTAATTAGTTGCTAAATGAAATTGCAATCAAGAAATTTAAACTAATATCAATATTTTGTAAAGGTTGTTATGAAGAAAATTCATATTCATGAACCTGTAATGAAGTTGTGGTTGACATGAATAACAACAACATAGTACATTAATTGTTAGTAATTTAAGTAAAGGTTATTTCTAACTATAGTAATTTAAGTGTATTTAGTGTTAACAATTATCTTAAGAGATGATAGGTTGTACGGTTTTGTGTATGTCATGCATACTTAGATATTACTAGCTGGCAGTATAATTTCGTTCAAACTACATCAGTAAAGTGAAGACACTTCTATTTCACTTTTGAGTAGTGGTTAGGAGTAAAATTTAGGGTTTCGTTTTATTTGGGACTCTTCAGCTGAATGTATATAGATTTTAGTGAAGTTCTTTACACTATACACTAGATATGATTTGATTACTGACATGAGTTCACAAATATAGCGAAACTTGTAATTAAAGAGTATATGACAAGACATTCTCTCAATAAGTATATATGGTAACAGAGACTGAATAAAGAATACCCTAAATATTTACTCAGAATAATTAATCACAAATCCTTTTTACTAATAACCTAAAGTGAAAAAGCGTTATCATAATAATCGTAACAATATACATTATCATTCCATTAAATGTTTTAATTTAGCAAGCATATCTAGTAAACTATAAGGTTTACTCGTGGCTAATGATAAATTGGAGATCTACAATTGAGTCTGGTTAAAAATTGTTTATATCAGAAATTCAATCTTCTAATAATTGCAATATTGTAAATATATTATTTCATCATTACATGTACTCTCTTTTTTCCTTCGGTATTTCATTCATACGTATTTAAACGAAGACGATATGCTTAAGCAGAAAGTACTTTAAATCGCTTTTCTTCTGATCACCTAACTATTAGTTGTATATTGACTTGCTACTTTAAAGTATTTCATTTAATGATCCATTCTATAGTACAAACTACATTATGATTATTATTTTAATGAAATTAATTACATGGTTTTTCTACAAGTTTAGATCTACACGTATTATGTAGAATAATGTTTACTTATCCGAAATACCTCTATAGAAACTAAATTCTTATTTAATATTCTTCATATGAATATTTAGTTATTTTCGACGTCGTTTAATTTCATATGTAACGAAAGTATTACTAAGTAGACAATCTAATTGTTATAATATTCTGTAGTTTTGAACAATGACAATTATACTTGATTGACTGTTAGAATAAAGAATAGTGTGAACTCATGTCTGGGTGATTGATTGGAAAAAATGTATTTCAGTTGTGAGCAGCTGGTGATTACTCATTAAAATCAAACCGAAAGTGTTTAGACAAATAGGTGTATAAGATATGATATGCGACCAACTAAAATAGCATATTTGTGTGCAAAATATAAACAAAATAAACATTGTTTGAATTTGTGTACAGTATGACTTACTGGCGTATAATAATATCTGAAGATGATTGACTATCTAGCGAATTTGAAACTTCTAATATCGACCCTTTTTCTACGCTCTGTGATTATAATAGTTTGGATGAAAATTGACCTGTACTTTACCAACTTTCGGAAATACTGCCTTAAAATACTGAAAATTATGGAATACTGTAGATAGTTTTAGTCACATTTGATGGATTCATTGAGACAAATATTAAGCTGGGTAAATACTGTAAACTATAAAGGGATATATTTCGTACTATGGTTACTTACCTGTTCAAATTGTCACTTCTTGCACCTAGTATATCAGTAGTTTTCTACAGGATAGGAATGAATGTTTTTGTATCTTTTGAACTGGTGTGGAATTTTAAATTTAGCCTCTTGAACGTCACTCGGAATTTACTCTTACTCTAGACTATACAATATTGGTCATCCATTTTATTCTTTGTTATTATATAGATATTTATACATATATGTATTAAACCGAAGTTTTTGAAGTAAATTTTATCGCATGGTAATGTTGGTTGGAGAAAAACAACCTAGAGAGTGTATTGAATACTGAACAGCTGTTTGGTTTTGAATATCACATATCATCTTTAAAATAAATAGATCATTGTACTTTAACCGAACAGATAGAAGATAGAATTCAAGCCTCATGATTAGTTCGTAAATATCGCCCGATGCAGATAACACTGTCTAGTTTCATAATAAGACGAGACAGCTGTTAATTAATATTCCAATATATATAAGTATTATGAGAGCCAACTTTCAGTAAACAAATTTATTTAAATCAGCTAAGCAGATCTAGACGAAAATAATTCACCTGTATCATTTGTATTTATCTGCATACACAATTTATAAAATTTATCATAGGCGACCATATTTACCGTGTGATATTTACATCTTTATGGTCTGATTTGCAAAGTTACTATCTAGGTTGATTTGATTCACCGCTTGCAGATCTTATCAATTTTCGTTATCATGATTAATCGACGCGACACTGTTAATATTATTAACTAAACAATCTACAATGGTCAGGAATTTGCATTTGCAACTTCAATCTATATGTGTATTTTGTATATAAATGTGGAACCCTGAAACATGCTTTATAAGAGTTAATCTTGTATTTTTGTTGAAAAGCATTGAAAAATAGAAACATATTAATTGTTTCAAAAGCAGTTAGTGAGTAATTAAACATAGCATCACTATGACGGTTTGCTATAGTATGTTCATATGATATTCATTCATTTAGAATTTGCATAATCACCATTTTTAAATAAGGGTTTCAAAACATCTTAAAATGTATTAGAATCTAGTATTAAATTTTCCCTTTTTGGAAGTCATCTAATCATGTAAAAACAGTCAGTAGAACCTCTTATCAGTACACATAAATTTATAGCCATATTACAAAAACCCTATTATGATATGAACTTTGCCCAAACTTAGTCTCATCAATATATTTTGGTAAATGACTAGTTACTAGAATGTAACTAATGTAATTCTGTATGCCTCACAATACTAGTCAATCTGAAGGAAGCGCAGATTCCCGAACACACTTGATTCTGTGTTTCATAATTTCGAAATACAAAAGTATCATCGTTATTGATTTCATATTATTCTGAAAACAATATTTGAAATTTATGTTCAACTAGTTATTTGTTTTTCATTAAAATAGCTTCCAGCATTATCTTCTATTTAAATATATATAATATTTCAAATCAGTATTGATTCAAAGAAATTTATGATACCTTTTTTATTTAAAAATAACCTGTAAATTTTAGATGCTGTTTATAGCTTTCAAGTATATTTGATTAATTTAATCCAATCAGGAAGCTATTTGCTTCAATTTTTCTTTTTCTAAAATACTTTATCAATTCTTACCAAATATTTTCAGTAACTTAAAAACATGTGTTAATGTTCTATCAGAATCACAGATTGGAAGTTATATAAGTTGTTTAGTAGTTATAAAATAATGTGATTATACGTATCTTCTTTAAAGGTTTAACAAACTGGCATGTAATCTAGCTGAAACATTTATTAGTGCTTAAAATTGGTTCATTGGTATTTGTTTTACCAATATTTAACAATACTTACTTACGCTTGTTACCCCTCATGGAGGAGCGTAGGCTACTCACCATCATTCTCCATTCAACTCTGTCCTGGGTAATCCTTTACTATTTTTCCAGTTGCTATTCATCCTTTTCATGTCTGCTTCCAATTCTCAACGAAGTGTGTTCTTTGGTCTTCCTCTCTTCCGTTTCCTTTCAGAAATTCGATTTAACGCTTGCCTCATGATGCAGTTTGGTGATTTTTGTAATGTATTTCCTACACACCCTGAGCGTCTTTCCCTAATTTCTCTTTCAGCTAGAAGCTCGTTTGTTTTCTCCAGCAGTAGGCTGCTGCTAATGATATACGGCAGACGGACATTGAGTATTTTACGTGGAAAATTGTTTATCTTCTTGATGATTATTGTAGTAGTTCTTCATGTTCCAGCTCCGTACAATAGAACTGTACTGACGTTTGCATTGAAGGTTCTGACTTTGATATTGCTTGACAGTTGTTTTGAGTTCCATATGTTCTTCAATTGTAGAAATGAGGCCCTTGCTTTGTCAATCCCTCCCTTGACATCTGCATCTGATCCTCCATGTTCATCGATGATTCTTTCTAGGTACGTGGAAAATTCCACATCATCAAGAACTTCTCCATCAAGTGTGATTAGGTTGGTGTTCTCCGTGCTTTATTTTAGGATCTTGCGTTTTCCTTGTGAATGTTAAGGCCTACTGCTGCAGATACTGCTGCTTCACTGATTGTTTTAACCCGAACTTGTTTATATGTTTGGGAGAGAAGGGCTAGGTTATCTGAAAAGTCCAAATCGTTTAGTTGTATCCAACCTGTCCATTTCATTCCGTGTTTCCCCTCAGATGTGAAAATCTCTATAATCTAGTCGACCATCAGACGAAAGAGAAAGAGGGATAGTATGCAGCCTTGTCTGACTCTAGTCCTCACTTTGAATACGTCTTTCAGCTGTCCTTTGCAATGTAATCCGTTGTATGAGTTCTGTGTGATGTTGATGATCTTTTCATGTACTTCATAGTGTCAAAGAAGTTTCCATAATGTTTTCTTATCCACATTGTCAAATGCTTTTCCATAATCAGGGAAGTTAATGTGTAGTGACGAATTCAACTCAACTAATTGTTTAAGGATGATCCGTAGTGTAGCGATTTGGTCTGTACACCACCGATTTTTACAGTATCCAGCCTGTTGATATCAAAGCTAAGCGTCTACTGAATTTTTCATCCGGTTCGGCAACAAGCTGTTGTAAGCCTTTCTTGGTACTGACAGCAGTGTAGTGCCAATGTAGTTCTCAAATTTGTTCAAATCTCCTTTCTTTGGTGTCTTATTGAGATGTCCTTCTTCCCAGTCTGTTAGTGGCCTTCGTCCCTTTCTTTAGCTTCAATTTCAAATCGGCAACCAACAGGTCGTGATCTGAAGCTACGTTAGCCCCTTCTTCTGTTCTCGCGTTTTCCACTACATTCTGATGCTTTTAGTAATGCAATTGTGATCTGACTGATTCTCCATGGTGTGGTCTGATGAGACCCACATATCTTTGCGTGTGTGTTTGTAGGAAAATATAGTGCCACCAAATATTTAGCATAATTTTGTTTTTAAACTAATTAGATAATTTGGATTACATTTCGAAGACTTATTATACTTCTATGTCTTACTCTACCGATAGGATATTGACTAATATATAGATAGTTTCAACAGTTGAGATCATGAATCAATTGAAGCTAGACCACCATGGAAAACCTGGAAGCACTGGACGGCCGTTTCATGATTCATGATCTCAACTATTGAAATTACTACAATCTCCACAAAACCCCTTCTGATACTAATCAACATATGCTCACTAGTGACTGGCTACAAGAAGTATATCCTGAAGTTCTAGTGAGAAGCAATGACCACCGGAGTTCAACCGATTCAGTTGTGGGATAGAAACTCACTGATGACAATGGTAGATGTGTAGCTCAACTTCATGGATTGGTTGAAGTTAGACATTAACACCGTCAGGTGTCGGCTCAGTGGTCTAGTTGGTTAAGCGCATAGCGCGAGACTGATAGGTCCTGGGTTCGAATATTGCGGGGTGCAGGATCGTGGGTGCGCACTGCCGAGGAGTCCCATACTAGGACGGAACGGCCGTCCAGTGCTCTCAGGTTTTCGATGGTGGTCTAGCTTGAATTGACTCATGATTTCAACCTGTGAAATAATTATTCATTATATTACATCTTCTTAAAGAAAATCTTATAAGATCAATAGAATAAAATATAATAATACTTTATAATAACTTTTTTCTAGGAAAATGTTGATATTTTATAGACTTAAACTGATAAATTATTCTTTTTTCCTCAATTATTCATTATGTTCTTTTTTTAATTCTCATTTTTTTATTCAATGTTCATTAATTATAGACGTAAAGAAATGTATCATAAAGAAGTATCATAGAAATAATTCACTTCAACGATGTTTGATGAATAATTCTTTTGAGGATTTGAATAATACATTACTATATCATCCACTATACGTTAATACCACTAATAATAATAATGATAACAATAATAATGAATTAATAAATTCCGATAATAAAACGTTACTGAAAATTCAAAAAGTAAGTGATATTTGCTTGAACTAACATTTTTGTTTTCTACTTTTTTCTTAAAAGTTACTAATTTAGTGACATAACTTCTAACAAATAAATGATTGGATACTTATTATCTGTTATCATAAAGAAATAGGTTACTTTGGACAATATATTATATATACCTTGACGTGGTGGTCGGGCTTACCTATCGTGATAAAGCAACCGAGCTATACTGGCTGGAACAACCGTTCATCGAGGTCCTACCATGTCAGACAGGGCGGTTGATGGGCGGTCAGAATAAAAGCAACAAACCCAATGTTCGAAGGCAAAGTCGTACTGCTGACTGTACAGAGGTGTGACAGCAGTAAGGTTTTTCCTTCAGACAACCAGTATAACAGCGATTCTACTCCCCCACAAGGAGGTGTGGGGTTAGAAAGGGTCTCAGGGTATTAGCGAATGATGGCAAATCAGTTGATGAGATTGTTAATCTTCATCGACTGAGATGGTTGGGCAACGTGTTGCGTATTCTTGAACATCGATTAGCACGACGTGAAACGCTGACCGGTGTTGGGGATGGTTGGAAGAAAGTTGGAGGCGGCCAAACAAAAACATGGCATCAGTGCTTGAAGTCACTAACTTCTGGTCTGAGCCATGTTGGTAGATGCAGTCCACTTGGTTAGAGTTCGCGCGACTATCATAACCAATTGTTTGGAGACTCTTAGTGACATGGCTCAGAATCGATCACAATGGCGTAGGTGTGTGCACTCCCTGTCTTCCCTTAAACTATGAGATTAAAATCGCTTCATATCTTTCTACGAACTAATTCTTTATTCTTGTACCATATCTATACTATATATATATGCAATCTTTCTGTTATACATTACCACCTCTGAATTAACTACTATATATATATATATATATATATATATATATATATATATATATATATATATATATATATATATATATATATATATATATATATATATACATAATTGACGAATAGCTTGTGCTCATTAGAATTTCTGAGTAAAACGACCATCTTATTAGAAATTTAATACAGATGTTAATGTGTTTTTCCACTATATATTTTCATAGTTTCATTATATTGATCAAGCAACATCTGATCAGTGAAGATGATAAAGTATACTTAGTTTACTCGTTCATCTTTTAAATAGAAAGAACACAGACTTAAGCATGATAAAATGAATTTATTTTATCTTGTTAGGTTCTCTGTCTTCAATTATTTCCAACCTATAATATTTCAAAATCAAAATCTTTGTTATAGTTAACACATATGTATACCAGTGAAATTGGTCAAATATGCAGTGCAATTCGAATAAAGTTAATAGTTTGTATTTCGATCATCTCTCCTCTTAACCTGATTTTTGACTTCATATTTGTTTTATAATTTGTTCAATTGACTTATAAGTTTTGTCTGTTTTAATACGTTTATTGATTGCTGAGCCTCAAAAGCTCTCTGGTATTGTCTATGTTACTTCTGTTCGAGATTTCAATGTTGTCTCAGTCAAATGAACGTTCAGGGTTTTTCAAATGTAATGATATAGGTAGAAGTACGTCATGGCGTTCAACAATCAAGTAGTATTCATGTAAATGAAAATGAACGGAGTAGTTAGTTTGTCCTATATAATGTCTGTCTCAGTTGGAGCAGTTTATTTTGTTGATGGTTTCTTTGAAATTTACTCATTAAGTTTATATGATATTAATGTGATTTTGTTGGCTTATGAGTAACTTCTATTCCTAAAAGCCTCAACTGTATGGCCTTACTTTGTGATGTACCTTTCATCTATGGCAGAATAATCTGATTGTTAGTTACCATAATTTGTATTGAAATGATAAGTTCGACAAACGTTTTTATGAAGTTTTTTATTTTGAAAAGGAGTCCTTAGGTTTCTCCGTTCACTTTTCCTTACAGCAAGTGTGATATAGTGTGTCTTCAGCTTTTTTGTAGGGTGTGGACTCTGATGCTTTTATAAGTCCTTTACGCTGAATGATTTATACACTGGAAGCTTTTATGATGTGATTACTCAACTAAGTGGAGTGAAACTATTAAATTTTCTTTGAAGTTATGCGTTTTGTAAGCGTTAGCAGGAATCCACATTGGGTTTGAACTTTGTTATTTTCCCCAAAGGCTACCATTTAAATATTCGACGTTCGGCAGGCATATTACCAGTATAAAAGTTTAAACTAGTTGTTTACTATGTTACATCAAAATTTTTTAATAAGCTGAACACATTCTGACTTTTTCACTACTAAAGTATGACCCTGTCGTAAAGATACAAATTCATGGTTATATTACAATGTCTTCAAAATGGTATCAGATTTCATTAAGTCATTACGCGGCATACAGAACCAATCGTTAAAAGTTTACTTATTGATCATAAATATAAATATGATTAACGCATATATTCTTAAAACTATTTCTTTGATAAATATTAAGATTATGTAGATTCAAATTAATACCCTTTAACATCTAGGTGTCCATGTATGATGCTTTTGTTTCTCAGTAGTGAATGAGACAAATATGTTCTGTATTTAATGAATTAGAATTTACTTTCATTAAAATCAAATAGTATAAAATAATCAGTTATTTTATACACTTTAAATTTTAACCAGACTATCAAGTTTGTTTAATTTTTCCGCTTACATTATGAAGTATTACTCGTTTGTAGAACAAAGATTTATCACATGGTGCGTTATACCTTACAATTCTAAATGCAGATTATTCACTACAAAGTATTACCTACTGATCAATAATTTATTAGGGTAAATGAATTTTGATCCACGGTTATATTGATTTCCATAGCGGTTCAATCGATTATGTCTGACGATTTTAGTGTAAAACTTGAGTCTAAAGAGCACTATGACGATTGACTCATAGTTTACAAATTTTTGTAAATTTTTACAAATTGAAGTGAACGTTTACGAAAATGAAAGTAAAGTGTTTATAAACTTCGGTAAAATGGTAATTTGATTGATTTGTCAAAACGTGTATTTTCATAGAATAAATGCAATGAAATCCAGAACACGAGTTTTATTCTATTTAAGCCTTATCAGCTAGGTGCACCTGCACCCTAGAGTACACGTCCACTACAAGATAAGAATCCAGTTCTGTTTGTTTTGAGTGATATCAAGTTTTTCTTTTAGGTACTGAATCTAGTTATCAACAATAGTATAATCCAAGTTATTTTAAATTGAATGTATTCTGTGTTAATTTCCACTTAGAAATGCATAATCATCTTGTTTCAGTTATTCTTCTCATCTTTCTTATCACGTTTTCCTCCTAATCCTTCTTTCTACTTTTATAATTGTACATTAAACGTTTATTAACCAGCCTAAGAATTACTTATTATATAAACAGGTAGTTAGCGATATTAGTTCAGTCAATAAGCTCAGACTTTAAAAATTAGGATAAAGAAGGAAAAATCTGAATGTGACAATCATAACTGTAATCAAAATTGAGTGATCACTAGGTAGCGATCAGTACCAGGCGTGCTACTTGGCACTCGTCAGCAAGGTGTACTAATAAGGACTAGACACGCATGACATTGATCACCACTCAGTGATCAATCAATTGTGATTATATCTCAGTCCTACAGGAAGTCGATCGTGGCTCGGATAGCTCAGTGGTAACGTCTCTGGCTGTGAAGCTGGGTAACATGAGATCGAATCCGCCAGGGAGCACCAGTTCCCTCAAGATTACGGGTGCACTTTGCTGACGAGTGCCAAGTAGCACGAAACCCCGGTCCAGGGTTACTTGTCGACTACCTACAACCACTATTTAATCACAATCATAACTGTACTATTAATAATAGTAAACGGTCCCTGATGAAATATTTATATAAACTTCAAATTGCCAATAAACGGAGTATATTTTTTTAAAACGTTTGAATTTATTAGGTTATATAATAGATATAAGTAAAAATATAAGAGAAATATTTCAGTACAGTTAGTAAGGCATTAGATCCTACAGTTATAAATTCAAATGAATGATCTAAAGAGGTAGTCATCTTTAAAGTAAATACATCTTTTAACAATTACAGAGTACTAGTATTATTATTGTTCATAATTCTTTATATTATAACCATCATTATTAAAGTTGTGAACATACAAAGAATTCAATGAATGATCATACCATTTTACTTTTTTCTTAAGTAATTTCTATCATTCTACAGATATTGTATTATTCAATCAAACATTTGATCTGATTTATAATTACATAATTATCATTCTCATCTTATATGATTCATATTTATTGTAATTAATATTAATTTCATAATTTCAATTAATGTATAAACCTATTCAATCTTAACATTATATAGCAGGTATTTCAGTAATATCAATAATTTTATGTTATATTAGAAACAATTCTAAATTCACATGTTGTAATTTAAAAAGTTTTATCTACCTTAAACTTGTCCATTCTTTTAGAATATTAGCTCAGATAGATAATTGTAGAGTGTGAGGTAAATTTATTAAAAAGCGTATTCATCATTTATACCTAAGTGTTTTGATATGATGACAATTTTCAAACAAATAAAGTATTTTAGTGGTCCGGTATCTGACTCCAATTATATTGTATGAATAATTGCTGTCGATATATATATCGTCCATTGTCGTTAGTGAATAACGAAATTAAATAAGCTAAATACGAGAATGGATTTTTGAATGCGTATATTTTGAACACTCATTGATTTGAACAGAAAATCAGAGAATCGCAGCAAATGAAGTGAAGAAGAGAGAGCGAAGCGAGATTAAAGGATGCACAGTGGAGCCAACTTCATTTAATCGATATTTATAGCCACATAAAAATAGGTAACAGACATATGATGAACAGGATAAGAAGTGTATACACATACGCTCATATAGAAACAGTCAGGGTTGATAAGCAAATAATTAACAAGGTGAAAACGTGACTCAAGAAGAATGGATAAATTGGCCTGTCCAGAAGCTAGAATAAGTTATATGGGTTTAACATAGTAATCGACACTACAATATGTATAAAGTGGTTTATTTTATTTCAGTGTACAATATTCACATGAATTTATTACCGTTGTTTCTTTTTGACTTTCTATTTAGTAATGCAGTTGTTTCATAGTTGGTCGAATTTTTAAGCCAATATTAAGATTTACTGACTTCTATTAGTACGTACATCCGTCAGTATATATATAACGAGCTACGGACTTATATAAATGTAAAATAGTATCTTAAAAGATTATTTGAAATGATTTAAAGTTAAACAATGTTTAGTAGAAGTAATAAAAAGATATTGTATAGAATGATCTACTAATTTCCTTACAAAGAAATCCATATAGATCTTGATTACTTAAAAAATGGTTAAAAGTAGAATAAAATATTTTTTTTAAAATTTAAACTACAAGTTATTAGTGATACTTTTTCAAATCCAACAAACGTTCATTCTAGAATACTAATTATTTGAATACTTTACTAATTTTGTGTAATTAGAAGTGTTTAACGTTAAAAATTAGGAGGTATTTTCCAATGTTTTTTTGTTACCAGAGTTTAAATGAACTCTTTCTGTTTATTTTGAGATGAATTTTAAGTGTTATCCTCTTTTAAAGTTACGAAAATTCATTTAATCCTCGGAATATTCGTTTCTAACCTTAAAATAGTATCAGATGCGACTACAAACGTGAACAATATCATATCTTTCTAATCCTTTAGTGCTAATCGAATTCCATTGGTTAAACTGTAATGTGGGTACTAGTCTAAGTGACTGGATATCAAGTAAACTATGTTGAAATGTTAGACGGTTAGAAATGGTCTGTGGGGAACCCAAAACAAAAAAATTTGTGGTACTTGACACTCTTCTGCAAGATTTATCTATGATAATAAGGAATCTGTCTCTCCTTGCTGGATTCAAACTCACACCAGCCAGCTTCAAGCTTTGATGAGTTACCAATGAACTATTCCTTTATAAATGAAACTAAAGTTAAGTGATGCTAGTTCAAATCCATTGGGGAATATCGGTTTCCTCAAGATTCCAGGTATGAACTTCTGATGGGTACAAACAGCATAAGATCTATGTTCAGTATTTCCTATAGTCTACCTAAAATCACCTGGGCATCACTATTCTCTCAATACCAAGAAAAGTCTTCAACAGGGTATTGTTAAACAGGATGAAGGACTGCGTAGACGATCAACTTTGTGACCAACAGACAGGATTCCCTAAGGATAGATCGTGTACAGACCAAATCGCAACTCTACGGATCACTGTGGAACAGTCGATTGAATGGAAATCATCAATCTACATAAACTTCATTGACTACTAAAAAGTATTTGACAGCGTGGACAGGACAACACTATGGAAGCTTCTTCGACACTACGGCGTGCCTCAGAAGATAGTCAATATCATACAGAATTCATATGATGGATTAAACTGCAAAATCGTGCATGGAGGACAGTTGACAAAGTCGTTCGAAATAAAGACCGGTGTCAGGCAAGGTTGCTTAGTCTCACCCTTTCTCTTTCTCCTGGTGAACGACTGGATCATGGAGACGTCAACATCTGAAGGGAAACACGAGATACAATGAACATCTAGGATGCAATTGGACGATCTAGACTTCGCAGATGATCTGGCCCTTCTGTCCCAAACGCAACAACAAATGCAGGAGAAGACGAACAGTGTAGCAGCAGCGTCAGCAGCAGGAGGTCTCAATTTACACAAACGGAAGAGCAAGGTTCTCCGATACAACACAGCATGCACCAATCCAATCACAATTGACGGAAAATATTTGGAAGATGTAAAAACCTTTACACATTTGGGCAGTATCATTGATGAACATGGGGGATCTGATGCAGATGTGAAGGCGCGGATCGGCAAAGCAAGAGCAGCATATTTACAACTGAGAAACGTCTGGAACTCAGAGCAACTGTCAACTAACATCAAGGTCAGGATTTTCAATACAAATGTCAAGAAAGTTCTACTGTATGGGGAGGAAACCTGGACAACTACGAAAGCCATCATCCAGAAGATACAGGTGTTTATTAACAGTTGTTTACGCAAAATACTTCGGATCCTTTGGCCGGACACTATCAGCAACAACGTACTGTGAGAGAGAACAAACCAGATCCCAGTGGAGGAAGAAATCAGGAAGAAGCGCTGGAAGTGGATAGGACACACATTGAGGAAAGCACCGAACTGCGTCACAAGACAAGCCCTCACATGGAATCCTCAGGGCCAAAGGAGGAGATGAAAACCAAAGAATACGTTACGCCGGGAAGTGGAAATAGACATGAGAAAAATGAACACGAATTGGATGGAATTAGAAAAGGAGGCCCAGGACAGAGTGGGTTTGAGAATGCTGGTCGTCGGCCTATGCTCCATTAGGAGTAACAGGCGTAAGTAAGTAACCTGAAATCACCTAAAGTAAGTAAGTATATCAATTCCATTGGTACATAATATAAGAAGAAACTGTGGCAGTGAGTTACACACATACAAGTGAACAGAGAATGAACGTATTCAAAATAATAAAATGATATCGATTTCAAAGCGGACAAAAGGATAAGAAATCTATAGGACTGTGATCTGCGTTGGACCATGACATCTATCCATGATCATAAAAAAACAACTTATAGTACTCAATATATACCTTTACACAAAAATGTCTGAGGATCTCTGAGTACTATAGTACTAGTATGTTTATTTAATAAAAGTGAAGTGCAATAATAATAATAATAACAATAATAATTCCCACCTTAATCATTCAAAGTTATCTGGAGAGTAATTAAAAAATTTCTTATATATAAATCATTATAATTTCAGTTCATAGAAGTTACAACTATTTAAACATAGAAAAATTGGATTCAGTTTATATTGTACAAATCTTGTTCAGTCTTTATGTTTATGGTTAATTCATTTAAAATAATTAGTCCCTTTGGTAAATTTCGATAACGCAATAGGAAGACGAAGTTTATGAGTATTATGTGATATCTTTGCGCAATGCATTTCGAACATTCTGATCACACATACACTTGTTAAGGCATTTTTACATGAAAATTAAAAGGTCAACTAAACAGATTAAAGGTAAGCCTTAACAAAGAAAAAGTAATAATAAAGTACACAGAAATAATATGATAACCACTCTGGATAATAAGTCAGTATTACCGGGGTAGGTTAAGAGTAAGGACAAATTGTTTTTGAACGCACAAAGGGGATTTCAGTTTCCGTATAGCCAAGGCTTCAATAAACCTTAGTATACGTCCTTGAAGGCTTTTGTACAACACTATAAATGCTGATTTGATGTTCACCTTATGACTAGTTTCAATCAAATGTTTCGCAATGGAGGATGTTGTCTGTCTATCCTGTGATCTTATTTGGCCATTGAACTTCAAGGACGTATACTAAGGTTTATTGAAGCCTTGGTTATACGGAAACTGAAACCTCTTTTATGTGTCCAAAAACAGTTTGTCCTTACTCTTAACCTACTCTGGCAATACTGATTTATTATCCAAAGTGGTTACCATATTGTTAATTCATTTATCAATTTTAAAAATAATTTTTTTCTTTTAATTTTATACCCTTTAATAGTATCATTGATAACTTCAATCTCATGAATTAAACTTAATTAAAGCTAAAACATAAAAAAATTGGTCATCTTATTTAGTTTTTTTCTGAATGTTTAATTATTACATAATCATGTGTCTGTATCCAATGCTTAATTCGACTTTGTTGTAATTTCATATAATAAAATCTAGTTGTCATCAGTAAAAGTCATTTGTAAATTTCTCATTCATATAACAGATTGATACTTGATAATACTTGATAAGATCCTATTAGCCATTGAATTATAGAATTTTAGTTGAAAAGAAAAAGGAAACAAACTCGATAACCAGATAAATGCATAAACTTTAATAGAATTAATATTAAATGATGATTCATTATGATGGTGTATAGTTTATCAATCTGTTCATTATATATTATGAATTTGGCGGAATAATTAAACTATTTATGTAAATATTGTGTAATTAACAAACATTGATAAACTTAGTCATTTATTAATGAATAATTTATGTGTAGGTGGGTAGTAATTAGCTTTTGTTTGTTCATTCTATAAAATGTTTTACAATTTTTTATACAAAATTCGGCTAATGATACTGTGGTGTATGCTACATATGTCAATAGATATAAGTAATATGTGACATCAATTGGAGGTGAAAACCCTGGCAGCAGATGGCTAAGATGATTGGATTGAAGAGAATAGAAACGGAAATTTGTAAATAATGTATTCAATGTATGGTTCACATATTTTACCAAGATATTCTGTAATTTTGTATTCAGATACATTTATTTATCCCCACTTCTATGTTTTCGTTCATTACAATACTAATGAAAGATTGAATACATAAGTTCTGATCAAATTCCATTGATATTAGAATAATACATGGTGAAAATGTTTTCCATGTTTAAAAGAGACATGTTTTATACTATTAATAATTATTAGGTTTGGAGTTAGCTTTTGGTAACCATACGAAGATATGACATTAATTAATGAAGTAATTGATTATTGGGCTGATCCGCTTTAGTAAATAAGAAGTTTGTAGTTTTGAATCGTGTGGCAATGTTAATCTACAGTTTGAAGTATTTTAGTGAATGAATACTCTAGTAGGTGAAACTAATTGATTGTATTAAGCAGAATCACAAAGTTGTAAGATATGAAGATAATACATCGTATACACTATTTGCACAACTTCCTCGAATTGTCTTTTACAAAATTCATCGTTCTTACATTCCTGATTTTACTTTGACTACTTTCGTTTTTCTTTTTCTCTTTTCCTCGTCTTCCTCTTCTGTCAGGAAGAAACCTATTTCCATTTCCTGAAACATGCTACTTATATCTGTTTGTATAAGTTGAACACACCACAGCATTACATAAAATAATCTGAACTTGGCACCACTGGGATAGGTGTAGGGTACGCAGATTACCCCTGTGTAATGACCACTATTTTTTTGATAACAATGTCAAAATTTGTATCATTCAATACTCTTCGTCCTTTGACCTTAGTTATCTTATTCAGCTTTTTCTTATATTCATTTTGCCAATGCAGTTAGTATTAATCTTTTCTCTCGTTAATCACCAATCATATTGCACTGATCTGTTGTGTAGCTATATGAATTGGTATACACTGAAACCAGAGCTTATATTGTTTATAACGGGACTACTGAACTTTATATAACACTGTACTGACTAGTCAGTGACAACGTAGAACTTCGTACGCACGGATATCAGTTCGAGTTGCCCCACCACATTAGCACAGAGACACGATTGTTGATTCAAATCTCATAGTGGTAGAGGTAGTAAAGGTATAAGCAGTTATCGAAGGCATTAGAGTTTGATGACAGTTAATTATTCGTCTAAATGTTTAAATAACATTGAAGACAGGAAATGAAATCAAGATAAACTACCTGAATATCATAATACTTGGCATTAATTTGAAGTTAACTGATTCAATCTAATGCATATAGCAATACAATGAGTTTACATTTTCACTGCTATCTACAGGTTCTGTTTGCTTATGATAATTCATTTTTTAAAATTTTTTTTTAAATTTACTATCATTCCTGAATTTCAGTTGTAATTCAGCCAAAAATGACTTTTAAAGACAAACACCTACATAGGAATATTTGAAATGTCGGTTTATAGAAATAAAATTATCCTATATATAAGGCGAAATATAAATTACATAAAAATATCATGTTCAGTGATTCTACAAAAACTGGTCATTTTAGTTACATTTTTATTCTCGATAGTTACTTTACATAGATTTCGAAGATGAAGTATTAGGCCATCTAGATACACAGTATCTCAACGGTAAATTTTTGTAAAAATTTTTTATTATCTAATCGCAAAACATCGATTCTGAAACTGCACTATAAAGAGACTTATCAAGTGATAACTGGAAAGTACACAAAGATCACATAAGTAATTCAGTATTTTCTGTCTAAAATTACAAAATCAAAAAAGCAAATCTATAAAGTATATATATAGGTGCGGATCGACAAAGCAAGAGCAGCATATTTACAACTGAAGAACATCTGGAACTCGAAACAATTGTCATCCAACACCAAAGTCAGAATTTTCAATAAAGATGTCAAGACAGTTCTACTGTATGGGGCGGAAACCTGGAGAACTACGAAAGCCATCATCCAGAAGATACAGATGTTTATTAACAGATGTCTACGCAAAATACTTCGGATCCGTTGGCCGGACACTATCAGCAACAACCTACTATGGGAGCGAACAAACCCGATCCCAGTGGAGGAAGAAATCAGGAAGAAGCGCTGGAAGTGGACAGGACACACATTGAGGAAAGCACCGAACTGCGTCACAAGACATGGAATCCTCAAGGCCAAAGGAAAAGCGGAAGACCAAAGAACACATTACGCCGAGAAATGGACACAGAAATGAGAAAAATGAACAAAAATTGAATAGGACTTGGAAGGAAGGTCCAGAACAGAGTGGGTTGAAGAATGCTGGTCGGCGGCTTATGCTCCATTGGGAGTACCAGGCGTAAGTACCGGTTGTTTTTACTTATTAGAGAATGGGAAATAAAAATCGTTAAGCAAAATAATCTAGTTATTTCTCTGTATCGGTGTATCATACATTCGGTTTATATAATGGCATTGTTAATTAGCGAAAAATGCGTATCCAGACACCATACGATTTTCTACCTTAACATTGATGAGTAACATCATTACAAGGTCTACTTTATCTTGTTTATAATTTAATTCCATTAGTGGAAAAATAAGGTATTTTCAATGTCTTATCAAAAATGCCTTCCTTATCAATGCTTTGAAAATATGCTGTTGTATTTCCCCAAACAAATCATCGTTCAATATCATACTTATATTTTGAATTCTTCATAACAGTGAGTTTTGGTATCATTATTGACACTAAGAAACGTCATACAAGGAATCAATAAAACAAATACAAATAAGACAACAAAGATTAAAATCTTCGAGTTGTAAATGAGGAAATTTTTCATATAAACGATATTCTACGTCAGCTTTTGTGAGGAGAGAAAAAATCACAATATATCTATACGCTCCATAAGTCTGTGAAAAGCTTATTATACTTTAAAGTCGCCCAGTATTGAATAAAATTATCCCTTTAAACGAAACACTGTAAAATGACACTTGGAGAATGTGGTATGTCGACTGATCAAGGAGTAAAAATTTCACAAGACGTTCTTCATTCATTCGGATGAGGCAGTAGAGCATATTATGTTGCATTTTATTTTTCGCGCGGGAATTTTTCAATATCGTAATTACTAGGCAAATGTTCTTCTTAACGTTAAGCAGCTGTTAATGGTAGAGCCACGATATGTAATTTTCAAAATAAATTAGTTATAATGCGATCCAGTGAAATTTTAGTCAAAATTATTAAACATGATTGTGATTTGTTAATATTCCGTCTTATTTTTATACTTTTTGTCCACAGTTTCTGTTTCGTATGAAAAATCATTTTTCACGTCAAACAGAACACACACAAACTCACGTCCATCCCTCAGTGCTCTCTGCAAACCGAAGAACTTTCAATGGGTGAGTTATACTACTTTAATAGTGTAAGTAGGTAAAACATATTCGTTTCTTAATATATATAGTACCTAAATTAGAGAATTATCTACAAACAAATAAAAATTATGTAATGTCAAATTATTTGTTTCCGCTTTTTGTTTTGAATCGCTGTCCCCCATGTCTCAGTTTGGTGTCTTAAACTTTTCACTGTATGCTATAGAACGTGTGAGGTGACTGGATTTCACCACTGCGACCAAGGGTGCATAGTAATCTCAGCATAACTTACATAGATCCAAATAGTAACTGGATTTAGTGAGTGTTTTTTAACTCGTTTTTCACAAATTATTCAATTGTAGTGCAGCATTTAATGTTATCCACTAGTTTTTGAATTCACCATTAGTTAAACTGTTCATCTGCGAAACAGTTTCCAAAAGTCCTTGAGAATGAAAATGCACCGAACATTTGTTATATATTTGACTTATTATGACTGTTAACACTTTAAACCCATCTAATATTACACTTTTTCCCCTCTGTATTTGAGCTTTTGTCAATTCCTCATCTTCATATGTATTTATATCAAACACATACGTTGAATATGATCAGCGTTATTAAATCTCACTTATTTAAGGTCAACTTTTTCATTATGAGATATAGAGGCCATAAGGTTAAAGCCAGAAATTTTTTGGAGTGCAAAGTATCAACGTTTTTCCAATCTAAAAAACCCATGATAAAGGTGAAATATTTCATGAATGATTTACTGTGCAATATTTTAATTTAAAACTGTTAGACATGATCTTTGAAAATGGAGGATGATGTTACATATATCCTTGACATCGGGCTCACACGGCGCCATCTTAAAAAGACAAAGTAAATGATTTTGGGATTGAGTTTAGAAGCGCAAACATTTCAGGTTATAAACGTACACACTCTCAGACACTACTTATCATATTATGGTTGGAGAATTAGAACAGAATGAGAGCTTGCAACACTGGATTGAAATTTGTACAGCAGTAAAAGCTATTTAATTGTTGAAATTACTAAACATTGTAAAAATAATCTGCTGTTTAAAGGATGCATATACTTGCTCGGACTTTGGAGGCCAAAATTAAATACTATTGTAAAAATATGAGATTAATAAGATACTATTGTGTTTTGGTCTAATGAAGACATTTGGCTAACTAATCATATGGAGATAAATACCATTAAATAGGTGTTTTGATTTCCTTTCAATAAAGATAATGAATTAAATCGAAACTAAATAATTTCAATCAGTTATGTTTTTTATGTCTACAAAAATGAGAAAGTGTTGTGGAGCTTAATTTTCATATATTCCACCTAGTGACTATTTTATGCCCTAACTGAATAATTATTCGATAATAGAAACGTACATCTAAGTGCAATGAAACATTGTTTTTGGATATAATCGATATAGAAGATTACTGATCGTCCAACGTTTTAGTATATTAATTATTCAACTGGATCAGTTAGTTGTGATATTAATTTAAGTGGAATTGAATTTCTATAAACAGTAAACATCGTAAACTCTTTTCCTACTAGCCATAATCTGTATCTAATAGCCACGATTCAGTCATGAAAATACTTGAAACTGTATATGAATTTCTTGGTGTTCTTTTTCTATAATGTATTATAATTAAAATTTAGTAATTGATGAATGAGCAATACTTTTCAAACAATTTATCCTAATACTGTTTATGGGAGCACTAGACAATTTTAAAATTACCACACACAAAATTTCCGTTTAGTCATGCACTTTAAGAAATAATAATGACAAGATCAATGAGGTTATTTTGTGTTTTTACCAGTTAGAATATTTTTATGTGAATGTTTTATAGTTCTTTGAGTCAGAGGTGAATATATCGTAGTACCTAAGATATATATGGAGTGCGAGTTCACTCATAAATATGCATAATGGAAGTAAAACAGTTCATATATATTTCAAGGTGACATGACACTTCACAACAACTCTCATATCTTAACAACAGACACTAACAGTTTTGAAGGAATCTGATAATCAATATAGTCGCTAGATTTTAACACACCATAACGACTTTTAAAAACTTCCTAAGATTTTGCAATATTTGAACTAAAATTTAATTTACTTACTATCCTATCTTCTTTTAAAATTGAAGCAGTTAACCATAATCTTCAGATTTGACTAAAAACCATTGAAGATGACAACAGTCCAAACAAAAATATTAAACATGAATGAATTCTATTCTTCATTGAAAACAAATAAGTCTCATAAACCGAAAATATTTGCACTTAAAACCTCTACTTTTTAAGATAAATTTGCGAACAATTATTTTCACTTTTGAAATTCAAAAACAGAATTAGTAAGTGGAAATCTCGATTGAATATTACTCGTCTTGGCAAGACAAGTTAATTGCAAGTATATTGAATTGTTGAAAATCTTGGCTAAACTACATTGTCCTCTATAATAAATTTAATTATTGTAATTATGCAAGTAGATGTCAGTTTCACTAATAAGTAAAGTATATCATTCACATGACATAATATTCAGATTCATGCAACCTTTATCAAATTGTTCGTCCATTCTTTATTTAGGGTTTTTTAAATCTCCGCTTCTTTTTGTTTTAAAAAAATTATTTTCCCATCTTACATACATGATTGATTACAGATAGAAACGTCGGTTGTTTGTAATTAGTTTTATTATTTTTTTTATTGTCTTGTTCAAGTTTCATTAACATTTCGATGTATAAATATTATCATTGTTTACTAGATTGAATATGGTTCTATCTATACGAAGTACAATGTTAAATGTCATTCATATCTCTTATATAACAAATAGAATAAGCTTATAGTCAACAAATTTTTTTAAATCTAAATTAATAATTCGATATCACTTTTAGCTGAAGTGAGAAATAAATGTAAATCTGAGAGATTCCAAATACGTGTTGGGATATTGTGATGTTTACTATATGGCAACAATTCTCACGACACCTTGATACCAGAATGCAACACATTTCTTCTCAACTTCGAGTACCTCAAATAACGATATTTTATAGAAGATATATTTGGTAGACAACCAAAAAATATTTGATTTACATTCAGATTAACTTGGTTATATACTAATTAAATTCAATAATCATAATTCACAGAATTTACCGATTATCACTTGAGTTCATGATCATGATGACTTAATCAATATAATTGAAAAAGTTATGTAATCCAGTGAATAGAATCCGTACGGAATTAATTCATGTAGTGAATATGCATTAAAATTAAACTGAATGAAAATAACCTTAAATAAATAGGCCAGTTAATTTCTTCCTTATTTATTATATTTTAAGGATTTTACATTCTCTATTCATCAACAGATGGAATGGAAAAGTAAATATTCTGTCTGGTTAAAACGTGATTGCCAAAAGTGAAGAAAGCAAATTGAAATGATAGACTGAATAATTTTACCAGATTTATTAAAAGGATAAAAATCATCAATAATATGATAATATTTTCTAATTAATGATTTAGATTCTAACTACATGACTAAATAAATAAATACTTCTTTTGTGAGTATATATGGGAATATATAAGAATATATGTGACTATGAGTCTTTTAGCTAGGTGATCCATATATTTAATCAATAATTCGATTTATCAGTACAAAACTTTAAGATGGCGTTTGTAGTTTAGGTTATATCGATAGTCATATGTAACTCATCTTTATTATTCGCAAAAGCATTTGATGTACAGGATAGAATAAATTTTAAATGCAATCTACACATGCTACTTATATCTAAAAATAAGTAGTGTACAACATAAAATAGCTAATTTCCTGAGATTTTTTTTAAAAAATATTTTATGTATTTCAGTTTTATTAGAGAAGATCCAATAAACGGTAATTTTATGGATTCATATACTGAAATACCGAAAGTACAAACATTCTCATCATCTCCATCAATTTCAGTTAAATGTATTCATTTATTAAATGGGAAAAATATGTCAAGTGACAATATTAATCAAAATGATATCAATCATCTAAGAAGTATACGCAGAAGACAGCGAAAAATTAAGAGACGACGAAGTCTAAAATCATTTATTCACTATTCACCTCAGAATCTTAACAGAAATAACAATTATATATCGAATCATTTTGATACATTTAAACGAAGTTTAAGTTATCAACAAATTAAATCAAATAATAATAATCCTAAATCAACATTCATTTCAACTAATTCCTTATTGTCATCCTCATCATCAGTGAATTCAAATGGAAATGTTGAACATTCTAAGAATAAACTTAAACAAAATTCAATATTCATGATGGAATCACAATTTCAACAAGTATCTCATATTTCATCAGATAATATTTATTTACCATTTAGTAATGATAGTAAAAATCCTAAAAATACATCAATACAAACGGAAGAAAATAAAACGTAAGTATTTTAGTTCAATTAATAAAATGTTCTAATTTATGGGTTATATCAAATCGAAATTTTATTTGATGTAGTGCTGTTGTAGTCTCGAATACTGTAAATAGATATTTTTTTATGTAATATAAATGTAGCATAATGCTACAAGTTAAATACAATAATGCTAGTCAAATAATGCTACTCAAAATGTTATTGGTTGAAATTTTTACGAAAGGCTATACGGTACAATGATCATTGATACTTTGTGAGCAATGATGAGTAGTGGCTAGCAGCGCGTTTCGTTCTATTTGGGACTTGTTGGCTGGAGAAACCTACATCTCAGAGTTCATGTTCACTATGGGCCTCGAACCCAATACTGTTCTCTTCAGAAACCATCGCGTTATCTATTATATCCTAGTAAAGATCAAATTAAAAGTAATTTTTGAGATGTATTAACGATATATATATATATATATATATATATATATATATATATATATATATATATATATATAGTATAACTATTCAGTAACTAGATTGTGTACATCTATATTCATGTAATTATAAGCTTCATTTTAACCTACAAATTATTATTATACGACTTACTGTTCCTAATTTATGTTCAGTTTATTAACTACCATCTTCCACCTTCACAGCCTCTTTTTGGCTTGATCTTGTATAAATGTTATTTCCTACTTTATGGTGTGATGCGGTCTGTTTGGCTAGTATATAAACCAAGTATGTTTGAAGCTGTTATTGATGTTCTGGGTTCAACGGGATGAGCTGGGCGAACTAAGGACCAATAAGGAGGCTAGGCTGCTCATACCAATCGAACGTCATTGGTTTATCGCAATACTAAGATTGAATAAGTTGTATTCCGATTGACGAATAAATCATGTGATAACTAGCCGGGCTTAAAGTCACAACATTATCCACTTAGTTATTGAGTCCAGATAGTCACCTGCTGGTGCAATGGGGTGGCATTTGAAGTGAAAGGTACTGGGTTGGAGTCCCATAGTGAACATAAACTCTGAGATGTAGGTATATCCAGCCGAAGAATCTCAAATAGGACGAAACGCACGTTCCGGATTCCACTGCTAGCCACTATCCACCGTTGCTTTTAAAGCTTGTGATTTAAGGCAATATCGAGGCAGCCCGCGTAGGATGCACATCTGCCAATTGTAATCCTAAGTAATAATCGGAAGATATAAGCAAACAACATCAAGTGGATTTTTGATACTGTCTATACTCTTGATCATTAAAGAGGTTTTTAGATTCCTTTTATCTATCTGGAGTGACCAGATAACTGTTTCCATCTCTATTAGGCACGACAGTATTTAGCAGTAATAAATTTAGTTCTGTACGGTTAATAACAATTGTAGCCAAACTGATAACTTCTGAAATGAATTAAATTTCTTTATGATTGGTCTTCTTGTCGTCTTAACATTTTATGTATGACAACTAGACAAAAATAGAGAGATATTCCTAGTAATGCCTAGCAAGTTTTGATATGAGCCAGCAATTCTGAGTTTCGGCATAGGGAAATTGCGAAAAGATAGAAAATCGATCGATCATGTTGTGAATCTTCATCGAGTGGTGTGATTGGGTATGTGTTATGTATGCCTAATCATCGCTTACCTAGGCAAGGGAAGCTCGGTAATGCCAAAGCAAAACCTGTCATCAATTTATGAAGTCATTGATTGATCTTTGCACAGTAGGCAGTTCCAGACCATCAGGTTAATGGAAACAAAACCATCACGATCTATCAATGAAGATCACCGAGTGATGTAGCTCAGAATTAGTCAAAGTGAAGCAGATGTATTGACGTTTTATTTTACTCCAAATCTCGACTTTCGCTATTCCTTCATATAAATCATTCATCTTGTTATTTCGTACCATGTTCTCAATGTTTGGTCTTTCTCATAATCATTGCTACTACATTATTTCTACTTGTTTGTCATTTGTGTTGTTAGATTTATCTGGTTGTGCTAATGTGTTATGGGAACTTGCACCCAGATACATTTGTCCCATGATCTATGTCCATCATGACTGTCTGATGATTTATGGATTATGTTTTGTGCGAGAGATTGTGTTCAAGTACATAGAATCACTTATTCCGTAACAAAAATCTGTAATTAAACGTATTTTAGGTTATTTTAACCCACTAGTGGTTATTTAATGCATTCACAGATTCAGGAAAATGTATGAAAATAATAGCCTTCTTATAATACATTATTTTATCCTTCATTTTGTTTTTCAGTATTGAATTTTACGAAATTGTTTTATCCCTTTTCAGCTATTACAATCCCAATAGGGATATTTCACTTCAGAACTGTTTAATTACAAGAAATTCTCTGTTTCCGAGTACTTCATCATTACAATATACTGACTTTAAGTATAATAATAGTAAATGTGATCTTAGTTCAACACTTGTATATTCTCTTGCTCAACCTGGCAAAATCAATGTTAGCACAATACATCAAAGTTTAACTGGTGGTCGTCCATTTTGTTTTGTTTTTACTGGCCCACTTGTACAAATGACTTCTATAGAAAAAAATGTATGCTTAGAAGATAAAACTTTATTCACTCATATATTTGCTACAGAGAGTTGGGAATCACGTGCTAGATGGATAAAAAGGTAAACTTTAGTTTTATAAAAAGAAAAATATTATATTTTTGGCATGTTTGTTAACTAATAATTGTGTAAATAACTTCGAGCTAATTGCTGTCATATGTGTTAAATTATCCGACTTTAATAGTCAAATAAATGCAAAAATGTATTCAATTGTGTAAACATCAACATTTCCCACACACCTTTTACTACACAGATTATCTCAACCAATAATATTTGTATGTAGAGACTAAAGTTATTTGGTTGACTGAACTGTCATTATATGATTGGTTAAATTTTTTAAGTTGGTTAATAATCAGGCTGATTTAATCCGACAATTTATGTGAAATGTCATTATGGACAAGCCACGTGTTTACCATTACAGTGACGAAGAATTTACTCTTATACATGTATCGAAGCCTTTCTTATATGTATTAAGGAATTTTTATTCATAACCTGGAGATGACCACTGTAATAAATGATCAGTTGAATGACATGAAATCTAGTGATTTTTTATATAAACAAACATTTACACTGGAATCAAATTCAAAATCAAAACAAAATCCCATGAGCCTCAGCACTAATGATATTTTCGATATGGAACCTTACAAGGATAAATGTGATAAAAATACTTGTGGAGTAGTTTATTCTTCTCTTATCACTATGTCATCATATGATAGTTGTCGTGTATTAAATGAACTTGAATATGGAAGTCGGTCTTTACCATCAGCTAATTCTCGTTCATATGCTAGACAACTAATTGACTTTTTTCCAGTTTTTTGGGGAAAAAGAAAAGCTGTTAGTTATTTTCAGAAAACATCATCTTCGATTACACTCACGGAGGTATCACGGAAACACTATAATGATTTGTGGGTTGGTTCATTAAAGTAAGAAATTTTTTTAATCTTATTTAGAAAATCCTGATTTCGATCATTTAAAACTATTTTGAATTGATTAACTTAGTTTAATAGGGTTATTTTACAGTATCCACGTTTGGTGTTATAATGTTTCGCTTATTATATTTTTATGAACTTATTCAGTTGTTTTGTTCAAGAAAAGGAATTATCGAATTCGATTCTTAAAATGACTTGATCATTTACTCATCACTTAAAATAGCGTAAAACAATATTTAGTCACTTTAAAACGTTCGATTCAATATTCAATTTGTATACTATTTATCACATGACACGTAATTTGGCAACATTTTCATAGTAAGAGACTAAGTTATAATTTTTAGTTACCTTGATAAAATCTGTTATTAGCTCATAATCATAGAATAAACACCTACGTGATTATCGGTCAAGTTGTTAACTTAAATGATGAATATCATTTCATTCGTCATAGTCAAATGGATTAGGTAGAATAATCAGATTGATAAAATAAAGTAGAAAATAATGATCGTAAACATTATTGCTAGGTGTTTTTTTATTATGAGTTGGTTATCATAAAAAAATACATTTTTACGTAATATCACCTAGACATTTGAAATTTTCCTAATTTTGATTAAATTCTTCATCAAGAAATCCATAGTGATAACACTAAACTCAGACGTTTTAAAATAAAAGTTTGTTTTACGAAGAGTAATTTCTAACAGAATCTTACACACTCTTGCTCTGATCACTTGTATTCCTAAACATCAAGGAGATCTAAAACAGGTAATATATATATATTCATTTGTGCTTTCTACAAATGAGGCTTTACATCCAGTATCAAAAATCTTAAATGTATGGCACTATCCATATATATGTGTCATTTTTCTATCTTTGATTCGTTATATAACAGCATGAAATGTTAAGGCTTTATCTAGCTTAATGTTCTTAATAAGCAGGAAATCATCATGTCAAATTAAAAAATGGTGAAGGGTATTTTTGATTTTTATTCTTATTTGTCAGATTTCGTTACAAAAACACTTTGGTTCTGTTGTTTTATGAAAGAAATAGGTGTGCAGATAATTGTACATTTGCAAATTAGATAGATTCTACATTGGCATTTATAATCAATTGGTCTTCTTGACAGTAAGAAATATATGTAATTTCAACTTGAACCTAACTCTTTACTGATAATGTTAGTCAAGTAAGGAATTATGTCAATAGGATTTTCATTGTCCGAGTTTAAAAAACATTCTGTAAATATTCTCATGTTCATGGTGAACTTTATATTATTGTATTGATTTGATTAAGCTATCAACAGACTTTTTAATTCTCGAGTAGGATGTTGATTTTTATCATTTTCTCAACTTATTCATGAAGTAAACATGTAATCGCTTTAAATAGTATAGGTTTCTAATCATTATAATACTTATTATTTTATTCAGTTGAATGTATTTATCCTCATAAGAACAAACCGGATCACTTTTGTACTTTGTTGTATACTATTATTATTCATCTAAGGCCTTGACTTTTTTTGACAGTATTTTTGTCTATTGGAAAAGTAGAAGTTCTACTGTTAACTTATTATATTTACTAAATACATTGTCAGCTATACCTATTATATAAGAGTAAGAATACTACTAACCTTTCTTCATTTAGAAGATCAGATTAGTATTTGAAGTTTCTTGCATAGTTCTATGAGCCATCTATATAGACACTGGAGCTTCAATTGTACTCATTTTATCGGTAATATAATTGATACGAAGTTGTTATACGGTATTATTTTCTCTAGATGTTATTAACATTTATTGACTTAGTTGTCTTTTATACCAAAAGATTGTTCCATCTGTTTGAAGATGGAAACTAATAGGCAAAACATGTATCTTAAATATTTGTTTACAAGTTTATAAGGAATATTCTGTTCTGAGTTCTAGTTAGCAAATTGACTAACGAACTATCCTTGAGTTGAATAGTTTAGTTATTAAATACAGTTTTAAGGAGTTGAAAAATTGCACTTTATTTATATTTCAAATGTCCTAAATTCGTTGAAGAGTTTTCATCGCTGATATCAGCTTTCCTAATGAACTCTTTTTCAGCGCAATTTTTTATAGAATTATTTTCGAATTTTTAAGTTATGGTTGGTATATTTTCTCTAGTTAGATTTATATTTTAGTATTTCTGAAATTGAATAAGATAGTTGTTATTGTGTCAAAATCCATTTTTATTCCCTATTTTACTAACTAACGCTGATATTAACATTGTTTCACCTTATTATCAACCAACTTATGTCAATCTCGCTTTGACTGGGGCGTTTCCACCATATGTAATGTTTAAGTAATTCATTGTAAGGACTAAACATTGTCTTTCTATTTAAAATATATTTTAGGTATAGATATTTAGTATATTATACTAAGATTAATACTGAACAGTAGATATAATTTAAAGTATTGTATGAACATATAGATTAAGAATTTCATGAGTTCACAACCAATGTGAATCTGCATTTCTTAGCTAACAATTACCGTAAGTTTGGAAGTAAGTCATTTAACTGAATAGTTGAAAATGAGACCTAATTACAGGGGAGTGAATGTCTTCCTTTTTACAACTTTTCTACACTAGATTGTCAAGCAAGAGTTAATTTATAAGAACAGAGTTTTATTTCATTTTATTCTATTTGTTTGAAAATTTGCTTTTAACCTTAGACCTTAGTGATGTAATACATACATACGATACATAATACTGATACATAATTCGATGAAGTAACCAATAGAGAATCGGTTAGGCTAAATTAGGATATTTTTTACAATGATTAGGACAGATGCTTTAAATTAAAAGTGAATGTAAACCTCAATATGCAATGTCAAGTGAATAAAGCAAATGAAGCATTGAATTAGTCAACTTGAGATATCAAATTATTCTTTAATTTTATTACCTAATATCACATTTCCATTTACTATTGTGCTTTGTTCCTACGTAGATTGTGTAATTCAAAACTTAAATATTATAGTTTTTTGATAAATATTAGTAGTAAAGTTACAAACATATCACCAGTAAACTATTTCTTAATATTATTTAATCACTAAATAGTGAAATTCAAGTCAAATTCGATTGGCGTCAATTGTTCCTTGAATAGTGAGTTGGCATTTAACAAAGGTTACTTTCATATCATCCATAATTAATTAACCGACACCATTAATGAAATTTGTAGTAAATAGTTTATCTTACGGATTTGTTCATTATTAACTGCGAAAAGCATTTTCTATGTTTTTTAGATATTGATTTTTAGCTGAATATTATACACACAATTCATTGATCGATCGATTTATTGATAATAACCTATGTCTGTTCTAACTTAAGGTCATCTTTGCTTATAATGCTTGACTGATCAAGTGACATTCAAAACATCAATATGAAGATTCATGCAACCAATACAAATGAATTCTTGCAAATAGTTTAGATGGTTCTTTACAAACTATTGTGGAATTTTTCCAGATAGGTTTAGAACAAACAAAATTTATTTGTGTCCAATACTGCTTTGAAAACGTTTGTATTTGGGTGTATTTCAAACATAGAGTAGTGTTTCAAAGGCATATAATCAAAACTCTGCATACTACGCATGTCTTCTGCTTTTTTCAGTATAGGGTTGTGGACCACATTTTACAGTCATAGAGTGGTATTGGGAACACTACTGATATGTTTACTAATTCTTTTGTTAGCAGACGGGTATCTTGCTTACGTCACAAGTGACTCAAGCCATCAAAGGCCAAAAGAGCTGTTTCAATTCATGAAAAGATTTTGTTAGATATCAACCCATCAGGACTAATGTAGCTGTGGGTATTTTGGAAAGTGTATATATATATATATATATATATATATATATATATATATATATATATATATATATATATATATATATATAGCTTTATTTGCCCTGGTAAATAGACTCGTTCATACTATTACAAATAGTCCAAGTCTACTGGATTGAGTTAATAGTGTAGAACATAGAACTTGAGCTAGCTTTACGAGCTCATTAAATGTTTCGTCACGTCTTATGAATAACATTAATACTTAACTGTTTACAAATATTTAAGATTTGTTTGATGCTGTTAAACTTGAAATCGACAGCCTTCCTAAAATTCATGAAGTCTAATTAAACCGTAGTAGTGTAAAAAAAATTTTCATGAAGCTGTTATGTTGACGTGAATTTGAATGAATGACATCACTTTCATTCTAGGTAGATTACACATAGATGAAATATTTGATGGGATACATTTAAAGTCCTAGCTATTAATTTCTAGAATACTGAGTTTATTATTTTTTAAAATCTGTATATTTTAATCTTCTTAATTTAATTTCTACTCCACTTGATCTCTTATAGCTTATGTCTTAAAATAGTTTATTTCTATATATTGACGGTTTGAATTCTGTAACAGTTAAAATTTCTTATTCAAATATATTTCAATTTTGACAGTAAATTAAATCAATCAAGATATTGAGTGTATCCATTAATGTTTAGTTACTAATTCATATAAATTATCTATAGTAATTCTTGAAATCATTGTACAGAATTTCAAACAATTACTTGCTTCGTTTTCATTCAAGGATTCCTGTTGTGATCATGTTATACGGTTTTCACTCTTGTATATATATATATATAACATTATCTATTCTTTTGGATTCATTACTGTTAAACACAATCAATTTTTTTCATTCTTACATGTTGATCAATGACCAAATTGTTCACTGACCTTGAAGTGAAAACTGCACACGGATAATATATTGAAACATGTAGACACATATGCATCCATCTATGTATATGACTACATATGAATATATTTATAGATGAATCCTCAGGTCATTTAAACTATATCCTGTTTGTATGTAATACATCCATTATTTATTTACTTCGTTAAAGTTTTTGTTAACCGGTAAAGAAGAAACATAAAAAAGTGGTAGAAGAGATAGTTCATCTTTCGAAAATTTCATGTTGTTTGTATATATATATATATATATATATATGTTTATCCAAATATTTGTGAATGTACAAAACTAGTTGAAATAAATAATAAAATTACATCTAAAGTAGTTTGTCGTCGGTACCTTTGAGTACTTTGTTTTCTATTGTATCTGTTAGTACTTCTGGTTCTAACAACTTACAGTTTTCCACTTTTTTGGTCAAAGATCATTTTTGTCTCTGAGTATTATTGCATCTAGTTCTTTATTTTTAAAAAACCCCTGTTTAATGACTGGACAGTGCAAAAAAGCAATTCCCAATGTCTGGGCTGTCGTTATCCCGTTGAAAGTGGCATACAGTGCGATGAGTGCAAAGGCTGGTACCACGAAGTTTGCACGAATTTAACGCCTGCAGCTTTCAAACGGTTCAGTAAAAACGGTTGCGTAGGGCTTTGTCAACAGTGCTGTTCGGATGCAAACAGATTGCTAACCGAGGCGCGACTGTGGTTGCTTCTCCAAGCAATCCTGCCCCCTTAAAACTAGTCGAGAAATCGAAGGCTGATCACAGTGACAGATCAGTTATTTTTCATAGAATCAAAAAGTGAAAGCTCTGAACCAAAAAACTCGTCTTGAGCATAACTTGTGCTGATAAAACAGCTACTTAATCAACTCATGCCTCAAAATATCTCCGGAGTGACCTTGCTAAATGTGTACAGACTAGGTAGTCAAGCGAACTTGAAACCTAATCGATCCAGACTGCTTAAAGTAGTATTCAAATCTTCGAACGAACGCGACTTAATTTTACAGAATGGGCATAAACTAAAGGGTTCAGGAGTTTTAATCCGTAAGGACTTGCTGTTGGTAGACCGCGTAAAAAGACGGGGAGCCGAAAATGAACTACAACTTAGGTTAGACGCTGGCAAAAAAGACATAAAAATGATAAATTTTCGGGTTGTAAGGCTTCGACAGAGAATGATGCCGAAGGCACTCTGGGTGAAGCATGAAGGTTGGCGAGTGTTAATGTTGAGCTAAAACACAGTTGGTTCGAACAGAACTTCTTCTGGAAAATGAAACTCTACCTGATCTTCAAATCTTCACCATTTTAGACCTTATGTTTTGATGTAAATAGTCAGACTCTATCACTAGTGCTTACACAGAAATGCGTTTTTTAAATATATTTCTGAATACGAACTTTTATATCGCTAACTTCTATTTTGAATCTACAATAGTCGGAACCTGATTTTTAAAACTAGTCAATCAAATTTCCTCCCATATATTCTGAAGCTCTCTGAAAAAGGCTTTATGCGCATGAAAATAATCTTAATTTAGTACGTTTTATTGATGAGTATTAGTCGTAATATGTCACATGAATATGTTATTTTCTAGTATTTTTCTTATTCGAAATAGTTCATTTTCCAGACTAATGCTGTATTTGTGTAGCAAATTCTTAATATATCTAGCGGTAATTGAGAAACGAAAAATTATGTTTTCATTCTCATCTAACATATTTTTTTACATTTTGATTTCAGTCTTCGAAGGACAGCAAAACCTAATTTGGAGAACGAATATCATCTGGAAAATTCCTTAAAATTATCAATTTTAGAAGCAAGAAATATCCCACCAAAGCGCCGGTAAATTGTACACCATTCTTTTGAATTTATTTAACATTCATTAATATGCCAATTATTTATGATGATAATGATTGTTTTATTGTTTAATTGAATAGAAATGTTTTGATTATTTATTGTTGTTACCTTCGGAATTATTTCCTGAAATAAAAATAATTTAAAGTATGAGTAACATTTAGAAAATCAATGGTTAGTATGTTGTATTATCACTCACTTTATTATTGTATCTAACTATTTATATTGAAAAGTTTCTCAGCCAGTCGTTAAGTATCAGATTAATTATGTTATGTTCTCATGATTCTATGTTTCAGGTAGTTTTTGTTTAGGGAACATCGATAATATGTTATTAGTTTTATAGTGTGTATCAAGTTTTGGCGATTTTAGCAAATAAAAACTTATATGTATTATGGGTTTGCGTAAATTGTTGAAGTTTATAGCTTACATAACTGATTGATCTACGTTAAATAACCATTGGAAACCAGAAAGCAGTATAAAAAGTGTAGCACTCCTCAACAGTACATAAATACAATAACACGGGGAATCAAACCTAGGCTATCGTTTGTCCTTTATATTACTAAGTTAGTATCCTAGCATTTACATATCTAACTTCAATCGATTCACAATTATTTATATATCTTCCATTCACACTGTCTTCTGGCAAAACATTTAATACTTTAAAGAATTATGGTCGATAGTTGTATCTATTCTCTTGGTTTAGTTGTCACTAGATAAAAGCCAAAGAAACTTAATTGCAATCGAAAGGAATTTAGACAGTTTAATTGAAGTAATATCCTTTAAAGTGAATGATAGAACAGTAAACGAAAAAAAGGCAAAATTATAGCGTAGGGAGGAGCTAACCAGAATCGAGAACGCGAGTTTTAGGTATAAGAAGTAGTAGACATATATTTATATACTTCGCAAGACGTTTAAAGTCATAAAGGAAAATTACCATACTGTAAAAATGATAATGTTTAACGTAACGAATCTTTACTTAGGTATCCGTCGATTATATATAACTGGGAAATCAACTCTATCACTAAATTCCTACCGTAACATGATGTTATTCTATTTTATGGACAAACTAAATAAATAGTGACTCTTATATTTATAATGAAAATTCATTGGTCTGGTTGACTACAAAACACTTTTGCATCACATCATGTGTTAGTTCATGATGAAAATTACAACCCTAACAAGGAACAATGTGGAGATTCTTAAAAGTTTATTCAGTTCCTATTATTGGTCTTGAAGTCAAACCGTCTGTATTCACAAGAATGAATTTATATGTTGTTGAATTACATGATTAATATACATGGTAACCTGTATAAGACCTTATTAGATTCACTAGTCATGTAAAATCTGTTCAAGCTTTACAACAATATTGTTTTGTTTTTCCTGATTTATCCATTTACAATTGGTGTTATGTGATTGTCTGAGAACTAGTTGTAAATGATGTTATGGTTTTTGAAATTTTGTCCCTATACTTTATATTTACCTGAAAAACATATGATTTTTGTAAAATTGTTCAGTTACATTGAATATCACTCTCGTGAATATCATAATCCAAGACGTAAAGTTACCGTTTGTCTCTCGGAATATATATGTGTATAATTTATTGGTGATAGAACATTTAAAACTTCTTCATTCATATTACAAATTTAATCATTGTTGATATTACGAATGACTCACCGGAATAGTAAAACTAAGTTCACCTAATCACATTCATGTTAGTTTGTTTTAATAAACTTAAATATCCGTTTAAGTTTATTTTGGATGAATATATATCAATCCTATATAATATAATGTCGCAAAATTAACAGGCGTAATACTTTAAAATTATGTTTTTAATAAGTAAAGATAGATAGTGGTTAGTAGTGTAATCGAGGACGTGCTCTTCGTCCTATTTGGGACTCATCAGCTGGATGTACCTACACCTCAAAGTTAATTTTCACTCCGGGACTCCAACCCAGTACCATTTGGTTTAAACACATCGCGTTGTCTACTTAGCTAATGAATACAGATAGCCATGTGTTTGTGCAATGGGATAAAGTTTAATTCACTTGGTATTGTTTGCTTGTACCTTCTCATTGTTGTTTAGGACTGCAATTGATCAATCTCTTGTTTGAGTCCCGGTGTGGACATCAACTCTAGGATGCAGGTACATCCAGCTGACGAGTACCAAGTAAGACGAAACACGCGTCCTGGATTCCACTGCTAACCCCTATCCATTTTTGTTTATAAAGATTGTGACTATAGGTAATATCGAGGTAGTTTGCACAGGATACACATATCTCAACAATGGATTGATCAATTGCAGTCCTAAACAACAATGGGAAGATACAAGCAAACAATACCCAGTGAATTATGTTTTTAATAGCTAGAATGTAATAAGAATTGTGGTACTGTTAGAATAATTGTTATATATATATATTTATGATTACATCAGCTTATCTATGTCGGACTGTATATTGAAAGTAAAAAGCGAAACAGTTGTTTATTCATATTAATTTTACATAAGAAGTTAAAAACATTTTCGTAACTTAGTAATTAAAGAAATAATTTATTCATGTACGGTCATTTAAAATATTTAAACTTGTCTTTTCTCTCGTCTGCTTTTTTGTAGAAGAAAGAAAAACTATTTGATTTTCAATCTTGATATTTAGTTTAACCGAGTGGATTTTTTATTTCCTTAAGTGTTTGCAAGATCATTATTAGTTTCGAATATAGAAAGGTTTCATCATGAGCTGATATTAGTTGGATAAATGCGGGAAGTGGGGAAACGTTGTGTAGTTTTTGATTTATCAGCAAAACTAACTCTCGATCTCATTTCAGATGCTATTCGTTACATTCAGTTCATCATTGGTTAGGGAAAGAATTGACCTTTTCTATTTAGTATGTCTTCTTAAAATGAAAGTAGTAATACTGGAAATGATAATAGTAATATTAACCTGTACATAGAATGAAATACACTATTAGATGTCATCAATGACGGTCACATAGTATCGTTCTCCAAATTGCACATTGCCCGAATGTATGTAATGTATTTTAATTCATCTTTTAAGTTGTATTTCTGGCCACAAACAGGATACGGTAAAAAATGTATATCTCATGATCTTTTCGAGTTATTAAGTTGGTGATATGGAGATAAAAGCATTGTTTCCAGAATTCCGTAGAATGTTTCCTTCTACGAAAGAGGAAAGCAGCATATAATTGGTTTTAGTCTATACATTTAAAAACAACATGCAATATTTCACGAAATACCAATAACATATGGAATTTATGGTACTAGCGACGATAATAAATTGAGCATAAAAAATATCATTAAAGTCAATTATGAAGTCATATTTTCACATTACCTAGAGTTATATTATCTGAAATATCTTATAACGTGTTCAACATTTCTTGCACATCTATCCATAAATTTCAATAGTCACTGTAATTATTTATCGTCTATAAGAAACTTTCATGATTGATGTAGAACCCTTTATTTGACAAGTTTTTAGGCTGGTTCAAGACTTGGACTTATTTAAGATAGTATATCACCTTGATTAAATCCAAGTTTAATGGTTATGGATTGTACGTTCTGTTTGACATCGCTTTACAATTATAACTAATGACTCACTACTTTCTAAGCGCAACATTGGTCATAATTTACTTCAAATAAACAAATAAAACAGTATAAAGTCATCATTGGTTAAATACCTGTATATTTCATACATTTTTCAAATTCACTGCAATTTCTAATTTATTTAGTTCTTGATGGGTATTAGTGTCCTAGTTACATATTATCCCACCACTTCATAATATAATTATATTGGAATTTAAATAAATAATTACTTTCATTTAATTGAATCATAACCTGTAATTATAATTGATTGATTTTTCATCCAGACATAGATTTTGAAGTGTACATATTTGAGGTAAACCATTTTAGATTACATTTTATCCAGTTTACTTTTATAACAGTTTTCTTAAATGAAAGAATTTATGTACTAAAGAAAGGCTAGATGAACGCTAAAATAATAAAATCAATTCAGTCATTAATTTATTTCACATAGACTAAATAAAGGAATAGTTTACCCACTCACTATCTGTCAATCATTTTTCTTTCAAAAAAAAGAGGACTTTACATTTATTTGTAGATGATAAAACATAATCTCAGAATTTCTTATAAGGAGTTTACAAATTTTGTTTCTTTATACTCTCAAAATAATTGTAACACTAAGATCAATAATATTTTAATGTGTATCAAGAAAAAATATTTAAACAATTAAGAAAAATGAAAACTGTCACCACAAGTATTATTTCAGTTACTGTTCGTGATAATCATTGAATTTTATTGGTAAAATCATAGATATATGAGACAGTCAACCACCGATAACATCAGGTGTTTGTGGAATGTTGCAAATTTATTATATTTAAACATGAAATCCACTGAGTGTTCGCTCATTGGTTTAAAGGTAAAGGGCTCCATGCAAGATCTTATGGCCCTAGGCTTGATCCTCAAGGGTTTCTTGAACAATAACCATCGGAGAGTCCTACACTAGGACTAGACAGCTGTCCACAGCTTTCTGGTTTTAATGATTGTTTAAATAAGATCAATCCCTAATGTTAACTATAAAGATGATACATCTTTTCAGATTCATTTTTATTCCCCGAAATTCGCTTCTTTTCGTGGTTGAGGTTGATCTATTCAACACATCCAACTAGTAAACCTTGTATTCTTAAACTAAGTGTTACCAGAAATAAATTATTAGGTCATCATCTTGCTTCTGTCATATTCCAATTGCATAATACACGCTCTTAGGTTGTCCGTTAGTCTTCAGGGAATGACATAATATATATTAAAAACCAAACTGAAATCCAAAAATAAATAAATTTAACAAACAAAAAACAACTAATCTTTTATCTTAATGAAGCCTTTTTTATAGATTTGGACAAACGAATTCATTTTTACTTCATAAAAATAGACTATTTGAGAAGTTCGACACAATTTAGATGATTTCTCAATTATCTAACATTCCAAAAGATTTGTTATAATGTATAGTAATAGTAGAAATGAAGGGATAGGGTAATAGGTAAATATGGAAAACGATTGATGATGTAATGAGTTTTCATCAATTACAGTAGTTGCGACATGTGTTATGCTCGTCGCCTACCTTGACGCTCTATGTCATCTAGTGTAGGAGTAGGTCGGAAGAAAGCTAGGTGTGACGAAATCATGACATGGTATCAATCCATTAAATCACTGGATGATGAACTGAGTCATCTAATTAGGTGCAGAATACCTCTTTGATGTCCTTATGATCATAGTAACCAATGGTTAAAGACTTTAAGTGGGATGACATAAAATCCTTTGTAATGACAAATGTTGATCCATTTTTTGTGCATAGTTACCATGTTCTACGTTGCGCTTGACTGACTGATATTTGGTGAAGGTGAAGTAGATAAAGGAGTAATTTTATCTCTGAAAAGAAGCTCGTATAGATAATTTACATTTTACAGCGTCATATGGTTTATGATTCAGTTAAGCGTGTATTCATCCCTTATTCCTCTCACAAAATTTGTGTACATAAGGAAGGCTGATAAACGTGGGACATCTACTGGGTTTTAGAGGAATAATCTCGCGAATTGTTGTTTATCATTGCAATTCGTAGGATAGTGATAGACACAGAACATCCGAGTTTTATCAAATTCATTCATTTATTGAAAGTGGTTAACCGAAAATGTCCGTTTCCATTTTGTTTAACCTTAACTAGGCAAGAACCGTCACAGATACTTATGAATTCACATTGTTCCAATTGTGGAATCGGTATCATTATAATTTTTATTAGAAATTGTCTCTACGACTTCACGAATTTAATTCAAATTAGTAATTCTACCAGTACAAAACAGCTGTCCAGCTCTGTCTGATTTTCAATGGTTGCCTTACCAAGATCAGTCTGTCATGTAAACTAAGAAAATCCAATAATCTCCACAAAATTCTTGTACAAATGATAATCATATGCACACTGATGAATAACTTCCAGATCCGATTACTAGAGTTCTATTGGGAAGCTGTGACTCGTGAAATTAAACCATGACTGATGTGAGACAGTTATTCACTTTAATGAATGAGGGATGGTCGCACAATATTGAGGACATACTGATTTGTAAATAAAAGTTCACTAGATTATTTTCTAAAGTTTTATTCTCACTTTGAAATAATAAAATAATTTACTCAACATTACCACCCATCATAAGAGTTAAATTAATGTGGTGTACCAAAGAGACTTAAGCGATATATATCACTAATTCAAAATGGTTGTAAAATTAGTAAACAAAGGAATTTCTTATCGGATATGCCCGAAGTATTGTCTCATCTAAAGTATATGTGATAATTTAGAAAAAAATAGTAATTTATATTACTGATAATATTATCAAATCATTCTGATGTTTATATTGAGGTTTCACAGGGTTCAACATTTTTTAAAACTCCATTTTTGAAGGGTTCGGTTTTCTCTGTTTTGCTCTCTTTCCTTGTTTGTGTTAATACAATAACAGTTGTTTTCTTTTTCTTAAAAAAAAACACCGTCTATCAAAAGTTGACTTTTTTCTTTTCATTTATTGAGTTTAGTATGTAATTCATCATCCGAATGAAGATGACCATGTTAGACATCTGAGCTAAGGAGTATTGTCATCTAGTAACACTACAATCAAATATTTGGGCTAAAAATAAACGAAGAGCGAACAAAATAATGCAAACGTATAGAGAGTATACCAGTGAAAATGTATTTGCTCTAGTTACTGTATCTGTTTCTCTTGTGTTTCTAAATGTCGAAAAAATCATGTGTTTACATTTAAAAAGGCTTTCTGCTAAGGACTCAACATAGGCATTACATTTCAGTATATGAAGTATGATTTCACTATTGTAGTCTATAATTTAATTTCTTGTTTTATTTTATATTATAACAAATCGTAATACAGATTTGATTATTTTCTTGAACATCTTTTTTCCAAAGTTACTACTGTGATATTTGTTTGGATCGAACTTTGTATGCGCGTACTACCAGTAAGACAGCTGTTTCAGGCATATTTTGGGCGGAGGATTTTGATTTAAAGTATGTTATTGATTGATATTGAATATTTATTGCAATCTTATTAATAGTAATGACGTTTCTAGAATTATTACTCTTTTCATTGGCTAAGGTCATCTAGTTGTTTCTACTTATTTTGTGAAATCCATCTTCATATCTATCTGATTCATTGTTTGTTATCTGATGTGTAACTTGTTAGGAAACCTTACCGGCTAAATGTTATTTACATAAAATGACAACTCTTATTATATACCAATATATTCAGTCAGATCACAAGTGCTTCTGTCTTTTGATAACTAATCGAATATAGGTATCAACCCAGCCTGTTTTCGAAATGGGATTTTAAGATAACAGTGCACAGTTCAAATATGTATGTTGGGTGCCACTCGCATGCTTTGTGATTTGCAAGAAAATGTAGAAATAGCGTAATCACAATAGGCGAGATTGCTTCAGAGAACCATTTTATAGGATTATAGTGAGGAGATAAGTCCAATATAGCGTCAAAATAAACGAGATAATGTTGTTTCGGTGACAACAGTGTAGATAAAAGAAACCCTTAATAAGTTATTTGTTTTCCGTTCGCTCGAAAATGAACTAGAAAAACTCGTCGGTCATATAAAAACGTTAAATACATTTTAATTTTGAGATGGTGGGAAATGTTTTAGTCCAGAATAAGGATTTTCAAGTTGTTTGTTCTCTAACCAATCTGGTTCGATCGTGAAGCTTTGATTGTCTTTCTCGAAAAATGCATTTTAGAATTTCCAAAACTGTGTTAAAGGAGTAAAATGATCTTAATTTTCAAAAAGTTAGAACTAAACGTTTTCATTATCTATTTTCACATTAGTTCACAGTATTCAAGCATTTCTAAGGGTCACTATTCAATTCCTCCAAGTTCGTCCCTATATTTTTGTCATGCCACTAAGTTTTCGTAAAACTTTAAATGGAAAATCTATTTTGTATTTCGCGTTGATTCAATCATCTCTGTCACTGAAATATTTACACAAATCAATTGTTTCGTTACAATAATCTAATGTTAAATTTGAGTCAACTGAACTATATTTCGATATGAAACCAATAAATTTGATGATAACTGGTCATTAGTTATTTATTCTTTATCTAATTAAATAACTATAGTATTTATACATTTTACTTAACTTGCTTCATAAGTCAAAGATGATTATTTAAATTTGGCAGTGTTAATAAAACTCTAAAATCGATTGGACATCTGTTTTACACCTGAACAAAACTAATGTTATAAGTCCACTCATGTTATAACTTTTAACTATTTAATTTTAGTAATCTTCCAAATGTTTCTGTAATGACAATCAGTTTATATCGAGAAGGTGGGTCAACCAGTAGAGATTCAAGACGGATTGGGGCGTCGAGATTAAGCTTGAAAAAGAACAGAAAAGCTCAAAATCAATTAATTGGTAAGAAGTTTATCTTAATTTTCTATTTATTACGTGAAAAATATTGATAGGCTATCATAGTTAACCGTATCTTTCCAACTTATTGAACAAATTACACTATATATCACCAGGTATCTGAATTCACGAATGTGAACCTCTGGATTAGGACTAGAAGTGGCTTAATGGTTTACGATGCCTACCATCAGACGTGAAGCTCTCAAGTTTGATTCCATCATAAAAACTACGTATTGTCAGAAATTTGTTATGAATCTGTAATAAACATATTAAAGTTGTAAAAATCGTTAAAAGAACACTGACTGGTAGATGATACAAAATTATAGAATATAACCAACGTTTAACTGTTCTTGTGTTCGAATTGTTGAAAGATCATCTTAAATGAAACACTATGAAAGACACTCAAAGTAATCTGGACAGGATGTACATTTGCCAATCAAGACTGATCAAATCTTAGTCAAAAATATCGACAACAACAACATAATACAATTAATTTAAAATTGAATTACACATTTATTTACAAATCATTAACACAGAAATAAGATGTCTTATTTAACATTGAGCTCAATGTAATGTATTGTTTTTGTAGGCCAAATACTTGCTAATTAAATTATAACCTGATTATCACATTTAATCCTTACCTACTCTTCTGAAATTTTCTTGGAATCAACTAAGTAAATATCATGAATGATTTGTAGTAGTGATAAACACAAAAATTTTGAGGTAGTGTTTCATTCTATTCAATATAATATCACAGTAATAATTAGACCAAGTAGCTATCTCTTCAAAATGACAAATCAATATCCATTAAATCGCTGAGTTATGTTAGTCACTATTATTTAACAAATTTTTTATCTGTATAAACGAATAATTTTGTCCTTTTTTATTGATTATTATTATTATGATTAATAGGTTACATCACAATACCCGTTACCGAAATATCTAGTCGTACTGACATTCAAACATGGTTAACTTTACAACCTCCCATCGAAAATTCTTCAAGTCAAGACAATTTACTCAGTAGTTTGGATACAACTTACACAGATTCTCAACAATTTGATAAATTAAATTCTGCAAAACTAAATAAGCTCGATTCTTCATCATTAAACCTATTACATAATCATTCTTATAATAATGGAATAACAGATCAGACAAATTTTCCACAATTACGTATTCGTGCACGCTATCAATCACTTGGTGTATTACCATTGTGTAATTATTGGCCTTTAAGAACGGTTAGTCTTTATTCGTTCTGGTTTATTTCAATGTTTTGAAATACTAATTTTTCTGACAAAAACAGAATTTCGTGTTGAAAGAAACGTTTAAGACTAATCTAAAATATACACATTTAATTTGATCTGTTCATATCAATTACGATAAATATGCCCTTTGTCAACTGATTATTCATCATACCCAGATCTGTAGTTCTATCATTTCCTTTGTGTAAAATACTTGTTTTTGTAATACATAGCACATTTCTGTGATCATTTTATTATACCTTGACTATAATAATGATATTACTCAATTTCAGTAGATATATTACCGATCGTAACATGAATGATAGGAATCTTGATTATTACAGTCTGAATTTGGATTTTTCTCTGTTCGTTTATAATAAAAAAACTCACTGTTTAACAGTGGATTATGACACTTCAACAGCACAAATATATGTTATCAGTATCATTGATGGACAATAGAAATTTCTTTAGTCATAATGTAGGAAAGTATATCTTGTAAGCACGTATTTACAATTTCAATGAGTTACCTTTTTAAATATAGAGTAAGAAAACGTAGATTCATTAGATTGTGAAGCCCAAAATAGAAGTGAATATCTAAAAGACTTTTGAAAAACAATCGCTTATTATGTTTTGTCACTTTCTTATTTTAATTATTAAACTATACTAGCTATAGACAAAAACCTGACAGCCTTGAATCTGTTCAACCAATAAAATGTTTTTGAATATACAAAATAGATTTTTTGGTTCAAATTACTTTAAAAAATTGTCTGGTAGTCGAGATTATACTTTATGGTATATACTTACAGTAAGTAAAAAAAGTATTGTTTATCTTATTCTATGAATGTTGTATGATTTTTATTTTATTTTCCAAATCCTTCATTCATTTCAGCTTGTACTGAATAATAGTTTATTGTTAACGAACTGGTTAGAATCGTTATTAATATCTGTTAAACTCAAAGAAGAATTAGCAAATTCACTGGTTTATTTACATGAAAATAATAACACGCTGATTGAGTTTTTGACCAGTTTAGTTGTTCGAGAAGTTTCTGACTTAGGTAAGTGCTATATATATATATCTCCTCTTACGAAATGTATTCTTATTGTCATGGTAACTTATAACATTAAACGCTTGGAAGAGAGACTTTCATGATAATTTCTATATTTGGACTTTATTGATTAAGCTTAGACCCTGAACAAATATCAGTATGATATGACAACCTGAGTTTTATTTAAAGATTAGTATAGATACATAAATTTAATACATTTACATAATTAAAAACAATCTTATAGTTCTTATCATTTCTTGAACTCATGATTACATACCAAATTGTTTTGGGCATTTATTATCTTTGGTAATAGTTTTTAGGAGTAATTATTGAAATTAACCAACAAACTATGCTGGAACAGTTTATGCATAATAATTGATGACAACAGCTTTTATTAAATTATTCATGTCACATTATTTAATGATCTCCAATTACTAAGTCTTTTTAAAGCTCACTTTGTATCTTGTAAGTATCTATTGATTAGTAAGCTCTTGTTAAAATTTTATTTACTGTATTTTTAAAAACAAGATTCTATGTTTTTTTCTCGGATATCCCACAAGTTCCGCTTTCAACGTCATAGATTCAATAATAAACTATTTTTGTTTTGCAAATGTATTACTACTTACAATCTATGTATAAGGTGCCAAACATATAGTGAATGGAAAATACAAAATGCAGTCAAACGACTACTCTTCAACCTAATTATTATCAAGGCGTATTTATCTAACAGTGAATTACATCGGTTACGTATTATTAAGAGTTACAGTACGAATTTATATTTTGTAAATGGCCTCAATAAAAGGTCACATATGAAGCCTTCGAGATGTGCTTATTTAATAAGAGAGTATACAAAACTACCCGACCCTTGTTGCTACCTTGATGTTGTGGTTGGGGTTGCCTGTTGTGATAAACTACTCAAGCTATACTGGCTGGGACAATCGTTCCTCAACGTCCTGCCATACCAGAGAGGTCGGTTGAAGAACGGTAAGACTAAAAGCAGCAAACTCAATGTCCGAAGGCGAAGTTGTACTGCTGACCAGCATAACAGCAATGCTGCCTTCCCACAAGAAGGTGTGGGGTTAGAAAAGGCCGATCCTAAAAATGCATACTTCGCCCTATCCCGCGAACCTCCGTCTCCGGCGATAAGGTCCCAATAAGTACTGAGCTAACACAAAAACTACTCACAAAATGGTTGTGTAACTGGTTCCAAGCAGTTGTTCCTTGGGCACTGCAGTCACGCTCTTAGATCATTAAGACCACCTTTAACCCAGTTTTCTTTTCAGGTACTTCCAGAAGAACCTTTTCACCGTGTGGGCAACCGGGAAGTAATAACCGCCCTTCTACCTCTAACAGCATTCAAGACTAATGAGGTATAGCAATTCGGACCAATATATGTATGTGCCTGGTCCTACGTTGTAGCTAACTGACTGACTGATACAAAACTAACATACTGGAATTTTAACAAACATACTTCAGCAAATTAGTATTAAGTAATCACTAAATTCATACCTTACTTCACAATAACTGGTAAGCTGACAGAATCCCATACAGGGAAACAGATGTAGAAAGTTGTCATCAATAATTGTTATTAAGTAAACATTTAATTAAATACAAAATATACAAGTTATGAATAACAGTGTTTAAAGAATAAAATATAATTGCCAACAAGAAGATTACTGTACTCGGGAATGTAAATATTCACAGATTTATGAACTATAAGAGTAAATTATCTATGTGATTTGGAAAAGAAAAAAAATTTATCTGGGAAACTAAATACATTGATTTCTAGAAAAATGGGTATGATACATAAGACTATTGAGATGCTATACAATCTTTTAAATTGAAATCCACTAAAAACAGTTTTCATTACAATATGAAAAATAAACAACATGTAAATATTCATCTGAAAATTGCTAAAATTTAATTTAATTTATCCATTTACTGACTTTAATCATCAGAGTAGAAGTTTAGACATAAAACTCAAATCTCCAATGTTAGATATTTAAAGGCTATTTGCACGAAAACTTGCACCAAGGTTTCATTATTGTCGAAACCTGTCAACAGTTTGGATTTACAATCTCTGGGCAATAATTGATCATTATGTGATTCTAATCTATACCACTTGATGTCAGATCAATTAGATAAGTGATCATTAATACATATCGGTCAGCATAATTCGATAAGAGGCATTAAGAACTAAATAAACAGAACATTAGCTATCGGTAGTAATCAATCAGCGTTATTCTGACTTCTGTTTTGAAAAAAACAACTTCATTCACAAGTGAAATGTTTTTATGTTGGTTGTTTATAAGGATAGTTTTTACTTTCATTTTCTAAGTGTATATTAATAAAAAATTATTTTCGATATTCAAATGATGGACATAATATTTCATGATGTAATACCGCATTGCATGTTGTTAAATTTTCCTATCTTCAAGATTATCTTTATATATAATGCAAGTTAAAACAAATTGAACTACTTCCTTTTAAATTAGTGATTCAGTCATGAATATTGATTAGTTGTGGTTAAGAGATTGACAAACGACTTTTTCAGAATGGCACTGTAAACTGTCACGTTAACTTTCCTTTTTATAATCAACTAAAATGTTAAGTGTTTATGTGAAATAGATTATATCATTCTATTCTTCAGTCATGTATCAATCTTATATATTTTGTCTTAGGATGATAATAATACTAATCACTTTATTTAGTACTACATGCTTGAATACAATAACATAATCTTTCCACTGCGGTACATGCTACTTATGCTTAGAGATATAAGTAGCGTGTAGCAACAGTCAGCAGTAGAATGTCTGTAGGCAGAAGATTGAATTGAAGAGAAATCGAAAGGAAATGGAGAGCGATTTTACTGACGACAGAATTGAAAGAGTTATGAAGCACGTATAGCAAAACTGAGGGAAGATATGAGAGTGATGTATCTAACGTTTGGTTTTCGTATTTTGTGAAGTCGCTCTGTCATTTTGTATAAACGAAAAAAAATTTAGTTATTCTCACCGATTTATCGTTCGTAGCACCACAGGTTAGAAACTACTACAAAATATTTCATAATATTATATACATTTTAATTGCAAATATTTAAATTAAATTCTAGAGACATTTCTAAACAGTAGCTGACGGTTAGGCACAACGATTATCCATTAGTTCTATTTATACAACTTTTACGTTATATAATGCATAAGCTAGACATAAGGTATTTGTTAGAATTTTTGTATTTCTCTTTTTGTGGACAAATGTTTTATGTATTTGACATTCATTTTACTGGGTGAGGGGAAAGTTGTAAGGAAATTAAGATAATTGCTTAGGATTAGAACGCACTAGTAGATTAAAGGATATTTAAAGAGGATACGTTATCACTAATTATTTGCTTGAATATAATAATGGCCATTAATGTTATTTTACAACTGTTACTGCCGTATTAATTGCAGTCATTTATGGTGATCAGTGGCATACTGAATTTACTAACAAATACAATTTTGTGATCCGATTCATTAAATCAACTTTTTGTAGATTAAATATATTGGTTAATGTATATACGACTCCTGTCTAATTCGTTTATACACTTACCTATGAAGGTTTTTTTAATGAAAATCTGGAAAAGCTTTCAGGGAATTTATGAAATGTAAATAATTCATTAGAAAATAATTCTTTCCAAACTTATTAAGTGTCGTGATGGGGACCATAAAAATCTCAAGAATAAATCGAAGCAAATAAAACCGTTGACTTTGACTTTTTATATTTTGTCATTTTATTTTATTTATTTATTTGAACACATAAATACTGATACAAGGGGGTACTGGATACATATGTGCCACACAAATCTCATTTGATTTGTGTGAGGACTGTGATACTGCCCGGGTGTCCGAACCGAAGCAGGTGGTTTACTTAGGGGGGCTACACCCGGAACCTTCGACCTACGAGTCTGATCCACAAGGCAGTGGAGCATCGTAAGGAGATGCAGTCCCATGGTAGCCGGTGACTAACGATTGGTTCATACGCCATTTGTTCCTTTAAGATAGTGGAGCCCATGTGGACTATTGGCTTGGAATCCGGGTTTTTCAACTCCCCTAGGTGGACTCTCCATGTCCCCCAACCCGGTTAAAGCGCCGGACGTTCGCTTTTCGTCCTCTCAAATTCATAAACATCACCCCCGCCACGAGAAGGCAATGAATAAAACTTCCTTAGCAGAGGCTATATATGCGTGGCCGTGTGGGAGCATTTCGAGAGGGAGAGCGGACTCTCCCCACTCTCATCCGTACCAGAGCATTTAGGAGCAATTTTAGATTATATATATATATATATATATATATATATATATATATATATATATATATATATATATATATATATATATATATATATATATATATATATGTTTAATGTGTATGCCATACTTTACGGATTACTAATGTAAACTTTTACATTTAATCAATGTATATATTTATGCATATTATCTGATTATCACTTTAAATGTTTGTATGGCGAGACTAATATATATAGACGAACCAATCAGATTTACGATAACAGGTCTTCAATTTTGGCGCGAAATTTATCCACCCATTTGACTAAATAGAGTTTTGACATTATAGCTGATGTCAGTTCATGATGGAAGATTTAAATCTAATTCCTAACCTTAACCATTAACTGTAAATCATAATCCTTATTCTTCAAACTGCTTTATAACCCTCATTTAGCCCCCGTAAATAGGTGAACATTCTCAAGGTTAGTCTAGAGTCGCTTAAAGGTCATCCATAAATTATAGTCTCATCGTTTGTATTTTATACACTTTCATATTTCTATTGTATTTCTTTTGATAAATCGATTTCTTTTTACCAGAAATCTTTTTTCTTCTAAATACATGTTATTACATGAAAATAATCTCGTTTGATAAATATAGAAGTAAACATAGATATAAAGAAAAAGAAGTTAGTCTTTCATCATTAAGATTATAATTCTTCAAATGAATATTCTCATAAATGTGTATTTTGTATGTGTAAAATTATTATTTACATTGTAGCTTTCTTTTTTTTTAAAAAAAAATCTCATTGGTTTTAATCGAAATAATTCAATATACTATTGATTCTATGAATGAACATGTACTTATAAACATTGGGTACTGAGAATACAAAAAAGAAAACAACATAAGAATCAGTAATCATGGATAGTGGCTAGCAGTGGAATCTAGGAAGCGCGTTTCGTCCTGCTCGGGACTCGTCAGCTGGACTTACCTGCATCCGAGTTGATGTTCACCCTGGGACTTGAACTCAGTACCTTTCGCTTGAAACGCCATCGCGTTATCCACTTAGCTACTGAGTCCTGATAGCCACTCGCTTGTGCGATGGGGTGAAGTTTAATTCACTTGGTATTGTTTTATTTGAATCTTCCCATTGATGTTTTAGGACTGAAATTGATCAGTCTCCGCTGCTAGCCACTATCCATCTTTGCTTATAATGCTTGTAAATTAAGGCAATATCGAGGGATTCGCACAGTATGCACATATGCCAATAAGAGACTGATCAATTTCAGTCCTAAAACATCAATGGGAAGATTCAAGTAAAACAATACCAAGTGAATAAGAATCAGTCTTTATGTTTTCATGGTTTCCTTATTATTTATGAAATGAAATAATTAAGTTGGGATTTTAATGATTGAATATTAGAATAAATGAGGAGTTCTATTATCATCTCTACATCAGGATACTTTATTGGATACTTATGAAGAACATTGTGAAACAGAGATTATCAATTATGATTTATCGGTTCATAAAGTTATTCTTTGTTAAATCATATTATTCACTACGATCTACTTCTTATGTTACGTTTACTTTATTCTAGTTCAAATGATTATTCTCTACCAATTATACTCTTTTGTTTTTCTAAAGTAATATGGTAGCGTTATTGATGTACTTATATAAAATTTGTTAAATAACTGATTGGTTGTAAATAATTTCATATTAATTCTTTTCACTTTTTCGTATTAAAAAGGGTTTAAAACTATGGTATACGAGTTAAATAAAAATAATAAAGGTAAAATTCCATTTAATAGTGGCTAATAAGGGGGAATTCGAATGTCACATTTTCTTGAATTTAAAATGACATTACTTTATGCATCAACACTTTCATGAGTGTTGTTTTTCCTACTAAAAACTAATTTCAGATTGAAATCATTTATTCCGCTTTAAGATTTCTTGTTCAATGAATATCAAATAGTTGGTTACTGATTTTGGTAAAAAAAAGTTGGTGACTCGGCTAACCACTATAGGTTTTGTTTCTTAATTTACAGGTTTTTTTCTTATGACACCATATAATGATTATAATAATGTTTATTAGTCGTTTCTCTATCTTATTAAACTTCATTATTGAACTTTCAGTGGTCATTTTTTGCACTGAGTTGCATTAAAATGCGATGTGATCTTTACTTTACCCCCAATATTTGTTTGTTCAGATATAATTTCAATATTTTCTTAACAAAAATTATCACATTCACTTCTTACATGTGTACAAATTTTCAAGGAATGATGACTTTTCAAAATCTCATGATTAATAACTTGTAACTAAAGTTAACTTGCTCATTTTAAAATAATCTCTAAGATGGTTCAGTTCTGATTTATGTAACTATCTACATAGTCTAAACAAACATAAATAACACCAGATCAATATTTAATTAATTCTTTTCATAATATAAATGAATATGACACTAATTTTTAAATATTTTTTATTTTCCAAACTACAGAAACTAAATCATAACCACATAATATATCATATTAGACAAATTGTTAACAAAGCACACAAATAGATCTTATTATATTTGAATTCTTGCATCAATTGATGCTGGACAACCATAGAAAACCTGGAAGTACTTGACGGTTATTTCGTCCTGGTATGGGACTAAAATCTCCACAAAACCCCTTCTGATAAATCTTCCTAGTTTATAAAGGAAAATCTATCAAGCTGACTGATCATTCTTAAACACAAATTAAATAAACATTTTAATATAAATAATACATTTACATTATCTCAATGAGTAAAAAAGAACAAGTTTCTAAATTTTCTGATGTTTCACAACTCTGTCTAAGCCACTTCTTCAGAGAATAAATAACCACATAAAATTAATCCAAGTTTAACTAGTACAAAGAAACAAAGCAAGAATATTGGGTGCGATCGATCAAAAACAGGTCTGGCCAAGTCACTGTCATCCCGGTCAAGGTGATTTATATGAGGCATGTTTGTATATTTGTGTGCAGGTATTGTAAAGGATGAAAAATGTGACATTTGTGGTGCGAAAGCTTAGAGTTGAATTTTTATGTACGATAATAGTGTGAAATGTGAATAGAATCAGAAATGGTAACTCGGATAGATGGTCCAAATCAAATGGATATTGAGGCCATCTTTTCTATTGAGGTCAGTAGGATTGGGCAATATATGAAAGCTTTATCTATTCGCTTTTCTTTTTAGTTGGAAAAGCCTTTTTGTGTTATTTTGATGATGAAGAAGTGGCTTATACTAAGTCCAGAAACGTCAGAAAATTTAAAAACCTAATTTTTCTACTCATTGGGACACTACAAATATATTAATTTATTTGTAAAAATCTACCTAATGCTCAATTTATTTGGAATTACCAAGTCAAACTTTGGCAATGATTCCTATAAACATCTTAATATTTATTATGCACATACAATCAAGAAGTGAGAATCTTTTTTTAGAGTACATTTTCAGAAAGAGTGAAATACTACGGATACAGATGTTTATTTTCTCAAAATATCATTACAGGCGCTGAAACAATGTTGCTATTTACCATACAATATCTGCATTCACATTAAGCAAATATCCTTTGTAGTATAGAAATTATTTTTATCATAATCTATTGTTTGTTGTAGAAAATGAATCAATGGCATTTCGATCAAATACAATGGCAACGAAAGCTGTAGAATGTTATGTAAAATTTGTCGGTTCATCTGTAAGTTCAGTGTTGTATTGCAGTATTCTGCTCTTTTCTGTACCATGTTATATAAACATATATATATCGATAGTTTAGGGGATATTAGCGTTTTATAGGCATTAGTTAGAGGTTAATTATAAGTGTATAGTTAATTAATAAGGTGATTTTATTGCTTAAGTGTTTTTGAATTAGCTTGGGGTGCTTTCTCTCATCGCCAATCCATACCGATTCATAAATTGACTTTCAATGTAATATACCAGCAATTTACACAAACATTTGTAGAGTATTTGGTTAACTACTAGGTGTATAGTTGTAAGATGTGTTCCATTGATGGCATATGATCAAGCTTAAAGGCTACAACTTGAATAATAGGAACTGAAGGAAGAGGTTGATTATGAATACAGTGGTCTTGAGTGCAGTTAGAGGTATGATGGCGGTTATCACTTCTCGCACAGTGGGAGGGTTCTTCTGGAGGTACCTGGAAAGGAAATTGGGTTACTGCTGTCACACCTCTATACAGTCAGCAGTACGACTTCGCCTTCGGACATTGAGTTTGTTGCTTTTAGTCTTACCATTCTTCAACTGACCTGTCTGGAATGGTAGGACCTTGTGTAACGGTTGTTCCAGACAGTATAGCTCCATCAGTGCTTACAAAAAGCTTGTGAATTAAGGCAATGTCGAGGCATACGTACAATATGCACATATGCCAATAACTGACTGATCAATTGCAGTCTTAAACCTCAATGGGAAGATACAATCCAAACAATATCAAGTGGATTTAAATTCACCCCACTGCACAAGCAAGTGGTTATCAGGACTCAGTAGCTGAGTGGATAACGCGATGGCGTTTGAAACGAATGGTACTGGGTTCGAGTCCCAAAGTGAACATCAACTCTAAAATGCAGGTACATCCAGCTGACGAGTCCCAAATAGGACGAAATGCGCGTCCTAGATTTCACTGCTAGCCACTATCCATCATTTTTTACAAAAAGCTTGTGAATTAAGGCAATATCGAGGCATACGTACAGTATGCACATATGCCAATAACTGACTGATCAATTGTAGTCTTAAACCTCAATGGGAAGATACAAGCCAAACAATACCAAGTGAATTTGTATTCGAAATGGTTTGAATTATCCCGTTGTTATTATTTTTGACTGAAACTTGACCAATCTTGATTGGCATATGTACAACCTGTGAGAATTGTCTTAATATAGCCAATGAGATGAGTTGATTCTATTTTGTATCGAGGTGATGCGTACAAGATGTACATATGCCAACCAAGACTGATCAAATTTAAGTCAGATATCGACAATGGGATAACCCGAACCAATTTAAATTGAATTATGTTTTATTCAGTTAGTACAATGGAACACTTTCTATTTAGTCGTTAACCCATTGCCTAGTAGCAAGTAATTTTTGGGTAAAAGGTCAAAGTAATCTTTAAAGGTCAAAATTGCGAACAAAGGTCACCTGAACAATAAAATTTCATTCCATTCGGTACAAGTATTCAGACGAGATTGGTTGTGGTATACATGAAATCTAGGTGTAATTGTCTATTAAAATATATTCTACTAAGAAAGAGACAGGGCAGAAGAGGAAGAGGCTGAAATAAGAATATCAATATTTAGGCAACAAATCCCAATGAACAGTTAGCAAATTATCCATAGAAATAGTGGAATTATATAAAAAAGATATTAAGAAAGATAACTACGATTCCTACTGTATTCAGTCTTTTTTCGCTTCCAAACTGGAGATGATATCCAATAAACCTCCGGATACGACAGTAGCATTTAGTTTATATCGAAACCTTTATTTGACTTTTTGCGTGGGGAATTGTATACCCACAAACATTAGCATAAGAAACCCTTTGTTGAGACATTCAAATCTTGGAAAGCGATCAGTTGTCCTAGGATAATTCAGAGATTACTAGTATAGGGGTTGTGGAGATTATTAAGTTTTTGTTTGAGATCATGAACCAATTGATGTTAGACCATCACAATTAAAAACCTGGAAGCACTAGACGGCCGTTTCGTCCTATTGTGGGACTCCTCAGCAGTGCGCATCCACGATCCCGCGGGCGGGATTTGAACCCAGGGCCTTCGGTCTCGCGCGCAAACCATTGACCAACTGGACCACTGAGCCGGCATCCAATGGTGATAGTTTCTAACATCAACCAACCCCTATACTAATAATCAACATGTGCTCACTAGTGACTAGCTTCGTGAGGGAATTCTCGGAGTTCTAGTGAGAAGCCGTGACCAGTGGAGCTAATCCTTGTCGGGCAGAGACAGGTATCTACCTCAGTACAATGGAAGTTGGTCGGGGAGTTTCGTGGATTGGTTGATGTTAGAAACTATCACCATTGGATGCCGGCTCAGTGGTCCAGTTGGTCAAGAGTTTGCGCGCGAGACCGAAGGCCCTGGGTTCAAATCCCGCTCGCGGGATCGTGGATGCGCACTGCTGAGGAGTCCCACAATAGGACGAAACGGCCGTCCAGTGCTTCCAGGTTTTCAATTGTGATGGTCTAACATCAATTGGTTCATGATCTCAATTTAGAGATTGTTGTTTGTTTAGTGAACAACCCTGAACCTACTGGAACTTGAAACAGCTCACAGATGTTGGTATATCAGAAATGTAGCAGATCCACACTATTTAAAAAATAATTACAGTTTGTGTAGGCGCGTACAAATCAGGAAAGAATACAAAAATGAATAAAACAATTATCAGTAGTAAACAACAGTCATTTACACCTGAGTAACTTTGGATAAAACAGGGATGGAATCATCTTCGAAGAGATAGTTTAAATTTTTTCAAATGAATTCTGAAAATCTGTTAATTGAATTTTCATTCAAGAGATTTAAAATATTGATACTATTCTGGAAATGATGCCTAGTTATTGTTGTGATTTGTATAATATGATGTCTTTTTCATGCCTTTTTATTACATACATGTTGTTGATAAATACAAGTTATTTTCAAGCTTCTTTTATATTAAATAATATAAATCAATATAAACTTCTGATCAATCATATCGTATTTGTCTCACAACATTTACTAAGACTTATATATGACAATGTCTGCAATCATTTTGTTTTTTAATTGAAATACGATAGTATCTCTTGGGAAAACTTGTCTATATTCTGAAACTGCATTCAAACTTCAATTGTCCTCTGAAAATATACTTTGTGTAGTTTTATTGTCTGCTTATAGTATTAAGTGTACACATAATATATTCATTAATCCTACTGTTTCATTTTAATTCAAGTCACGACAGAGAAAAGTGAAGACTGGTTAATGATATTTTTAAAATACTGTTGTTCTTTTCCACCAAAAATTGATCATTATTACGATATCAATATTTAGTATGTATATTATTTGTTTTTCTTTTCAATTAGTTGTTTTTTTCTATGCTATTCACCTTCTTTTTCGACATATAATTCAGAGGTCCGTAGTAGATATTAAACTTTAAAATAAAAATTAGTGATCGCTTGACTACTCATCCATATTCTGCAGGTAATTTTATAACAAGTCTATAACAACTATTTAGACTGATGGTTGATTTTTGTTAAGAATTTATACGTACTCTTAAAATCAAGACTGTCATTTTCAACTATTCATTTAAACTGTTCTCATAACTTTTCCATAATAAAGTAGAAATCTTGTTCACTTAAATGTATTAGTGATTACTTCTTGAATAGGTGGTGGGACTATTATTTATGGACGACTTTTAAGAGACGCTATAGTGAATTTGAGAGTGTCCACCTAATAACTAGGACCAAATAAGGGTTATAAATCAGTGCGAGGAATTGGAATTGTGATCTACGGTTGATGGTTAAAGTTGGGAATTAGATTGAGAGTGTTCGTCACAAACTGACATCTGCTATAACACCAATACGCTATTTAGCCAAATGGATGAATGAGTTTCGTGCCCAAATTCATAACCTGTTATTTTAGAACTGATTGTTTCGTCCGTAAATTATAGTCTCGCCGAATAAGTTTTTGATATTTTCATCTTTCAGTACAAATACTTCATTAAAGGGCACTTACACAGAGCTGACGATTTATATATTTATTAAACAGCATAAGGAGCGTAAAATTTTGCGATATTTTCACAGAGGATGGATTTCTTTAATTCTTCGCTTGGCGAGAGCGATGCAATACATTTTGAATATTTTGGGTTCTATGTGTATGTAATTTATTATTTGATTAAGTTTGTATCATTTATAGTCATCAGCGGATTCAATCTCTCATTTTTTTGTACTTACAAAGTTTGTTCTTTTCTTGTCAATCTTTAATCTATCTCTAATCCTAGGTGTTTTATGAAAAGTTGTTGCTGATTATACACCGTGTTATTTCTCCTTCCTCTATTTCTAAATGTCATTTTTGGTTTATTTACTTTATATAGTTTTCCTTCTTTCCATAAAAAATATCTTGGTACTTTAAGTTGTGATCAGATTGCTGATAATTTACAGAAGCGAATTTGTTGGATTGTTTTTTAGAGCGAATTTATCTTTTTATGACATTGCACTGATACTATTTTGTCTTAAAGCACAATTTTATGAACGAAGAATATTCTTTTCAATAATTTCTCATCAGGTTCTACAATTATAAATCCAGATTAATAATCCATAAAACTGGCCAAAATACATCATTTGGAAATTGTAATATATGAATCAGGAATTGTTTGTTACATAAATAAAATCGTTAATGTTGGGGCTGACTAATATGAAGTGTTAACTTGAATCAGTTTATAAGCGAAATGAAATTGAGATAAATTATCAGAATAAATATGGTCAACATGGGGTAAGAGAGAGAGAGAATATTGTGATTACAAATCGGAAATTACGTAATATGTAAAATAATTAGGTCAAATATAGTAGATTCAGGGTGGATATTGAATAAATTTCTCAAAAAGAGGTATCAAGTGTAAAGACAATAATAATAATAACAACGGTAATAGTAATAATAATAATAAGTTTGGGACATAAAATGAACATTAATCAGATTACGTCACCACATTATAAGATTGATTATTAGCTAGTTGTCCAGGGTAAAAGGGGTGGTTGAACATACTTCTTTTGGATACAAAGCTCTGGCATTTTGATCCGAATAGCAATTGCTTCAGCCGTCTGTAGGATTCGCAGTCTGACGGAATTAGGTAGACTGCTGTTGACACGATAGATTATTGCAAAAGATTGCTCCATGTTTGCTATTTTGTCTTACTGTTTGCGTTTCTGAATGAAAAGCACTTTGTGGTTATTATTTGATTTGATTAGGAATTCCACAACTGTATTAATTCCATACTTTATTTTGGCAACAATTGTTCCCTATTTTAATGATAAATCCACATGGACATGATATCCTAGTTGAAAGAAATAAGGATTTAATTACAGAGCATTTATTGTTATTCTGAACAAGTTCTTCAACACTAGCTTCATATAAATGTGGGTTAATGATGATTTTTTCCATAATGAAAGTGATAGGTGTAAAAATAAACTATCTTGCTCAGAGGACCCTTAAAAAACTAAATTCTCTCTTATAATTTGTTTTTATTAAACCTTTTTCAGTATCTTCATCATTTATTTCACTTGTTAATACAACGTGTACTAACATGTTTTACACCTTGGGAAGTTGATCCAGAAAAACTATCTTCAACTCAATGTACTGGTGGTTCACTGAATGCAACTGATACTGCTGCATATGCTTTATCACCCGGAAATATGTTAAAAAACCATCGATCAATAATAACTGGCACTTTAATTGGCAATCAAATAATGCTGTTAAGATATTTTGATGTTGTTTGGCGAGCTATTCAATCCAGTTTGAATTATTTCCCAAGGTAATAACTATTTGTATTGAGTAATTTTTTTTGGTTTTACTGTCTATATTCAATTTAGTACCTAGACTCGTTGTTTGTTCATCAGATTTAGATAGATATTAGTGTGACTGAACTCATGGTCAAATTCTGAAATATTGACGTACTTAAAGATCATTTGAACTGTACAGATTTACTTTAATCTCATTGGGGAAGAAAATTCATATGTGTTTAACTGTATAACAGATACCACGAGGATGTGTTATGCTTGTAAACGTACTTCATTAAACTTATTTAATTACGTAAATGTTAACAAACAATTGTCATTTACAGTGATGACGACTATTGGTACTCGCTTTCTATTTGACTGTTACCATTCCTACTCAGTTTTGTCGGATATACTGAAAAATGTGACAGTTTGATTAAATGCCGTCAAAATGTGACCTTTGAACTATACCAGAATCAAAGCAGAATTTTTATGAGTGAATTCACTAGTCAATTGAAGCTAGACTACCATGGAAAAACTGGAAGCATTGGAATTGATTGACATTTCCAACAATATCAATTTCAGTCTTAATATTCTTTAGAATGTTTCCTGCACTTTCAGAAAACTACAATGACTGAAGTGAAACTTTATAAACAAAGTGTTTTCTTTAGTCAAAAACATAAAACTTTTCTATTAGTTTCTTCTTATGAATCAGAGACAGTTATTGGTGGTCTTACTTTCTTTCAAAAAGCTAGTAATGTCAAGAATCTATCAGATTAGTGCAAATACATCGTAGAGGTTAACCCTTACTATAACTATAGAACTTCGTTGCATCGTTGAAGAAGAATTTCTCGTGATTCAGCGAAGAGAATTTTTCTTTAGACGTTATCATTTACTGAAGCTATGTAATTATATTTGTAGATAATTTTTAAAATGGTAGTTTACAGTTAACAAATGAGGGGTAGCGTGTCATTTTACAAGTGTTGTATCATAAATTGTCCATAGAAAACCAAGTACCCCAAAAACATACGACCAAGTGTTCAGATAACTATTCCTGTACAAGAACTGAGGCCTCTGATTTTTTCTAAACGTTAGTTCAGTTGATATGATATGAGCAATTTTCCCTGATATGTGCATTTAATTGGAAGAAGACTATGTTATGGTTGTATTGAATTGTATTCAGGCAATTTCTCATCAAGTTGTACCATAATAAATCCATAATTACTGTTACTCATGTGTGAATGAGTTAATTAAACTGCTAAATTTGTGAACTTTTGCACCAGTTAGGGTTTGAATACAATAAAAGGTCATTTAATAGAAAGGTTAGGAAAATTTATTGTGTGATATCGAGTAACAATCAATTAACTACAATAAATTATGTGAATATAATGTATGGTAGGAGAAATACTGTCTGATTGAGATAACAATATTGATAATAGTTATAGTTAATAATAGTTATAGTGATATTAGCAATATAATCTTGTGAATACAAAACATAGCGAAATGTAATTCTATGAAAACTTGTATGATAATGTCTATATCGGGGTAAACTGGATATAGTGCACATATACCAACTTATACTATTCAGAATTCAGTCAAAACTACCAAAAATGAGATAATCCAAAGCATAACAAATTAAATTGATATGTAATTAAGTTAATTAATTCGTATGAACTGAGAAAGATGAATGTATCAATTAAGAATGAGACGAAAGAGATCAATGCAACATGAAATAGGATAAGCAGTAAGAGTAATGATAATACGAACGTTCTACTGAATGACCGAAACATTCCCAATATTAGATGCATCTAAATGCTTAACAACTAGAGGGTTAACTGTAACCTTTAGATCATTAAAGCAACGACAATATATCTTACTGACTGCATATGGCTTACTCAAGCCACCCGAAACCTATATTGCTTGATTGTATGACTTACCGAAGATTCACAAACCAGGGATACCATGACGACTTATTCTCAGTATATTAAACTCACCTTACTATTCAATAGCAAAGTGATTGGTTAAAATTACTAGCACCACTTCGCTAAATACAGTATAAAGAATGTATGTAATAGAGTTGCTGGATTTTTATTGTCATCTTAATTGGCTAACAGAATTTTTGAACTAATAAATATATACTGTTATATTCTAGATATATTTTCTTTTTTATCCAAATCATTCTGTTAAGTGTTAATTATTAATATTATTTAAAGAGAAGACAAAACAATAATAAGTCATTGGGTTGTTTAAAATGTTTATTGTAACAGTAAATGAACAAACACAATCACTGATGTTTATTTGTGTATCTAACTGTTTTACATTGTTATATGTGTTGTGGAATCCTATGTTTGCGTGTGTATGTGTATCACCTGAATGTTATTGATTAAAACTTCTTGTGTATAATCTGATTATCGGCTGTATACACTTTCTAGCTTTGATTTATATATTCCTTTGTCTATCAGTTATGTTGTACATTGTTCTCTCTCATTTTTCTACACTCCATCTTTCTCTATACCTTGACTGACTTGTTACCATAACGATAGTAATAAACTTTGAAATAGAAGCGACTAGAAAAAGTCGCCATGCAATTAGAATTTCAATCAAATTTTTAGAGTAAATAAGAGGATGCTGATTTAGGATAACTTTATATATGTTAAATCAATATTTCAAATGGTAACACATCACAGTGATGCATTCATCAGATAACTGCCAATACATTAATGACTGGACGTTTTGATTAGTAGAACAGATATAATATACGCATGAAATCGATTGAAACGAACATTTACAGATCAAGTGTAACATAGATAGATATACAAATGAGTATGGAACTTTAGGCAGTACATAACCGATACAGTTTAGTATAGTATATAACAGATACAGATAGGAAATCATACAAAACGAAGGAAATGTATAAAGGTGAAAAGGGAGAATGAAATCAGCAGATGTATGAAGACGGTAATACAATATTAGGAGGTTTGTGATTTAGAAGGTAAGAAATAAATTTTAGCGCGGCTCCAAAATTGAGTTGATTGTTGTCCAGTTTCGTTGAAAATGTTGTTTTATTAAGCTTCAGATCGATTTTCATGAATAGGTATTTATTTGTTATTAGCTCACAAAGTTTAGTCAAAGTTGTATTACCTTCTTTGTCTGTACTTCGACGAATCACGGTCAAGAAACAATCGAAGGTGAACTCTGTCTTCAAATGAAGTGCTTTAATCAACGATACTCGACAATTTGTTTAGCTAGCTGCGGGACTCAGTTGCACAGATAGCATACTGGGGCAAGGAAGATATTTAAATTAATTATATCAATTCATATTCTTAAAAACGATTATTATTGTATGATCTCTTCACTCAAGTTACACAAACTAAGCTATTATCTTGTTTAGCGTTAAGTATACCTTGACGATTGCTCTATCAAACGTAATCATTTTTATATTACAAACAGAACAATAAAATAATTAATAAGGTATATTTGTGTTCATTTTGTGACTTAGTCATTTTTCACTTGGATGTGTAAAGAAGAGTATTTATGTTAACAATTTATTGAAATCTCTAGTGTTATGACATTATAAGAAATTGTGATTAATAGTTTTATTTTATCCATCGACTTCATGTCTTTCCAATAAAGTTATTCTTGTACATAGAACATGTAATTAGTTAGAAAATAAAGTAGACTTCACTTAAGTATTTAAAACATCAACATACCTTGATGAAGGTATTCATTTATTTTATGTATTCTCTTGTCTCCCAAAAACGTTTTGTACATAAATAGTGAATAGCTGACACATTATTTATGACAAATTTAATATTTAACATAAATTGATAGCTATTTACATGCTCACATACTACAACCACTTTATGTATATATGCATTTTTAACGGTTAAAATTATAGAGATACTTAACTAATTATTCAAACTTAAGTGAATTAAATCACTGATTGGTCTTAGCTAGACCGTCATTGAAAACTTGGAAGCACTGGATGGCCGTGTCGTCTTAGTATGAGACTCTTAAGCAGTAAGTATATACGATACTTCATACGCCAATCAGACCCAGAAATCTCGATCTGGTATAGGGATTTCAATGGTGTAGTAGCTAATATCAGTTCGTGTTTTAAACTATGCAAATTCTATGGCCTCCACAAATATCTCTATGGGGATAAAGTAGATTGTGTAAAGCTTCAATTTGATAACAAACAATTGGATAACATTAAAGTGTGAATGACTATTTCATTGAATAACGATGTATGATGTGTGTTTGATTAGAAGCTTTATTTAACGTATTAGGCAGTTATATACTTTCGAATCTTTTGCTTGTTTGTTTTGATTGCATAATCTTATTCTAAATCACTGTTTGACTATTTTTACAGTGTACTCATTCGCTTATTCAGTTCATTTCGTGAAGCATTAGAAACAATTCGTGGATCAGAATTTTGTGATAATTTAATATCTGGTTGTATATTTTTACGACTGATCTGTCCAGCTTTACTTTCACCTTCCTTGTTTGGTTTAATCAGTGCATTTCCTAGTGAACCAGCATGTCAACGTAACCTCACACTGCTGGCTAAATCATTGCAATCATTAGCTAATTTTAGTACATTCGATGATAAAGTAAGTTGTTTTTGTTATTATTATTATTTTATTTAATGAAATGTCTTGTTTGAATACGTTTTATACTGAGAAAACATTTTTCGACATTATTAATTTATTTATTGATATTGGAGATGGTTGTGCAACGTCGTGGATTAACAACGTTGGATGCCGACTCATTGGTCTAGATGTCAAGCGTTCTTGTGCGAGTCCTTGATTTGATCCTTTCTTGCGGAGTTGTAAATGCACAATGTTGAGAATTTCCATACTGAGACGGAATGAACATCCAGTGTTTCCAGGTTTTCAATGGTGGTCCAAAAGTGGTTCATGATTTCAATGTAATTCAGTAATCTCAACGACAGTTTCTTTTGAATAATTCAAATTAGATATCGATGATTTTCAGTTAAATAATAAAAGCATATTCTACATTATTTTCTTTTACAAGCATTTACCCTAACTACTAATCAAAGACGTATCCATCTACTATTGATAGTGAGCACTCATTTTGTAAAGACGTTCCACCCCATTTTGTTTAATCAAAATAGATACTTTCCTTGAAAAATTATGGTAAATTTTCCTAACTAGTACATCAAATTTGTTACTGATAAGTGTAAATGGTTTCCCACATTTCGTTATGAATCGTTACACTATACAGTCAATTTACCTGCTGTGATTGTACTAAAGAATATTTATCATTTGATTATATATATATATTCTATTCTGAGTGTTATATATTTCCAATAATGTAGATGTGTGTATACCAATAACTGAAAGCTTATTTATGCTTATATATATATATATATATATATATATATATATATATATATATATATATATGTACGTGTATAACATCAGTGATTCATCTTTATTCGTTAATTACTTATTTGACAGAACATTTGGTATATAATATGAATACTTAACGTGTCTATAGTATAAATCTTGATCTTGATTCTTTTACAACTAGGAGAAATATCTCTTGGTATAGTCTTCAATTTTTTTTCTTTTAAAGCATTGTCATACCAAAATAAATGATTTTCATACTTTGGATTTAAATAAATAATATAATAAAGTGAAAAATTATTTAGAAAGAAGTTATTATCACATATTAAACGACAATTTCGTGCTGATTTAAAACTCCCTAGTATAGCGTACACGCATAACATTACAGAATATAATGGTTGAAGTCTACTAAAGAGGTCCCAAACTTATGGAGAAAGAAAACAGTATATTTTTGTTATATGTGAAATTTATATTTAAGATAATCTGAGTGAGTGAAAATTAAATAATTCCAACGTTTCGTCCAGATAATTTGACTGGACTTCTTCAGGGTAATAATCAAAATTAAAATAATCATTGATAATTTTCACATATAATGACTTTTCTATACTCGGCGCCCAATTTCTGTCAAAATATTAGTTTTACTCTTGACGAATATTCGTATAAAGTATATTTTTATGTTTATTTAGTTTTGAAATGACCTTCAACTGATGTTATTTTGTGATATCGTTTGAAAATCTGCATACAAGATTTTAATCATACATACTTATTCCCCAATACATAGAAACTTCAATGGAATCATACAAGCATGCTGTATATTTAGATTTTATTCCTTACAATCCATATTAAGCCAATATTTATCTAAATCATACTACTGTCATACTCAGATATTACTTTCTGTCACGTGAAACGGTGACTTAGTGGCTAAGTCGATCGACTTTCAATAACTAGATTATAATGTCTAGTCTCTCACATTCTATTTCTCTTTAGACATTCGAGTACTATTGTAGTAAACGAGAATGTATTTGAATACAAAATTACAGAACATCTTAGTGAAATCTGAGAACCATACAGTAGATACTTCATTTGCAAATGTCAATCAATCATCTAAGACTTCATTGTTTTTTTCGTTTCTACAGTGATTATTCTCTGTTCTTTTTCTCTTTTCTTCGATCTCAATAACTTTCTGCCTCAAGATATTACATGTTCAGTTGATGATGCATACTATTTATATTTATCAACATCAGAAGCACATACCACAGTATCAGTGGTCCTCAGACACTATTTATGGTGCGAACATGTATCCTGTTAAATAAGTTACAAACAAAAATTATTGAAATAATGTATTCATAACTGAGATTTTTCTTGATATATAAGTTTTACTGAAAAAATAATTACTTAGTTAACATTAGAAAGGTATTTATTCATGTCAAAACAAATACAATACTAAGATTTCAGTTAAAGGAAATGGTATGACGCAATAATAATAACATTAAAAATAAGGAATGAATAATAAAATCTACTTTGATAATCTTATCGTTTTGGGTAATTCCAATATTTTATCGACAAATTTATTGTTGTTTTTCCCTGAAGTATTTGAATTTCTGATTAATAATTTAGTAACTTCAAGCCAATATTTATTTTGAGAACTTCATCTACATTTCATGAACTAATTAATTGTTAACTGTTGCGTTATATAAATAATAAACGTTATAGAATGAAATAAACAGATAGAATAATTCATATGAACTACCGAATTCATCTTTACAATAATTGAAGATCAGAACAGTTGTTTTATTTTAGTATTGGGCAAAAGAGTATGAAGTTACTTACAACTGTTTTTTGCTATGGACATGTCAGTGTAGCTGACTAAAGCCTGTAGTGTGATAAACACAAGTACGTTGAAAGGTATCACAAAAAATGAAATCTAAAAAAAAAGAGTATGCTCTATTATAGAAAATTCACGCACTTATTCAGTGAAAAAAATGATCGAGGCTGTTGTATGAAACACGTTACTTATACATTGAAAATGCGTTGAACTTAGAAAAGAAGGAGTTGTTTCAAGTGTCTTGAAGTTGAATATGTTTTTTTTTCTATCATAAGCAATGATAGATGGTGGCTAGCAGTGGAATCCAGGAGATGCGTTTCGTCCTACTTGAGACGCATCAGCCGGATGTACCTGCATTCTGTTATCTTTATTGTTTACTAATTAATTTTTCTTTACATATTTTTTAAATTCATTTTAATAGGAACCTTATATGAGATTTTTAAATGGTTATGTTTCTTATCAGTTGTCATTGATGCGAATGTTTATTCGATCGATATCACCATCTTCACTGAACTCACATAACAATGACATGATTCATAATGTTGTTACTGGTTCTGTAACAGTTGACAATGAAATGTTATTATCATCGCCAACAAACAATTCACATCAGACAAAAAGATCAACCTTAGTAAAAACACAAAATAATGTCAAAGATACAATTGATGAGAATTGTGAATTGGCTAATCTTCATCTTATATTATCAGATGTGATGTTTTCTGATTCAACAATATCTGCTACAAGTAATGATGACACTTTACTAACGGGGACTGTTAATACCACTACTACTAGTACTACTAATGCTATTACAAATACTGTACTGTTTGGTAATAACAATAATCTGATAACAGTCAATCCTACTTGTGATACAAATTTTTTATCAAATTCTACAACAATGCTTGGAAAGAGTGCTACTAATTTTCTTGTAAGTTAAATTACTTTCACTCAACGATGACTTGATTTTATTGAATATAGTTCTATTCTATATAAGACTGTGAAAATATCTAGTTAAATGGCCCAAACATCATTGTCCGCATTGTTTCAAGAGTCCTAAGTTATTTTGCATCATGTAGAAGAAGTATTTATTGATTGAATGGAAATTCATTTTTAATTAACATATGGAGTCGTCTCGTTTGTCGTTTATTTAAATAATGCACTGTTATTACAATGCACAATTGTTTTAATCATTCTGTCATTGTTGATGCTGGTCGTTGCATAAATGACAAATTTTAGTGATCAGAATGTATCATATCTAAATATAACTAAAAATTTAATGCGAATTTTAGATAATTGCAAGTAATTCATTGTAATTAGTGTATAATATACTTGGTTTATTCCAAATGCTACTGCTTAAGGCATATTTTACTCTTTAGGTGACAATCACGGATGCTGTGTAAAGAGGGAGATTTATAAATTAAGCATGTGTTTGGATAGTTACTGGATTCGATCTTACTACTTCCTACATAATGAAAATGTTCACAATGTTTAAAAATACTTCATGTTATTATGTTTATAGAATAGTTCTTAAGACTATTATGTATCAGCCTCTTTCCTCCCAATGAAAAGTGATTCATTTAGATAATTATATCATAAGATAATGGTCATTTGCTTCAATTAGTACTGTATATCTGGTTATAGTAAATAATTATCTACTTGAGATTATGGTGTGTACTACTTATATCGACATAAGTAGTATATGACGTTTGTCATGAACAAAATGTCTGGCAGCAGGGAAACAAGGGGATCGAACAGTAAAAAATGAAAGCAGAATGCAATTTGTATGAAAATGCAAGAACAATGAAGTCTGAGTCATTTTGAGACAATTGATGGACATTTTGCAAATTAAGCATTTACTATATGATTGTTAGATTTTATTAACAAGTCCTGCAATTTTGTATCAACTACATTTGATTGTCCCCATTGGCGTTCGTGTTCCCTACAAGATGAGCAATATTCTTACAATAATTCACTATAATATTTGTATTGTTTGTAGTTATTTGTAAAATCTATTTCAGTAGTATTTAATTGTTAATCACCTTCAACACTTTTGACCACTTCCACACTGGATGAATGGTAATACATTCTCCTTTACTCTTTTCAAAGAAGATATGTTAACCGCAATGATGATTCTGCTTTTATCATCGTGATAAATTGTTGTTTTTCTTTCAACAGAAGTGAACAAGTACAGTTTTTGATTTACATACATTATTGATTCGTTATGAATGAAATTATTCGTAACACTAGTTGCATTGTGTGAAAATAAGTGGCACAAATGTTCAGTTAGGTCGGTTTCATATTTGAACCATTTTTAATTCCTTGATTGTTGAATGGAATATTCTTCTTATTAGAGCATTTTATAAATTAATATTTACTTTTCAACTTTCTTTCTCCGTTTTGTCTTTTTTTTTTATAGAAAACTCTCAATTCTACTGTTATGGCCAGTTTACCAAATGAATTATGCACACTTCCAAAAATACTAGACGATATTTCACGTGCATTACAATGTAGTTCATTAACAAGGTGTTTAAATTATGATAAAAGTGTATATTCTGTAAATAATAATGATACTAATCATAACAGTAACCATTATCATAGTAATAATATAAATAATCTTTTAAATTCCACTTCTACTAATCGATGTCAACAGTCCAACTTTTTAATCTCTTCATCAAATAATATTAAAGATAATATTGACATTACTGATGTTCATAACAGTGAACAATCAATCAATTCAATTTATGCTCATCATACAAATTCACAAATGACTACACCATATTATACATTACATTATAATCCAGGTTTTCATAATCCATTATTAATGGATAATCATAAAAATTCAAATGGATTATTAATACCACAATTGAAACAGTCAACATCATTAACTGGTCTACCATCGGATATATCGAGACCAAATCCAAATGATTATGATGAACCATATATAAGTAATGATGAAAGTGATCATGGAATAAATGATACTGTTAACATTAATCGTTTAGATGATGAAATAATAAACAAGAATAAAATGAAAGATAAAAATAATGACTATGTAAGTGTTATATTGTCGACAAAATTAAACCATATTTTTAAAGTTTATCTTCATTGATCAATTCTACGTTATGCTTAGATTTATCTGTTTAAATTCACCGTTACTTTAATAGGTTGGGGGAAAGTTAAAAGTGGTTAAATCAAGAAACGACATTAGTTTCTGAAGTCATCGATTAATGGTTAGGGCCATGTTGGAGTCTAAATGATGATTGTCACCATTGGTTAGAGACTTTAAGTGACATTCCTAAACGTCGGTTTTGGTGACACAGTCACATTGGTTCTATTTCGTCCTGTAGTTCATGAATTAATTATCATTTTTAAATCTCCTTTCTTCAGTTCCGTTTCCTTTCTTTTTGAATTGTGTCTCTCAAATTTCCATGTCTGTTACAGTTAAAATGAATAGGTAGGCATAAGTTTAAGTCGAATGATTTTACAAGACATCGATGGCGATTGTAAATACGCCATAGTAGAAATAGATAATGCATACATGAACATCATATAGGTGGAATGAATGAGTCTTTATATGAGTTTCATCATGGATGATACTAAATATCTATCATATAACGTACTTGAGACAGCTTAAGCACTTTAATTGGACTGAATGTTTACCATTAACATAGGTTTTATGGTATAATCATAATCTATGATAAGATGCTTTTTTATTGAGGTTGATCTATGGTGGTCATAGTAACCCAGATTTAATCGATAATAATAAGCCTGTTTATTAGAAAAAAACAGTAATGTTTTTTCTCCTATAAGAAACAACTTAAGATAAATAGTGCTGTTGATAATGCGAATTTGTAAATTCCAATTATTACCAGTATTGTAACAGTTGAATTCCCTGGACAATCTAAGCTAGATCACCATTAAAAACCTGGAAACACTGTTGGTCTAGCATAGATTGACTCGTGAATTCAACTGCTACAATTTCAGCTATCACTTGAACGTGACAAAATTAAATGTCGAATGAGTCAAATAAGTTAGTGAAATAACCCACTGTACAATCAAAGTAGTTGAAAATAGTTTCTTGTTACTTGTATTTGGGAAATGGAAAATTGCCAAGTTTTAGTGGCCTGGGATTTGACTCCCATTTGATTGTATGAATGATTGTTACTGAATGATTGCTGCCGTAATGTATATGTCGCCTATCCTCGTATATAATCATCGACTTAAATCGTGTTAGTCAGTAACAAAATTAAATAAGTCAAATAACGAGAATGGACTTCTGAATACATATTTTTTGTATATGACGTGAATGGGATAGAACGAAGAGAAACGACGCAAGGTCGAGAAGGCATATGAGCCAATTCCATTTAGTTAAGCATTAATTAATATTTATAGTTACACAAAGATAGGCTACAGACATGTGATGAATAGGATAAGAAGAGCACACATATAATACGTTCATATAAAAACAGTCAGTATTGATAAGCGAATAATTAACAAGGTCAAAATGTGACTCAAGTAGAATGAGTAGATTGGCCTGTCGGAAAGCTAGAATAAGGTATATGGGCCTAACATGCTAACCAACACTCCAGTGTTCAATTCACCATTGCAAACAACATATACTGTATTCGATGATTTCGGTTATTCGACAATCATTCAGTTAACTAGGCAGAACAAATTGATAGAAACGTCGTAACCCAATTTTCTTTATTCAGGCAAAACATATCACCTTGTCTAATTTCTAAGACCATACGGATCACCTTAACTAACTATGGATAAAATCATTCCTCGCGGAATATTAACTGTCACATATGGAATTATTTCTAAATTAGTTATGCAACCATAAAATGTTTTGTAATATTTAAATGAACATACACTTGTCTTTTCAGATAACTGATTTTTAAATTCTTTTTTTTTTTTCAACGGGAGTAAACAATTTTTTTATCAAATCAAAAGTTGTTTCGAGTAATTTAGAGGTTTAACTAATAATTTTCTAGTAGCTTTTTACGTTCACTAACCTAGTAACTAAATAGAGTAATTCGAATAGGAATACTTGAATACCATTCTGAAAATAAAAAAAATCAATATTTAAATGAAATGATTCCATAACGACAAAACAATCATATTAAAAATAGATGCAATTGGATTTTTGCATGAAATTTCAAACGCGTGACTGAAAGCTGATATCTTATAGTTTGCCTGCATGTATTTGTTTAGTAATATTTAACAACTTAGTCATCATCATCATGAAAAGCTACCCTGTAATCGAACATTGAAACTGTACAATTGACACTTGAATATTCAGGCTGTTTAATTGTTATATATATAAACTCTTCTTAATGTGGAGTAAAATGACCAAACACAGTTTACTGAAATATCTATTCCGGTGTTGAATATGTCTGAAACCGAGAATTTATGTTTTCATTTAATCTATTCCTTGATACTTACTTTATGATAATGTAAATTTAAATTTCATTGTCGGATAGGTGTCTCTCAATTTAATATGTAAGTCGTGTTTGCATACTGCTGATGGATCCCACAGTAGAAATAAATATCTGTCGGACGAGTAATACATAATTTTGAATTATTCTCAAGTGAAAACTCAGTGTGTGATGTAAATTTTTACCAATTATATCAAACTGTTTAACTGATGAATCTACCATTTTTTCTTTACATTTGTTTCAGTCTTTTCAACATCAATCGTCATTATCAGTTACTAAAATTATGGAATTGGAAAAGTGTAACTATTCAGAGAATCAGAAGAAATATGAACAGAAATCAATCAGTTTAGACAAATTAAATGATTTAAATAATGAACATATCTATGATACTGTACCATTTTCATCCTCATCTTCTCGATCGTCATCATCATCATTGACAAAAATATCATTTAAGAGTCAGTTAAGTAATTTTAATCAGTCAACATTTAAGAATTATGATCACGTAAGTTTAATTCTTCATCAAATGAATCAACTCTATTGAAGAAAACATATAACAAACTTTCATTAGTCTTAAACTGAACTACAGTTTATAATTCTGATTGAGCATCTAAGGCTGACTACGTTTCATGATTTCAATGAAGCTTATGATATTGTCGTGTTACTGTTCCATGCAAAAGTGTAATGGTTTAATACTTATTTACTTCCTTACGCCTGTTACTCTTAATGGAGCATAGGCCATCGACCAGCATTCTCCAACTCACTCTGTTCTGGACCTTCCTTCCAAGTTCTATTTAACTTTTGTTCATTTTTCTCATTTCACTCTCCATTTTTCGGCGTAATGTGTTCTTTGGTCTTCCGCTTTTTCCTTGGCCTTGAAGATTCCGTGTGAGGGCTTGTCTAGTGACGCAGTTCGGTGCTTTCCTCAATGTGTGTCCTATCCACTTCCAGCGCTTCTTCCTGATTTATTCCTCCACTGGGATCTGGTTTGTTCTCTCCCACAGTACGTTGTTTCTGATAGTGTCCGGCCAACGGATCCGAAGTATTTTGCGTAGACAACTGTTAATAAACACATGTATCTTCTGGATGATGGCTTTCGTAGTTCTCCAGGTTTCCACCCCATACAGTAGAACTGTCTTGACATTTGTAATCAAAATCCTGACTTTGGTGTTAGTTGACAGTTGTTTTGAGTTCCAGATGTCCTTTAGTTGTAAATATACTGCTCTCGCTTTACCGATCCGCTCTTTCGTATCTGCATCAGATCCACCTTGTTCATCAATGATGCTGCCCAAATATGTAAAGGTTTTTACATCATCCAAATCTTCTCCTTCAATTGTGATTGGATTGGTGCATGCTGTGTCCTATCGGAGAATCTTGCTTTCCTCTTTGTGTATATTGAGACCTACTGCTGCTGAGGCTGCTGCTACACTGGTTGTCGTAATGGTTTAATGACACCTAATAAATGTTATAATAAAATTTTATTACTATTAATCTGACCATTAATAGGTTTTGGATATTTTGAACATTTGATAATATAACTGACATGTAGCTAAGAATAGCTATGATCATTATTTTGGAAAAAAACGTTTCACCAAATTTAAATAGTAACTAATGTTAAGATTATGTTTGGTTATAATTCTATAATCTGAAATTATATGTGATTAATTCTATACATAAATGATGTATGATAAATATGTAAATATACATTATTAATATGTTAAAATGTTCCATTAAAATTAATTTCGAAATGCATCACCCCTTAAGTTATTACATTCCTGTATCATTTTCTAACGATAACTAACAAAATAAAACTTGGTGCATGAATGTACACTTCAAATTTCGGTTTAATAATTAAAATTTATTTCTATTATTACACAATTAAATTCAAGTAGTTTAAATATCTGAATGATGATAGTTTTATGATGATTACCTGTTATATCCCGACGAGAATTATGAATGATAACTCTTGAGAACTATTTATGGACCAATACGATACATATATTTTTATTGTATAATTTCACTGGTTGAAATCATGAGTCAATTGAAGCTAGACCACTATGGAAAACCTGGAAGCACTGGACGGCCGTTTAGTACTAGTATGGGACTCCCCAGCAGTGCTCATCCACGATCCCGCCCCACCGCGAGATTCGAACCCAGGACCTATCAGTTAACCAGTCAACCAGTGAAATTTCTAAAAATCTCCACAAAACCTATTCTGATATTGTATAATTATTAAGTAGCTAAACTATGCATATTCATGTTCTTCTTATTATAAGCTTTATTTTTACCTATAAACTATTATTATACGATTTACCGTTCTTGAGTTCTGCCCAGTCTATTAATTTCAGTCTCCCACATTCACAACCACTTTTGGCTAGATCTTGTAAAAGTGTTATTTTCTATTTTATGGTACGATGTGGTCTGTTTGGTTTGTATGTAAGCTCAGTATGTTTGAAATACATGATTCATATCTCACAGGCTGAGATTAGTGTTCCGCAATTAGCAGGCAGGGGTAGGCAGGAAGAAGGACCGATAAAGACTCTTTACTGTTCATACAGGTTTATGCGTTATTGGTCCGGTCGATAAATCACTGTTCTCGAATTGGCAGTATCACTACATTATATATTAATAGGGTACAAGATCACAAGTTATAAAATTACCAATACTATTTATTTCTAGCTGCAATAAGTATGATAGCTCAAGTACTACCATACTTAATTGTTGGTCGGTTTCATTTGAGTTATGTATAAATATGTATATTCTTGTTATGAATAGTATAATTTGTATAGTCTCGTTAAACTCCATTGACTTAGAGGACAAATGATAAAATTTGTATATGTGTTTAATTCATTTCAATGTTTAAATTTATAAGTGAAGATTTATCAGTCGGTAATCGTTTATAAGATTCTTTTTTCTGAGTTTGGACATTTTAATAGTGTTCCTTGTTTCAGTATTTCTAGAATTACATAAAATGTTATATGACATATTGAATAGTCAACTTTCTAGCAATTCATGTTTATTTCTATTGATTGTTAGCAGTACCGATATTAAGGTTATATTATTCTATCTCACTTTTATAATCATTTAATCCTTACTGGATACTAGTTAACTTCATTAATTTATTTTCTGTCTACATTGTAACATTTAATTTTGTTACCTTTTTTTCATACTAAGAAAATATTTTTCGTTTAGTCAGATGGATTATTGATTTTCGTAACCTTTTCATGTTATATAGTTCGATTGAAAATTGTATGGTATTTCAAAACAGCAGTATTGGTTATAGTAGTGGTTATCTTTCTCAGAAATGTCAGATTGATTAAGGAAATATTGTGATGATAATTATTACCAATCGGCGTTTTCTTTTCGGAATTTCGTTTGTGATGTTTGATGTGAAGTGGCATATGTATTAGTTGATTATGACAACTATGATGGGGAACCATTGATGAGAAGCACTCAAAGCTGTTAATATGTTTCTCTGATTTCCCAGAACTGTAGATCGTAATAAGGTGTTATGGTTGGTTGTGATTTTTATTGTTTAAATCACTGACTAATCTTATTCAGATAACCATCGTAAACCATTAAATTGTGAACAGCTCTTTCGTCCAAGTTAGTGAATTCTCTACAGTGTGCAGCCACGACCTTACCATGTATCGAACACAAAACGTTTATGTCTCGCTTACGAACCATCAACCTTAAGATCACTGAGCCGATAACTTCCGGTTTATTTACATATGTATGTTTATAAATTAGCCATTCAGAACCAATTAGTAATCCTATGGCTTACTATGTAATACAAATGATATTTAAACGAAAAAGATTTCCAGATGATTGATGTCAGTTTATGATGTTCATAACATATGGTAATATATGTTGGAGAGATATTATATTCATTCACTTCACTATTTGATATCAGTACGTCTAATTCTACATGACAGTGGACTTTCTATCAAAAGCACGGTTAACAATTTCAAATAATCAGCCATTTTCGAAGTTAATGAATTTTCATTTTATTCTAAATATACACAATATAGCACAGCCATAATAAAGATGAGTAACTTACAAAACCGAAAATTAGTCAATATTTTACTTTTTAGTGACTGATTTGCGAGTCAACATTTTTTAGTCGATATGTTATCTTACAGATTAAATTGGTTCTACTGTGAAGCCGTGACCGGTGCAGTCCAATCCGTGTAGAGTGTGAGACAGCTGTATACCTCAGACAATGGATGAGAAGTTGCGCAAGATCATGGACGGAATAAAGTTAGACATTAACACGGTTCGATTTAGGCTCAGTGGTCTAGAGATTAAGCGTTCATGCTCGAGACCGAAGGTCTTGGGTTCGAGTCCTTTGGTGTGAGATTATGGATGCACACTGCTGAGGAAACCCATACTACGACGAGGTAGTCATATAGTGCTTCCAGGTTTTCAATGGTTATCTAGCTTAGATAGACTCATGAATTCGACTATTAGAATTACTTCAATCTCCACAAATCCCCATTTTGAAATGTCAAATTGTTTATTGATTAATAAAAAAATCGGCTGGCAGATCTCGATAAAAGTGTACCTCTAGGAGAATATCTTTCTATTTTACTATATTTCTTGGTTTCAAATACATTAATTTTCAAAAGGCATTTTAATTATTCCTAATTATATTGGTCTGATTATACTATTTTATTTTCAATGTTTTTTTTTGTGTTTTTCACAACATCAACACTACGTCAATCCATTGACCTCAAATAACCTATTTAAAATGGTAATAGTTTCAAGTCTATCATTAATTCATAATCCTTAAAATAAAAGATTGTGAAATTTGGTAAAAATACAAAAGTCAACTTGCCATGGGATATAAAAAATAGTTTGAAATGATGTAATAATAATAATGGCAGCCTTCATGAAAATGCAAAGGTCTTTCAAAAATGTTTACATTTATACCAATTTAGCCAGTCCTGAGGAAGTTTTACTTAATAGTAGTATAAATAAGATTAAACAGAAAGGATGATCAAATCGTTGCATCACTTTATCAAATTCCTATATCAATCCGTTAGTTGATTATTTATATATATATATTCAAATAAAACTGGACCTAGCAACTGTATGCATTAGTTGGAACTATTATAATTCACATTGGTGCAACAAGTGACATTGAGATAAAATGGAGATATCAATTAAAAATTTTGTTTGAGATTTAATGTTCAAACAGATAAATTAAAATCAGAGGAGGGTTTTTTGGGATATTATAGTAATTTAACAATCAGTGTAGGGGTTGGGGAGATTATTAAGCTTTTGATTGAAACCATGAGCCGATTGATGTTAGACCACCGTTGAAAACCTAGAAGCACTGGACGGCCGTTTCGTCCTGTTGTGAGACTCCTCGGCAGTGCTCATCTACGGTTCCACCCGCGGGATTCGAACCCATGGCCTTCAATCTCGCGCACGAACGCTTAGCCTACTGGACCACTGAGCCGGTATCCAATTGTGTTAATGTCTAACATCAATCAACCCATGAAATTGTGCAACCATCTTCCATTGTACTGGGATAGATACCTATCTCTACCTGACACGGATTAGATCCACTGGTTACGGCTTCTCACTAAGACTCTAACGGTGATCTAACATCAATCGGTTCATGATCTCAATCAACATGTAATTTGATAGTTGAATTCATCAGCCAATTGATGCTAGACCACCATAGAAAACCTGGAAGCACTGGACGGTCGTCTCGTCCTAATATTAAGTTAAAATTGAAGGAATAAAAATAACATCACATCATATGACAAATATTTGAAAACAAAATGTAAATTCACTTTATTCTGTTAGATTTTTGTCAGCTGTTTTCGGGTAGTAATATTTTATAATCAAAATTACAAATTGGATCGTAAATGAATAAAAGCATTTGCTAATTGCATAACCACTTATGTATAATCAATTACGTTTTTAACAGCGTTATTAAGTATATTTTTATTTTGTCTCATATGTATTCACATCTTTGCCATGATTTTTTGATGTGTAACTAATTCCAATAAAATTCATTTATGTTAATATTTTTTAATCCACAATGTATCTTTTAATTCTCAAAATTTACATGTTGTAAGTAACTTACGAGAACCTGTGTATTCCCAGAAAATTTCTGAGTAATTGATTATTTGATTATTCACTTTGAATACATTTGCATCATTATGAAAGACCTTGGATTATTTTCATTTAAGCTTATTTGTGCTAACAGAACAGTTGAATATGTATACAATCATGTGAAGATTGAGCGTTCACAAGATACACAGTATAAGACCGATCACCAGTAAGATCATCGATGCATATTTCCGAGGGACCTAATATTAGGACAGAACAGCTATCGAATGCTTTATGGTTACCGTTCGTTTGTCTACCTTAGGTCTTTCTGTGATATCAACAACATTCAGTGATCTCCACAAAATCATATACTGACGAATCAATAAAAGTCTTGATGTCTATTTTCACTGAGTGTTGTACCAGAACAGATACAAGGTCAATTTATTAGACTAAGGTAACAAGAAAACTATTTGGTTATGTTCAAACATTCAGGATAATTATGTTCGATTTTCAATGAATATCTAACGTATCGTTTTTTCTAAAAATTTTACTTCCCAGGTATTTTGCCTGCTCTCTTTAATGACAAAAAAAATCAGTTAACTTTGTCACTTTTTCGATGACTAACCAAACGTTTTGATATTAATAATAAAAATCAAAATTTATAATCAACATTTTTACGAAATGAATAATGTCAACCCCAAAAACAAGCGATTACTTATAAGTCCTTTAAGGTAATTTAAAATAATATAAAACATAAGTGTGATGAAGTCTGAAATTCTCTTTCACAGTTTTACATGTTTTTTTTTCGAACCGAATATTCTTTCCTTAGATCACTACTACTAATATTATTATTGTTGTTTTCATTTTGTCATATTTACTTATCATCTTCTTTAGTTGTAATAAATGGGTCAATTGTGACAATTTGATCTGATGTAAATATTCTTACTAGGTCTTCCTATTTAATGTTTAATTGTACTACAATCAACTAACCGTTATGTAAGGCACTTACACATCTTGATTTCCTCTATAATTATTTGATTAAAAGACTAGCATATTTATAGCTTAGCGATTAGATGAATCTAGTACTTTTGAAAATAAAAAAACTGAATGTAAACATTATCCAATATTATTGCTACCATTAAAAAAAATATTTTCACTTTTATGATGACTCTAAATTTTGTTTTTGATTAAATCAATTTTTTAGACACTACAAAGTGATACATTGGACGTCACTAAATGTCAGTCAGATAAAATGAATCTACTGAATGTTACGGATCAATCAATCATAAAATCAAATTCATACAAATCTATGTCATTAACAAATAATAGACTGACATCCTCTGAAATTGTTCCAACAAATGAAACTGAAAATAATTCAAGTACAAATTCTCTGCACAATAATAATAATAATAATATTAATAGTATTTCACCAAGATTATTTCCAAAACAAGTTACAACAGCAAATGTGATATTAACTAAACCAAGTATTATGTGTTCATCTAGTGATTCAACAAAAATATCTAAAGTTCAAAGACAATTTCGATCAAATAATAACGTATGTTATATATTTTCATATATAAAGCAAATATTTGTTACTTTTATAAATATGATTAGGTCTCCATGCAGTTAAATTATTCAATATTCATTTATTGCACTATGCAGAATCTAGCTCAATGTTTATCTCATTTAGCATTTAGTTAATATTAATGAATTTTGCGTAAAGTATGACATAATATGAAGTGTGGAAACTTGTACCTTGCTTCATGAATTTATTCAGCTAGTCAGTCGTAATGTGGAACCTGGTAAGTGTGTACATAGGTTCAAATTGCAACACCCCATCAGTACAACTAGATAAGATTCCTGGGTCAAAACCGAGAGTAGTAGAAGTAACAACAGTATTGGTGGTATACTTTTTAAAGATGTTATTTAAATTGTCAGTCATAAGGTCAAGTACTAACCAACAACGATAATCAGAGTAAATACAGAAAAACACAAAGACAACAAAATGCACAAACACAGCTAATCACAGAGAAGGCCATCGGAACAAATCGACATAACACTTATGGAATAATTGAAATTTTCACTTCTAAATGAAGCAAGCGCTAAAGATATTGTCAAAAATAATGATGAAAGCTCGACACTTAAACCTAGCTTAGAGAATAAAACATCTTTAAAAGTATTCACCTGAGTTACAAGCCTCTGTCACTTAAATACATACTCTGATATATATATATATATATATATATATATATATATATATATATATATATATATATATATATATATATACCGTTGGGTGCCGGTTCAGTGATCTAGGGGTTGTGCGTCCATATAAGGGACCGAAGGTCCTGTGTCCGAGTCCTGCGTGCGGAATCGTGGATGCTCACTGTCGAGTAGTCCCATACTAGGATGGAACGGCCATACAGTGCTTCGAAGTTGCCAATGTTTTTTAAGCTTAGATCGACTCGTGAATTGAACTTTGTATTTGATTGACGCCTTCACAAAAATAAAATAATTGATAAAAATCTACCATACGAATAACAATGTCTTAACTTAATTTGTCCGTATTTTCTCAACAACATTTCATCAATCTAGTAAATTGTAGTATGTTCTTTGTATTTTAACTCTACTACTTAATATGTTTTTCTTGTCTAATCCTTTCCAATTTTCTAATATATGTCTGAATATTTTAGTGTTAGAAATAAAGACCAATGAAATATATATTTCAACCAAACAAAATAAGTTTTCTAGCAGTTTATCGCGTGCTTCATTGTTTGAACCCACTGAATACAGTCAAAAGTAACCAATATGTTCTAGGAAACGGCTAGTTGCATTTAGAGGATATTTTTACCTAGACTATCAGCACTGCCTAAAACTATATTTTTAATCATATATACTGTTGAAATATAATGAATGAACTGAAATACATATAATCAGCTTGTTCGTTAATTGATAGAAAACTGATGATTGCGATAAAGTAGAAAATTTTCGCAATAAATTCTGAAAGAATATAATTACCCAGTTTTACTATCGTTATAATTACATCTATTGCATTGAAAGACATAATCTTTAAACCAAGTAAACTTTATTATATCTTTCTTTTGTGATTCATTTCATTGTGATGGATATTTGGTAAATCAATTTTGAATTTCAATTCTCTATATTGCTGTTTTATTTATTATTGGATTAGATTGAACAATATCGTTAAATAATTTTAAATCATACATAGAATGTTTGAAAAATATGTAGGAATTCGTTATTACGTCTAGAGAGTATTCGAATCCTTTGTGTAGCATTTTTATGGCTCTATATTTCACTTGTTTTATTGTGTGTTGTTTATATTAACACTATAAAAATACAACAATGCAAATGAGCTCAATACTTTTTTTTAAATATACTTGAACCCTACATTAACTGCTTACTTTCATACATCTTATTAATGATGCGGTTAATTTGTTAATTCGTCCAACAATGTTTGCTAGAAGCTGTGAAGTAAACAGTTTTACTTAACTTTGGTTTTTACGTACAGTATTTATCATGAATGTGTATAAGGAATAATAACAATGGTTTAAGCATTCTCAGAAGTATCAATTTTATCGCTTGAAAGTACATACTACTGATACAGTTCCATCAATCAACAGTTCATACTACTCTATGTCTTTATCAGTACAGTCATTACTGATTCTATCTTGTATAACAGTAAAACACATATCATTTTATTTGTTTATATTTCAAGAGCACAACATGATAATGTATTGTCGATAAATAATTAAAGAGAAAAACAAAGTTCCCAATGATAATCAGCTAACCTACCTGACTATTTACCTTCGTCTTTTTTTCACTTGCAGAGTCGTGAAAATATATTTGATAGGGATGTGGATAACGATCAATTCTTTTTCGGTACATCAACAAATACTGTTCAATCGAACTTGCCACATAATTATCGTAATCATCATTTTCCAAGTAATTTATCAAATAATTATTCAAAGAACAATACATACGCTTACAGTAAAAATATTTTATCATCAACCTCGACAGAAGAACTGCTTAGCCAATCAGATACCACTTCATATAATATGATTCAAATGGAAGAAGATAGTTCTAATTATTCATTAGCTAATAATACAAATAATACTACTAATGCCGCTGATACTTCTGCCGACAAGAATAATAATATTAATAAACAACCGAAAGAATTATTCAGTGAAGTAGCTCGCCTACGTTATGAGTTATTGTTATCACGTCAAGATGCTTTACGAGCAGCTGATCGATTAAGTAAACAAGAAACTGAAATTTATCAACTTCGTCAATTATTAGACCAACTTATCAATAAAAATAAAATCAATACTACCACTAATGGTAATAATAATCAATCCATCCATTTAAAAGTACCAAAATTAAATATTCATTCTGATTATTGTACAAATTTACAGGGAAATGAATTGAAATCCAATAGTGATAAACAGTTATATTCATGTAAGCAATCAGTTCCGATTACTACTAATACTACTGGTGTTAATTGTCTACAGAATTCAGCAAATAATAGTAACAATAACAATGATGCCAATGTTTTACAAACTGTAACTGCTACATTTAAAGAATTAGATGATGCAATGGCAAGGTTAGTTTACATAGCTTATTTATTATCCATCTATCAAACCATACCACTGCTACTACTATTCTTTATTAAATATATATTTTAACAGAATATTTTAGTGTATATTTGTTAGACTTGATGAAGGGACCATTTTTGTTATAAACTAACATCAGTAGAAGCTTCCAGTCTTACATCAAAAAAGATATTTACCACTGAGTTGATATCTGATAATCCATTTAAAGATTATTGGATTTTTGTTACAGCTTATTAACAATTGTTTGGAGTTTAAAATGTTGACCAGTTAATCTTAATTCATGATCTGAAGATGTGATATATTTTTAGTGAGTTTTGAAGGTTATCGGTCCTTCTTTGTGTAGAATAATTGGTATATATTGTCACTAAGTTGATAATTTACTTTATTTTTACTAAACAATAAATTTTGTCAGTGAGATATATGCTGTACAATTTGTATAAAAACGAATATAATTAGTTTATTCCAACAAACAAATCAGTTAATAGAATTCACCAGTAAAAGCTTCAGTCATAGAATCTATCGAGATTGTATATTCCAGTAAACATATAAATCTAAACCACTGCAACAACAAAGTAACTTCAAGTCGATCTAATTAAAATGATACACATTATCCTAATGAATCTGAAAATAATCTTGGGAACAAATTAAAAAATAAGTAGAAAATTTATAATATTCAGATGGATATGAATAATAGTAAATTCGTGTTGATCACAAGCTAGATTTCAGTGGTTTTCTGAATTATTTGTCTATAAAACTCTATCGTTCTTGGTGGAGTTTTGTTCTCTGAGCTGGATGGTTTGGTCGTGGAGCATTCATCGTTCTTCTGAACGACATCATCAGCACAAACTTCAGATAGAAGTTTGTGCAAAACTCAACAAAACTCCACCAAAATCATCCACCTGAGCTACAAATCTCCTCCACCATCTCTATTGTTCTATGAGATATCATCATAAGATGTGTAGAACACCTTCACAAGTGACTAAACACATATACTATGGAAGAAGAATTTGACTATGATAAACTTTTGTGCTGTTATTTCTAATATTTTTATTTTTATTTACTTGTTTCCTAACCCTGCAAACATTTCTCTGAAGAAGTGACTTACACTAAGCCACGAAAAGTCAGAAAATCTAATTTTTCTACTCATTGTGATATTACAAATATACTATTTATTTAGGACGTGTATAAGGTCCATTTCTGTTAACCTTCTGATTACCAAGTGACCTCGCTTGAATTCAGGTCCATATTTACTCAAATCCATCGACATAAGGAAATGGTATATTGTGACGTCCTATAAGCCAATTTATTTATTCGGTGTTTTCCGCCATTTCGGCCCCTTATCTTATACTTTTACTGACTGACCTAGCACTCAAATGGAATTTATATTCATTTTCATGGATAGAAACGTACGTAGTATTAGACGAGTTGTGCACAATGATATTGATAAATAGGTAGGACTAAGAGGATAATCTATTCAGTTAGACGTACTTTCCAATATTGGAATATTTCGAATACCCCAAAAGTTATCATCTTCCAAATCGAACTATCCGGTAAGATCAACAGAAAAATACTGAAAGAGTTCTTTAAGAGAACAATAATTCTTTCTACTAATATTCTAGCTTTCTTAAGCAGTAAAGTATCTGTAGCATATGCTTCTTGTTCTGTAACAAAACTGACCCATGATTCTACATTTACCTAGTCAGCTTTTGTAATACTGCTACATCTTCAAGCTTCAGTGATTCATAAACCAATAACTCATAAAGTCATCTAAGATGTTGTAAGACCAACCTAAGTGAATGTCCGAAATTCTCGTTGGCCTATTGTAGCAAACAAAATGCTTACTACAGCGGCTGTGTAGAAATAATTTACAAAAGTATGTGGCAAATTAAAAGCCCCTATCTATTTCAAAATTAAAAGTGGCAGGAGCAAATAAAAATGTCAACAATGAACACTACATTTAGAGATTATTACAAATAAATAAGTGTCCAATGAACACAAACTAAATAGTAATGAGCTGTCTAGAGCCTTAAGGGAATGGAAGTACACTAATAAAATGGAGTAAGTACTATCATTCCATATTAATATTTAAATTACATGTTAGAACAAAAGGTTATAGTATGCTGAGTGTTCAAAAATAATCAAAAACAACATGAGCTACTGAATATTAGTAAGTAGTGTAGTTAACACAGAAAAGAAAGAAATTGGAATTGGATTATAAAGCTTGAGGAATGAACTAGAGTTCATTATGTTTTCTTTTGCTTTCAGTCTTTTCTGATTGAATAATATGTGTTGAAATAATTTCGGCTACCACTAAGTGATATATATATATATATATATATATATATATATATATATATATATTCACGATTTGCTTTGACTGACTAATTTTGTGCGTTTTCCGCTCAATTCCTTCAACAACCCTTACAAAATGGTCACAAACTATGGCAAACATAAATACCGATGAAATTCAAGTGAGAGTACTTCGGCGATTAATATATTTCTCTCCTCGTAAGTTCTCTATACGGATACGAGGTTATTTCATTTGAATCACTACATCGAACTTATTATAGAATAATAAAAGATGTGGTTAAAGTGAAATCAGTTTGGAAGTGAAGATGAATGTTATAAACAGCATAATTCCGAAATAGTTCCTCATAACTAGTTACTACTAGAAAATATGTTTATGAAAATCAATCGAATTAATGTCGTCTTTATTTTTCTATATAATAGTAAAGTAAAATTGTTTTTATCTCATTGTCAGTCACTGATAATTTCTTTTATATTCCTATCTCTCACTCTCTTAGACTCGAATTAGAACAAAGTGAACTACTTCGTGAACAAGCTCGAATCCGTGCACGAATTGTTGCTGCACGTCCAAAACAGCTATCATCAAGTTGTAAACAATCTAATCCTAATTCTCTCTTATCTTGTTCAACCAAATCAGCTATTCGTCCAAGACAATTTGATTCTTCTTTGTCAAAAATGCCAAATAATTTGGTAAATCATGGATTATCTAGTCCTAGTGATCAAGTGCAGTATATAAATTCTTCTCGTACAATTAACAATAACAATATTTATAATATAAATAATAATCATAACAAATTACAACAAGAAATTGTTGATGGTATTCCTAAGATTTCTTTTTCATCAACTCGAACATCTTCACCACATATTTAAAGAACAGAAAGCATTTATATATAATGTTTTGTCAGATGCTTCGTTTTGTTTTTTTTAAGAACCCACCATGCATTTCAATAAATCTCAACTATTATTACCATGAATAAAATATCTCCATATGGTTATTAGTTTATTTTTAGAAACGAAATTGTCAATTGTTGCCAATTGTTAGTTTTGTTAAAAATTTGCTGTCAAGTGTATTTAGTTTTAGAACTTCTTCATTACTTGTGAATTATTACAAAATTTCGCATAATTTACAAGTAAATTATATGTAAATCAATGATGTATATTTCTGTATGTAGATAGAGATGTTACCTTCGTTTTAACTTAAGTTCTGTTCAATGAAGCACAAATTAAATTTCTCTTTTGATGTTCTACATTATTTTCTATTTAAAAAACACTGTTGATTCTATTCATCTTTCGGTGTTTTAAATCACAGATCTATAATGTTTTCCAATGACATCAAAAATTAATGTGATATAATTTTGTCAACTTTATATGAATGTAAAGTTCAACTACTTATAAGTAGTAGTATAAATTTGTGAAAAAATATTTACAAAGTAATAACTTATAGGTATCGATAGTTTATGAATATCTAATTTTGAGAAAGTAAATTCTCTAAAATATTTAAGAAAATTTTCAAGAAACATTGTAATGGTATTTTATGTGAATTCTTGTTATTTTTACTTTTCTGTAATTCAATAATAGAAAAATAGAGAATCATGAAACTAATAGATTGTTTTATATTTAAACTTATCCACGGAATCATAAAGCAAATTACATATAGATTTTTATTGTTTAAAAATATATATGTTTTAAAGTACTTACATCTGTTACTCCTCGCGGAGCATAGGCCGTCGACCAATAATCTCTAATATGCTCTGTCCTGGCCTCACCTTTCCAATTATTTTCAAGCATTTAGAGAACTACGAAAGCCATGATCCAGAAGATACAAGAGTTTATTAACAGTTGTCAACGCGAAATACTTCTTGTCCGTTAGCCATACACTGTGGGAGAGAACAATTCAGATTTCAACGGTGGTAGGAATCAGGTGGAGGCGCTGGAAGTGGATAGGACACAACTGCATCACAAGGTAAGCCCTCACTTGAAATCCTCAAGGCCAAAGGAGGAGAGGTAGATTAAAGAGATCATTACGCCGAGAAATGGGAAGAGACATGAGAAGAATGAACAACAATTGGATAGAACTAGGAAAGAAGGCCCAGTTGTGGTTTGAAAATTTTCCAAAGTTTTAATATGTAAAATTTTAATGAAAAAAAAGAAAGAATATATGAAATGTGGGCAATACATGATCATTCAAGTGAATTAGGCATCTGTAGTGTTGTGAATAGCCAAAGTTTCCATAATAAGCTGTTGGTTTAGACATAAATCTCTCCATTTATTTGACGGGATGTGAAAGAATGAGATAGAAGCTCCACAAAAGTAGTTGGTTTATGCATAATGAAGCGATCAGTCGTGAAAAGTTGTATTTCACTCTGGGGCAATATACCTAATCTACACAAAGATTGAATCGAATATTTCAGACATATTGATTTAAAGTACAATATTCACATAAAAACTGTGATATAAGTTTTTATGATGAAATAAAGAACTTTCCTTCAAGATCTTGTGACCAATTAGTATAGCTAATTTAGAAATAATTCCAACTGGGATTAATTCTAAACTCATTAGGTTATGCATTATTTGGTTAGTTAGGTAGAAGATTTCTAAGTAAAAGTATTTATAAATAAATTAATATCGGTATACAGGTTTTATTAAATCTGTTGAATTTTAGGGTCTTATCTAAGCAGCCGTTAAAAACCAAGAACTGGAAAGCTGTTTCTTCAAAGTTTCGTGGATGCTCACTGCTGAGCAGTCTCATATTAGATCTAAATATCTGTTCAAATGTTCCTGGTTTTTGATAGCTATCTGATTCAGGTAGACTCGTAACGTAAACCATACATAGGCCTAAAGTAAGGTATAGGTATTCTTGTAATGAACGAGCAATGGAAATGACAAATTTATTATTTCATAAAAAATTACAGAATGTCTTTGTAAAATCTGAGAACCATACATTAAATGCTTCATTTGCAAATCTTCCATCAATCGTCTTTTACATTCTGTATGATTTTCACAATTCTTTTTTATTTCCATTTCTGCTGCTAGCCACTTAACCTATGATTGGTGTTACATACTCTTTATGTCTGTTGGCGTAATTAGCATATAGCATATCCCTATTTAAACTCAAGCGAATTCAATGTAGAATCATTTTATATCAATTAGCTTTTAATTATGGATTCACCTGTTTTACAAGTGACAGTCATTTTAGCATTAATTAACCAGAAAATGAATTAGTGAGAAGTACGTTAATTTGGAAATTAGTAGCGAGTAGTAAATGATCACGTGAGTACTTCAATGATAAATATGAGTATAATAATCTCAATATTCCCAGGTGTAATTTAGTAACGAAGTTTAAAAAGTTTCTATACAAATGATTGATCACGTATTATCTATATAGGAAACTCAAAGTTCTTTTTGAAATGTAATGTTAATAATAATTAAGTGAGAATAAAAGGAGACCATCGATACAATTTGGAAAATGTTAACGACAAGTAAGTTGTAAATAGTTGTCAATCATATTAAACAACAGATTGACAAGGTACAAGTTATATTTATGACTTAGGTAGAGCGAGAAATAACACTTGAAATCAATGATTCTTCTTGATGACATGGTTATTGATGTCCACAAACGTACTCAATGAATGTAAACAGAAAAAATTGTAGTTAACTAAATCGTATAAAAAATCACATAAAGTGCTTTATATATTGTTCACTCAATGAGGTGTACCTACTAGGTTACAAGGTATTCATCTATTAAATATTGTTAATTGTTTTTTACTCAATTCACTTTTACTTTTAAGTCCGAACATTTGAAGAATGAAGATATCCTTAACTAAAGTTCGAAACCATTGATTCACATTTTTAACTATTTTACTAAAATAAGATATGAATGACTGTTAGTTTAGGGGGGGGGGTCAGAAAATCCACAAGAGTTAAGTTGATGAAATACGTTGGTTTTCTTACTGTTATGTGCTTACGGCCTGCGAATATATCACGTGACTGGTCGCCAATTCGAACACCGACTTTCTGACCAGACCAACGACGCATAAACCAGTACAAGCAGCCTAGATTCAACTCTGAGTTCGTATTGGTCCACTGAGATGGTACCTTCTTGTCTAATTCAGTTGGTTTAGTCCAAAACACTGATATCAACCTTCACTTTATGATTCGTGTATTTCAGACGTACTTGATTTATATACATGCAGACCATACCACATCATACCAGAAAAAACAGAAAATAACAATTATACAAGATCAAGTCGAAAAGTGGCTGCGATTGCAAGTTGGGAATACGTTAGGAATTGTAATTCGTATAATAGTGAACAATAGGTCAAATAGACGCTTTTAACCAGAGGAATATGAATATACATACAATATAGTTACTCAGTATTTATACAATAAGAATATACATATAATGACAGTCCATAAATAGATCTTAGTGGTTACTGTTCACTTATTCTTCTTCTGGATATATAATACTTAGATTATTAAAGCTAGTTAATCAAATCACAGTAGGGTAAGTATATTTATGCATTCAATTGATTACTTAATATACTTTTTGTCTTCTCATAAATAAACCTGTAATATATATACTTTTTCCATAAAGTGACAATATTTACAATAAAATTACCGCCTATGGTTACGTTACTAGTATGAATATAAAGAAATTAATACTGTACTTAAAACTGAACATTAAAAATCTATTGAATAGCATATCCAACAATCCAGAAAAATGAAAAAAATCCCGTGGAACTTTCTTTCTTTCCCTGAAAAAGCTTGAACCAGGTTGCCGGGCGAAACGTTAGATTTACTTCAAATTCTTTCGCTGAAATTTTACAAATACATTCTTCCTTTTAAATGTTTCTTTCTTTCTGTTTGTACATTGTTCATTTATTTTCAAATATTCCTATTATTTTTTTTACAAATAAATGTGAATTACCACTTACGCCTTTTACTCCTTGTGGAGAAGCATATGCCACCCACCAGCACAATCCATCCAACCCTGTCCTAGGCAATGCTTTCCAGTTGTTATTCATCCTTTTCATATCTGCTTCTGTTTTCCGACGTGATGTGTTCTTTGGACTTCCTCTTTTCAGCTTTTCTTCAGGATTCCAAGTTAGGACTTGCCTCATGATGCAGTTTGGTGATTTCCGTAATGTACGTCCTATCCATTTCCATCGTCTTTTCCCAATTTCCTCTTCATCTGGAAGTTGGTTTGTTCTCATTCACAGTAGGCTGTTGCTGACGGTATCCGGCCAGTTATTAAATTTTGATGAAACAGAAAAGGATACCTTTTTTAATGTCAGAAGAGGTTTTGTGGATATTATAGTAATTTCAATAGTTAAAATCATGAGTCAATTGAAGTTAGACCACAACAATAGGACAAAACGGCCGTTCAGTGCTTCCAGGTTTTCCATGTTGATCTAGCTTCAATTGACTGATGATCTCAACTACTGAGATACCCTTTTTTGTTAAAAAATATCTGTATCAGTATGATGAGAAAATAGTTAATTATTCAAATTCAATTGAACCAAATCACATTTTCTACTTGGCTATAATTAATTATTTACTTGTAACACATGATAAAGCTTACACAATTAAATGATTTAATTATTATACATAATTGTCAAAAGTAAAACATAAAGCAATAAAAAGTTTGTATTCACTATGTGCTTAACAATCTACGTAAGTCAATTGTTGTGAAACTGATACCGTTGGTGAAAACAAGAATCTACTATTTTCTGAACCACACTCTGTGCTTTCACTCGATTATCACTAATCATTAAACATAACTTTGAAACATACATCATTATTTCAATAATGAAACCTGTTATACTTTAATGCAAGTAAACTACCAATAAAATAACTATCAAAATAATTAATAGAAAATTATCAATAACTTAATTAAATTGAAATGTACTTCGAAAGACATAACTAACAGGGAAATGAAATCTGATAAGTATGGTAACTTGATCATTGTGGTATGACTGATCCATTGTAGGTTTTGTAAAAGTATAAAATTTTGATATTTATCACATGATCATTTAGTATATATATATATATGCAATTATAGCACTTCGAGATAAGGTTTTAGACAATTTTATGCCAACTGTTACTTCAAGATCTCTCAATTTACCTAAGATATATGGGGTCCATAATTTGCATCATTCAGTAAGAAAACAACAAAATGTAAATCGTCAACCACGTAAAAATCCCATAGTCAGATTAAAGAAGCCGAGAACTTTTGGACTTTATCTAGTAACCAAAAAAAATCAATACAATATTACAAGTTTCCAAATAAGTTTAAGCTATAAAGTATTATGTCGAAGTCCTAATCTTGCACTGAGGAATAATTCTTCAACACATTGTGAATTATTACCAATTGATTATTTAAAACGTGATAATTCAGCAATACATCAAAAACTTCCACGTGAAATAACTACTGATCGAATGTGTGCGTTAATCTTACCTAGTCCACATATGAAAAAAATAGAAAACAAAAATGTAACATTAAATCAGAAATCAAGAAAATTATTAAAAAAATCTCCAGAATTACAACGAATGAGTGATAAATATCGATTTGCAAAAGTTCAAAGTAAAATACCCAAAACAAAACGATTCTTGGATCCTAAACTTTGTGATCGACTTATTTATAACAGTAGTCGATTAAAATTTTTTTATGATTCATTATACCAATGTAACCTTCCAGCAATTAAATTTGTACTGGAACGTGAACCTGGTTTGATTTTAGACGCTATTGAACCGAATACTGGTTATTCCACTCTATTAGTAGCTTTATTAATTAAATCTCCTGTGAGACGAGAGAAACTTATGAAATTATTATTAAAATATTTAACCAAATATATAAATATGTACAATGATTATATTAATGAAAATGAGATATGTGAACAAATTATTCAATTGAATGATCCAATTGAAGGACGTGATTGTATTGGTTGGACATGTATATTAGGTTTTGAAAATGAATTCAGTTTATTAATTACACATTTATTAGCCAGTATTGACTTTCATAAATCTGATCTCTATGGTAATACATATTTACATTTAGCTATAATGGGTGGTTCTGTTAATATTGTAAATTGTTTATGTCAATTTATGCGAAAGTATTGTATTTCAATTGAGAATTGTATTAATTTTTCTGGTTTAAATCCAATCCAATTAGCTTATCGTTTAAATTTCTATTCAATTTTAGATATTTTAAAACAATGAGTTTGATTAAAATGTCAATAATTTTGTTTGTAATGATCTTTTCTTTAATCTTATCTTAAGGAATTAAATTAATAAATTAAGGTTATAATTGATCTTCATCTAAATCACTCAGTATGGGGTGATTATAAGAAAAGGAATAAGTATTTTTGTAAAAATATTTTTCATCTATAGTGTTTTGAACTATCCCGTTGTTAATAATTTACTTGAGTTTTAGTCAATCTTGGTTGACATCTATGCATTCTGCATAGATTGTTTCAATATAACCATAATGTTACAAGTTTCTATAAAGTTCATAGAATGTGACTATCAATGGAATCCAAGACTTTTGTTTTGCCGTTTTAATTTAATTTTGAACAGTACATTCAGGTAAATTCAAATGACGTGTCCTAAATAAGATAAAACGCGAGTCTTTGATTTCGCTACTAGCTACATTCTATTTATTCTATATAGAAAAATAGTTTATCATTAGGATTCATATAATCTCAACTAAGTTAATTGACCATGAAGAACTCCAGTACAATCGTTAATGTTTATAATTGATTTGATTGACCTATTAACGTGCTGATCGATTGTATTTTAATGTAAATTAGAAAATGTAGATAACTTTTTGTCACCATGATTAGTGGTAGGGGGAAAATAGGATGGTTTATTAACTATTTGTAATTGATCGGTTATTGTGCAGTTTTATAAAAACCTCTAAAAAAATAAAAATCAAGAAATTTCTTTAGTTACATCATGAATGATTTAATTCAGTTAAAGCATATCTATAGTTCAAATTAGATTAGCATAGTATATATTGAATAATTTTGAATTAATTCATAGCTAAACTACAAAAGATTTTGTCCCTTTGATCTATTTTATTAGCGTATTAATTATTTATAATTTTAAGACAATTAGATGGATATTATAAACATCGCCTGGTTCAAACGTCCTAGGTTCATTGATCCAAACTATTTCCAGAATCGAACAAAATTTCTATTCATGTGTTAGTGCTGTCCAATGGTTCTCGAACAATCTCTAATTTCTAATCAAAACTAACTTCATAATTACTGTTAATAAAGAAAGCATTTAGAAATTTAGCTTTGGTTTGTTTGCAGATTAAAAAAAATAGGTTAATAAAAGAAACGGTGATTAATTAATACTGAAATAAGAAAACGGTTCTATAGTTGTACTGATGAATGTATCTTAATATGTACGGAAAATGATTACGATTCTAGAATATCTTGGGAAATTTATAATTAAAAATTTTAACAACGACAAAACTTTAATACTAGAAAATCAAGTTACGAAACAGATAAAGAATTCTTAAAAAGGGGGAAAACTGATTCAGCGAGTTCAAGTCAGATGACTCATACTTGCCATTCGTGTATGTAAACGCCTAATTACAGGAATCCTGTAAGTCGATAAGACCAATTATCTTCATTATTAATTCCTTTTTCTAGAGACTGGGTCGAGAATCAACTAAAACACTGTAACCAATTTGTGAAAAATGAGGCATGTACAGTGTAAAGAGTACTTTTTAACTTACAGAAGTTAAAGACTATATGAATATACCAAATAAACTTGTAGTTTAACATGATATATTTGTGCTGTTTACCAACATTCCTTAAAAAGCAATAATTGATATTATTATCCAATACTCGTATTCCATATCCATACTATAGATATAAATCAAAAAGCTTCTAAAACTAGATTAGGCAGAAAAATATTAAGCACCAGTTGAAAGATAAATTATACTCTCAAGAGGATTGCATGACTGTGAAAAACCTTTTATGATCAGTGCTTGCTGATTTGTTTCTTAAAGACATACAGAGAACGAAATAACTGATTGTTATAAATGTGATTACATCCTGTATTAGGTATACCGATGATACTTTTGCATCAGAGTAACATAAATTACGTCAATAAGGTACACAAAATTTCAAATAAAGTTGAATCCAATATTAAATATACAATGGAACATGGAAGAAATGATGAAGTCCAACTAGAGGAGGAAAGTAAAGGAATCAATAACCGTCTTCGAAGCTACCTTCAGGACTCTAAAAATATATAGCACTAAATATCATGGTTCGATATAGGCTGGCAAAACCGTTTTAGTGACCTATCTGACTCCGTAATCTATGGATTCCCAACATATTAGTGCCGGATTAACTTCAGGTATACTTTTCGACTTGTCGCATTTATACAACTTTGCATCAGAATTAGAATAGGAAATGTTATTAGAAATGTTATATTTCAGGTATAGGTATGAAAGATAAACACATGCAGAATGGAACTAGCATACTACCCAACTCTAAGTGCTTTTGTGCATGTAGAGTAAATGAAATGGTTTAATAGTAATAAATGAAGACAGAAAAACAAGGCGCACATATAAAACAACACTATATGGCCAAATGAATTAATAGAGTCACTTATAAAATAATATGTCTATAGGTCACAATTACATGTGAAAAGCACGGAATTATTAGGAGAATAAAAATGACAAATTAGTCACTTGTTCTATGAGTTATTATTGTTGTCTATGTTACCTATAGATTCAGGGTAGTGTATACGAAGATGTGACACCATAAAAGAAACATTTTTTTGTCCACTTGGTGTTTAAATCATAGATAAAATAAACAAACACCAAATGCAACTCTAAAAAGTACATTTCTAGCAGCGAAATCGGTTCAATAGTATAAAAAACGAAATACATAATAACAAGCAAAAGAGGACAGATACCAATCATACGTCATATCCAACTGAATATACCAGTTAACAAGCACGTTCAAAAACATTTACATTTGAAGGACAAAAAGACGGAGACCTACACATTTTCCAATGAACATAAACCTTTGGAAACATAATAGCCTTCTGTCTTGACAAAAGGCTTAAACCTAATCTTTCGATTTAAAAACAGTTAGCAATTAATCTTCACGTGGCTTAAGGTCGCATAACCAATTTTTAGAAAATCAAAGATTCGTCTTCAGCCCCATGTGGTAGGAGAACTCAATACCTTGAGATTTGGCCTGGATATTTTTATAACTTCTAAGAGCACTTGAAACTGACTTTGGAACCTGAGTGAAAGGTTGTTGGAGTCCTTGAAGTATGGAAACAGCGTTTAAATTGTTATTTCGCCTTTTATCATGATACCTATCACAATTATTTTTAAGCTCTTCTTTCGTCGACAGACGCTTACATGAAACCATTTTCAAGTCCTTAGTTTCCAAATAGGTACAAATGACAAGACACTACTGGTAGCTGATGTAGGGGCAGGATGACTGTAACTTTATAAGACAACAGTGCCTATCGAGTTTATCGTTATGACCGAATAGACTTTTCGTAACATTTTGTACATAGTTGATCCGTTTTTATTTATGAACTAGACTTCCAATCGTTTTATTCGTCTGTGAGAAGTAAACAGATGACAGCTCATCAAGTTTGATACTCTGCCGGCTTAGAACCGTCTGTTTTCTTATTTTTCTCAAATAATCGACGAGATTAGAAAATTTTCGAAACATAAATAACCAAAGAAAGTGATCGGAACCAGAACTCACTTGCATAGTACCAGCTAGTTAGTAAAAGTGGGATGTAACAATTGTTCTTTTGTTTAATGCACAAAAAGTACACTAAAACAAGGCTATAGTTCATAACATATTCTAAGAAAGTGTGAAAATCTTGCTAAAACTTTAATTCATAAATATATTTCCACTTCAAACGAATTAATCTTTGTTGATATAAGATTTCATTTCTTCAAATCCTAATTATCTTAATATTCTGATGTAGCCAAACTTATTATCTTGCATATAGTCGAACAACAAGAAAAATAATACAGTGAATTCCCCATATTCTGCAAATATTGTCGTTCTCACTCTGCTTAAAAATAAAAATATCTTCTTTATGTTCCGTGGAACAATATACGTTAGCTGAAGTTACTGTAAGATATGTAATTAGTATTATTCTGTTATTATAATGAGTGCATATTTCACTTATGAATGACGATGTTTGAATTTAAAGATAGTAATTTCATTAATCATACAATATATCAGTTGCTTTACAAGTCAGTAAAGTTATCAACATATTATGGGGATAATTTTATAAGAAGATCATTGAAATACTCTATTTTTATAGGTCTATTTTCCACAGTATAAAATTCAAATAGATCATTACTTCGATTGAACTTGAGTTTGGTTGATAAGTAATTACAAGGGTTATTTTCCGATTTCTTTTTATCTACTTATAAGTAGTCATGATAAATTGTGTAAATAAACATGCCTGTTCCACCTGTCTTGGCAACTTTCTAGTGCTTGTAATTTCACAAACAGTAAGTGAAGTGACTAGCAGTCCGTTAAAAACGTTTATGGCACAAGTCACGTTATAAACTACCTGAGTGAGAAACACTGATACGGAGAGTGAAGTTGGTTATCTTTACAAAATATTAAATAGATAGGGGATTAATAGTTTACTCAAGTTACATAATTGGAAAGTTCAATAAATTTTCACAGTAATTATCTTAACATACTGTATCAACAAAAGATTATATTTGTGTGTTTAAATTCTGTCACTGTCATCGAAGAAGTGTTTAGCTTTGCGTTTCCAAACTTAAGAATTTGTTCAGCAAACTCCGAAGTTTGTAATTATAGATAATCATACTCTGAGTGATTACATACTTCATCAAGAACTTAACACAATGATTGTTAAATTAATTACTGATCCATCTTTTAGGTTAAAACTTATTAATTCATATCATTGTATATTTACTAGGCTTTTTTCGATTATAATGAAGTTATCAAAACATTGTTTCTTATAATTAAAGCTTATTAGTTTAAACCTACTTTCTCAAACAACTGAAGCATAAAGTGTAAATTGTCTTTTACAGAGCATTGTGATGCATAAAGTAATAAATGATTGGTTCTTATTTTAGTGAAAACTATAGCATATTAACACATTCATCGGCCGAGAACAAAGATGAAATATAAAATGCTTTACGAATTTCATCGTTAGCTACTAATGATTGATTGGTCTTCCAAGCCATTGAAATTTAAAGTTAACTCAAGCGTTATATGAATATGTGTAAAATGTGGTGTGAAACATTAGGAATGGTACTTATTTGAAAATGTGTAAAGTTTAACTTTCTTCAACCCTTAAGTTCTTTTTTTGTCGATTTTTGACACTAAATCGCCTTACCTTTGGAATGATGTAAAAATTAGTGACTGATATACTATTGATATAACTATAAACTTAGCTGAGTTTTATTTATGGAACAATAAAAATTTTATTTGCATAGATTGATTTTATTAGATTATAACATATATAAACTCCATATAAACTGTTATTCACTCGATAATCTGAGTGACTTTTATTAAGCTTATATCACTACACAGCTTTCATTGTCTGATTAATTCGACAGAATTTAAGGCCACCAAATAACGGGGAGTTATTTATTCAGAATACAAGAAGAGCAGATTAACTTATAAATGCCACATGATATGGGGTTAGCTTTTATCAGAGATTGGTGTAGACTCAACAACCATTGTAAACCAGGAAATATGGTGGTCTCATTTGTGAGGTGATTGAAATTCTCAGATTATAGCTTCTCACCAGAAATTCAGATACTTTATTTCAGGTTACTCAATAATAAGCGATTGTTTGTTATTTAGTCATAGATTTTGGAAATTAGTTCAGTTTAAAACTGTGTGCATTACCGATTAGCGTCAGTATTTTGAATCCAATTATATTTAAGTTCTTGGATGAGGAATACTGAGAAGCTACAAACTAGGCGAAGGCGTCTTTCCAGTATTTCCAGGTTTCTAAAGGTTTATTACTTAGTATTAGTTTCTGGTAAATAGAAACTTCAACTTTTTACATCATTCCGCTATATTAATATTATTTATCTTTCGTATTTCCTATTTTCTATCCACTTATAAACTTAGTTATACTATTATATATATTACAACTAAACTTTACTGAGAATTGTCAAATAACAAGAAATCTCGGTCTAGGGTATCCTGTCAATTACCATATCAGTATAGTGCACCCAATCTCTAGTAACTATATTGCAAACTGGTTAAGAGACTTTGATCATCAGTAAAATAACTAGACAAACAATAACACTAGTCACCACACAATAATCAACCAATTGTAGGTTACTGATATTTATGTGTTGAGCATTGTAGGGTACTCCTAATGATTTTTTTCAAACTTAAATAACAAATAAAGTTTTTATTTTGTAAAGTAAATATGATCAGGCATGAATAGAAGAGGTACATCATTCCATGTCATTCTTACATTTTTCAATATTATAATCATGAATAGACAAAGAAAAAAATGTATGACATATATGTAATTACAAGAATTGTTCATATTCATAATAGTAATAATAATAAACCCATTCTGATAATAATCAAGTGCTCACTAGTGACTGACTTCAGGAAAAACTCCCGAAGTTCTAGTGAGAAGCCGTTACCAGTGGAGTTCAACCAGGTCTGTTGTGAGATAACAACTCACTGAAGACAATGGTGTACGGTGGCGCAACTTCGTGGATTGGTTGAAGTTAGACAGTAACACCGTCGGATGCCGGCCGGCTCAGTGGTCTAGTGGTTAAGTGCTCGCGCGCGAAGCCAGTGGGTCCTGGGTTCGAGCCCCGCGTGGTGCGGGTTCGTGGATGCGCACTGCTGAGGAATCCCATACTAGGATGAAACGGCCGTCCAGTGCTACCAGGTTTTCAATGATGGTCTAGCTTCAACTGACTCATGATTTCAATCTGCGAAATTTCTAAAATCTCCAGAAAACCCATTCTAATAATAATAGTAATAATAATAATAATAATAATAATAATAATAATAATAATAATGTTGTTCGAATACGTATAATCAAAGTATTTACAAATCTAGAATAAATAATCTGATAATTTAGAAACAACAGTTATAAATAGATAGATCATATGAAATAACACACCAATTATAAAACAAAATTTGTTGTATCTATGCATATACATGAAATTATAAACATGAACATAGGCATCTAACAATAAAATATATATGACAATAGTATATTGATATATAACCAATATTCATCTTTCATTGTAGCGTTCAGTTTAAATTTATGATTTATTAATTATATCATGTGAATAAAATTCCAATATAGAATTATTTTTTATGTCAAAACGTACACCGGGTTTATTAGAACGATTTGATGTTAATTTATCTTTTGATTGTGTATAAAGTTTATTTTTTAGTGTAGATGATTTTGGTCTAATTGTAGTAATATTATAATTATTAGTTGTAGATATATTAGTAATATTAAGATCTTCATCAAAATTTCTAATGACACTATTTGCAACAATGTTAGGTATTTCTGATTTCCAAGAGTTAGCGGAATAAGGTCTTATAGAAGAAGTTCCTTGATTATTAGTTTCATAAAATGTCAAATCAGTTAGATTCGTGTTGTATGTAGTGGAAGCAATTTCATCATTTACTGTTACGTTCAATGTTTTGTTAGACACTTTGCTGTTTGTCTGTGATTTTGCAAAACTTTTAGGGCGTTTAAGTATCGATTTTATGGGAAAAGAGTTGGTAATAACGAAATCACAGGATGATAAATTTTCATCCGTATATGACAGATCATTCTGAGTTGTTAGCTTAGCTGATGAGGAAAATCTATAAGGCAGTTGTTTAGTGTTATTTGATTTTGAAATCGATAAACATTTACATGGTTCATCATGCATGGACGTCTTCTCAACTTCATCACATAAGATGGATCTCTTTATTTCTTTACTAAGATTACCAGAGGGGAATATTTCCCTAGATTCATCTTCCACAATTATGGATTCGTTCACACTTGGGGTATTTGAAATATTTTCATTAAATATACTGTCAGGCTGAATTTCGTCATTCCGTTCCGCAATAAATTCTAATGATTTATGTGTTGAATTTGAACTTGACTGGTCATTTTCACAGGAAATTAATTCGGATTGCAAAGTGTCATCTGAATCGTTATTCTTATTATCACTATTCGTAGACAAAATTAAATGTTCCATGTCTAATTTTGCACCAAATCCTCCAGAGTTACATAGCTCATCAACTTTTGACAGTGATTGGCATTCTTCGGTATCTGGATTTCTAAATAATACTGATATCTGATCATCGGACATTAGAAACTTAGAAGCTACCTTTGTAAACTCTGGTGATTTACATAAATCTCTTAATTCTTCTTTCGGTGGTATATCATAGTCTGTTTTATCTTCTTTTGCTGAAACTTCGGATATCATAACTGCATTTGCTGTTGTTTCAATGATTTCTACAGGTTCTTTTTTAAAGAAATCACATTTTGAGCTGTTCTCATGACATACATTGACATCTTCCTCAATTATTATTGTATCATTGGATTTTGTTGCTACTGGAAGTTTATTTTCCACTTGACTCGGTGCATTACATTTCAGTTCACTATCATTATCATCAGATGCTGTGATATTTTTGGTAGTGTTTTGATTAGTATTATATGTAGGGATAAAATTTATTTCGGATTTCTCAAAAAAGGGTTTTACTTGTTCAGATTTATTTAATGGGGTACCAAGTTTGGGTTTCCCTGATTTTTTTGGTGACGAGGGATATTTGAAAAATTTAATATTTTGAAAAGTAACAGGAGTTACAGATAAAACAGAAGTTTTTGATAACTGTTTGTGGATATCTGTGTCAGACTTTTTATTCTGAACGATCGAAGAATGCTGATTTGTTGTAGTTAATTGATCATTCAACTTTCTTGCACTATTTAAAGATATATATTCATTGGAACTGGTAGGTGTAAAGAATTGCTGTGTAGGTTCTTCAAAGATGTTTCGTATGCGACTGTAATCTGACTGATCATGATCTACATCCAATGTATTTGTGATTCTGTTTCCATATCTGATTGTTTTATCGCTTCCATAAGCAGATGAAACTCTACGAGGAGGTTGAGACTTTTGCTGTAGAGTATCCACTAGGGAACTGCGAGCTTTCACGGCTGATCCCCTTCTAGTACATGGGTTAGAATTTATCATCTTTTTACTTACGTTTTCACACAAGGACGGTGTTGAAGATCGCTCATGCAATTTGCAGATTTTGCCATTACAGTCAATTGAATTCGACCGTTTCACAGAGGAGGAAGTGGTGCCAGGCAGTAGGGTGGAAAATGAATTTTCTTTCGAAAAACAAAGATCAATACTGGTTTGTCGTCTTGTAGATAATGGAGAAGAAACAGTCATGTAGGATTTGATATTTTGTGACTCCTGGGGTGGTCTTTGTAGAGATGCTGATCTTCCAAATGTGGCTGCTGAATGTGGTCTTGTCAAGTAGTAAACACGCAATGAACCCAAAGGGCGACTTCTGTTTCCATAGATAGAATGCATATTATTTATTGCATGTCTAGAACAAAATTGTTGAAATAAATTATTACTACATAATTGTGGATTGGATGGTTTCCGAGTTGAATTATCTTGGAATACAGTTGTTTGTGAATCAAAATTAGTTACATTCCGATAATTGGAATCACTGTTAGACCGTAAGATATTAGATATGTTAGGAATTGTCGATATGGTTGGTATATTAGATGATCGTAACTGTTTTACATTCGATGATTGTTGACTTGTATAACGTACTCCCCCAATGGATTGTTCATATTCATTCGTTCCATTATTCAAATAACTTGGATGATCAACAAATGATTTCCATAATCTTTCATTCCACCAAGATGCATTTTCCATGATTCATATAATTTTTATATTTATTATCCAGGTAAATTTTACTTAAATTCCAATAATTACATCAATAGTCCATTGAATAATATCTTCCTATTCAAATAAAGTAACTTTTACATTATTCCAACATATTTTCTGTTTAACACAATATTGAACCAACTTGGTTGTTTAGTTTTTTTTTTGTATTTTTTACGAATATAACAATTTTGTTTAACCTCCCGATGAGTGTCCTACAACTGACCTTATTTTGATTACAATATTGATTTAATATTTATAGATGTATTTGGTACATATTTAAATCTATAAATTTGTTATATGATTTGTTAATTTTCAGTCGTATATTACATTACTTGAGTTAATCTTTCAATGTTTAGAGTTTTCTGGGACGTTTTAATTATTATTATTATTATTATTATTATTATTATTATTATTATTATTATTATTATTATTATTATTATTATAATTCATCAAAAAGTCTAATTTGTTTGACTATACGATGACCCGCATTATGAATCATAAATATGGTATAATAATGAGTGTTACTAAAGATTTTTTTTACATATTTTAGTCAAATTTAATCGTACAAAGTATATGATAAACAAGAAAAATCCATCGATTTAAATAGATGTGTAAAACACAATACTTTGGACTATCAACATTCAGTGAAATATACTTCTAGGAGTAAGAAATAGATGATGTAACATTTCTTATTAATACATGATTTGTTTCTTCAGTTGATGAAACATGAAATGATTCAGTTGTTTGATTGATCGCAAGTTTTTAAATGCTGTGGTTGAGACCTCAAATAACTGTTAAACAACCAACAAATATATAATATGTGTATGTATGAGTTACGGCAACGAAATAATACTCATCGAGTAGTTACGTTACGTAATAATTATATAATAACGTATTGATCAAAAAATATTATTGAGTATTTGGAAGAAAGAGGATTATAATAATCAAAATGATTATTCGAAAATCCAGCAGTCTCTACGTGCATAGTATATTAGAAAAGAATGAACTAATTAAATATTTTGATGAAAAGTCAGTATTATAATAGTTATGTAAGAATCAAAAGATAAATGTTGAGAATAAGGAAAATACAAAAGTGGAAGGGATTCGAAAATAGTTTATCGACAAACACATGGATGTGATTAAAAGAAGAACAAAGGTATTGTTCTGAAAATTAAAATCCTTAACTGATGGTATCGAAGGAATTGTGACTCAAAGGTTAAGAAAGACGGTACAGAAAACGCTTAATTCAGCCAGACTGAAAGCCACTTTCTACAACCGCTCCATAATGACACTAAAAAGCCAGATCAATCATAATCAAAATTCAGAAGGTCAGTGGAAGACATGAGAACCAAGAAAGAAGCTGACATACCTTCAGATCATCACCTGGTGGTTGTCAAGATGAAACTGGAGCTAAAGAAGCATTGAACAACCGGACAAACAGCATTGCATAGGTTCAACACAAACTTCCTTAGAAAGACTAACAAACTCAACGAATCCAAGATAACTCTCAACAACAGGTTCCATGTCATACATGATCTACTGGTAGAAGAAGAAACTACTGTGGAGGACAAACGGAAATGGATCAACGAAGCACTAACTTTAACGTCTCAGGTGGTTCTGGGTCTTAACCAGCATCGTCATAAGAAATGAATCTCTATGGAAACCCTGGACAATATTTAAGAAGTAAAGAACAAGAAGACAGTAATTAACAACAACCGAACACGAGCAGAGAAAGTCAAGGCACAAGCTGAGTACACAGAAGCAAACAAGCAAATAAAGAGCATTAAAGCCGACAGGCAGAAATATGTGGAAGAACCAGCAACGACAACGGAAAATGCTACAACAGAAGGAAATATGAAATAACAATATGATACAACGAAGAAACAGGTAAGGTAATGTAGTAAACCAGAGAGACCGGTTAAGGCCGGAGAAGTTGAACCAATCAGTGAGATTCAAGAACAGAACGGGTGTGTAGAACACTTTGAGGAACTCTTGAATAGACCAGCTCCGTTGAATCCACCGGACATCGAAGCAGCACACACAGTTCATTCTACCAGTGTAACCCCATCAACGAAGGAAGAAATCAGGATGGCCATCAGACAAATCAAGAGCTGAAAAGCAGCAGGACCTGACAATATACCAGCTGAAGCCCTGAAAACAGACAGAAGTAATTGCAAACGTTTTACACTTTCTATTCAGAAGAATTTGGGAGCAGGGATGAGTGGCACTAACAGACTGGAAAGGAAGACACCTCATTAAGATACCAAAAAAGGAGATCTGAGTAAATGTGAGAACTACACTAGCATCACACTGCAGTTAGTACCAAGAATTTTTTTCAATAGAGTGTTGCCGAATCGGATGAAAGGTTCAGTAGACGCCCAACTTCAAAATCAACGGTCCGGATTCCGTAAGAATCGATCGTACATAGACCAAATCTTAACATACAGGTCATCGTTGAATTAAACTCGTCATCATACATCAAGTTCCTTGATTATAAAAAATCACTTGACAATGTGGATAGGAGAATATTATGGAAGCTTCTTCGACATCTTGGAGTACTGAGACGATCGTCAGCATCATAGGGAATTCATGCGACGGACTAGATTGCTAAGCGTGAATGGAGGACATCTGATAGACACATTTCAAGTAAGGATAAAACCTCCACATCTGAGGGGAGATATGGAATAGAATGGAAAACTTGAAGGTAACTAGATGACTCGTACTTCACAGATGACCTTGCTTTTCTATCAAAAGCACACGAAGAAATTCAGATAAAGACAATTAGTGTAGTAGCAGCAGCAGCCTTTACATCAGTAGGCCTTAACATATACAGAGGAAAAAACAAGATCCTCAAATATAACGCTGAAAAAACTAATCACACCTGACGAACAAACTTTCGGAGATGTGGAATCTTTCACCTGCCAGAGAAGCTTCGTCGATGAAGATGTAAACGAAAAGACTGGCAATGCACGGGCCGCACTTCTACAACTGAAGAAACTTTGGGACTCGAAACAACTTTCAACCAATATCAAAGTCAGAATCTTCAATAAAAACGTCAATGCAGTTCTAATGTACGGAGATGAAACTTGGAAAAATACTAAAACCATCATCAAAAAGATACATGTATTTATAAACGGTTGTCTCCGCAAGCTACTTCATATCCGTTGGTTGGATACCATTAGCAACAGCCTACTGTAGGAGAGAACAAACCAGCCTACAGCTGGAGAGAAATTATTGAAATACGTTGGGGGTGGATAGGATATATATTACGGAAATCACCAAAAGCTCATTATGAAGCAAGCATTAACTTGGAATCCTGAAAGGAAACGAATAAGAGGAAGGCCAAACACAGTATCGGGAACCGGAAGCAAACATGAAAAGGATAAATAGCAACTGGAAGAAACTGGAAAGGATTGTCGAGTACAGAGTTGGATGGAGAATGCTGGTGGGCGGCCTATGATCCTCCAGGAGGAGTGATAGGCGTAAGTAAATAAGTTGCTTGAGATGAATATCGCTTTAAATTAACATAAATGTTTATTTCGTACATCTACTATCAAATATATTGAATACTTGGTTAATGGCAATTGTTCTACCGAGACCTAGCTTCATTTACAAATGTACTATCTCCGAACCACTCTATAGATCCACGATTGTATCAGGATCTATGTTGTTACACACACACACACACGTAACTGGTCCTAACGTTTGGACAGACCTTGACAACTCAAACAGCGTGTGACTTTGAAATCATTTCAGCTTCCTCGTAGCTATATTTTTCACAGAAAATTGTTATCTTCGGTACGCACACCTCTTTCATCCATGTTCTTGCATTTCTACATTCGTATGTTTCATGTGTGCTTATCTGCGCCTGTGAATATAATAATTTATCCAGTCTTTGTCTCTTTGCTTCACTATGTGTGTTATATGGACACTTGTAATAAGTAATAGTTTGAGTTGGCACATATTTCCTTTCTGACTATCATCCCTTTTTCTGTCTTCAAGAATCAGTGCGTAAAATATAAAAATTCGAAACACTCGTGTCCTACTTCTATATCTGCGTTTTTATTAACGGGGTTTTTGAAATATTTATGATGTACGCGAGATATATAATCCACTCAGATCACTAAAAATTCGCTCATATTAAAGTGAAACAACGGGCAGCTAAGTGCTAGTTGATAGGGGCACTTCAGTATTACACCCATGCTGTCGCCAATTTCCACTGTCATGACAATTATGTACTTCAGAAGTTGACCTATTAGAGAAATGACTCAGTATTTGGATATATACTAATTACCTTCATGAACGCTTGAAACATAGACTTTCCTATTTGCTTTGCCAAATAAAACCAATTATTCATAACTCTCAGTGATAATTAATGTTTAAAAGATTCTGTTGTTACTATCGTTTTGTTGTGTCTTTAATGATCTCCACAGCAAATATTCCGATGTTGGGAAAAAATAATTTCCCAGGCTCACATTTTGATGGTGAGATAAGAGTGAAAATATGTTTCCCATATTAAACAAAAGTAGAAGATGGTATAAATTAAAAAGTCATCCATCAAAATGGATTCCATGCCTAGTGTTGTCTCGGTCCCAGCATAGAGTCCATGCGGACCATGGTGATCCGATCCTCAAAAAGTATTGTGCACTAAAAGCCAGTGATTCTTTTAAGTGGCCTGAATTATTCTTCATGACTTCATCAAATTCTAGCTATACAATCCAAGCTTTGAGAAACCTTTTCTGTCTGTAAATTGTCACCGTGGGATATGTAAATTTAAATGGTCATCATATCGGTGCATATAGAGTTATCACCGAACATTAAACTACCACCTTCAAACACTCTTTGCTCAAATGGTTAGACAGAATACTTCGTCAAGACTTTAAAAACTGATAATAATTTCGTTGCTGCTACAACGTTTGATAAAGTAAGAGTCAAACGGACACATTAATAGTGCAACATAAATTGCTAAGCACTTTACAACCAAAGTGACTTCATCGAGAACCTCAAAAGCAATGATTTCTCGTTAAAACATAATGTGTTTACAGTTTGCTGAATTCATATATTATGGTGTAGATAGTTGTTACAGGAGAACTGAAGACATTTGGCAAATTAAAACCTTTTATTGTACATTAATAATTTACTGTTTTTGGATGTAATTGTTTTACTTAACTTTTGAACTTGTTTGTTTATATCATTATTTCGTACATTTTGGTGCGCTCTTTATCTTTGGTTTGGTATTTGGGAGTTTTGCTCCGGGAACCTACAAAATTGAAGGTTTGTTTTGTAATTATTATAATTATTGTTGTTAGAACGACATTTGGTCGATTATTTGTGAATTACGAATAAATTTGGTATCCAAATTGGAGTTTGGTTCTGTTGTTAATTTGGGTTTGTAATTTGCAAGTAGATCGATAGTTCGTACTTCAATAACTAGAACGAGCAAAACTTGAACGTAACATAAAGTTTTTCAATTATTGGTTCTGTGTTTATACCTTGGATTGCCTGGATATTTGGATTCAATTTCCTGGTCTTATTGGTCGACTTCGTTTGGATTAATTCAGATTTGTTTTGGTAATTGATTATTTGGAACAACAAATACGATGGAAACACGGAGCAAAAGGCTGAAGGAAAATGACGAAATGGATGGTAAATTTCCTAAAGCTGTTTGTGGTATGTCTGATGTTAATGATGATAAATGTGATGATGTTAGTATTAATAGTATGTCTTCTAGCCGGCTAAGTACTTCTAGATTAAAGTTAGATAAAGCATTACTGAGAAAAAGGAATTTGAAAAAGAAACTTGAATTGGAACGGCAACTAAAGATGTTAGATCTTCAAGAAGAGGTTGATATCGCCGAACTAGAATGCAAGGCCGTTGAGGACGAAGAACGATTACCTGTAGATAAATGTGAGATAAATGCTAAAGTGGAAAATTATTTGGATTGTGATACTGGGTGTAATAATCACTCAGGGAACGTATGCAACATCTCAAAGGTCGATTGGGTTGGGGAACTGAAGGATACGTTACATACAATGGTTAGTAACATGGTTTTACCTAAGATTGATATGATATATTTTGACGGGCGACCGGGTCAGTATTACCGTTTCATCAGTCAATTTAATAGTCTTATACAGAGTAAACTGTCAGATAAGAGCCAATTGCTGTCGTATTTATTATATTATTGCAAAGGAAAGGCTAGAACAGCAATTGAATCTTGCGTTTCTTTGCCCAGTCATTTAGGCTATGATAGGGCTAAACGAATTTTATATAAGTTATTTGGTAAAGAACATCTTGTTGCACGAGAACTAATCACTGAGTTATTAAACCATAAATCTGTCGGAGGATCAGCTGACGTATTAACTGACTTTGCGATTAAGTTACGTAATGTATGTATAACGTTGAAGGAAATGGGATACATGTCTGACGTCAATTCTACGGCTAATTTGGAGATAATAGTTTCATGCCTACCACTAGAATTGCAGAATAAGTGGGTGGAAGTCGCCGATAAGATTACGATGCATGGGAAGGAGTCGAGCATTGAAGAATTTGTGGTCTTCGTAGAAAAGAGGGCCAGAATTGCCCGAACTCGTTATGGTAGATTAGTACAGTGTAACTCAAGGTTCGGTAAAAGGAATTCTGAAGGCCAAGTGGATAGGAGATCACGCTTTCATGCAATTAGACGAGACCCAAATAACTCAGTCAAGGTACCACATTGTGAAATCTGCGTAGGTGATCATGAGGCGACAGATTGTCCAAGGTTATCAAAAATGAATGTGAGAGAAAGGAGGCAGGAGGTAAGAAAACGTGGTCTATGTTACTTATGTTTTAGGAAAGGTCACATAGCTCTGTCATGCAACTCAGGCTTCAAGTGCCACGTTGAGAATTGCAAGGTTAAGCATAATTCATTATTGCATATTGATAGTATTGATGGCCATATGGTGAATTTAGCTAAGGATTGGAACTCCTCAAAGGTTTATTTGGGTATCGTTCCAGTCAGACTGTACGGTCCCAAAGGATGTTTGGAAACATATGCACTTCTAGATAGTGGTTCGGACACTTCTCTTGTATGTGAAGAATTAATTAATCAGTTGGGTAATAAAGGTAAACAGATTTCGATAAAGGTGGCGACTGTGAACGGGACTACCAATTGTGAATGTTTGGAGGTAAATTTAGAGGTATTTTTATTAGATGAACGGGGTTCTATAAAGATCAACAAAGTTTACACGACCAAGAAACTTCCGATCGATCATGCAGCATATTTAAACGAACTCCAACTGAAGCGATGGAAACACCTAAAGGAAATAACCCTCCTGAGGTTGCGAAGTGATTTTGTAGGAATATTGATTGGGTGTGATGCTCCGGATTCACATTGGGTCTTGGAACAACGTCTGGGGGACAAGAAGCATCCGTTTGCTGTGCGTACTCATCTCAGTTGGATGATTATAGGTCCTAAGGGAGTATCAAGGTCTCTACATCAAGTTCAATGGTGTCATTGTTCCGCTAATTATATTTTGCGAGATTTAGAAAGATTATGTAATCATGAGTTCGAGGATACAGATACGTTTCGTAATGGATATTCTGTCGAGGATAAAAAGGCTCTAGAAATAGTTAGCAATTCGTTTAAATTGGAGGGTGGTCATTTCCCAGTTGGTCTACCATGGAAGTATGATAAGCCAAGACTACCGAATAATTTAGAATTAGCTGAACGCAGACTAGAATGCTTAAGAAAGAGGTTTATGAAAGATAACAGTCTTTTGGAGAAATATCAAGTTGTGACGAATAAACATTTAACTAAGGGCTACATCACTGAAGCTAGTAAGGAAGAATTTGACCATGATGCTGTTTGTTGGTATATTCCTCATCATTCTGTTATCAACCTTAAAAAGCCTGGGAAATTGAGAATTGTTTTTGATTGTGTGGCTGTCTATCAAGGTTGTTCTCTTAATGACCAGCTTTTGAGAGGACCAAATACTGTAAATAGTTTAATTGGTGTACTTCTACGATTTAGATTAGGTAACGTAGCATTAGCTGCTGATATTGACGAGATGTTTCTTCAAGTAAAGATCCCGATACAAGACAGTGGACCGTTTCGTCTATTGTGGTGGGAAGACGGTGATATGAGACGGAAGCCAAAGGACTGTTGGCCTGCTGTTGATATACGAGATCCTGATCCCCATCTCTTGGAATTAAAGAAAGCTATGTCCAAGCATGTATTAGTTGAAGAATCCTCCGTCGATTTACTTATTAATTACTGTTCAGATTGGACTAAATTACTTAAAGCTGTTTCATGGTTAACCCGATTCAAGAGATATCTATTGATCATGCGCTCTGGTAGAACAGATCCGTCTCTACAGGTGGGTATGCTCAGAGTTGATGAATTAAATTTAGCCTGTTTAGATTTAATTCGATATGTCCAACGCAGAGTATTTCGGAAAGAGATTGAAATATTGTCGTCTGATACCATTAGTAAGGCGAAAATAAAAAATTCACCGTTACGGATCTTAAATCCAATGATGTTAAACGGATTATTATGTGTTGGTGGCCGACTTCAAATTAGTTCCTGGCCCGAGTCGAGGAAGCATCCTATAATATTACCATCAAAGCATAGAATTGCAAATTTGATTCTACAGTATTATCATATTTTGGAAGGGCATGTTGGAGCCGCACAGATAGCGGCAACAGTTCGAGAAAAATTTTGGGTGCTGAGGGGTGGTGTGACCATGAAGAGAGTGATTAAGGATTGTGTTTATTGTAAAAAGAGGAACGCCTGCCCCATCCAACAACTGATGGCACCACTACCTCCGAGCAGAATAGAAGATTGTGAGCATCCATTCTTATCAGTCGGTGTAGATTATTTTGGACCCATTATGGTTAAACATGGTAGACGTACCGAGAAGAGATATGGTTGTGTATTCACATGTTTAAGGTTGAGAGCTGTGCATCTGGAAGTTGCATATAGTCTTACCACAGACTCATTTATCATGTCATTGATGAGGTTTATCGGCAGGAGAGGCTATCCAAAAGAGATATGCAGTGATAATGGATCAAATCTGGTGGGGGCTGAACGTGAGCCAAGAAAATGTCTTCAGGAGTGTATACACTCTGATTTGCTAAGAAAAGGGATTGACTGGCATTTCAGTCCTCCGGCTGCTAGTCATTGGGGAGGAGTTTGGGAGCGCATGATTCGCTCTGTACGTAGAGTATTGGGTGCTCTTGTAAAGGAACAATCTTTAACAGATGAATGCTTTGAAACTTTCATGATAGAGGCTGAGCGTATAATTAACAATCGACCTTTGGTTCCGGTTCCGGACGACTCTAATGATCTCGATGCAATAACACCAGCGAAACTATTACTATTGAGAGAGAACGTCGCCGAACTCACTAACGTCCTATCTATTGACAGGTATTCTAATAGATGGAAGCAAGCGAATTACTTGGCACAAGTATTTTGGAGACGTTGGTCTAAGGAATATGTTTCGCTGTTGCAGCGTAGATACAAGTGGACTCAACTAGACAGGAACATACGACAGGGTGACTTAGTATTGATATGTTCCGAGTTCTCCGAGAAAAACAAATGGCCCTTAGGTCTAGTGCAGAGAGTGTTACCAAGTAAGGATAGATTAGTGAGGCAGGTAGAATTGAGGACAAAAAAAGGGATCCTAGTGAGAGATATTGGAAAACTGTGTCTTCTTGAAGCCGTAGATGGTAGGTAGCTACTCGGGTCCCTAGGCGTACTGGTGTAAGTCCTAGGGGTCATGAAATTGTTGGTATATTGAGTGTTTGTTGTTGATTGTTTGTGATGCATATATTTGGATTCTTGTTGCTTATTTGTTTGTCTGTGCAAAGAACCAAGTTTCTTTTGGTCGGGAGTGTTACGGGAGAACTGAAGACATTTGGCAAATTAAAACCTTTTATTGTACATTAATAATTTACTGTTTTTGGATGTAATTGTTTTACTTAACTTTTGAACTTGTTTGTTTATATCATTATTTCGTACATTTTGGTGCGCTCTTTATCTTTGGTTTGGTATTTGGGAGTTTTGCTCCGGGAACCTACAAAATTGAAGGTTTGTTTTGTAATTATTATAATTATTGTTGTTAGAACGACATTTGGTCGATTATTTGTGAATTACGAATAAATTTGGTATCCAAATTGGAGTTTGGTTCTGTTGTTAATTTGGGTTTGTAATTTGCAAGTAGATCGATAGTTCGTACTTCAATAACTAGAACGAGCAAAACTGGACGTAACATAGTCCTTGGCCATCTACATTATGAGATCATTATGATATTCGTGTGTCTGTGAGTTTGGTTTAATTTCTTACGTGTAAAGTTGAATCCACTGCTCCTTGTATTAACGTATAATTTGTTTATCTTGTCATTTGTCTGCAGTTGCTACTTTTATACCGTTTAAAACTTCCAAAACGAAATAAATTCTTTGTCATAGTTCAAGTTTCGCTTACTGTTTATCTTTGTTTTGCTGAACATTTCGATTTCTGGTAGTTTTGGGTTGGCTAGAGCGTTGACCTCATTGATCTTGTTCGATCGTGTTGCCATCATAATTTTTGGCCTCAGAATCTCCATATTAGGGTCAGTATTATATTTGGGTTTACAGCTTGTAACTGAAGTCCGTAGACGATAAGAACATATAAAAGTGCAGACGACACCCTATTTTATTATTAGTTAAACAGTTGTTGTGAACACTGCTGCCAAATAATCTTCATTGCACCAGCGTGTGACATGGTTAAAAGCATAGAATAAAACGAATTCCTAAGTCATTATGGTTTGGTAGTTGGTGATAATTATTTATACTGTATTACATTCTTAACCTAAACGTATTTCAGTTGCAAAAGTGTTGCTTGGTTCTCGAGCCTGCCTGGTTTGTAACTGTTTGTTGCCGATAGGCTTTTTCTTCGGTATTTTGTAGTGGTTGGATCTACCCTCCGTTACGATCTCGAAATTAGTACAACTTAACCGCTGGAACTCCTTGACGAGCTGTTGAACACCGTTATTTTGTCTGTTTTTGACACTTGTGAAGTGTACCGCCTGTGCCTTGGGAGTAATGACATAGTAGTACTAGCAGGAGATGGTTAACTTTCAAAACCAACTTTGTGTAGCTAGCCATGGAAGTGTACTGGAACGGCCAAATTAGATATTAAATTCTGCAAACTCTTATGAGCTTTGTAAGCGTGTAGCAACGCCCGAAGTCTTCTATAACAATTATTCTGAAGATTGAGAATTTAAAGTTGTTAAAGGCGGAGACTGGCGGATTGACGATAAGGCAAAGGATGTCATTGACTTCTTGGATAGTTGTAGGTGAATACGAGTTAGGAACTGTATCCAATTTTTATAGTGGTATTAACAAGCAAGCGTCTTCCTATGAGAATGAAAAGCACATGGACAAATAATAATTTTGTCGTAGAAAGAACAAGTAATGAAAAGTGGTTTTTGAATATCTTGGATTTACTTGAAACTGATGTGAATCGATTCCCAATTAGGTGTGCCGTATGAAATGTAACAGACCTTAATTATTCTGTCACTCAAAAACGAGTATGCAGCAAAAACACTTTTTGTTTGGCTTGTTAGGGGTCCATTGCATCAATGACCTAAGTTACTGCTGCCGTAATGAGGTCTCATATGGATATAGAAAGGATGATATGGCATATATAGAGAGAAATTCATCGACATTATTCTGGAGTACAAAACCTTAATTGAGGAAGATAATAGGGTTGCTAATAAAACTGATTATTGGTGTAGATTCAACATTGGGCGTTTTCTTTATGAGCCTCTTTTGGAGGACTGAAGGAGGGAATTTGCCGTTCAAAAGTGGGACGGAAACCTCGCACTTAAATAGATTGAAGAGCGGAGTGTAAAGAATGTTGGTTTGTGGACAGAATATAAGTAATATGTAGGCAATATGTAGGTAACTGTAGTCACCAACATGCTGTTGGGTAGCTCACTCTCGGCACTTCCTCGGATATTCTTGTTTCATTTTTCTACCCTCCATTCTCTTACAAAATTTGATCCTCATACAGAGGACACGTTCACCAAGTCATGAACGATAACTTGAGTAAATTGAATGTTACGAGATAAGCTAACAAATTATAGTATATGACATCCATGTAGGATCTCTAAGTACTGACTGGGCCTAAGTCGTCATTGACTGGAAGTTAGACATTGGACGAATAAATAATTTCCTCTTAAGCTGAAGAAACTGAACTGACGTATTCTCTCTGGGCAAGTTGGTTGGAAAGACATTTCTGTGGAAGTCGATTTTACGAGGAAGCTAATGCCACAACTTAGGTCGATTGGTTAAAATTTAGACCTAAGCATCTTTGTAATGTTGGAAATTAAGCCTAACGCATTTACTCACTTCCTTATTTCGTATAGGCATTAAATTTTTCATTATTTTATATTAAATGTTGAAAAACGTTGCGTATTTGAAAAAGGGAACCTCGCGTTCTAGCTGTTCTTTTCCGTGACCTAAATGAAGACCTGTTCACTACTAATCTAGTTTCCTCTGTCGATGGAATGAAAGGAATCCCCCTGCACGAAAAATCTACATTACCTGCAATCACAAACATGCAACTATATTCCTGATTACTTTGTGTCACTTACGAACATTGAGAAGTGTTGGCATACAGGCAAGGCGTGAGTAACAGTGACGTTCAAAACACAAATTAGCCCTAATCAAAGATAGCTCATCACTCCTATTTGTTATATCGGGAGCCTATTACCAAATTAATGTAACGGACGGATCCAGACTATGTGGAACGGCATCACACTGTGACGAACTGAGTAGGTGCCTGACGAATTACATAAAAGTCCATGCTTATTGATCGCTCATCAATAGATGAAAATGAAAAATAACAGCGATTCTATTTATTACCATGATTCTCTAAATAATTCTGCAGTTAAGAAAGCTGATTTAAAAAATTAAAAAGCTTCCATGAAATTCCAATAATAAATCCTAACGTGAGAATAATCTTATTATGACCTTTAAATTACATCTGTTTCAGAGAACTAGGTAACTTACTAACTAGGTCCAGTTCCATACAGTTTACATCACAATAATTATTCATCAGATCTTATAACAAGTACACTTTAGTACATGTAGTAGCAACGAATGAACGGCTTTGTGTGATTTTCATGTGCAATGATAATTTCTCTGCACATTATCCTCACACTAATCAAAACTACCACAGTGTACCTTTGTGATTGCTCATCAACTTGATTACTAGACAAGTCGTGATCACTGGAGAACAAATTTGATATTATCAACAGTTGCCAGCTGAAATACCATTTCTATTACTTCTGCTTATCATGGTATAACAGTATAGTTATCAAGGATATCACCTAATTAAATATATACATATTTTCAAAATTACACTGAACAAACTTCGGCTTTAGCCCATTTAAAGGAATCAAAATGTTATCCAGTCAAGCTCCAAATAGTGTAAATGAATTGTGTAAGCTTTCCTCAAGATGTGGCATGCTGCGTTCTTGAGGGGTTCGGTAAAACTCCAATTTGTTTTTAATAACAGCATGCGTGTTTTCCACATTCGGAGGCAGTCAAACAAGAACTGTATCATCCCACATAAAAATCCTTTGTTTCATTTCAAAACAAGAAAGAAAGAACAATAATTCATGACACTGAGATGACTTTAAAGTTTGAGTGTTGACATTGTTTGTTGAAGCCACAACTGTAAATAACAAATATAGCGCACTTTACAAAAGCTGATAAATTGGGATGTATTAATTTCAAGAATAATTACGGAATTAGCCGTAAAGTTATTTAAATGAAGCTGTCTGGATCTAATATTGCTTCCGCTACTGATATTCGTCACTCTTCACGTGTGAATTACAGTCCGGGTACAGGTGAATACATTGGTTTAACAAAGCAATGGGTTAACCATGTTCCTCTTCATAAGTCACGAAATATAAATTCTGGAACTGGCCTCATTCAGATCTACGATGAGGTGCCTCAAAAAGGAGAGCCAAATTATGGCAACTATCTTTCGAGTAAAGTAGTCTCAGGCAAAAATATTGTATATACAAATACCCCTCAGAATGTTCAAGGGAAGTTCAAAGTAAGCATTTTCCTGTTGTAGAGTTCATAAGTGTTAATCTTTGTCTTTGAATTTTTTAAGAATAACGGGTGTTTTTACGTAGATAAATATTATCTTATTTACAACTGCTACACTATTCCACTCATCTTTCTGTAAAAATGTATTCATCAACGTTCTTGAAAGGCTTGAAGTTTTACATGAGTTTTAGCGAAAATTTATACTACCTTACATCAGAGGAAAATCGACTACTGTTTGGGATTGAGCCGTACAGCTCACTTGTCAATGATTAATTTTGTAAAAATGCTTGACAATAAAATGTATATATAAATAATTCTATTTTTTGCAATAAGAAACACACTTTCAACGTAAGAATTTAGTGGCGTCTCACTACGCTTATTGAAGTCAGCTAAATCGCGACCAGATATAAAAAAGTATGGCCTGTCAGTAGTTATTAAATGATATTTTAATAAGACCTGACTGGTAGTCTCTCATTATATTTCTTATCTTATCTTAAATCAATCATAAATTTAGGACTGTGCAGCTGGTTTTATTTGTATAGTTCAATTCTCAGGTTTCCTAATTATTTTGTTTTGTTTGTATTGTTTACATAACAGAATAACTGCTTATTTTTGCTCTCAACTATATATTAATATATATCTCGATAGTCAGCTTGAACTTAGTCTGCAGGTTAATATGTGTTGGTTGACGTGTGAAGATAAAATATATTTAAGTTCGAGGACTATAGTTTATTGAGTTAGTGTGATACAAAACATAAAATGACATTTTGTTAAAAACAAATGCTGTGATAACTTTGAACAGGATTCAAACTGTTACTGTGTTAAACAGAAAGTAAGTTGTGTTGTAATAAACTAGAAAATTATTGCATTTTTACTTGGTTAGTGGTAAACGAATCTACCCGTTAGAAACTAGGATTAAGTTGTTTCATAGTACTCAGGCCACGTTCTCACTGAATTCCCTAAATTTTAAGAGATAAGTAAAAACTTCATTAGCAAGTAAGAGAGTGAGGTAAATTTAACCCAATGTGGTCAAAATTTAATGTTATTTTCTTGAAAATGTATATGTTTTCACATTTATGTCAACTGAAGTTTCCGACTTGTATCATTTGTAGCATAGGCGAGACATCTATCTGCCAACCAAAGGAGAAGTTTGATGCACAACAATCTCCTCTGTTTTACTCGACGGCTGCTAAACATGACCACTAAAATCAAGAATACTCGTAGGTTACTAGCATTTAATCATAGTTGTCTTTGGAGTGAACAATAATGAAGCTAGGGGTTGTATACTTGATAAAAATGACAAATCGATTCATAAACGAGATCACCGTCCAGTGCTTGCAGTTTGATAAAAATTTATTACTACTAAGAGTTTCGATCTAAGCTCTTTCAGATAATTCAAGTAATAATCATTAAAGCAACTTTATTTAAATGAAGTTCAAATAGAACGAGAATACCCCACAAATGAAACGAGCGTTCTAAGGTGAGATTGATGGTTCTGCTTCATTTTTAATGACAGTCATAGAGTATGCTTAGTGGTTGAAGTGCAATCGAATTCTAGTCAATAGTTCTGTCCATAAGTTCTCTTGGAGACGAACTAGTTTTTACTAGTTTAATTTCTGCTGAGATTCGGGTACTGAAATTGTTTTTTATAAAAATATCATATGTTTAGCAGTAGCAGTTCACAATCAGGAACACGCTATCCGAAAACGCATCTATCAGGCACCGAAATATTAATTTTTTTTACACAAGAAACCTTGAAGTTATCTATGTCAAAAAATCTACTTTTGTGTTGTTATTGACAATCACGTTTTAAAAGGCTACTTCATGCTTGGAAACCATTTAAATGTTTTACAGTTAGATGTGCTGTGACTAATTAATGTATACCCAATGAGAGCATTTCAGTGTTCTCTTCATAAATTATACTGTCTCTGTGGTCATACTATCAGTTATCTGAATCAATGTGTGATTGAATGACAATTCTAAATAGAAACCTGGTTCTTAATGCATGTCTTTAAAAGATTTAATTTCAATGGACAATCATTTAGAAAGCAGAATCATCCTTATTTAATATTTAGTTTTTGCTGTAAAACTATTGAGAGCTATGGGGCTTCAGACAACTGCTTTATCTTAGTGTGGTATTTATCAGAGGTGTGCTGCCACTAATTCACTCGGAACGTAAGTTCTTATGTTCTATCGTCGGCTGGGTAAAGTACCAACGTAAACACTTCCTATATGCCTGCCCAGCCAGCTAGCAAAGTGAAGGAACGAAAAATGAGTAGATTGTTTTTATTTCCTGATCAAATGGAGAATATATGTGCAACACACTACTAAATATAGAACTCCTCATCCCAAGAAATAAAGTCGCACATGTGAACAATCGCGCACCAATTCTTGGCTAACATAGTCCACCCATGATTACCCCTCAACTTTTATTTGACCTGTCTGAATAATCAATCGTATTAGAAGTAAACCTCAAACTAGCTGCAAGCTTATTACCTTTGAACACCTGATCTGAGACCGAATGGGTTACACTTTAAGAGTAAGTCAGTTAATGATATGTGCCATTATCATCAGCGTCTCATTGAGTCACCAAATTTAGATGATCCACATTAGTCACAAATCTACACCAGGACTTCAAAAATTTATCTTGAAGGCAGTTTTTGTTGAGCGTACGACTGTTACACATTAGGCTACGTACAAAATAGAGTAAACATGTTGGTAATCCATATACAGTGTCACTGAACAACTTAGAGGCATATTCAAAGATCTATAAAGATCTGATATATTTGTTGTTTTGGATATCAATTGACTTTCTATATGTTTTTACAGTATATTTCTACAATATGTACATTGAAGTTTCAACATTAATATGATGCAGAAACATCGATTTTCTCTCCTAAAGTATTCGATTTTAAGAGCTACTTGAGTGAACAATTATATTGTCTCACTTACAACAAAAATATCTTAAACCAAGAAGACTTAATTGTCAACTGAGGAAAGTAAAAATGTACCTCATTGGACTTTGGCTCAGTGGTCTGAAGGCATCTTGTTTGCCAACATGGCTGAATGTTTTGTTTTTCCACCGGTGACGTCTCAGATATTCACTGTTGTGAAGTTACAAAACATAATGAAGTAACTGTAGTGATTTCTGCTTTAAGTTATTTCTTCAAATGATATCGGTTCGTAATAAAGACCGTTTACACTTTCCACAATTTTCATAAAGATAAGTATTCAAAGTTGTACACGAAAACCTTAATTCTTATAATTATAATTCCAATCTGAGTATTTATTTTTGAGCTGTGTTAATTTCATACACCGTCTTCACTCAGATCTATATATCAGCTACTTTAACAGGGATAAAATGTCTTCCCAGATATTATACACATGAAAAGTGGCATGAATAGAGTAAACCGAATGGTCCTTGTTATAACGTATAAATAAATAAAAAGTGAACTAAATCAAATTATTACTTTTGTGAATTTCTCAGAAATTTCAGAAATTTATTGTTGACCTTGATAATCATACATTGTTAATTAGTTGTTTGATTAGAATATCAACATACATTCGTATATAAACTAAACAATAATCGGCGATGTAAAATAATATTTGAAAGACGATCCTTATCGATCAAAGATGGATTTAAACTAGCAGTTATTGACTCATTAATTGAACTGTATTCAACACGGAACCTGAAAGTACTATGGTGATTACTATGTTGCCAATGTGAATTCATATGCTCGAATGAAGCTGTTAACAAATACACCTTGGTTTTCACTAATCATGTATTTCACAACAATCTTCAATGTACATGATTCTTCAGTCAAATAGATCCCCACAAAATATCCATTCAAACAATTTAACCTAAAGATAACCATGTAAAGACAATTTTCCACGATATCGTTTATTGAAGCTTTATAGTTGTACCTATGGCGTACAGCTACAGTAAATGATTAAATCTAAAAGAATTGTCTGAAGTGTTTTTAACATTCATTAACAGTACGGTAGATTTTTTTTGTATAGTTTAACGTTAGTTAACCTGTTGGTCTAAGAGTTAAAGTCTCTTTGTGATATCTAAACCTCCTGATTTCCATTTGTGACAACGTTGTAGATGCCCACTGCTGTAAAGCGTTGATTTCATACACACTGTTTTTATGGGATCGACGTTTGTACATTAAGCAAGTGATCAAAAGTAATAAGTTATGAACATGAAAATTAACCTTTTCAGAAGTGGTAATTAAATTAATTTACCAATGTTGCATATATGAACAATGTAAATTACAAAAATTCAGGCATCCGTTTTTACTAATTCAGTAGGTATAATAATAGTAAGTGTTCTTTAAAAGTCAACATATTCTCCAGATATATTTTTGACATGTTAAAAGCAACTGTGTTGCTTTTTGAAGGCAAATATACCTCAGTATCATTTCAAATAACTTTCATTTTTCAGGGAAAAAGTTCTTTTATTCACCACCTAACTTTATATTATTTGGACCAACTCAATACTTCCAAAACATCTTTTCGTTGAATTCGAAATGTATTTGTTTATTTTTAAATTAGAATACGTAATATCATGTACTAGTATTAGCGAATTCATATGAGTTCTAAATGAATTCGTAAATGAATGTTCAATCTGGTCAACGGTAATAAATTGAATTCAGATTAGGTTTATTATAGCTATTTTAAGGTTTACAGTTCACGACTGGCATGATTTTTATCAATGATTTGTTTATGTTAACACTTTCTGAATAATGGGAACCATAATGCAAAACACAATCAAATTCAGACTATTTATAAGAATTTTAATTGCATGATTTCGTCTTTTTTTTAAATGTATTCAACCATGTCATAGGGATAAATATATTTACTATTAACTTTCTACCCAATACTCAACTTATTTATAAACTATCATGTCATAGTCTTTTTTCTACAAGTTTATCATAAAATGGCTAATAAAAATGGACAAGAAATTTTTATCAAAGGTTTTTTGTTGCTTGACATTTATTAACAATAAATCTTATTCATTTCATCCAGCATCCTAACAATAAAGTCAGTGATATTATCTCTTCATCTAGTTTCAATATTGCATACTTGGTAGGTAGATTTCAACATGCTCTGAGTATTGAAAGCGTGTTGACTGCTCTATAATCAAAATGTATTGGAATTTTTATGAAACGAACATGTCATGGGATACATAATATATGGTTGTATCTAAGACATATACTGTTAAAAATTTTCAAGTAAGGATGAAACATCTGTTTTACCATTGTTTAACCTGTAATAAATAGCCAATTGACGTCAATTTGTAATTAAATAGTAAATGTTAGAAACGATAGTTATCATTACACTGTAATGACCTAAAAACAAACTTTTCGAAAAACTTGTTTTTTAAATATTCTTTTTTAATACTTTGGGCGTTAAACTAGTAAGTAATGATTAAATTTGAAGTGTATTTAGTATGATGTTGATATTTACAATCAAATAGATTTCAGTTGTATACCATATTTATCCTTTTTAAAAACATTCTAAATGTTCACTTAGTAAAGATCGTGAGTGGTTAGGAGTTGAATCCAGGGCTTGAGTTTCGTTGTATTCAGGACTCATCAGCTGTATATTCCTATATTCTAGTGTTAATTTGTTCACTGAGACTTAGGTCTAATACTCGTACTATCTCTACCACTATGGTAATGTGGTATGACAACGTACGAAAATCTACATTGTTACTGACTGATTGACCCTTTGTTTCAAACTTCCAGCTATTGATCAACTTGAGTTCTTAATATCAGCAACCATAAAAGAGGTAAACTCCTGCATATTTTGAATGTTTACCATCTTTGTTATATGAAACATTTCATTTTCTTTTATATCATATGAAATAAAACAAACTAATATTGATCTAAATTAGATCAAGTTATCTTTTAACAGACTTAATAATTATGGAAATAATTTAAATCCGAATACAATTTATTTTTGTTACAAATAAAGACGCCAAATAATTAAATGAAATTAAAGCAGATTTAATTGTTTTGTTTTTAAAACTAAGAAATGACATAACTATATCAAAGAGACATGAATTAAAACAAAAATAAAATTTGTACGTTGAACTAAAAAAGAAAACATAAAAAAAACAAGTACGTCAAGATTTTCTTTATCTTTTTTGTCAATAGAGTTTTGTTCTCTGAGAGCTGGATGGTTTGATCGTGGAGCTTTCATCGTTCTCCTGAACGAAATCATCTTTTTTTTTCTTAGAAAAAAGAGACATTTGCTTAATTGTATGAAATAAACTTCTTTTTTTATCTTATTTTTTTCTCTTTCGAAATAACAATTTAAATTATGAATAAAATAAAATTGTCTGTCTTATTTGTTTGAGTTTTATGTTCCTTAATTTTTCTTTTGAGTAAAATATGAAATTTCAGATTACTAAATTCAATATTTCTTTGATTAATACTAATTGAGATATTTAGAAGAAAGATGTTTAAATATTGTTTGTTTGAATCTTCCTATTGTTGTTTTTAGAACTGCAATTGATCAGTCTTTTATTGGCATATATATATATATATATATATATATATATATATATATATATATATATATATATATATCCTGTGCGGATTGCCTCGATATAGTCTTCAGTCACAAGCTTTTTAAACAAAGATGGATAGTGGCTAACAGTGAAATTCAGGATGCGCTTTTCTTCTTATTTGGGACTAGTCAGCTAGATGTACCTACATCTCAGAGTTGATGTTCACTTTGGGACTCGAACCCAGCACCGTTCGCTTCTAATGCTATCAACTCTGGAATGCAGGTACATCCAGTTGACAAGTCCGAGATAAGATAAAATCCTCATCTTTGATTCCAATACTAGCCATCATCTATCTTTGTTTATACATAGAATATTTGTTTTCCTCTTTGATTTTTTGTTTTATATGAGCAATTCGATAAATCATAATATATTCAATAAAGAAATATGTAACTGTTTCAATGGTTGTTAACTTTGAAACATCAATCAATATTTATTGTTTTAATTAATTGAACAAGATAATGAAAATAATATTATGAATAAGTTGTTTAATCATAGCAGTTTAAAAATAAAGATTGAGAAAACATTGGCATAAACATAATTCAAAAGAAAAAGAAAATAATATTGATCAATGAAAAAAAAATTCAATATCACATATTTTACTCTTTAAGTGAAAATCAATAAATTTAACTAAAATGAATACAGTATCTATCTATCTATATATATATGTTTCCTGTTTATAGTTAATTTATTGTTAAAATATGTAAGCTATTAAGTAAGATTAATTTAACATGATAATGTAAAAGAAAGAAAAAAAAATCCATATTTTCAAAATTGGTCCCATTTTCATTCATCTTAAAAATGACAATAGAATATATATATTTTCTCTCTCTCTCTCTCAGGTAAATTTGTCGTCAAGGCTATTCATACAAAAAAATGAATTTATTGAAAAGTATTTATAAAACATTTTTTGTAATATACAATTAAATTATTGTATAGGGTATGTATGCAGTGAATCAAGTGAATAAATGTATGAACATGAAAATAATAAATAAATTTCAAAAGTATTTGTTACCAAAATGAGTATAGCTATTATAATAGATGTTAGTTTGCAAGATATAGTTTGGTATTTTTCTACAATAACAATTACATAATGTGTAGATCATTTTTTAAATTGGTAAACACAATAGATTCTTATTTGTTTATTTCAATTATGTAACTTGTTTTTGTTTTTTTTTCATCTTATAGTGTGGGCTACGATTAAGTTGAAAAAAAATTTAACACACAATAACTTAATCGGATAGTATTATTGTTATATTCACATGTACTGATTAGTTACTGTCGTAATTCAAGTTTCGCGATGGAGTAGTAATATGGAAATCACACACTATTATAGGAAATTCCTAGTTACAATGATATTTAATTTTAACTATATATTTATATTTCCGTCTTATGTAGTAAGGTTGTTTTCGGTATCAAAAAAATTAGATTTTGGCTTAAAATAACAAATTTTGCCAAGTTAAGATTTCTTATAATAAAAAAAACAACTGATTTAACCATTCAACTATGATGTCAATGTAAGAAAAGACGTGTATTACCTCTGGATATTGAGATGGATTAATAAATGATATAAAGGGTGGTTGGTAATCTAATTAACTGAAATAAATTTATCGCGCTATACAGTTCATAAACCACATTTTGAATGAATAGTACCGATTATTTGATAATCTGGTTACACTTATCCGATCACTAATATCTGTAAGTCAGTATACGTGATACTACTCAAAGGTTTTAATCTTTTTTCTTTTTTTAATCCTAGTGACTGAGCAATCATTGATAGATGTTTGTAGGCACTTAATGGTATTTTATATTGAAATGAGTAAATGGTGAAAGACTACTTGTTGCTTTTTGGTCACTATGGTCATCAATGAATAAATATTTTGTTATCTGGTAAATAACTCATAGTTTTACTCAGTAATAACCATACATCATTAGTTAGTACATATGTGACAGTCTAAAGTTCAAGATTATATATATTGGGATAGTTGACCAGTGGTTGTTTTATTTCTGGTAACTACTCAATTCAGCATTCACTAATTTGTTTTATTTCAAAAATAACAATTTAGCTCGATTAGTCATTCTAGTATTCTATTAGTAAATGACTTTAATTAACAATTCTGAGTTTTTGTTTGACTAGTGTAAAGTTCTAACCGATGAAAATTTTCATTCTCATTGTATATGGTTTGATAATCTAGTTCCTGGAATATTACGTAATTTGTTTATTATTGTAGGGTGAACAAAATATTGATATACTACTGATGTTAATACTACTTATACTACTATCAACTCTATTCCAAGTCATAAATTAAGATAGTAAGGTTAAATAATTTGCGAAATCGGAAATATTGTTGTAAGAACTGGCGCTTTTTGGTACGCATTTTATCATCATTCAAAGTCAACATAATTCATTAAAAATAATAAACAAAAAGCAATGAAATCTTTAAAAAATTGTTAGATGTCTTGGCAAGATTGTCTGTCTTCATTTCTTAAAAGAATAAGTACCTCTTTACTAGTATTGTAATGAAGAACATTTTAAATTAGAAATTTAACGATGAAATTATATAACTCATTTAAGCCGACTTTTGTCGACAAAATATACTTATCTATATAATCATTGAAAGGAATTTGATAAATAAATTAAGGGGAATTTAAAAGGTTCACAGTTATATAGTTTCAAAATATAAGGGTGTACATACTCACAGTTGATGGATTTCTAGTGAGAAATTAAGTTTAAGGAGTACTGTGCTCGATAAATTAGCTTTCATCAGTACAGAAATACAGACATTGTGGTGTATGCTACTTATGTTTGTAGATATAAGTAGTATGTAACATCAAACGAAAGTAGAATGTCTGTGAGCAGAAGGTTGAGAAGATTGAAACGAAAAGAAGAGAGAAAGAAGCTGAAAGCAATCAATATAACAACAGGAATGAAGGAACAATGAAGTTTGTTAGAGACAAGTTATGAAAGATGTGCAAATATTGTATTTTATGTGTGATTTTCACATTTCGCTAAACTACTGTGTGATTGGGCATTGGTCTTCCCCATCTTAGTGTATGTTCACCAAATTATGGTTAAATTTGCGATAACGTTGATTTTTCATTTAATAATGAAATCACTTACCAATGAAATGTCACATTTTATTAGAAAAGTCAGTACAATCCTTGGTAAAAATACGCTATACTGACAACCCTGTGATACTTGTTAACCAATCAAAATAGTACTTAGCTGCAAAGGGATTAACAAAAATGCAGTAAACGTACTAAGGATAAAGAGCTTTGATGTGATTATTAAGCCGTTATACGTTGCATTTTAATATTGTAGCACTATAGTTACATTCTAGTAAACGGACAAAATTTAAATTAAGGAATTAGGATTTGGATTAGTTATAATTAAGGGTTAGGTCTCATCATCAAGAACTGATATCAGGCAATGATGTAATGATGCCTGCCACTCTTTTTCTTATAAACTTATAAAAGCTAGGGTTGAGATTTAGAACTAGGAGTTGGAGTGGGAAAATAACTTTTAACTAAACAAACATGTTTCACCATGAATTAAATCACAAGTGCTCCTATAGATAATCTTTGTCAGAAGCTGGTATTTCTAGCAATTGTGCCTAAGCATCATGTCACATTTACTGTATGGTTTCATGGAAAGTATTTTGAACAATTACAAGTATTTCAGGAGCTAGATATTGACGATTTCTACATAGTTTATAACAAGATATATGTTATTTGCACTGCGCACTGAATTAGGAAGCAATCTTTTGATCCTAATTAGTCCACTCAAGGTTATCAGTGAAATATACTTCTACCCAAACTTTTATTCTTGCTAGCTGATCTGCATTTTTCATGGTGATAGTTGATTTACACTTTGTAATTACTTTCCTTACTTAGTCATAGTGTCATTTGTTTTAGGAAGATCCAATGCAATTAGTACTGTTGACATTTTATAGTGTCTCAAAGCTGTTGGAATAACTAAATATTAAGATTACTTAACCGCTACTGTAAATCTATAAGTAGCAGATCAGACAAGTGGAATATTGACATTCTTTTAGAAATACCTTACAACTGGTGATAAGTTATAAAGCAGCAGCTTAAAGATTTTTTACCATCAAGTAGCACTTACTTATTACCTAATACCTAATAACAGAAGTGCATTCGAAGGCTGAGTACACAAATCTCCACTCTGTTAATAAATTACAATAAAATGACTGATGTTACTAATAAGAAACCAATGTAGAAGGCTTCCTGTTGCGTCTATCCTACGGTGTCATGTGAAAATAAGATTTTATTAAAGATGATATATAAATGAACCAATTGTTTCTCATTTGAAAAAAATGATAAATCTTTAAGGCTGATATATTTTTGGTGCTTACTATCATCAAAGTATTATGCATTATTGATTAGTTATTATAGAATAATTATTATTTTGAATTGAAAACGTATTAATTATTCCCACTGTCACATGTAACACATATTGATAGGCAGTAAGATTAAATAATTGTAGGAAGGTTATAATTGGTAAAATCAATTAATAATATATTAATCAATAGATATTATGGAATTATACAAGGTTCTCACAAAGCCAAACTATCTACATAAGCTCTTGGGTAATTTGAGGTTAAAGATGAGACTACTAGCCAGAACAATTGATTTATTCTCATATAAAATAAAAGATTCGTGTAAATAAAATATTGACAGAAAAATTCAAATAAGTAAATATTAGTAGTCTATTGGAAGAAATCATTTTTGTTTGTTATTCACTCACTAATGAATTATGATTTAGACCATTGTATCCAGATATTGATCACTTGAGTAAACCAATTAATATTTAGCGTTATAACACTTGATGATTTGAATTAAATTAAACACTTGTTGATTAATATTTCAACTTCCCATATAATTACAAAAACATTTGTTTTAATGAATATCAGTCACTTTGGTTCTAAGTGCATCTGTTCCTATTTTGACAATTTTTTTTGTATTTCTATTGCCTATTCACACGTGTATTAATTTTGGGGAAGAGTGTTTTTTTTGTTTGCCAGTGTAACATTGAATATGTTGTCTTGACAACTTCTAGGAATGTAATTATATTTGCAATTAACTAATTTTGTGTATATACAATAGTTAATTTACAAATAACCCTACCGTACCATTATTGTTATATGGAAAGTTAGCAAGAATAGATAACTCATGGATAATGTGTATAAACGTAGCAATTTACCACTTCTGTTAACCTAACAGAATGGAAAATATTTATTTTGTAATTTTGTTTGAATAGGTTTCTAATATAAATAAAGTTAATGTTAGTATTTGAATAAATATGGAGTCTAATTGTTGTATGAAGTAATCAGTATAGTTGTTTTCTGCTTTCCTAATATTTTGATAGTTTGGTTGTGTCAATTTCATAGTTAGACAATATGTTCTCATCCACAATTTGATGGTTATATTTCTTCAAACAAAAATACATTGTAAATATGTGTACTATTTAGGACTGTTCTAACCGTACGTGAAGTTTTTGATTTAAAAAGTCACTGGAAAGTGTAGAGCTAAACATGCTAATGATAGAATACTAAACCACTAACATTTTTTGTATGGAATGACGAATTAACGAAAACTGAACAGATTTGTTTTATTTTAAATCAACACATTCCAACAGAGAATAAAATAATCCCAGCCAAAGAACTTCATAAAAGGTATTCATTACTTGTGAAAAGAGTAATTGTGTTTTGAAATTGAGTTGAAATCAAGTGACCCAAGGTTTCAACTCCAATCAATCCTTAGAACAATGATACATAAATCTCCATATGAACAATGAATTGCTGTTTCATTCTTGACGTAATTGTCCCAACAAATTATTGTGTTCTCATTAGAGCTTTTGGACATCCATTTCAGGGTTGGTTACTAGTGTACTGATAAGATGAACAACAACTAAGTCCAACAGTATGATCTGGATTTGTTACCGATCGGATGACCTACAAAGCTGACACTCTTCAATCGTCCATACAACACTAACAATGTTATTTTCGTGTTGATAACTTATATATTAGCATGTTACCATATTAGTGTTATAACTTGTGACTGCGGATTAGACGGCATTGAATTATCGATCGGACCAAAGACGCGTAAACACGTAAGAACGGCCTAGAGTTCTGATTGGTCCCGCTTTCCTGTCTAGCCCAGCCATTTAAGTCCAGAACACCAATCTCAGCCTCTGCAGTATGAATCATTTATTCCAAACATACTCGGGTTATATATCAATCAAACCGACCATAAAATATGGAAATAACATTTTACAAAATATGGCCAGATGTAGCTGTGAATGAGGGAAGTAGCGATTAACAGATAGGGAATAGTTCATGAATGGTAAATCGTATAATAATAGTTCATAGGTCAAAATAAAGCTCACAATAAGAGGGACATGAACATGAACATGAACAGTTTAGTTACATAACAATTATACGATAAAAATATACTCCTAATATTGGTCCATAAATGGATCCCAAAAATTACCATTCATTTATTCTTATCGGGATACAACAATTAAATCAATAAAAACATTCTTCTGGTTAGTGGTCTAGTTTTTGATACCAGTTCACTTAGGGTGGGGGGTAGTGAGTTACTAATCTGGTCTTATGAACAGCCACCATTCAAATACATCGCATCATAGCACTTCACCTGCCGACTGTCATTTAATTTATTCACTTAACAGACTTTACATGTCTTCACTACAGATAATAAATTACTTCCCTATAAGATAGAGATCAGTTAATTGTTTGTTGCTTCGTATATTTTGATGGCAGGTTTGTAATAAAATGAAACTGATTGCATCGGTTACGACACAAGGTTGATTTACTGTTATTTTTTTAAAATGGAAATATACGTCCCACATTTGTATTGTTGATATCACGTACCGAACTAAGTCAGACATCCATTGAAAACCCGACATCTGTTTCGTCCTAGTATTTGCACATACAGGACTCAACCCAGGATGGAACCCAGGATATTTGGTCCCAAGCGAGAACCCTCAACCTCTTGACCAATAAGCCAGAATCCTATGATGTATGTGTCTAACATCAATTAGTTCGCGATATTTCTCAACCATATTAAGTTTTCATCAATGGATATCTGCTTCGAGTCCACCTTATTTGAACTTCACTGCTCACAACTTCTCATTAGAATCCACGAAATACCTCTCGAGATTCGTTAACATTGAACACATGATAGTTATTTTAGCTCTCAATGAATATCCAATTATTATCAGTTCGTAATGTCCCTAACATTCAATAATTTTCAGAAATCAATTTACTGATATGTGTCTTAATTATAAAATCGGAATGATGATGTGAATTCAACGAAAATATTTTAAGCAAACGAACAAATATTTTCTGAAATTCATCACAAATAAAAAAAATTCTGTCTTAAAGTTTTACGATTTAAGAATTACATAATCTGTCGGTATATTGTTTTCATAAATTTAATTAAGGTTATTAAAAGATAACGGAAACGTGTGTGTGCTATCAACCTTGTATTTTTATATGCTGCTCAAAATTGTAAAAATGTTTTTAAATTACTGTACATAGTTTTGGTTGTTATTATCTGACATGTGAAGCTATAAAAAGTACTTTTTAATGTTAGTTAGAAATAATGCTACACTTTTGTTTAAAGTAAACATTAAATACATTATTCAGTAATTAAAAGGCTATAAAGCTGAATTTTCTTAGATACAAACACAGTTGGTTGATCATTGTGATGTTTTTCTGGTCTCTTAGTATTGATTGAATTTTCATGTTAGTTGACACTCATCATCACGTAAACCATATCAAAGGTTTGTTTTCGACTATCTAATATCTCAAAATAGTCAACGCAGTGTTAAATTACCTGTACGACTGGCCACTTTAAAACATGATTGGCTAAATCTGATCAGCATTAGGGGACAAGGCAAACGTGATATAATTACTCAATAATTACACAATCATTTATTGTTTGTTAACTCCATGAGTTCTAATCACTATTTCAATGTTCGAGAACTTTCCCTTCCAAACTTTATTTATCCGAAACAAATTTTTTAAGACCTTATTAACTCTTGAAATCTTCACCACATCATGATACATATATTCATCTTTAATCACTCTCGTATGTATAAGTATGTTAATATCTGTCAGTCAGCTACAACGTAGGATTAGGCACATATATGCATGGGTCCAAGTTGCCATACCTCATTAACACAGCAAGAGGAACACCGGATTCACAAAAGTAGTTAATTCAGTGGTGGAAATATATAAAAGAAAGATTTTCATATAAGGATATAGTACAGGAAGAAAGAATTAGCTCATAGAAAGAAAGATATGAAGCGATTTCAATCTCATAGTTTAAGAGACGACAGAAAATGTATGCACCGACGCCATTGTGATCGTTCCTGAGCCATGTCACCAAGAGTCTCCAACCACTGGTTACGATAGTCATGCGGGTTACAACCAAGTGGTCTGCATCCACCGACATGGCTCAGACTAGAAGTTAGTGACCTCAAGCACTGATGCCATGTTTCGGTTTGGCTGCCCTCAACTTTCTTCCAACCATCTCCTACACCGGATAGCACTGCATCGTGGTGATCGGTGTTCAATATCTGTAATAACGTTGATTTTCAAATATTTTAGGTTGTAAGCAGCTGATGAGGATCTAACGAACTAAAATGAATTCATATTATTGTGTACCAATCTTCGTTCTTGCTCTCTTTAAGATAATAAACAGAACTATATGTATGAGTCATATATGGTTGTAAGAAACCACGAAATATTATGAATTCATATTATTCTGCATCCATTTTTGTTCTGGCTTTATTCAAATTCATACAGGGAACTAATGGCATGAAATTTATGGATTATTCTAGATCATCAGTGTTTTATTTGAAATCTATATCACTAATTTAGATGAAAATTTGCGAAATTTAAATACTCTGAAACATTCCATGACTAGTGATAGTAATAATTAATGAACTCATTATTAATTCTATGTCATTCATCATACTTATTTGTTGTATCGATAATTATTGCTAATACTACTTTTTATATATTAAGTAGAATGTCAAAATAACGATGATGATGATGATGATGACAATTTATCTGAGTAATTCATGTCTGTCTATATTGATGATGATCAACTGGTTAACATGTGAATTCCAAATAAATAGATACATAAATGATGTGGTATTTTATAAAATTTCACATATATAATTTATGCATGATTATTACTTTAATATAATGTAGCATTTCTAAATAAAAGTTCTGTTTACCTTATTCATTGCAATAACATTTGTGATTTGAAGAAATTAAATGACAGTTATTTTTGGAATCATCAAATCGATTCAAATCATGTGTTTCTATAGGGATGATTTTCATTAGAGATTAAGATTATCTGAAGGTTATTTAGAAACCAGTAAACGCTAGATACCTTTGTCATCTCAGTTCGGTGCTGTTCATCTGTGTGTGACAGTATATAGAAATCACGAACTTGATCATTACTACTGGCTAGCTTTAAAATAGGATGATGTGATCGAGAATGCCAACCAAATTGATGGCATTTGTTAGTGGCCAAGTTACATCACAAATTGAATGCACGATCTATAAACATCAAAGTTTCATTTTTCTAGTGAGATGATCTCTGCTTAAACGAAATGTTTCTTAATGTAGTTTAATAACTTATTATGCGGATAAAAAGGTTACGAAAGAATGCATGTTATGTTCACATTATGTCTTATTTACCGATCGAACGTAAAAGTCATTTTACACTGCTAATAAAGTCAACAAGTATTTGAGAATCTGTTCATCACTGTCAAACATTAGCTAAAAAACATTAGATAGATGTTTCAATTTCAAAATTTTAAAAGCGGCCAACGACTATAGTACATACGGGTAAATCATAAGGCTTCATATCTTGACGTTAGCACAACGATATCTGTCTAGTGAGTAAGATTCTTACATCCAGTTGTTCTGGGTAGATTACTTACCCGTTTATTTGTTATCTAACTATCTCATTTAGTGGCCTATTAATTTCTTTGGCCAAAACATGACACTAGAACTGTTGAACTTTAATTTTTTTAAATCTGTAATATATCTTGTTCTCATCAAAACTTCACGTTCCTGAGTTTTGATTTTATTTGGAACCGAAAGTGTTGACCGATAAAGATATTTAGACGAAGATTAAGTAGCCATCTAACGCTTCCTGATTTTTAGATACCTATTTAACTGAGTTTACTTCATAATTAACTAATCTTTATGAACAATTAATTAAAATCTAAAGAAACGTTTAAATCTCGCGAAATTACCAGTTTTGTCTATAGTCATACAATGAGCTGTAATTTACACTTTGGCAATTCAGTTTAATATATAACTTTTTTGTATTCATATGTTTATTAATTTATCTAATTACCTTTCTTTCAAACTCACTACTTTTGTTGAGCTTTGTTTATTTTTTCAAGAATTCGAATAATCATTTCTACATTAGTGAATATGTGCATTATTGGAGAGCATAATGATCAGATAAGTAAAGTTAACTAGATTTATAACTTACTTACTCACTTAACTACGACTGTTACTCCTCATGGAGTGTAGGCTACTTACCGGGATCCTATAACCAACTCTGTTCTAAGCTCCAGTCGCATCCAAGTGCCATACATTCTTTTCATATTTGCCTCCAATTTTTGGCGCAATGTGCTAGTTCCTCTGCATTTTTACTTTTTACTTAGGAATTCCAATTTAGCGCTTTCTTCGTAATGCAGTTTCATGATTTTCGCAATTTATGTCCTATCGATCTCTAGCATCTCTTCCTAATTTCATCTTCAGCTTGAAGCTGGTTTATCCTCTCCCACATCAGGTTTTTGCTGATGGTATCTGGCCAACGGACATTGAGTATCTTGCACAGAAAAGTGTTTATAAATACACTTGTACCTTTTTAATGATGTTTGTGGTAGTTCTCCAAGTTTCAACTCCGTACATTAGAGCTGTCATGACGTTCGTATTAAAGATTATAACTTTAATGTTGGCTGAGAGTTTTGAGTTCCGTATGTTTTTCAATTATAGAAACGCTGCCTTTGCTTTTCGGTCCTCGCTTTTACACGTGCATTGGATTCTTCTTGCTTATTCATGATGCTTTCCAGGTACGTGAAATATTCCACATCTTTGTGAGCTTCTCCATCAAATGTAACTGGGTCGGTACTCTCTGTGTTGTATTTCAAGATTTCGCTTTTACCCTATGTCTATTGAAGTCAAATGCTGCAGAGTCTGCTTCTACGTTTACTCACTTCACCAACATTTGTCGTGTACGGAATGGATGAGCTAGGTCATCGGCGAAGTCAAATCCAATCTAACTAGTGTAATCTGTGCATGCTTCTAGATGTGAAGGTCTTCATAATCCAGTCAACAGTCAAAAGAAAGAGAGAAGGGGAGACAAAGCAGCATTTTCCAACACCATTTCTCACCTGTAATGAATTCGGGGGCTGCATCTTCATTCACAAACGTGCACTTCAGTCTCGCGTTAGAGTTCCGTATGTTGGCAACGATCATCTTAGATACTCCATGGTGTTGAGGAATATTTCACAATATTCTCGTATTATGGTGGTCGGTATTCGTTATAATCAGTTCGTTCTGATAGCCATCACTAGATAGCACCCCGACGGTGTATTAATCAGAAGGCGAATGCGAAGTGTTGATTACGTTTATTATTGCACCACTCACATATAACCAAAATTACGGGTACGCAAAGCAAGCATGAAAGAGTAGTGCCGAAAATCTTGTAGGAAAGCAAGTGAGCGAGCAATTCGAATGATCGATTGAGCAAGTCAATGAACAGGATTAAAATACATACATATACATAGTAAAATGAATGAATCATGGAATCAATTAAACGACCAACAGTAAGGCTAGCAGAATGAACATTTGCGTAGGCAGTAAGCAATGCTCAAGCATACATATTCATACAAGTGCAACAATAATAATTGTACAGTGATATAAGTTGTTATTGTACGGATGACTCTGTCCGTTAAATGAGTTAACTAAAGGGCTTAACCAAATTAAATGTCAACAAACTCAATTTCACGTAAGCTTCTATAATATTCACACTGTCAAGTGCTTTCTCATAGACAAGAAAATTGACGAGTATCATTCTTTTGATAGCTCAACAACTGGTGTTAGTGTCACGATTTGGTCTGTACACAACCGATTATTACGAATCCGACCTGTCGATCTCGAAGTTGTGTGTCAGTTCCTTTCCTTCATACTACTACACCAATGACTGCATCCTCTCATAAGACAAATATTCATAGTTTCCACTTCTAACATTGGATGACCTTCATTATAATCTCTTCCTTCTTTGTTTTCATAGATGTTTTAACGATCCTAGATCCTTGAGGGTCCCGTCTTATAATTGCTTTACATGCTTCTCTAGACAGCATCAATGGAAATTTTTGTGTGTGGGAGGAAGTTTCTTCTTTATGACAAGAGTAAAACAACACCTCTGTCGAAACTAATCTTTTCCATCTGGTTTGAGTTCGATTTGTTTTATTAATTTTGATCACTGCTGGGTTGTGTTTCCATATTTTTGCAGCTATTTGACTGGTTATCCTGGTCTCTCATATTATCTGCACATTCCATGTCCCCATGTAAATTTTTTCATTGATTGTTGAATTCCGAATATTTCAGCTTTCATCATGAGGTGTCATCACTTTTTTAAACGATAATTCTTCCACTCACAGTACAGAGTTTTAATGCTTTAAATGATTTTTTTCCTGATTAACATATTTTGCATAAGGTTGTGTAACTACGGGATGAAGTTGCTAATTCCACATCTAACCCTCCTCCTTTATTTGGGCTTGTAACCAAACTAGACTTATAAACGCAGTCATTATTGAAGCATTAAGAGTTTCCATTTTATTGATTTTATTAATGACGGAATTCAACTTTTTTAATTAATACATTATTCGTACGTTTCGTAAATTACTTGGTGGTAGAAAAAAACTTACTACATTAAATTTTATTTTCTGATAGAACTCACATGTTTATTTTAATTAATGGATCAACTTCAAAGTTTATCATTAATTATAATCTATTACATTTATAAATACATAATTAGTAAATAAGACTATTAAGTAATGCTTATTACAGTCAATAAATATAATCTATTGTTGATGTTGAATGTTATATATATTTGGTTTTATCAAATTGTTGGGGAAAGCCTTCAACCCACTAAAATACCTTAAACCAATCGTTAAGGCCATTAAGAGAGTATGATTGTTTGTCAACTGATTTTGCTGAAATAATCAATAAAATGTGTAATAAAATAATCATTATATAACATGATCATTGATAGAGATAATGAACTAATCATTCTATGTTGAATTTTATTATATCTCGTTAATAAAAAGAAAACAAAAAACAAAAAAATGTTTAGAACAGCTCATAGTGACGAGTTTTATAGTTAGGAGAACTGTTCCATCAAAAAACGTTGAAAAGTAGTCACATAAATTCCTAATGTAAAAACAAAACAAAACAAAGTCAAATAAATAGAATAATTAAATTCATTTGATATTGTTTACTTGAATGTTCGCATTAATGTTTATGACTGTAATTAATCATTCTTTTATTGGCATCCTGTGTGAATTGCCTCAGTATTGTCTTAATTCACAAACATTATAAGCAAATATGGATAGTGACTAGCAGTAGAATCCAGGACATGAGTTTCGTTTTATTTTAGGCTCGTCAGCTGGATGTGCCTTCATTCCATAGTTGATATTCACACCGGGACTAAAACCCAGTACCATTCATCTCAAACGCCATCGCATTATCCATTTAGATTAATTTATAACTAACAGAATAAATATATTTCATCTGTTTTTATTTATTCACAATTTATTTGTTTGTAAATTTGTCAATTGTATAAAACGTATTTAAACAATCAAACTTGTCTTTATTGTTGTTAATGTTTATCTTATTTCTGAAAGAAATTCTACGTCATTTTATAGTTTCTCATTGTATTGTGTGTTTGAGAAAAGAAGAAGAAAAACGATAATATTAACGATTGAATATTAGTATTCTGATAATTAAATAAATATGTTAGTGAATTATGATTTTGCGTGTTGACGATAATCTTTTATTTGTCATTTTAACATCTTTCTTTCTATAAATAAATGTTATGTCATAGTATTCTTGTTATTCTGTTTGTACCATTAATTTTAATTTGGTTATTTATTTATTCTCTGAAGAAGTGGCTTACACTAAGTCACGAAACGTTAGAAAATCTAATTTTCTTACTCAGTGAGATATTACAAATATATTATTTATGTAAACCAATCTACTGAATGCTCGATTTATTCGAAATTATCAAGTCAAACCTTGGTAATGATATCTTTTTTTCTGTATAGAATTCATTAGATTTTCACTATTCTTGAGTAAATTATGTATTCTAATGTAGTTAATGAAAAACAATCCGATGTTGTAATCATATAATGACTTCGGTATATATATATACTTGGCTTTTTTATACTGTGCAAAGGAAAAACACTTCAACCTACTGAAAAGAGGTATATTTATCCACTAAACAGATCATTATAACTGTCCACATAATGTCATATGTGTTTACGTATAAATGATTATTTATATCGTTGGTTATACAGGAATTTTGCATTTTCTATCATTTACAATGATTATTTAACAAGCTTTCAATTTAGGAAAAATTAATAATTAGGTACGTATAACTAATGTAGCTGGATTATTTCATGAACAAAATATTGATCTGATTTGTGTAATTTTAAGAATATCTTATGATAAAGTTGTTTCTAGGATGTGAAATATACCATTTCATCATTTAGAAACCAGTGAATTTAATTGAATATTTCACTCCTTTAAATAAATTTCTAGAAATTAAGGGTTGTAAAGATATGTGAGTCAGCAAAAGCTAGAAGATAGTTTCACTTAACCAAAAAAACGGATTTTAAATAATCAAGACTGTCAGTTTGTTATAGAGTGATCGTGCAGTAAGTGATTGCAGTATTATGTATACTGACTTAAAAGAATAGAAATTAATGGCAAATATACATTGAACTTTAAAAAATAAGTAATTTGATATTAAATCTAAAATGTTAGTTGTTTGCATTCAACACTTTGTCATTTGAGTACTTGCAGACTTAGTAATTGATAAGCACAAATTTGTCTTAAACGATTACTCTTTTATACCAAGTCATTCCTGTCGCCTAATATTTTAAATGATCTACAGTAGTACATTTAATAAACTCTTAAGCACAGTATAATAAACGTTGCACATTGTACAATAAAAATTATTTTTTTGTGTTTAGGTCTCACCATTTTTATCTTGTCAATAAAGAAATTCCACAGTTTTTTTACCTTCACAGGTTTATTGTTATTAACATTCAGTTCTAAGTTTTGTATTTTCATCCTCTGAAATATTAAATTTAATTGTATACTTGAAATATTCTTAGACGATGAAAAGTAATCTCGAAACTAAGCAGTTTGTTCAAAATCTTCAAGTTAATGTTTCATCACAAATGCCCACAGTAAACTCGGAGTGCTTACATTTCAATGATATTCGATAATACTCTTATCATATAAACATTAGTACTTCAAACACAGTATATGAACAAAACGATTTTGAATTTTATAAAGATATAAAATTTACCATACCAATTAAGTTTTCATTAAAAGTTGACTTAAGGGGAAGATCCACTAAAAAACAAGTAGAATGTTTTATTGCTTGTGTCATAATTAAAACTACATATAGGCTCTAAATAAGGGAATTTAGACTTAATCAGTTCGATAATTTTAGACTAGTTAGTTGGAATAGAATGTCTATTTCCATCATATCTAGCGGTGTACCAAAAAAATAATACACAGTATATAGGGTGACATGAGAACAAAAAAAAAGTTTTAATAAATACAACATAAATGTATCTCAGTTTGGAACTAGTAAAAGAGATGAATAGTGTCAGAATGTTTTGTGAGCTTCATGATTCAATAACGAAATCGAAAAATGTTATCCAACTCTGAAAGATTGATGTAAACAACAGAATTATGATAAAACCATAGTCCAAAATGAAAAATTCTTTTTTTTTTAAAGGTATGTTTTCTGATTTTATTAAAAATAAACTAAATTGGCAAAACACAATAACGTAACGTCCAAGATATCCATGATCATTGATATGAGTTCGTAATAATTAGATTTCATTAATTCTTCATTTGTTTTTTGTTTGTACTATCAAACTGTTCACAGCCTGTTCTCTTATACTTCAACTTACTAAGTGTAATCCGTTAATTGATCTTTTTTTTAACTTTTTTTTGCAGTTCTCAATATGTTTTGTTTTACTTTACTTCCCAGAACTCATATTTTTACCACCAGAAAATTGGTCTTCTTATCCTATAAACAAATTCATAAGTGATTTATATGAATTTCTTTTTGATAAATTTCTTTTAATTAATAAACATTTCTGTATCCTTGACGAACTCATTCGTTATTTATTTGAAAATGGTATGAAACGTTATTCAGCCCAATTTTCTTTCCAGATCATTCTAATATGATAATCACTTAGATATTATCGAAAGAAAGACATAAAAGAATCATGCTACCATAGTAAAAATAAAACAAAATAACTATTTTTATATACTGGCAAACAATACTAGGAATAATCTAATCCATATTCATTGATTTATATTGAAGAAATGGGTCTTTCAATTCAAACCGGTTACGTAGACAACGCCTAGTTATTTACAAATTATAATACATAATTATTATGCTGGTATTTCCTATAAACTGCTCTACGTATTTAAAAATCAAGAAAAAAATCATCTGTCATTGACTTTATTTTAAAAAATATCATACAAACGGTGAAAAATTGTCCGTCTTACTTTTAAAGTTATTTTTTCCGTAAACACTAGGTTTGAATGAAATTTGAACAAGTTATCTGTATTGACCAGTTTTCATTCTAGGTTGTCACCGGTTCAACATTGCACGTGCTTTTTCTGTATGTAATACAATAGATTAAGTGAAGTTTTCATCATTAAAGATAAAACCATATGTAATAAGTGTCTTAGAAATAACTTGGTTACTGCATGTGACAATTGTCATGGCATTTGTTTCACATAGGCCGCTTTTAAAACATTGTATGTCATCATAGTGTATAATTTGTGATAGAATAACTCTCCAGCGGTAATTTTGATCGACTGTACACTGACTTATGTCCTATGGTTCTTTTATTTAATAATGAAAATTTTCCAACCACTGTATTTGCTTCACTTAACCTCACGGCTCTGCTTTATGAAAATCGTAATAATATATTGAGAAATGTGTACAAAACCATATCAGGTACTGCGATAGTGTACACCTCATTCAGTATGGTTTTAAACGTTGAAAGTGATTGTTTCATTCCACAATTCTTGTTTAAAAGCGCAATAAATGATATTCTATAGGCATAAAGCATATCGTGGTGGTGAATTCTTTCTATCAAAAAGAATACATATTTACTTTAAGAGCGAAGCGTTGAACGTCTTGTTTTTTCATGAAATCTAGATTGCTTATATTATTCTTTAGAAGTTAAATATCACCATTCATGTAATTTATATGTAAGCTGCACCTAAGATATATTCAAAACTCTATAAAAGTTCTCAGAAATCTGTAGATTTATTCATCATTATGGATGTTTTTAGATATCGAAAGTTCAGCACATTTGAAGTGTAAGGTAAGTACTTCTAAACATAGTGTTTGATGACAAATGATCAAGTGGTTTATATAGCTTTGATCTACTTTGGTACTGTGGTAAATCACGGATCCAGTTAATTAAGTGAGGATTATATAAAAAACTGAATCTCTTTAATATATATATGTCACTTTTCATTCTTTTGCTTTCGCTGAATTATTTTCGTTAACCGGAGACACTTCTTGGCGCATACATAATAATCCTTAAACAATACACTGTTCACGTGCTTAATTAATCTAAATTAATTAAGTTTAAACATAATTTTAACAAGAAATACTTGATTTCGATAATGCAATGAGAAGACAATGGTTATTAGGATTATGTTATACCTATTCCATTTTCTTCGCATTGTTTTCTTGAATCAAACGATACAAGTTTCGAGTTCCACAGTGAACATCAACTCTAGAATTCATATACATCCAGCTGACGAGTTTCAAATAGGACTAATTGTGCATTCTGAATTCCACTGCTAGCCACCATCCATCTATGCTTAAAAGATATACTTGGCATTTTAAGAGTTCTTACGTGAAAATAATTCAAATATTGATTATTAACTATAAGAAATGATAAACGTAATCATATAATTCATTCGTCTAAACAAATTTAGTATCTTATGTTAATTTAAGCATATAAATGGAGTTTATTGTATATTATTTTTATCAATAATATCATCAGTAGTATTTGCCTATCTTGCTATCAAATGATTAGAAAATTTTGTATACAAATTATTTTATTTTATGAGAAATCATCAGAGAAAATTTCGCTCCACTTGTGATGTAAACTTTTCACTTTATCTTTTATCAAAAATGTTCTGAAAAGGAATAACGTCAGGTCTTTTACTAGTTGACTGGACGTGACCTAAATTAGTGAAAATATTTTTGTCTCCTTTGTTGTTGTCGTTGTTGTAACACTGAGGAACATTTTTTGTTCTAACAGGAAACAGATTTTAACTAGTATTATAATATAGAAAAAAATTTAGTTATTAAACATGCCGAATACACACCTTGAAAAATTAGATTAATTCATTGACATTTCCTCCATTTTATTTATAAAAATTAGTCTCATTTTTTTTCAACATAAATGCATATTTTACAAACATTTCTTCCCAGCTTTGTGTTACCTAGGTAAATGATAACTTCGGCAAACGACATAGAAATGTATATATATATATATATATATATATATATATATATATATATATATATATATATATATATATATATATATATATATATATATATATAAGTGATTTTATCTAACTCCTTGATTTTATTTCAGATGGAATTATCTGTAAGCATAACTAGACAAGGTTTTAATTGTACGTGTAATATTTATTTATTTATTTATTTGAAGTGAAATGCTATTTACATAAGTTGAGATTTTAGAGAAATATTTTCTATTTTCTAAAATGTAAAACCGAATATAAACTTATATCGGATATTTGAAATGATTAAAGGCCTAACAGCTCTGAGTCACACTATCATAAGGAAAGAACAGCTTCTGTTGGAAACACAATTTCATTTATTATGGTTATAGATTATAAAGCCTGAACGATAAATAGATGTGGTTGTTTTCATAAGAGAAATGTAAATATCACATTATGACAATTTGTCAGGAAGCTTTTAGCATTCATACAATTATTTACAATGGGTAACTTAAAAATACTTCTACATATATTCAACGCGATAATTGACCATCATTTTTCCTAACCTGCAGAAAATTTACTTAATTTTCTTTTATAAACTTGAAATTTTCCTCATACTTCATTTATCATGACATAATTGATCAGTTCGGTAAAAGCTAAACTAAAGCCGAAATTCAAATTTAATTCTTCCGAAAGGAGATACATTTTTGAAAATATCAGAAACTAAGTGATTTGACTGACTTCGTTAACTATTTCCGTTATTAAGCCTCACTTTGTGTTTAGAAATAAAGTTCTTTGTTGAATTAACTCATTGAAATGATTATATATATAATCCTTTCATCAATATGCTAAGTAAAACTATTGGTTTAGAAAATAATTCAAAATACCATCTTGTATGTTGCCATTTTGAACTGTGTAGTTCACTTATTGATGTATTATTAGAAACTTCAGTTTACCACAGAATATGATCTTATAACAAATAATTGTAATTAAAAATAATAATCACACTACACACAAGGTTCTGTGTGGCCGAGAATCAGTAGTAGGCAGGTGGTCATCCGACACATTAACCTTTGACCCAAAAGCCTGTTTGATATGGATACTAAATGATCAAAATTTAGCAAAGTTGACGTATACATAAACTGCATATCGTATTTAGACAAATATGCATTTTTATATTCCTTTAACTCTTTCTTATGATCTCAACTAAGTTTACATAATTCTTGTTTTTAACTGATAACTCTGACAAGCTCTTATAACTAAGAGTTTTGACAATTTACTCAGAAATATAGTTTCAATGAGAATTTTGTCACATTGGTATATATGTTCGAGAATATTGACCTTTCTAATATGATTGATTTTATTTTAGTTTCGTTTCCGATGTACATAATCGGAGTTTCATTTATACAAAATTAAATATTTAAGAAAAACTCCACAAGTGACAAATCAATTAATACTAACGACCCAATTAGTCGTTGATAATCTTCAACAGCTTTGAAAACACAAATGAGAGTGATAATAAAACTGAATTTGAAATTTTCCGAAAACTTACTGAAAATTTAGAATGCGATAACTTATCACTTAGGAAAAATTCTATCAAGTACATAGTTTGTTAGAAAAATCAAGTTTCAATAACATTAAAAGCAAAGATGGATAGTGGACAGCAGTGGGATCCAGAACGCGTGTTTCATCCTATTTGGGACTCGTTTACCGAATGTACATGCATCTCAGGGTTGATTTTCACTCTGGGACTCGCTTCAAATGTCATCTCGTTATCCACTTAGCTACTGAGTTCAAATAACCAATTGTTTGTGTAATGTGGTGAATTTTAAATTGACGTGGTACTGTTTACTTGAATCTTACCATTGTTGTTCAGTGTCTTATTGGCATATGTGCGTACCGTGTGTATTACCTTGATATTGCTTTAATTTACTAGCGTTATAAACAAAGATCGATCATGACTAGTAGTGGAATCTAGGATGCACAATATCGAAACAATACGCACATATGCCAATAAGAGATCAATCAATTGCAACCCTAAACATCAATGAGAAAATTCAAGTAAACAATACCAAGTGAATTTCAGCAACATTATTCATAGAATGCAATAACACTTGATTCTAGCTATTATTTAACTTTCTCTCATTGAATATTGATTTTTTAAGGTTATATATATTTTAGTTTCTTTTTCATATTCTACTCATTCTCTTTAATCAATATAATTTTCTTTACTTGTTTTACAGAGTACTTCTCATGAACAAATTAATTCACAAATACCAATAAAAACAAAACATTCACATACAAAAAATCATCGAAATAATAAAAATAATGAAAATAATTATCAATGGATTATTAATCCAATTCATAAGAAATCACAACATGAACTAGATCAAATTCCAATAATCAATAATAATAATAATAATATCAGTTATCATGATTATTCTTTAAATCGATTAAATATTGAAAAGCATAAATCTCGATCAAAATCAAAAGTTTTAGAGAAAAGTGAAACATTAGACATGGAAACTAGTAAGGATATATTTACTAGATCAGTTTCTGCCCATCCAATTCTAATGAATACACCACAATTACCACCAAAAATTTATAAAGTTAGTTGTTGAAATATGATTGTTTGTTTTTCAAAATATCTGTTTGTTAATAATTATATGAAGAATTGAAAAATGATAGTCAATTTTTATAGGAAATTAATCAGAAGATGGTATAATGCAATCCTGAGATATCTAGTAAAGTAAGAAAATAAAGAAATTAATTGATAGGATTCCTTTACTTTTATGTAGTTATTCGGTCATTCATTTAAGTAATTATAGAAAAGTTGCTATCTTGTGCAAATGCCGATCAGTATAGATTGAACGTATGAGAACCCTGCCGTATCATCGTCAGTTAAATGGGCAAGCAGAAAGATTTATTCATATTCTTAAGCGATATCTCTTAAAGATTGGGGGAAGAAGATAACGTAAGGAAACTCTACAGCAGTTGCTGATTTCTTATAGAATTACACCTGGCCTAAACGTTCAAGACAGAAAATCACCAGGTGATAACCAATTAGGATGTTTTTTTGATGTTATGAACCTTAAAGATAGAACGAGTACAAAAAAAATAAGAAAGGAAATTGTCAGAGAATTCGAGAATTTAAAGCCGGTGACTTAGTTTATGCACGTGATTTCCGGCTAGAAAAGCCAAGATCGATATTTGGGTGTATAAAAAGTAGATGTGTGAAGGTATCGTATGGAGTAGTAGTTGAGAATACACTAGTTATTAGCATATAAATTAACTGCGAGCTAGGGAAAACGGTGAGTTATCTAAAGCCAAACTTTTTCCAATGGAAATATGTAATAAATTTGTTGTCATTTTTTGGTGTGGAAATATACTTATGTTCTAGTCAGGCTGGTCGCGTGTTCTTGATCTGTGTTGATGTCCTGTAGAATAGACACTGAGAGGGTATCTAGTGTAGATATTCGTCTTAGGCAAATTAACGTCCTATACGTTATAGCAATGTGTGTACAATCTTTGGTCATGCCACGTTTTTTGGTAACTATCGGTAACAATGCCAGGATGTTTCGGAACGCGTTGACAACTTCATTTACCTTGGAAGTCTGATCAGCCCTAATAGGTTGGTGTCTGACGAAATCTCTGCACGGATTCAGAAAGCTCGTTCGGCTTTTACTAACTTACGTCACCTAGGGGCGGCCAAACCAAAAAGTGGCATCAGTACTTGAAGTCACTAACTTCTAGTCTGGGCCATGTCGGTAGATGCAGACTACTTGGTTGGGGTCCGCGTGATTATCGTAGCCAATGGTTGAAGACTCTTGTTGACATGGCTCAGGAACGATCACAATGGCGTCGGTGAATACATTTTCTGTCTTCTCTTAAACTATGAGATTGAAATCGCTTCATATCTTTCTTTCTATGAGCTAATCCTTTCTTCTTGTACTATATCCTTATATACAATCTTTCTTTTATATATTACTACTATTGAAGTGACTACTTCTATGCATTCGGTGTTCATCTTGTTGTGCTAATTCAGTATGGAAACTTGGACCGATGCACATGTGCCTGGCCCTACGTTGTAGCTGATTAACTGATGTTTTAAGACCGAATTAATAACCTGAATGCTTTCTTATTAACTCATTTATCAGGTATACATTCATGTGTTTGGCTTCTAACTATTCTCTAAGCGTGAGCGGTTATGGTACTACGTGACAACGAAAACCGCTGTAGGTAGACTGGGTTTCAATCATGTTACTTAATGGCTGAAATTCGAACGCCTTAACCACTAAGCAATCGCTACATAATTTATTTACAGCAGTGAGCCACAGTGAAGTGAATAACACTTAACAGTCATGTAACCATATTTAAATGAACGTTTCACAATAATTATGGTCTCCTTGATTTCCTGACTCTCAATATATTTACTAACATTTTAGAGTGTACGAACAAAGTATTACCAACCGGATGCTTATCAAACGATTACTAATCAATCAAAATTATCACTTGTCAATTCAAAGGAACATACTTCATCTTTGTACAGTCCAACTAATCCTATAATTTCAAACAAAATATCTTCACAAATGGAAGTCAATCAAATTGATCACAGTTCGTCTATCAGTAATTCTCATTCATACGGTAAAGATATAAGTTTAATCAATGATACAAATCGTAATAATTCCGATCAAACTATTTCACATTATTGCGCTCGTCGTAAACATTGTCGCGTGAGAAAACACAAGGCATTGGATGGTAATGATAAACGAAATTTCGACGTAAAATCAATGAAAAGTTCTACATCCGATAAAACATATAGTAATAAACTACGTAACGATACAACTTCTAATACATCATCCGGCTTTAGCAGTCATAATCTTAATTCTATTGGAGTTCATTCAACTGATAACTTAAACTCAGTTTATGACATTTCTATAAATCAAACAATTAATTCACATGAAAATATTAATTTTGAGGACAAACAATCAGGATATTATAATACCCCTAGAAATTTAAATGAAATGAAAAAGTTAAAGGTAAGTTCGAACTCATTTATTTACTTGCACTTTTTACCACTCGAGGAGTTCATGTTTAATCATTAATAGTATTTCATATATATAAATATATATAATATGTGCTTTTCAAAATTTCAAAGGCTATAAGGAATTTTTCCAGACTAAAGCAAGCTTTCTTCTACTTCATTTCTCAGAAGTCACTAACCTAAATCTCTAGTTCATATGTAATTATAGGATCTTGTCAAATGTTTTTATCGCGGATTGATGTTATTTGAAATGCAAGCGAAAACTAGTGTTTAACCTCTCAAAAGAACACAGTTAGAACTATGTACTGTTGGGCATCGTCCCAATGATTTTCCTCCAAACTCGAAAGTACTGGGTTCGACCTCTAGAGGAGTTATGCGCAAACACTACTGAGGAATTCCATACTAGGATGTAACGGCTCACTAGTGATCTCTGTTATTCAGTAGCACGTCAGCTGAGATTGATTTGTGAAGAATACTTCTACGAAGTAAAATAATTATCGAAAAGACCACTTCTTCTAAATCACATTTCGTTGTTTGTTGTGTTTTCTGTAATACTTTATTTATTTTGAAAAGTATTAAATTTTTTAAACTGTTAATAAATCTTTATTTTTGAATACTCAATGGAATTTAGATAAACAATCAAAAATTTCTTACTCTATCAAATCAAATGGATGGTATATCACAAAATATCAATATGTCAGGAACATCATCTAAAATTAAATATCCAATTTCAAATGTAACTATGAAAAGGTCACCTACTGATATTCAATTATCTAATCAATACACTAAAGAGAGATTAAATGAACATCAATCCAGATCACAATATCCTATTCAAATATATTTTGAAAATAACAATACTACAAATAATAATAGTGTTATTCATCATATTGAACATGACAGAAATGAGAATGTAGATAATTTATTGAATACTGATTATGGATGTGTGGATATATTAGCTGGTACAAATAGAAAAGCTTTACGACGATCACATAGCTCCAGTAATGCTTTAACGTTTCATCCGCAACAGTTAACTGTCAACAGGCTTAACAATGAACATGATGATTATTATTTTACAGGTACACTAGTAACAAAACATTCACAAATTCCACCATTAGCATTTAAGCAGGGAACTAATAATAATGAGATTATCACTAAAACCAATCATAATAATAATGTCGTCATTAATAACGATCGTAATTTTAGTAATGATAGTGGAGTTGATACAAAAGCATTTTATTCAAAATTAGATATTCATCGATTGAGAATTAATGCTCTATCACCAACCAAACAATATCCATTGAATCGATCAAATTTTCTTGTACATCCAACCGTAAATCAACAGTTTATTGATCCATTTCAATCGAATAAAATGATTAATACTGTAATTAATGAAAATACATTCTGTTTATTAAACGCTGAAGAGGTGAGTTAAATTATTGGTGTGTTCTAGCATATTATTATAATGAAGGTATGGTATATACTAGTTATGTTGACAGATTTAATTCGTATATAGCACCAGTCGGAAATGGATTACGTGGCAGATGATTGTGAAGATTGAAATGACGAAAAAGGAGAATGCAACAGAGATTAATTTTAATAACAACAAGAATGACGGAACGACAAAGTTTGTAAGAGATAACTGATGGAAGAAGTGCAAATGAAGTATTAAATGTATGGTTTTCATACTTTACGAAGATAATTTATGGTTTTTCATTAAACAATAAATTTATCTTTCTCACTTAAATGTCCGTTCACTACAATGTACAATTAAAAATTATTTACAACGAGTGAAATAGATGTTTAAAGTAAGTAGAACTCATCGATCGTATATTAGTAACCAATATCAGTTTTATCAAGGGAACAGTAATGATTGCATTTTGAAGATTCTAGTGAAGTTCTAGTGAAATCTCTGGTTTAAATATCACAACATAAAATGTACTGTTTTATGATGTAAATTAACTAGAGGCGATTTAGATAAAAAGCTGATCCTAGATTTCATAACAGTTAAGGTTGATCAATCAGTGATCAGTGATTTGTAATATCTCACATACGCAAGATATCAGTCATTAGACATATAACTTAACGATAACCTTCCTGATTATTTGACTATCGTTCAAACCACATGGAAGGTGGTGGAGAAAATTTGTAGCTCAGGTGGATGATTTGGGTGGAGTTTTGTTCTCTGAGCTGGATGGTTTGGTCGTGGAGCTTTCATCGTTCTTCTGAACGACATCATCAGCACAAACTTCAGATAGAAGTCTGAAGTTTGTGCTGATGATGTCGTTCAGGAGAACGATGAAAGCTCCACGACCAAACCATCCAGCTCAGAGAACAAAACTCCACCACATGGAAGGTATTAGTCTTGTAACGGTTCCTGAAATGTGCTACAGACAGGTATCAGCTAACACACAACACAGGTTTGAGCTTCATGTCGGTTGACGATAACCACCTGATACTAAGTATGTTATTATTAAGATTCCGTGTAAAAATAGTTAAACTATTAAATTTATGCTAACACATGTTTTCGATAGAACAATGAGAAGACGGAGTTGATCTGAAAAATGTGATGTATTAGCGCTATACATTTCGAACAATCTGGTCACACATTTACTTGTCAGGGCATTTTTATATGAAAATTAATAATAAAGGTCAAACAAATAAAAGTACAATTAAAATAACTAAGGGGAGAGAAAGAATAAGAAATTGTCGCGTTATCCTAGGCCATAGAATAACTTAAGGATTACCAAGGTAAATTCAAGGTTACCACAAATTGTTTTTGTACACATAAGGAGGGTTTAAATTTACGAATAGCCAAGGCTATTCGACCTTGACAATTTCTGTACAACATTCTAAATGCTGTATTAATGTTAATTTTGTGCCCCGTCTCAATTATATGTTTTGCTATCGATGAGCTTGGTTTTCTACCTCCTACATTGATCGGATCATTTGACATACTAAAAGACTAGTAGTTGAACGAAGAATATTCTTTTCCATAAATTCTCTTCAGGTTCTACAATTATATATCCAAATTAATAATCCGAAAAAATGGCCAGGTTAAGGGCAAAGTACATCGTTTAGAGCATGTGAATTTAGGATTGTGATAAACAAAATACAATAAAATTGTTAATGTTGATATGACTTATATAGAATGTTAACTTGAATCAGCTTATATGTTAACTAAAATTTTAAGATCCATGATCAAAATAAATATGGGTCAAATAGGGTGAGAGAGGAATAATAGTGCAATTACAATTCGATCAAATAAGTAAGACGTAATACGGAGGGGTGAATGCGAAATGAATGAATAATGTATAGTGGAGATGAAATTCATTAGCCCCACGGCAATTTTTTTAAAAACCCCCCACCCACCCTTTTTAAAAATGTTTTTTCAACCCGAAATTGCAATATTTTTCATCCCGTTTCGTCCAATGAAATGGCTAGTTTTGAAGTTCGTTTTTAATTTGTTAGTTATGTTTTGTCGGATTGGTATAAAACATCAGTACTTGTCGACGAAGTACATTTTAATCATCATTATGGAGGATAGTAACGTGCCTAGTACAAGCGCTGTTGTTTCTCACGTAACAGAAATAGAGGAAGTCTTTTTGACAACGTTGTTTCTCGTTGCGTTCCCATCGGTTGAAGCGTTGAAGTCCGCTATCACAAATTATGAAAGATCAACTTACTGTCATTATGTAGTTCGAGATTCGCGTGTGTGCAGAAATGAAAACTCGTACATTAAATTTGTGTGCTGGAGACATGGCCGTATAACATCTAGCGGTTCGTCACAGCGGATCAGACGGAGGAGGTAATTTTATAAATGTTATTAACATTTTTTGTCATGAAGGGCTTCCATGAACACTCAATGTCCGGCCTTCATGTACTGTAAGATTATCGACGGCTACTGGACTGTTGTACGTGGGAATGTGCATCACAATCACGAGTGCAATTCCCTGAGGTACCAAGGTAATTCATGGGTGCGCAGGTTAACAGAGGCCCAGTTTGAAAATGTGCGACCGCTGCTAATATCTGGTACTGCTTCATTCCACATTAAGAATTATGCTTACCATTCTTATGGGAAACTACTGAATGATCAAGATATCTATAATATGCGGTACAAAGTGTTCTCACAGGCGAACATTCCTGGTAAGCCATTTGCCAATTTATAATGTAAACGATAGGTGATTACGGAAAATTGAAAGCGCACATAACATCTTTGGGTGGACTATGCGAATACGAATTAGACGATGAGAACTGTCTATCGTACTTTTTCTTCAGCACTGGTGATCAAAAGATTTTTGCAGACCGTTTCGGTGATGTTATTGGTTGGGACGGAACATACAAGACGAATAACGAGAATATCTATTTATATCAGGTCGTAGCCCTTGATATGAATTTGAAGGCGATACCCGTTTGTATTGCATTTATAAGTCGCGAAACATCGACTTTGATTTCTCGATTCCTGTCGTTCTTCCAACGGTCAACCAACAGTCGACAGGTGGTAGGCATTGTGACAGATGATTCACCTGCAATAGCTGCTGCCATCAAAGATGAACAGTTTACGACCAATTACAAAATTATTAAAGGTGACAAAATGTTTGTTCATTATCACTTGAGCACACACCTGCAAAACAAGTACACCAATCACCGATCGCTAAATTTTTCTTTGACACCATACATTTTTTTAGAAATGGGTGTTAGGGAATCTTAAATGCCGTGGGCATAATGTCAACCAGTGGAGATTAATGATGTTTAACCAATAGTATGAATAATAATAATAATAATAACACAAAGATTTATGAATAAGGAAAACAAGGCCAATTACAATTGACTACGAAAGGTCATAGTCAAATTAGTTCATACATTGATTTTGAAGCCATCTAGGCACATGTTCATTGACCCTTGATTGCATTGTTCGATTACTCCTCCCTATGTATGTGTGTCCACACTCACATGTAAATCGGTAAATACAATGGGATGTGACATAATCATTAGTGCATTGTTTGGGTCTATTAGGAATCATGACCTTAGACTTTTCAATCACTACCAACTGAGCAGCAAAATACGTATTCTCGATGGCTACTTTCAATCTCTGCCTTAAGACTATACTGTTAGATTCGCCTCTATATGGTAGATTGATATAAACTTTTTTCTTTGGCACTGAATAAATTAGAGGTCTTGGCATTAACTGACTTTTACACCTATTAATAAACTTGAGTGGATAACCATTTGCTATTAATGTGTCAGTCAGTAACTTTTCATCTTTTTCCACCATGTCAGAGGTACATATATAAGGTCGCTCGTCATATTTCCCACATATGGTATGAATACCTCATCTAAGAGAGGCCCCAAAGGGCTACCCATAGCTACACCATCAACTTGTCGAAAATATTCACCATCAAACGTAAATTGAACATTAGCTGTACATAATAAAAGTAATTCTTTCAAAAATGGTAACAGAATAGGAAAAGGGGAAGTTTTTAGAAATATAGTCACAAAGGAAATCCACCATCTTTGTTAACGGTACATTCATGAAGAGAGAGTTTACATCAAATGAATGCAAAGATTTACCTTTGCATAATTGACCTTCTTGGTGACATTAATATCAATGAAATGAGAATGAATATGATCAAAAATCGATACCAGTTATATTTTCTGTTTTTTTCTCAGGAGAAAATACAACCGAAATGTCTTCAATTTAGATTAATTAATGTCACCAAATCAAGAATACACTGATAGAAATATACATTTTTACGCACACCTGATACTACAATGATTTGTAATTTAAGTAATTAATGCGTTCCCTTGTCATGGTTATCAGTATAATCAACAACTAAAAAAAAGGAATAAAAATAAAAATAAATCAAGTTGAGTTATTGATGTTATAACCTAGTCATGAAGAAAACAATGTTCATAAGTATTTAATCATTCATTTTAAGAGCACAGTAGATTTGTCTTCGATTTTAATAAGATAGTTTAACCTATTTCGAATTAGATTCAGTTTACTAGGTAATAACGAATTGCAATGTCTGAAATCAGGTGACTGGAGAAGATAATTGAGATAAATCTGCAAACAATGAAAACACATTTATGAACAATAACTGAATACAATTCAGCGTGGGCTTGTGGAAACTGTTAAATTTCATTGAAATTATGAACCGATCTAATTTTGACCACCTTTGAAAACCTTACAAGCACTGAATTCGATTCCCGCGTTCGGGATCGTGGGTACGCACTGCTAAAGTTTCCTATAGTAGGAAGAACCAGCCGTCCAGTTCTTCCAGGTTTTCAATGGTAGCCTAAATCAGATCATCTCATTATTTCAACTAAATTACAATTCACGCCAATTGAAGAAGCTGTTAGTCAGTGGTGGAGAGATTTCTAAAGCTCACTTCATCTTAAAGTACATGCTGATGATAATGATCAGAACTATGATGAAAGCTTTACAATTCATTTATTTGGCGCAGAGAAGGCAAAACCTCTTAGCTACTCTATCTGAATCACAGATCGTTAGCATCATCTTGAATTTAATAATGGTCTGATAAAAACAACTGATTTGTGAACATGCCTGAGTGACTGAATTATCTAAAGTGATAAATTACACACGGAATTAATCCCTAAATCCGTAATGAATACATTCCAGAATGCTAAGTCATTCGCTAACTGTATTATTGTATCATTTAATTGAATTTGATATTTATACGCTAAATAATAATTCAAAATATTATTGTAGTGCACGAAGAACTCAGGTGGAAAAAACAAATTTATCATTTATTGCGAAATTACAAAGAAAGTTCTCTGTTTATATGACAGACTTATAAACCATCTGAAGGATAATTTTATTTGCTGAAACGTTTTCGTTTAGTCACTCAACTGATTTCTTTCGTTGATTTATGAAGAAGCTTTTAATGATATCAGGAAACTAAATGCTGTTTTTAATATGATCTTGTATTTTTATTTATGTCACACTTTCATGGTGGTTTGACTGTTTCATTAAAATAGTACAGAACAAAATATCATAAGCAGAGATGGACGGTGGCTAGCAGTAATAAGTGGAAAACAGGTTTCATCCCATTTGAGACTCGTTTGCTGGGTGTACCTAGATCCCTAACACGACCCTAATTCTGGGACTTGAACCCAGTACCCATTCGCTTCAAATAACATCGCGTTATCCACTTAGCTACTGAGTTCAGATAACCACTAGTTAGTGCAATGGGGTGAAGTTTTAAATCGTTTTTATGCTGGTTATTTGAACCTTCCCATTGATTTTTTAAGACTGCAGTTGATCAATCTCTTATTGGTGTATATGCATCCTGTGCATGTACATCCAGCTGGTGCGTCTCAAATAAGACAAAACGCGCGTCAAAGTTTTCACTGCTAGCCATCATCCATCTCTGCTAATAATGCTTATTAGTTGAGACAATATCGAGGCAATTAGCACATAATGTACGTAAACCATTAAGAGACTGATCAATTGAAGTCCTAAACATCAATGAGAAGATAAAAATAACCAATACAAAAAATGAATTATTTTATTTTTCTTAAGAAATATGAAATAAGGTTAACACATCGGCCAGTTAATTATGAATTGTACTTGTTATTTACAAGAAACAATCGGTAAAAGGATTTTGAAATACACTGTTAGATGCCGGTTCAGTGGTCTAAAGATTAACTGTTCGCGCACAAGATCGATAGATCCTGGGTTCCAATCTCACATGGTGGGATCGTGGATGCACACTGCTGAGGAGTCCCACAGTAGAACAAAACAGCCGTTCAGTGCTTCCAGGTTTTCCATGATGGTCTAGCTTCAATCGACTCATAAACGCATCTATTAAAATACTATAATATCCGCAAAAACCCTTTTCTGATAATACTCAATTAATGGTTGATTATTTTCATGAGGTTTCTCAGAACCCTTCATTGTTTGTATTTAATTGATTTATGCTGAATAATTCTTTTATTGCTTAGAAGATTATTTGTAGAAAACATGAACAAGTAGTAAATTATTTTATGTATTAAATTTGTAATAGTATATATTTATATATTCTGTATTGAGTTAAATCACTTAAATTTATACCAAACAATTATAAAACAAATCTTATAATTTAATGATGAACTGATTAAGAATTAAGATAACAACCCATTAGAAACAAATAACGGTAGATTGATGTATATTTTATAATTATGACAGTTGAAAGATATGTGTTCCTATTGAATTTCAGCTCAGTAGTTTGTTGATACTTTACGATTAATTCAAGATCTGAAAGTTCCAATTTTCAGTATCAGGTTGGATTGTAAATGTACATTATTGTAGAATTCCAGGGTTAGGAAAAACATTAACTTTCTAATTTACAATTTTCAACTATTCTACCAGTGGGTTTGTTTTGTTTACAAGAAACGTTTTTTTAAAAAAGAAATAACACATTAGTTTAACATATTACATTTCAGAAATCAAGAATACCAGTAGTAATAATTAATGAAAGTTACTCATTAGTATAGTATTAGTAATGAGAATAGTGTAGTGCGTGGTACTTATATTGATATAAGTAGTATATGACGCGAGTTAAAAACGTAATGTCTGGCAGCAGAAGATGGGTGAAGATCAAGAAAGGAAGAGCGGTAACACAATGCGATTTGTAAGAAAACGCATGAACAATGAAATGTGAGACAATGGATTGATGATTACAACAGGATTAGTCCGGTTTAATATGAATGATTAATATTTTGCAAATTAACGATTTACTATATGGTCTTTCTGTTTTACTAAGTAACTCTGCAATTTTGTGCTAAATACAATTCTACTGTCCCCACCTGTGTTCTGTTCACTACAGTAGTACATATTACAGCTAATAAATTTTTCTAAATTGACATATTCATAATAATAAGCCTATGTCGACTGTAAAATCGAATTGCAATTTGTATAAGACAACGAAGCTCTGTTAAATTTATCTGTTAAAACTTCAAAAATGTATTAAAACTTTGAAAACAGTATTTATATTTTGTTATTTCTATTCAATTTCAACGAGCTTTAATAAAAGGGTATGATAACGTGGACCAATATACTTATGTTGTAGGTTTCACATTATGTTTGATTAATTGATTGATTGATGAATAACACCTATTGGTATTGATGTGTGATGGTATTAGCTATTCTCACACTAGACAGTATTATCTAGTTTTTAATCAAAGTATGAAATAGGTGGGTTGATTTTTTGTAGGTTGTTTTACAATGTTTGAAAGTTTTGCAAGATTTCTTACTATCAAAACGAAATTTTATTATTGAATTGAGTCAATTCAATATTATATAAATTTTGGTTTTCTAGCTATTGAATTCCCATTTATAATTTTATGATATTTTATTTATTTTCATAGTTACAACTGTTTACTACTACCTGGGTTTTTGTAGTCTAAACTATCAAAATGTCGATAATGAATTACATAAATACAAAATGTTTTAATATGACGAATCAACGAATCGTCGCAGACAATTGTTTGAGTTCACTGTTCTTAATTTTCGAATTTATCTGTTTTAGTAAGCTAAGATTATGAATACAGTGGTCTTGAGTGCTGTTAGAGGTATGAGAGCGGTTATCACTTCCCGGTTGCCCACACCATGGAAGGGTTCTTCTGGAGGTGGCCCTAGTGACCTGGGAGCGTGTGCATTTTTAGGGTCGACCTTTTCTAACCCCACCTCTCCTTGTGGGAAGACAGCATCGCTGTCATACTGGTTGGTTGAAAGAAACACCTTACTGACTTGACTGGTAGTGTTCGAGTAAAGAGCCTTCACAAGATTTATGTGCTCCTGAGGTACGCCTTTCAATAACAGTCACTGCCACAGAATCTTGCGGTCTACAGAGTCAAATGCTGCTTTTAAGTCAAGAAAGACCACCATTGTCGGACGCCGATAAGTATGTCTGTGTTCTAGAACCTGACAAATGGTGTTTATGCTGTCGATGCAGCCACGAACAGGTCTGAAGCCAGCTGACTGACTGACTGAGTAAGCTAAGATTAGACGATCTTGTTTAATATTCACTGATTATATTTTACATTTAAGATAGTTCAATATCTTTAGATATCTTGATATGTTATAATAAAGTAATACATGAACAGAAAAATTACAAGTGTATTATTTATATTAGCTGCTTACTTAGACATAAGATAGTATTATCATTTCTATAAAATTGATCTATACAAATTTTAAAAAAAATTATTTATCTTCTTATTTCTTATTTAACTATATAGTTTCGTAATGAACTTGCAAAAATTGTAACACCAGGTGATCCAAGAGCTGATTTACATGAAATATGTCGAATCGGTAAAGGCAGTACTGGTGTTGTTTATTTAATGCGTCATTCACCTACTAAACAATATGTTGCTGTCAAAAAAATGAATATATTTAAACAACAAAGGCGTGAATTACTTTTTAATGAAGTAAATGTTTATAAACCCTTAGTGTTATAATAATTGTTATTATTACATTTTATTAATAATTCATTTTTGATTGAAAATTATTATGTTTATTTACATGTTAAAATAACAGTCTTATGTTTACAGCTTTACTACTTCTGATAGTGAATAGTTAAAAAATATTTGTGTTAAACGTTTATTTTTTGCATACCAGACTTAACGGAATTCTAGTGACACTTTTACTAACCGAATAGTTCCCACAGGATACTGGAGCCCATGTGCACCATTGGTTTGGAATCCGGTTAAAGCGCCGGACATTCGCTTTTCGTCCTCTCATTTTCGTAAACAACAGTAATGCCACGAGAAGGCAGTGAGTAGGACTTGCCTGGCAGAGTCTGTATACGCGTGGCCGTGTGAGAGAGGGAGGGAGGGCCCACCCCGCTCTCGGCCATACCAGGGCATTTGGGGACTACATAGCTACGTAGCTTTCATAATTGGTGTCATTGTCTCAAAGATTTTGTTCATCTTAGTAATATTATATCGGGTATTACTTACTAGCAGGTTATTTAAGTAGTCTGCGACATTGTGAATCAATAATTAAAATATTATTATGTAAAGCAATAGTAAAACAACACCTGACAGACTAAGATGAATTAAGTTATTTCATGGTTTCTTGTTAGCCATATAACAATGGTAATAATTATTTACAATTAATATAGACACTTTATATTACATTCATCAAAATTAGTAGAATAAACGGTATCAAGTATGGACGATTGAATTAAATTATAAAATAAATGAATATCTATATTAATAAATGTGAAAATAATAGAACAAACATTTTGAAATACATAATGACACGTTTCTAGTAGATAAAAATTGTTGTCAAAGGTTCATATTAACATTCATGCCTGTTATCTAGACAACTTAATAGCTGGGTAGTAATGTCTGTCTTTATTTATTTATTTAAACACCTAAGCATTGGTACAAGGAGGCACCAAACAAATATGTGTCACATAAATCATTCGATTTATGTGAGGGCTGGGATACTGCCCTGGTGCACAAACCGAAGCCACACCTTGAGCCTTTGACCTAAAGGTCTAATCGACAAGGAAGTGGAGTAACGTAAGGAAATGCAGTCGCATGGTAGCTGATGTCCAACAATAGGTTCATACGCCATTTTTCTCCTTAGGACTATGGAGCCCGTGTACACCATTGGTTTTGAATTAGGGTTTTTCATCTCCATTATGAAGATCCTTTGTATCTATCAACCCAGTTAAAGCGCTGAACATTCGCCTTTCATCCTTTCAATTCCGTTAACAACATCCTCGCCAAGAGAAGGCAGTGAGTAGGACTTCCCTGGCAATGGTCTCTCCTCACTCTTGGTCGTACCAGAGTATTTGAGGGCTAATGTCTCTCCTACAGTAGTCTTAGTTGAGCAGAAACCATCATATTCCATCAAGATCCCAGGTACACCTTACTGACTAATCCTTATCAGCACTTTGTTCAAAATTTCTTGATGATCCTCCGGTAACTACCTAATTTTATGACATAATGGATTCATTATCTAACAATATAGACAGATCATTCTATCATGAAATGATCATGAGAATCCAATCAATCATGATATAAAATAGGCAATCTATATAGATATAGTTTAGTTTCTTGAACTAATTCTAAACAGTTTCTGATCAGAAAAAAAAACCCGATTAGGTTTAAAGTTATTTTATTTTAACTTTTGTATTTTAATACTTTTAATTACTTTAAGTCATTAAGTTTAACTGTAATTAATCTTGGGAATAATAAAATACTTGAATTATTTCAATAATAGTTTATTATTATTATTTGCGTATTAATTTATAACATTTCTTTAATTATAAAATTTATTTTTAATTAGTCAAATAATAACACCTCACACATATACACATACATACGAATAAACAACTATTTACAAAATGATATAAGTTCAGTTAATTTATGTTAATGATAAACAATTGTTTTTAAACTACTTATAATTTATTTAAGTATATATGTCTATGTATAAGAGAAAATGAAATAAAAACGTTTGGTATATTATTGACAATTATTAGTAAAGATGAATGCCAAGGAACAGTAGAATGTGGAACACACGTTTCGTCCCATTTGAGACTCGTTAGCTGGATGTACTTGTATCTATAAGTTATTGTTTATTCCGGAACTTGAACCTGTTCGTTTCAAATGCTATCGCGTTATCCACTTAGTTATTAAGTCTAGATAATCACTAGCTAGTGTGATGGGGTGAAGTTTAAATTTATTTTGTAATGTTTGTTTGAATCTTTGCATTGATGTTTAGGACTGTAATTGGAGTCATTTTCTGAACATATACCCCAGAATTAGCCTTTAACAGTAACCTAATTCACTTTCTTGTTGAAATCCTATTAAAGTGTATCAATAGATAAACGATTTCTAACAAGAAGGATGCTTTAATGACCCTGGATCCATGAGATTCTCACCCCATAAGTACATTACGTGCTTATTTGGACAGCATCAGAGTAACTCCCGTACCTAACTTTGCTGTTCCGCCTACGTACAATGGGTTTCGCTGATTCCCAGTACTGTCAAGTTGTATCTCCTCATTTCTGTTGCTATTTGACTGATTTTTCCGGTCTCTCACATTGTCCAGACGTTCCATATACCTATAAAAATTGTTACTCTAGTGGCTAGAAAAAGAATCGGTCTCGTGACTTCCGAATGAATTTGGCTTTCATCATGTGGCGTCATAATTCTTTCTTGAACTCGGAGGACAGAGTTTAATTAGTTTAATTTGTTTAATCTGACTAGTGTTCTTTAGGAAGGTTGTTTTCCACGGGATGGGTTACCGACCCCATACCCAACCCTCCTCCATTACCCGTGATTTTATTTGGCAGTATCCCTAAAAGCGCTATATGCTGAGTTAATAAGAGATTGTAGGGAAATAATTATATACATGAATTATTTGAATAAAATATAAAATACTACCATACTGCTATTACATTCATTAAAAACATTTTCTGTTGAAACAACCATTTGCATGTAATTGTTATTGAAATAAATATCCTGAAAAAAAACTAAAAAACATTATCCTGACAATAAAAGAAATGATATTAATGTAATTTAAACAATGCACTAATTCTAGCTACATATAGCGTGGAAGTACTGAACTGTGTTGCCTTAGTATGCGACTCTCCTCTAGTCCAATAACAAATAATTTTTAATGTTTCACTTGGCAAGTGTTGTCAGTCATCAAATATTTATTAATTGTTCTAATATTGTTGTTCTTGGTTTTAATAGAGGTGTAAATTTGGTCGATGTATGACATAAATTATATTTTCAAAGATCTTTACAAATATCTGCATAATACTATTTTTTATTTTTAAAGGTAATTATTATGCAAAGTTACCCGCATCCAAATATTGTTGAAATGTTTGGGTCCTATTTAATTGGTAATGAATTATGGGTAGCTATGGAATATTTAGAAGGTGGTGCATTAACCAATATTGTTACACGAACATTGTGAGTCATGAATTCGTATTCGGTTTTTTTCGAAACATTTTTCGTCATTTCACTTAGTATTACTTGTTTTCTTGGATATACCCTCGTTTTCCATAGTTGATATGAGGAATTATCACACAAAATGCTATGTGATTTCAGTAAATTAACAACACTGTATGATATTCGAAATAATCACTTAATCATCAACTTTTCAGATGATGCTTAAAAGTCTTCAATACATAGTCTTATCATAATGTTTGAAAACAAATAATTAAAAACCAAGTTCTCCTACATTACTATTTGACTGACGTGTTTAGTTTATAGTATTCAAATAAATCCTAATTACCAGAAGGACTTCATTCATTCTGATATTGTTTTGGAGACTCATTTAAGAGTATAACATCGGTTGTAAATGTAGTTTACTGTAAAGTGTCCGACTGGGTGAAAAATTGTTGTACAAAAAATTCTCTGTTATAGTTTTGGCACAAATATTGAAATGACTTTCTTTAATCGTTTACTAGATAGTAAAGAATGGTATTTTACTTGGCTTTTAGTGGTGACTAGACTGTATTCGTCAAGTTGACTGAGAGTTACAAGACACATTTTATTTAATGTTATGCGATTAGAGGCCGTTCGAACGAAGCTCTGAACCTAGTCTTTATACTTATTGGCACCTTTCAGTACGGTAATTCAACGCTGTCAAGGGTAACGATCTTCCTCAAAGTATTTATATCGAAGTGCCCCAAGGAGTATGTCTCTGATTGTGGTACTGAGTAACACAATTTCAAATTTTGTGGAATGCATTAGTTTCTTGAAGATTTCAAATATGCTGACTGGAGATGAATACTAGTTTATTCATTAGTTTGGCTGTATCAGGTTTCATACAGTTGGTTTCTTTCACAAACTCGAACAAACTGAGAATCAAAATATTTGCAAAATACGGTTATGTAACAGATTAAAAATAATTGGACATATCAGCTTGCATATCATGAACAAAATGCGGCGAAATATAACTAACTCATTGCATTCTGCAACTACTATTGTTCTTCCTTGTTTTTCTATTCTGGTAACTTTACCAAAATACATTATGAAGATCTGAAATTGATTTCTTCTTACGAATGGGACATTTAGCTAAATAATTTTGAAGTATATTTCTATGTACTTTCCCTTAAGCTTGTGACTTAACAAATCTAGAAATCACTATAAGTTAACTAAATAGGTTATATTGTGGTGTGTGCTACTTATATCGACATAAATAGTATATAACGCTTGTCAGGAATAGAATTTCTGGCTCAAGAAGATCGAGAAGAAAAGACCAGGAACAGAAAGCAATTGATATGGAAATACAGAAACATTGAATTTCGAGAGGATTGCCTGATATTTGTAAAAGAAATTGGCAATTTTAAAACAATTGATTGATATTTTGCTAATTAAGTATTCATTGTATGGTTCTCAGATTTTACTAAAATGTTCTGTAATTTGAATGCATTCGATTAACTCTGCTTGTGTTCTCCTTCACTACAATCTGATTTAAATCATGAAAGCATAATGCATTAATTTTTAAAATGAAAATGATTTTTTGGTGAATAATATTTGATGTATTGTAGAATGTCAGAGAAACAAATAGCCACCATCTGCCGGGACGTACTTCGAGCGTTGGCGTTTCTGCATGACCATGGTATCATTCATAGAGATATCAAATCCGATTCTATTTTATTGTCAATCAATGGACGTGTAAAGCTTTCAGACTTTGGATTTTGTGCAAGAGTAAGTTATAATATGAAAGTATGTAAATCTATTGTTTTCATGTAACTTTTAAATGCACAATTTAGGTGTTTATTTTATAATGTTGGAAAACGTTTTCTTTTTACTCCAATGGATTTCAATATTCTCATCCGCTGCTTATCGTGAACAACAAATCTTTTGACCTTTATGTGACCATATCAAATTTCATTTTTATATTTATGCTGAAATTAACAAGAGTATTTTCATTATTTTGCAAAAGCTATCCGAAAAATTAAAACTATTATCAAAATCTTTCAAATATAACTAATTTGAATTGTCTTTACAAATTAATCCTACATAAGGTCATTAGCGACCCGAACAACTCAGTTGTGTCGTCTCTGACTTTGAAACTGGGGTTACGCACGATCAAATACCCAAGGGAGCATAATTTCCCTACAGATTTCACGTACAACTCGCTAACGATTACCAAATAGCAGGAAACATAGGTCCAGGATATCTAGTCAGTTACCTCCAACCACCGCCTAAGTTGGTTTGTGAATGTAGAGTTGAAGTTTTAATAAACGATCAAAAGGATGTATCAATTGACTAACCCGGTTCTGTGTAAACACTTTCTGATGCAACCAAATTGTAACACAATCGTAGAATAAAATCATAAGTATTCACTCATCCAACAGTTAAATCTCGAATAGGTGTAATATATCATGCGAAAAAACAATGTGGTTTTTATTTCACTGCTGTATTGAGAATTTAGAATCGTTGTATTTTATTAAACAATGAAGCAATTGTAAAATGTTCATAGGTTAAATCATAAACTAATCTTTAATAGCAAACCATTGAGAGCCAAAACATAATTGACGGTTATTTCGTTCTAATGTGACCTTCCTTAGCAATCCGATTATTTATGTATTACGGAAAAATTTACTTAGTCCACTTCATCTAATCTTGTTATACCGGACGAATGAAGTAGGGTGAGGAGAAGTTTTCTAATATTTATGAATAAACGTTTTGAACCATGTTTTTGTGTAAAACAAAATGTTGCGCCCCAGTTAACTGCTTTTATTCTAATAAAACACATCTTAGAAGCCACCCAATCTTTTACAAATGTAAGAAATACCGTATTGTTATATTTATACAATGTTTGCAATTTTTCCCATTTTTATGTTTAGCTGATACCGGCAAATAACTCTGACCGGCTTCTAAGCATCTGTTTATTTTGTATTTATATCAAGGTCTCTCCTGATCATCCTCGAAGGCGTAGTCTTGTAGGAACACCGTACTGGATGTCCCCCGAGGTGATCAGTCGCTTACCTTATAGCACATCTGTTGATGTATGGTCAATGGGTGTCTTATTAATTGAAATGGTTGATGGCGAACCAACATTTTTTAACGAACCACCATTACGCGCAATGAGAAATATTCAAAGAGATGCTATTCCACATTTAATGTATCCTCACAAGGTATGAATGGTTTATGTTTTGCTTTCGGTGCATATTTTTAAACTATTACTGTTTGTTTGTATATATTTATTACTTACTATTTGATTATTGGCCAGCTTACTTAATAACGAAAAAAAAACAAAATAATATTACCCTTCAGTTGCTCGGGTCATAGAGCTTTATTTAATTCCAAAATCTTTTGCAACACATAGAAGCATGAAAAAAAGAACTACTTCTCTACTCAACTGTTTAAATTGAGAACGTCACATTAGTGCTTATTCTGGACCCAACACCATTACAACTATTAAGGAATAAGGATATTTTGGGACGGTGATTGTCAACCAATATGTTGAAGTACATTGATTCATATTTTAGCATGCCCGCTAATCTGGAATATAAAGTAGTTCACATTGTATTTAAGTAATGTATGATTCCTATACAATCAACATAGTCAACTAACAAATCCATCATAACTAACTAGCTGAAAAGTTGAGAAATACATCCCAACTTTCACCAACGACAAGCACACGATTGAAGTAATATCAAATAATATCATATTATATCAAATTAAACTCAATATATCTATAAACGTTCAGTAATTTTTACTAATGAATTTACGAAGCAAATTTATGCTCAAATCATTCCTTTCCATTTTGTATCATCTTTAGTCATCCCCATCCCATCTTGCATAAATGGTCGTGTTCCTTTTTACAATTATTCTTTTATTACATATATCTCATAATATGTACAAGAGATTGTGAAAAAATAAATGAAGACTTGAAAACTAGGTTTTAAAAGCCTTCTTGTTAAATCGTGATAAACTACTTGTATGCACATTGTGACTGCGGGACACATCTGTACTTGGTACCTCATTGTAGAACAACTAATGATACAGATTAAAGTAAAGAAGAAAACAAAACTGTAAATATCAATTCATTTATACATCAACAGTAAATTCACTTCATATTTAATCATTGATTTCTGTTAACCAATGAATCTGGACCAGTAGATGGCATGATTTACTCAGCAAATTCATGTATCTATACATTTTACAAAATTAATAAATGAATTACTTAAACTAACAAATACAATTTAATTACAGAGTTAAAGTTTTATTTGCTTCCTCTCAATCACTTTCTACTTATTTGAGTAGTGTTCAAGTTCAAGCAGTTTATAAGATAGCACATTCAAATTTCATTAATGGAACATCACCGGAAGTAATTTCATAAGTGCAGTGATCTAGACTGAATCATTCATCAGTCTATTCTCTCATTATGACAAAAACGACGGAATGAATACAGTTGGTTGTATATGTTATGTGCCTAATGTTTATTCTTTTTGATAACTTCTGTAGATGAAAAAGACTAAAATTTAGCATGTATATGTGAACATATTCAACAATATACTATTTATTTCAAGCTTATCAATATCATTATTCACAAAGCATGTGGATTGATGCTAGCAAGATATTGTGAAAATTCACATTCATTTAGATTAGATTTAATTTGAGAAATGAACATGGTTATAATAATGGAAAACTGAAATTCGCCCATTACCACTAGATTATCTAAGACCAAACTATTCAACTCATAGCTGCTTGAATATATATAGGATATATATTCTTATGTAATCGTAATGCAGAATGTTCATAATCGTGTTATTTTATCAGCTCGTTAAAGCCTCAAATGTAGAAGATTGACTGGCAACTTGATACTCAAGAACATAAGCATAAACTTGCATGCACACTGGTCTAACGTGGCATAATCAAACAAATTAGTTCTGTTTCAATTTATGCTTTACAACGGCACTTCAAATGACAGTTCTTGTGTCATAGAAGTCCCCTACATACAAAAACTATTAATGCATGCATTAAATATGCGTACAATTAAATAAAAGTAAGTAAGACTTGCGAAGAACATATTCCTCAGAAGTTAACAGTTATCTTCGACATAGTCACAACAACAATCACAAAATAATTGTCATCAGATTCGCTGATTAGTTATCCAAAACTCTAATCATTTTGTCCAAAATGTTTTTAATGGATAGTTTTCTATTGATTTCTTAATGTGTAGACATTTTAAAAAAAGTGTTCTTACCTATATTTCAGTCATCTAGGAAACTCAATTCATTTCTCGGACTAATGTTAGTTCGTGATCCTTTCAGAAGAGCAACAGCTGCTCAACTTTTACTACATCCATTTCTATTATTAGCCGGTTCCAGTGATTGTCTTCTACCATTATTATATCAGTCGAATATTATCTCATGAGATTAGACATAATGTATATGAATCAAGTTGGAAACATTTGGATACAACGCAATAATTAAATCAATATAGCTCTTTCTCAATCAAATGATGACTTTACATGAATCGATAACAAGGAATAAAATCCCAACTTTCTTTTTCTTTTTCTTTCTGATCATTGTGAAATTAACACATACTATACTCATTCTACAATAATGAGCATACATAGAATAAATAAAATGTAAATTGAAATTTATTCACATTTATAAACCAATTTCTATATTCTTTCAATTATGAGTTCACATATTGTCACTTTCACAAGTTCTCCTAAATAAAATAATAAATATCAATGTCAAATTATTAAAAATCTATGTCTGTCTTTTTAAATGTAAATGACACAGTTATCTCAGATGAACAAAAGATTCTGTACAAAATATGCACATTCTAATAGACCATATTGTATTAACAACAACAAAAAAAACTTGGCATTTTTATATGATATTAACAATTAACTATTGTCTAACAATAATTTACTTTCTCTTTTTAAAAGAAACATAATAATAAACGAAGAATTAAAAATGTGTTACAATGGTAACCAGTCTTTCATGATATTTAATAGTTTGATTATTTTGTTTCTTTTATATAGAGTTTACCATTTCTTACACACATATACATACACACACATCTATTATACTTTTTCGCTTCGTTCACCTAATACAACATAGAAAGAATTTTGAATTTATTTTGAAAGAGAATGTCTTTTTTTTTCTGATGCTTGATTGTTTCTATGTATGTTGATTAGTTGTAGAGATTTGGCCGATCAAATAATTTTATCACAATCATTTTCTTTTGTTTGTTTTAGTTTACGATTAAATGTTTGTATGATTTTTCAAATCATCTAAAAGAAAGAATAAATGAATGTTTTACAACATTTTTGTATAAAATTTATATCAACCTCATAAATACATACACAATATTTTTTTGTTGTTATTGTACATAGTTACCATGTATAGTTGAATATGTTCAGATTGTTGTCTAAAATCATTTTACTCTTTTATATGTTGTTTTGTTTATCTTCCTTTTTTTTCTTTCTCAAATTTTGTTTTTTTTTTCTCTCTGAACTGCTTCCTTTTTTAATTAGGGCAATTTGAATATGTAAGTTATGATGTGATAAAAAGAAAATGAAAAGTCTATTTACTTTATAAAAAAACAATTCAGATTTTCTTATTTTTCAATATCTTAAAAAGTAGACTTATCATAACTGTTATCTCTTAAAATCTAAATAGAGAAGTCTAATGGTGTTGAAAATATACTTGTTCAGTCAACATTCCTATTAAATTTATATTTTGATTTGATTGATAAGATTTATGAAAAGTTATTTATTTTCGAATATTTTCTACAATTTTTCAAAATTATACAGTCAACTAATGCCCTCCAGTTAACCATTAACTTTATATACTTTGGCTTAAAATAGAACTGTATTATATTACCAGATCCTTGTTTATTCATGAATTTTATCATGAAAAACGTTTGAAGATTAGTTAGAAAGCCGAATATGTAAATTATTTACTCCTTAACACAGAGCTTCGTGAATGACGATAAAAATGTGTATGTATGGGACGCCCAACATAAAATTAAAGAGATTTGACGATATGAAAATTTATTTCATGTGTCCAAACTTTTTATTTTTATTGTATTTTGATAGAATATCTAGTGACCTGTTTGTGTGATAACAGTTTGATCGTATAATGACGTTGATGAAATCCTCGTATATATTTATCGACCTAATTCGCACTAGAGAATAACGGAATAAGTCAAGTACGATAATTAATTTTAGATACGTATATTTCATACACTCGTTGATCTAGATAAGCAATCAGAGAATCGGATTAAAGAAGTAGACCAGAGAATGTAAATGTGCCAGCTAGATTTGACAGCACGTGACTCAATGTTTTTAGTCAAATGAAGATAAGCTAAAGACGTATGATAAATAGCGTAATAGATAAATACATGCTTAAATAAAAACAATTAAGTTTATAAGCGAATAAACGACAGATTCAAATTATGACTCATGATGAATGAATGAACTGTTCTATCCGGAAGCTTGAATAACTCATGAGAGCGTGATATAGAGCTAGACATTACAAGTAATCTTATTCACTCTATTATAAGTGGTTTTGAAAATTTGTACATTGTTTGAATTTATTATCTAAAAAAAACTAGAATTCGAATAAATTAAATTCTTTGTCAACTGACAATTCAAACTTCACTACTTGTTACACGTAGAACAATGCATTCTGATGAACTGAAAATAACTCAAAGTTACATGTGTACAATTGGAGTCATCTAAACTACAAAGAGAATATATTTATGTATTCATGATTTGGAGTAATTTAATTTACATGTCGTTGCTTAAAACACTTTCATTTTAATCATGATTGGAACATGAGAAAAGAACGAATGAAACAAGATGTAGATGAATAGAATGAATTTCATAGTACTGAAAATGAATATTTTCTGTAAACAATCTAATCATATATAAGATTTATGCGATAACTTAATATTCAATTTAAACACTGTGGATAAATGGATCGCTGATATTCTTTATATATTAGAACATTTATGTAAAATAAATACGATTAACTTTAGAGGATGAGTAAGTGTAGTGTTTGAATGAACTAATAATTCCTTTGTACTTGTTGAATGCTTGATTTTGAATTCCAAATATAGTACATTCGTTCGTGCTTATCTAGTACTTCTTGATCTGATTACGTTATTCCTGGGATTCTTAGTTCGTACTATAATTCAAATACTCCTAATCATCATAATAAGCTCAGAAAATAAACAATAAAATGTCTCATAGCCATCCAACTTCCACGTCAGTTGTTAGCGATTCATAAATTTCAGTTTCACTGATGTTTTATCATTATAAAAAATAAAATAATTTTATAGGATTTTGTTTCTTGGAAAGTGTGTTCTTTTTGAGGCAATACTGTAGAGCATCTGAAAATTATTTGAAAACGTTTCTTCATTATATCAACACTACAAATCAATCTTTAATTAGTTTTCATTTTCACTGAGCGGTATTTACTTGTTGAATATAATTTACATTGTACATTGACTATGAGAAGTGATTTTGGTTGAAAAATTCATCCTTGAAGAATATTCAAGAAAAAATCTAACTTAATGAAGAACGTAAACTCTAAGGCCAGGCTTGACAAAATTTGATATGATCGTATCGTGAGACTGTATGATCAAGTAGAAATAAACAAGAATGATGAGAGATTAGCAAATATTTATGTCTCCAAAAACATAATTCTCAGTATTTATTTCTGAAGCTTTATATACAGAGCTAAATGGGTTTCACGATGCCACACTATAGAAACCAGACTAACTACATCTGGATACATAAAAATCAGAAAGTCCAAGGACGACATAAGAAGAACGGAAGGGTTGATATAGCTTCAGTTCAAAACATGTTGGTGATCAAGGTAAGACGAAAACTAAAGAAGCATTGAACAACTGGATGTGCAACAGTACAAGGTTCAGTACTGTCCTTCTTGCAAATTTTAATATGCTGAGCGAGTTCAAGATTCTTCTAACCACCAACCTCCTAACTTCGCAGGATCTACTTAAAAACAGAGACCAGTATGGTAGACAACTCGAAGAGAACTAAAGTATCAATTACTTCAATATATTAAAATGTTTTGAACTCCAAATGGTACCAAAAGCTGAGGAACTTAAGTACAGGCCGAATATGCTGAAGTAAATAAAAGAGTGAAGAAAAGAATTAGATCTGATTATTAAAAATATCTGGTAGATACAGCGAAGCTGTGTTCAAGAGATAACTGCAGAGAAGAACTATGTGATGTAAGAAAAAAGGCTTGTTAGGAAGGTCAAAAAATCAGAGCGATCAGTCGAGAATAAAAATTGAAGACTAATCACCGAATTTTAAGAGCAGCGGAACAAGTGGTTTGGACGCTGTAAAGGGCTCTTAAATAAACCATCCCCCCTGAACCAACTGGACATCGAAGCGACCATGAAAAAAATATCCCGTCCATTCATGTATCTATGATTTTGATATAAATTTCTATACAAAAATGTCCTATTTATTTAAAATGAGTGTTAACTTAAATCATATCATCAGAAATATTAGGTTGACTACAGTCAGATATCGCCATAAATGTGGGTAGTTAGATTATTAAGAGTAAAATGTCTCATTACTTTTGTAGTAACTTCATCTGCCTTTACAATAAGTAAGAAACATTCATTGTCTGTGTTGTAGTTGTAAGTGAAATGAGACATTTTTATAGAATGTTTTTTTTGAGTAGTTATAACCAAAATGGATCACATCATTTTTGTGTGGATCACATTTTTCTCTCTAATCTATTAATTAAAATTGACAGTCTTTTAGACAACTTCTGCCGATATATTTCTAAATTTTAGTGACCTTATTCAAACTTTGAGTAAATATCATCTTAAGATATATGAAAAGATCAGGGTCATATAATTATTTTAACTTTTATTCTTACATTGAATAATAATTTCAACTAATATGATGAACGTAGTGATAATTTTAAGCCTAGTTCAATTAGACTTGGAAAGAAAAATCAGAACAGTCAGTTCGATCGTCCATCATTATTTGATTGCTGCTGTTCAGTATTTATAGATTGATTGGTTGATTTTCATTAATTATTCTATTTAAATCACCTCGTTCATTCCTTTTGACATTCAACTTCATGAAACGGGTCGATGTAAGTCGATCCGTCAATGTTGATGGTAAAATTTGTCTTTAAGCAGTAAATCTGTCAACTTGGCCATTTCTAACTATCGTTTATTGTTCGCCTGTTTTTCTCTTATTCAGACAACAAGCATGTTTCTCAACTGGAATGTAAATCATTGTCTTGAATCCCTGAAACAAATCCACAGATACCATAAATTGTGAAGTCTTTTTCATCAGACAACGAATAAAAAATTCATTGTTAAGACAATATCTAAAGTCAACCTAATTTTTTGTGATAGAAATACCGTTGGTAAATATAATTGTTTATTTCGATAATCATAGTAGGTGTATCAATGTAGAGAAATAGTATATTTGACTTTCTGTGAAAACAGTATTTGAACTGTAAAATATTCCTCACTCAATCATACAATTAATAACAGATATCGTCCCAGAATTGTAATATATCAGTTGAGTTATGACAACGTAACGACATTATTCTCTACTGCGAAAAATATATGTAACAATGTGAGAAATTTTTTGTCTTGATGTGGATTACACTTTATGATCTCCCTTGTAATAAACTGTCGTCAAAGATAATCTGGAAATCATCGAAGATCAAACTTGGACATTGAAAGTGATGTCCATATAGGAAATGAGATCATTAAAATGATATGGAAGGCAAAAGATTAATACACTGATCACAAAATGGGAGTACTTGAAACGCTTTTCCAACGGCAAGATAATCATAATTCATTTAAGGAACAAAAATTTATTCTAGAGACTGTCAGAAATAGAAGCTGTTAATGTGGAGGAGTAAAACAAGTAATCTATGTAGTGACATTAGGAAATCATTATCAGAAACTACTTGAAAAGGTAAACTGTGATGTACATTGCTATAATAAAACGAGTGAAAATGACACTCTCCTGACATTGGGAGATCTCAAACGAAGCCTAAAGGGGGATAGAAAGTAACAAAGCTCTAAGAAACATGTGGCATATCTGCCGAAATGATATAATGAGCAGGAAATGTATACTTCTAAATAAAATAAATGAATTCTGGGAAAACTCGTTCGCCATCACACAACACTGGGTCGATCATCATGTATAAATTTTGTATTAAAACAAAGGGAATAGACAGAACCAAAATAGCTAGAGAAGCATTTTCCTATTAAATACCATTGGTAAAATATATGCCGGTATTTTATATGACCAAATAGATAGAAGGGTTCATGGAAAACTACCATTGACACAATTTGAATTTGAAACAAAACATCTCAACAGCCAAGGCAATAATTGCTATCAGATATATAATTCAGTGTGCACTAAACACAAAAACCACTGCTGTACATACATCTGTCTATGGAAATTAAACATTTGACACTATACCAACAGAACTAGTCACGAAGACTTTAAAAGAACTGAACCTACTCAAAAGTGTAAAAGAAAATATGGAAAGACTTCTTGAGTGATCAAAAGAATATTTGATTGAAACAGATTTGTATTTCACAATGAACAGAGGTGTCAGGCGAGGTAGTATATAATAACCACTCCTCTTTAACCCAGCTATTGAGACCATTCAGTTGTGTCATCAATGAGTGTTCAAACATGCCAATCGGCTTCACCAAATCATATGACTGAAATGGGCATCTACAGACTGGAATGACGGATATCTTGTGATGATACCAAGGAAAGGAGTTCTTTTCACGTGTGATAACGACCGTGGTACCACACTACTACCAGTATCGTGAACAGTTTTTAACATGATACCTGGACAGTATTGTTGACAAACAAATACAATCTGATGGAGATGTGAAGGCAGTGATTGACAATGCAAGGACAGAAACCCTAAATCGAAGAATATGTGGAAACCGAAACAGCTATCACACAACACTAGACTCAGAGTTTTCATTAAAAACGTCTAGACAGTTTTGTTGTATGGAGCTGAGATCCAAAAACTCCTGCAACCATCATCCATAAGGTACAGGTATTTAAAAGTAGTTGTTTATGCATAATATGCTATATCCGTCGGCCAGATACAACCAACAATAATGTAACCTGGTAAAGAACAAACCAGCTTCTAGATGAAGTGAAAGTCAGTGAAAGAAGCTAGAATTGGAGGGGACGCAGATGACAGAAATCATCAAACTATATAACAAGACTAGCCCTAACTTGGAATATCATATGACGGGAAGAAAAGTCAAAATTCGATTGAATTACTCATTATGAATTTTGTTCAACATTACTTCTGTTTTGATTCAATGTGATGAATATTCAGTGTAGTATTTGGTTTTGTTTTCTTGTATGATATTTTATTCTGTATAACATACGATTATCCTGTGTTCAATTGACATGACCTATGCTCAGCATTTGATTTGTAATAACTATATGAGTATTTTCCATATATGTAATTTCATCCTAATTATTAATCAAAATGGGTCTACGAATCAATATATAAATGAGCGTATTTTTTTTACCAGAGTTGTCATCATCGTCGTGTTTTGGGTGTTAATAAATCTTCACTTGTACCAGTCTTTACGTTCTTAGTTTCGCGTCGTGGGAATCGCAGGGTTCCCTCGTTTTGAGTATAAACGATAAGCATTTCCGACACAACAATCAACGACGACCAGACATAACAAGTAGCACTCAAACAACAAGACATATCAGTGGCAACGGGGATTTCGGAAAAATTTGACAAGACATATCAGAATATTTCAAAAAAGAAGGAGAGGAAGAAGATTAAAGAACTAAAACCAGTACACATATGAATTAAATGAATTATTCAGAAATATCGAGTCCATTTTATATCGGATAGAATTGGTGAAGAAAGCCCGTAGTCAACATGAAATTGATATAACATTTTGTTTCTTCATATTTGACAATTATTTCATGAAGATATTTTCGTTTATAACTGTTAAAAGATAACAAGATAGTATAGACAGAAAAAAATATGACACGTAAGATTTTTCTAAAATTCTTCACCTCATCAAGATCAAATAAAAGTAAGAGTGTTATAGTTTTTAAAAAAATAATTGACAAATAGTTGTATTTAACACAAGATTATAAATCTTTTATGAATGTTACGTTTAATTAGGGTTAAATTCTAAGAAACATAATCCAGGGTACAACTAACTAAATTGCATAACTTTACTTCCATTTCGTTTGACCTAATAAAATCTCCTTTGTTGTTAGTCAAAAAAAATTAATATGATAATTATCATTATCAACCAATCTTTTATGAAATTCAATTTGTAAATTGGTATATATTTAATGACAATTGTTACTCTTTTAGTAAGAAGAATAGGTGTCAACAGAAAAAATATTCTACGACACTTTACATAAGACAGTATGTCTACTGATCAACGATACTTTACAGTGAAAACCACTATACAATATGGTAAAGTTAAACAATTTCAGTTAGTCTTAATAATCACATCAATTTCAGTGATGATCCACCTTGTCGTCATCTGTTGTCAAGGTAAATTGTGTTGTTTTTTTATTCTTTTGCAAATTTCATAAATCTAAATTTCATGTAATCGTCATCAGTACGCTTCTAGGTATAAATTAAGTTTTTGCGAATAGCTGTTTCAACATTCAACATACTTTAATACTTGCTTTACAGTCATGTTTCATAAATACCATCCTCATTATCTTGAAACCTATGTTGTAATGCACTGAATAGCAATAACGTTATTGTGTAATCTACCACAGCATTGACAATATACACTGTGATAAATAAAAACTCGATGAAAATGCATGTTGTTATTGTAAAATGAATCGCAAGTTAGTTTGTGTAAAATGTATGTTGTCTGCAATTGGCATATATATACTATTGTTTCTGAACACAGAATATGGAAAAACGTACGTGCATGCTGTCTTTTCACCAAACATCATTAGGATGATAGTATGTTTAGATGTTGTTTACAAAACTGAATTGCTTGGTAAGTGAGTTGTTATATAAAACGAGGTAATAGAGAGATGATTTTAAAAAGAACGATCATATGGATAGTATAAGCATATTTTGAAAATATGGGAAATTAAGTAATTGAATAAAAGAAACATAGACAAGTGACGTTAGCTGTATAAACGAAAACGAAACACAAAGTACCAAAGTATAGTCGTTAAATATAGTTGTTTTTGATAGTGAACAAGATGCAACAAAATTCAAATAATTGTGGAGTTTCGAGGCTCACTGAATATGATATTTTAGTATTTGCGTTACTTCTGGGTATTTCAAACAATTTTCGAGCATTACAATGAAATAGATTCTATGTACATAAAATAGGTCTCATATTTATAAAAAAAAGTGGTATTTGGTTGCAACAATTTAAATCTCTCCTAATTGTTCAGTGTAATATAGTCAATTCTATGAACAGAATACTTCTCCAGTCATTGCGATCGAGGTTTCCAATACTTGTAGTTTTCTCTCTAATTTCTTATTCAGTTTATGGGTAGATAATTAAGCATTAAACAGGTGGAAAAGCGACACAATGGACTTGTAAAATGGCACGAGATTTTGGGAATTTATCTTTTCCAAACAAAATAAATATAAATGATATTTCATATAACCTGTACTGTTTGACATTCGTATTGAGATCTCACAACATAAACATGAGTATGTGTACCTACTAGCGAAATCTTACTATAGATTTTGACTTATTCATTTTATTTCTATGTGATGTAACTCGTTATGGGGATTAGTTAAAAAACTGAATTTCTTATGATACCGATTTATCATATTTGTATGGCATATGTGCACTAATGATGTGTAACAAGAATTTATACCCCCCCCCCAGTTTGCATCCACTCCAGTTAAATCAGCGCTTCAGTTTTTGTTATTTTGCAACGATTACCTCGATGACATGAAGGCAAATAGTGAGATATCAAATGGTCAATGGATAAGCCCCTTTGTGTCATAAGAAATCAAGTGAATACATTATCTTGTCGATCATATGTGGTATCTTAGTTGATAATGAAAAAGTAAACTCTAACCACTAAAATTCCATATTCCACTGAAAACGTACAATAGATAATCACATCATTTAACTGATTTTGGAATGAACTGTTCAAATCTGTTTTAATGTCTGACATTCATATTGTAACATTCATAAGAAAATAACACTAATACACATTGTGTATTGTTTTTTAATGCTTTTGACTGTACATGTCAGTCAAGAAGAGATTGCATTTGGAATATCCTAATCGTCGATAAAGTTCGATAGTTTATTATGTTGTTGTAAAACAGTTTGTGAACCGTAAAAGTGGATCAAGATGGTTATCAACTTGTCTCTAGTAATGTGACAAGGAATTAATTGTATAATAATAATAATCCGTTTAAACATGAGAGGACAGACTTAAATTTATTTGCAGCAATATGTGTAGAATCTCCATTAATTATGGATGACAGTGGGTCATAATTTGGCAAATGTGCAATTTTGCACTGGGATTTCACGACCTTTTTATATCTGGTTGAAATAAAGATCACAAATATAACAAAATTTGTCACAAAAATATCTCTTTATATGGTATAAACTGTGGCAACAGTGTCACTTGGGACTTGGACAGATTGTCTAAGATGCCTATATCAGTTGGAAAATAGACTGTCAGCGTAAGGCATATGTCATGTTTATGGAAGACGATGTAATCAAAACACTAACTTTGAGGTCAAACGCAAATTGTTTCAAATTTCTTGAATTTTTGAGATTGTTCATTATTATGGGAATACGAATAAATAAATCACTTTTACTTTACATTGCATTGACCGTTTTGTATTTATACTTGCGGATAGAGTGGAACTAGTGAAGAATAAACATAACCACCTGAAAAACTCAAATCAAAATGATTATGATGACTTGGATAATGTCACAAAAATATCTCTTTATATAATATGAACTGTGACTAACAGTAAGATCCTGAACACACGTCCTCGATTTCTCTGTCAGTCACATTTCATCTCTACATAAATCCGTGAAATATTGTCGATATCAAGAGATTCAACATCGGATCCACATATCCCAACTAACAATGACCAAGATTTAGTCGAGATACCAAAAACAGGATAATACAAACTATGGTGAATTGAATTTCTTTACACAGTATGAACTGATATATGTTATCAAAATAATTTGTGTCCATGTTATTTTGTGAGCTAAGGTGATAGGTTCAATTTTTGTAAAGATAGACTAACGTTTAAATATATTTGTGTAATAATGTAAATCTTTCTATTCAATCTCATATAGTGCTCTATTAAGACGTTATTTTATTTTCTAACAGTAATATCACTGTCTGAGACTACAAGTCAGAATGTAACCACCCGTTTGAGTACTACGGATCCATGTGATGATTTTGATCGTTACGCTTGCATAGAGTGGGTGAGAAACAACCCAGTATCGAATATGGAACAGGAGACTAACACTTTTAAGAAGGCCGGAATTACCACTGACCATTACTTCTATAATATCATTGGCAAGTATTTTCATATTACTAACAATATGATCTTGTTGTTTATTTATATTCTCTCATTATTTTCATACGAAATGATATCATGTAAACGGTTGAAACGAAACTAATCACTTCATGTAGCCGAGATTCACCTAACGAACAGAGATGGACTTTTCAACTAAATAAGAGTTTAACGGATTTACATCAAGAACAGAATTGTGACTGACAATTGTTGAACATCAGAGAGTACCTAATTCGAACATTAGTAATAAAGTGTGATAAATCAGACGAATAAAATTAGTCATAATCAAATCGCATAATTCTGTAGGCTTTATAACGAGTTACTACATATATGTTCTCTAAATCACTTATCATACACAATTACTTTTAGCATGCGATCTAGAATTCACATTCAACAGTAATCGAATAAGTTTAATATAACTAGGATTGTTAGGCGTACAATTGTATGAACATGACTAGTCTATAAGTTAAGGAAGATTGGTTCAACGAAGAGTTCTGTTTTCGGCGAATTCATTTTCAAAGCTGTAAAATCGCAAATGTGTACTTACTTTTCAAAATGATAGTAATTACAATAATAGTGATATTAATATTCCGTTAAACATGGTAACAGTGATGTAAATAAAACAACAGTATTATCTTATCATGCTGATCTTTTCTTTCCCAACTATAATTTCCCTATCCATCTTCATAATAAGTATTCATGCCCTTAACAATAAAACTATTATTTGTCTCCCCTGATTAAAGTAACGTTTTTATACCGTTATTTATTCTACTTCACCGTTACAATGATTGACGTAATTTTATTGTCACTATTATTGTAATTATTATCATTTTGAAAAATAAGTACATGTTTGCAATTATACAGCTTTGAAAATGAATTCGTTGAACCAATCATTCTTACCTTGTGTCTCAGTGGATATATTCCGTTTACTTATATTATGAGTAACTTGTTCCAGATTGTCTCTATTCATGTGATTTGTAAATCTATTTGATTATTTCACTCCTTAATCACAATTTTCACAAACGTCGACTTTTTCAAATTCAGCTAACACGTCATATGGCTTGGATGATCCACACCTTTTTACTGCTCGCGAATTTTACAACGCTTGTTTAAAAGGTTCTACTGATTCCGCTAGTCATGTTGCAGAACAATTTCGTCAGTTAATTTCGATGCTATTTGGTGAATGGGATTTATTGACATCTTCAACAAATATGACAAATGCATATGATGGTGCTAGAAATATTCTAAATTTAAGTTTGACTGATTTATATCTACCACTGTTAAGCACAACAGGTCATTCACCCTTGTTTTCATTGGATATCGACGAAGAGGATCGAGCAATTCGAGTAAGTTGATTTCGTAATATATTATGGATAGCAGTTCGACTATAATAAATAAATGACACAATTAAACACCATCTAACTAACCAACATAATACTCTTCATAGTATTCCAGCTGAGTAGTAAGGACACTGCGATCATTCAGCCATAATAGTCAACCAGTAATGCAATGGAGTCACAGTGCCAAGCGAAACAACACTAAAGTAGATTATCTATATAAACTAAACGAAATAGTTTGATTAATTAAAAACCCGAGTGCTAAATTATCAGATTAGTTTCCCGAATCACATAATTTGAACATCAAATTGTATGAGGTTTGCTGTTGATGAGGATGATGTAACCAAGACTAAGTGATAATTTAAAAACAGTGTATCAATTTTCAATGGGTATTGCGAATTTGATTTTGATTGATTGTTTTGTGCCAGTGACATGTTAACGAAAAACAAATCTCATCATCCTTAATTTAACAATCCAATTGTATGACTGTATTACTAAAACAAAAAATCATACCATGGTAACCTGATAATACATATTATCTGACTACAAATCATAAAACATAGTTGAGATAAGCAAAACATGAACTATGAATCTCCAGGTTTTCTTGCAATATTTTATCGTAATATACTGGTCCAAACTTTAAAAGGAAAATCACTGATGTCATGAAAGCTAAAATGTTTTGTTGACGTGTATCAACTAACACATGGTATACGGCATCATGCTGGTCATTTTCAACAACATAACATCAAAACATAATGTGCGAGATGTTGGTTCACCGTTACTGATTACCTCACCGTTCATTTAATCAACACTATTATGTAGAAATTCTTCATAGTGGTTAACAATCCAATTATTTAGTGTTAGCATTTTAGTTGTTAAGGAAGCGTGTAGTACTCCAGTATAACATTGTAATTTTTTATTTACACTTTATAATAGTGAACACATAAAGTGAAGTAATAAGTCACATCACCGAAAAAAATTATTTTACAAGGAAGACTTCATTAGGCGTTTCTTGTTGTAATTAATACTTCTTGTGAATTACTCCGCAGTAAACTAAGTACATGTCTGGTTGTCGAATTCAAAAACTTGAATCAAACAAACAATTTATAATTAAGTAGTCGATTAAAAATGCCTTTCGTTATTTATTTGTAACGAATAAAGTAGATATCATCATAGAACATGGATGGATAAATCGTCTTTTTAATTGGAAACACACCATGGAATCTATCGGTAATTTCATTCCTTACTACCACAACATCTTCCGAGAATACACCTTATGCTACTAACCAGTTGACCATTATTTAGTTTACCACTGTTTCACATATAACAATTTCGAAATTTCCATGACTCGGAAATACCACAGAGCAAAGCGTTTGAGAAGTAGATAGTTCATGCAAATATTCATTAAATTTATACCCGACTATTAAAATATGTATGAATATGGTAAAATTCGGATAGCATTTGAATATCTGTAAACGATCTGGAAAACCAGTTAGTTTTTTGAGTATTTTAGTCTGAAAGTTTTGTTATTTGATAAATGCTAACCATAATGCTGTATACTCTCACTTTCTCAGTCTCCTTCCAAATGTTTTTTGTAATTGTGTTCCTCTATTTGTTTCATAATATTTTGAATATTGATAAACTCAGACGTTTCCTTATAGTATTACATTTTTATTAATCTGAATGAATTCTAATATAATTTTACTCCTATCAGATCTATCCAGGTCAGCTAACTTCAGATCAAAATCTCTTGGAGAAGGTAATTTACAGATTATATTAGTCACTCTCAATGTTAAATTTACTGATCCGGAACATAATTCATTGTCTATTGTATTATTTACTATCATTCACGAAACACATTCAATGAATGTCAATAATCTGACTGTACTATATTTCCGTTTACAGAAATTCAAAAATCGTAACACAGATTATTTTATGATATTCCAATAGCATGTTTTTCGGTTCTGACGAATTGAGACTTAATGCAAGTCAAATATTTAGAAAGCCAAAAATTCTTAAATTAAATTAAGACGATCTTAGTTATTACAAACAGACAAAAAAGAATATTTAGCACAATAAAAACCAGGCCACCTCCAAAATCTCACATAATTTTACAACATTTCGATCAGAGTATTTTGTGTGACCAATATTCTAGAAATCACCCGACGCAAAGTCACTAACAACTCAACATACTTCATTTGATTTTACACAAACTTAAACGATAGAGAGGTGAAATTAATAAATTAAATGTCAGCTACAAAATAGGTTGCACCAACTGTGAGATGAAGTACATCAGACAAAGTGGATGCCGCTAATGCTTGTACTTATAGAAGAGTTAACAAGCAGTGAAATGACACTACTTGTTATCACTATTATGAAAGCATACATACAACTATGGAAACGTCCTAAGAACGTCAGAGAATTATAATAGAGTGATATTTTGGTTGACATAGAACAATGGATTAAATGATTCAGTTTATACGAAAATGTTCAACTTGTCGCATAGTCTAACATTAAACGGAAAATGCTGTTCAATGTAATCCAAAAGCACAGGAAGTCAACAAAATCTACAAAAACAATCATCCACAAACAATGAGATTTGAATGGATTTTTTAGTTGGTTACATGTGTAATAAGTTTTAAATCATCTCCTAAAGTCATCTATTTTACTGAATGTCTGTCCGAAATAGATGATGGTGATGTTATCCACAGGGATCATAAGAGTTGCATAACCAAAACATACAACTCTCAGTGTAAGAGATCACACAAAACAAAGTACTTTACATTAAATAGTATCAGTACCTTGTTCACTGTCAAGGGTTGAAATGAGTGATACAATACTGATTGAATTTGATAACACGCTTATTTATTCAGAGAAAACAGATGTGGTCACTCTGAACAAAATCGTTATATGGAACTGATTCTTTATTTTAAACTTATGATTATTAGGCAGTTATATACATACAACAATCGAAATTTTCAAAAACTATAGTTGTCAAGATAAGCATGACAAATTACTTATGTATTACAAATGTGTCATCAAAGTTCGATTATGTTTTGATTATCAACTTTACAATAAATGCAACCTTGTATCCTCTTTTCATTAAATAATATGTTGCATTTCTTCTTTCAAATAGGATGGAGTGCTAGACCTGAAGATTATGTTTTATAAGTCAGTTATTTCACTAAATCTGAATATGTCACAGAACACAATGCTTGCACGTACTTCTGAGTTATTTGACCGCCTAGTTAATGTGAGTTGCTTAATGTTTGTTATGACTTACTTCTAATAAGTGATGCTGAATATTACATGTTGTGAGTTATATATTCCACATGAATGTCGAGTTGTATTACGCAGAAATATAAATTTATAACAAGTTATGAGTCCTTTATTCACTAAACACAATATATGACTGTGAATTGAAAGTTGTATTACCTCAATCAGACAGTTGTTACTAATGAAAATAAATGATGACTCAACAGTAAATGATTCTTGAAAGTTTGAAGCGTAGACCGAACTCAGTACTATGAACATAACCTACTCACCAAGAAATTTGAATGTACTAGGTTCAATATTGGCATATCGAAACGTATACACTACTTGAAAAGTGAACACATATTATGCTAACCTCAAATCTACTACTGTTCATCAGCAGTAGTCATTCCGCTCAGTAAATTATCCCCTCATCCACCTGAGAGAACACTGACTACTGAGTATACCTAATCACCAAACCCTGGAATTTATGTTTCATCTGACTTTTCCAGGTCAGTGAGCGTTCCGCTCACATGAAAAAGATATTAGCGATGATAAAACTAATTGCTCGGACAAATGTATTTCGTAGATTTTTATCGTTTCAAATCAAAAGGTTCACTGATTGGTTCTCATAACAGTAATGAAAAATATCTTCCAAAAATCATTCTATTTGCAGTAGGTACAATAAAATCACTTACGTAAGGGAAACTCACTCCATGGAATCCATGTAAAAGTATTAAAATATCACATTCAGTTTCCTTATATACCAACCGAAGTCTCTTGAAATGTTCCTGACAGAAATAATCAAACGCATTAATCACAGGCAGTTGAAAATTCAACCAGTGTATTACTATTTAATATTACTCAATATCACTTGAACAAGATATTTAAAACACTCATTAGTTGAGAAATTCCGTTTTCATGCTTTACAAAATTGTCATTTCATCAATAAATGCATGTTTTGTATTATGCACAAATTAGAGTTTGGTTATTTTCATGTATTTAATCATTGCGTTGCTTTTGTTTCTCAGGCTTTCTTGGATCCACAAACATCCTCAACTTATAAAAAAAACCAAACGGTTAGCATGGATGAACTAAAGGCCATTTGTCCACCGGTAAATTTATTTGTATCGTTTTAAACTGCATACGAATTAAAAAAGTCTTCTATTGATGCTTAGAAACCACGAGAAGAAATGTTGAAACCAGTCATTTTTATAGATTATTCGGTGAAACCAAACTAAAATGAATGTCTTTGTGGTATAAAGGTATATAAATGGTTCGCCATATCAACTAGATATATACCAGTTAAACCATGGTTTACACACTTTCTAAACTAACGTCAAACGAGCTTACATCTCAATATCGTTCACACACTGTCGAGTCACCTGGACTGATAGCCTCATTACAACATAGACAGTAGTGGGACCTAACATAAAATTCAGTAAAAGTCTAGAATATTAGATAAGTAGACAATTTCACCATTATACTGACTCGAGTACTAATTCAGTAATACTGCTTTACGAATATCAGACATACTTTACATCATCTTAGTAAGTGAGGATTGTCAAATTTTTTCATTATGACAAACATAATGACGAAATCGAACCCTTTGTTGAAAGTAACTTTTGATAATTTACAAAACTGTCTGTTTAGATCGATTGGGATTATTTGTTTGACAAATTGTTCAATCAAACTGGATTTAGAAACTTCCATAAATTACCAGTAAAGGTTGAAGAAAAACATGCATTACAATATTTCTGTGCATTCCATGAAATTCAATTGGAAACAGATGAAGACAAAAGGTAATTGCTGAAATTGAATTTTTGTTTGATTATTTGCTTTTGAATTAATCAAAAGACAGTAGTAGTGATCAAGTATGACAATGCTGGATGATCACTTATAAACAAAGGATTGAAATCTTTTTATATTGAAACTTCCAAGAATAATGTCTTCGTCACTAATGCATATTGTGGAAAGCAATATAAAATCTGTCATATTCTGAGAGAATACTTTATTTCCTATATAAGATACGTCAAACAGTAATGGATAAATTAATCTTCCTTGAGAATCTCAGATTATTTAATGTAATTATCTTTTTGGCTTGACCTAAAATAATGAAAATTCTTTAAACAGCGAATAAAGTCCGAGGGTTCAGCAAGCATTCGAAGTACTTTAATTATTTGCAGGAATTAATTTACTGGTTTTATTTTGAATGGGCTATATGTTAAGCCATTTAATATGTTTCCGAAGTAGCGTTTTAAGTATATCTGTGTAGATTATTCGAAGGGGCTTTGGGTAAATTATTTTATTTGTAGGCCATGTTCGTCAGGAATCGTTCTCGTTCGAGGTACCATTGAATAATAAAGATAACTTGTTAAGTGTTTCGTTATGATATCGGACACCTCATCAGTGTACATTTGAAATGAGAGCCGTCAGAGATCATTCCATTTGTTCTAATGGTTGGGAATCTTTGGTGAAATTTGGATGTTCCGGTTTTGATCATTGGTATGGTCGTCGGTCTTTATTGTTCACCAGTCCATGCTAAAGCAGATGTTCAATTTCTCCTGGTATACAGTGACATAAACTGAAATAAATGTTTCTCGAGTCCAACTTATATCTATGGATATAAACCCATGAGGACTAGATCATCCAATCTCATGATCTGAAATCAACCGAATAAAACAGTCAACAGAAATGCAAGCCACTTTAAGGTATTAAAACCCACGATTATATGAGATAAAATATTAGCTCCTCAGAAATTGGATTATTTACTACTTATTGAGTGGATTTAAAAATCTTACATATACTCTCAGTAAAGTGACAATCGAATCTCCACAAATAAATTTTCAAATAAGACAAATTTGCTCAAACAAAAAGCATTTATTTGAACTACCAATTCTGTCATCCATTTCTAACATTTGGAATTATGTTGAGATATGGTAGAGAATGAAACCGGAAGAAGTGAATTTACTTATATTGTTCTTTTCATAAAACTGATTGTTATTAAAGTTTGTGGCAGACAATATAATATGATAATCACATTTGCTAAGCAGTCAAACAATAATAATTGTTTTGCTTTGTTTCAATTTTCAATGATCTTCTCAAAGTTCGCTCTACAACCTGGCTATTTTGAATTTTTTGGCGGAACAGGAACGTCGTTTATTAAATCAGAAAAATTTTGATTCCGTACATAAATCAAATACAAGTGAATTGAAATATGTTATATAATTATTGTTATGACGTTAAAATTCATTCATCAAACGTATTACCAGCATCTTTAACAATTATGTCTAGTTTGATGCATGTTCACGAATGAGCGCGCCATGCTTCAACAATATCCTTAAGAATTAGTTCTGTAGTAGATAGTCAAATAGACGAAATGCGTTCTCTCTTCAATCGGATCTGCTTTTAAGTTGAATTAAGATGAAGATTCTATAGACTGTTAATGAAATACACCAGTATGATGAATGTTACGCAAAGAATATAATATCATAAAATCTTTATTATGAGCCAAATTGCACCGATATCCTCAGTTTTATGATGAATCACTCTATAGTTGCATGATTTACTTCAGTTAGTAAATTGGTTACCGTACATATCATATGCACATTTTTAAAACAACTTACTATAAATTCAATAAACTCTTCATGTATCTCTTTAACAAAATGCTTTCCAATATTTTGTGTTTTGATTAGGCAATACTACATACTTCTCACCTTATTGTATGGACCGAGTAAAGATCGTTTTTCCATGGACACTTGAAAAGCATTTCCTGACTTCTCGCATCACTCAAAACCACCGAAATGAGGTTTGTTCAGCTTTTCAAACAGTCGTCCTATCACTGTAAATTTTAATTTAATATTTCAGACTAAGCGCAGAACTACAAGTCAACCAATTTTGATCAGATGGGTTACACTATGATCTGTAACTGATATTCAGTAAAATTTCAGTCATTGATTTTTTACTGAGTTTAACAGTAGCAAGCAACACAAGTTGCTGTTCAATACTGATACTAATTTACGTGTTTAATACAAATAGTCATGTACATGTTCAGTACGGATCCTCAAGCTGAAGTAATCACTGAAACCAGTAACCACAAACTGAAGGAGAGATATTTCAGAAGTTATTGTCATAGCACTGAAAAGGTACCATTCAACTCAAGTCAAGTTATTAATACCAACAGATATTTCATGGTGTGAATAGTGAACATTTTGCATAAAGTCAGCTACTGTTGTTCACTTGACATTTTGCATGAAGATATATTTATGTAAGAATATTCTACTCATAATTACCTCTCAAGTTAACATAATTGTGTGCCAGTTGGAGGAACTGTACTAAATCATATGCACGCTCAGCAGATTTTTATTCGTTGAGAGTATATATGCTAGTTTGATTAACAACAAATACGATTTTGAAATCCGTTCAAAAAACACCTAAAAGTGATGTAGTGTTGGGGACTTACAGGTGTTTAACTGGATTAGGAAGATCTCCACATCTCATAGGAAGCACGAAATACAATGAACAGCTTGGATGCACTTATTAAATTTGACCCCGCTGACGAACTAGCTCGTCCATTCCGTACACACCAACAAATGCTGGTGTAGCCAACCAATGTGGAAGCAGTCTCTGTAGCATTAGGCCTCAGTAGACATAGGGAAAAAGCAAGATCATGAATTACAACGCAGAGAACACCAGCCTAATTACACTTGATGGGGAGGCTTTGGAAGAGGTGGAAACTTCCACGTATCTGGGTAGCATAATCCATGAAGAAGGAGAATCCAATGCAGGCCTAAAAGTGTGAACTGGCAAAGCAAAAGCAGCATTTCTATGATTGAAGAACATACGGAACCCAAGACAATTGTCAGCCGATGTGGTAGTTAGAAGCTTCAATACAAACGTCAATATATTTCTACTGTAAAGAATCAAAATGTCATGATTTACTACAACTAATAGGGTACAAGTATTTATAAACAGTTGTCTACACAAGATACTGAATATCATCATCAGCAACAGCTTAATTTGGAAGAGAACAAACCAGCTTCCTGCTGAAGAAGAAATTGGGAAAAGACGTTGGGGGTGGATAGTACGTACACTGTGAAAATCATCAAACTGCATCATTAGGCGATCCCTAACTTGGGATTCTGAAGGAAAACGGAAAAGTGTAAGACTTACTGACACACTGTATCTGAAATTGGAAGCAGGTATCAAAAGGATCAATAACGACTTGAAACAACTGGACAGGTTTGCTCAGGTCAGAGTTCGATGAAGCAAGCTAGTGGACGGCCTGTGCTCCTCCACGAGGGTCGACAGGTGTAAGTAAGTGTTAAGCATTAGATATTAAATGAACAGACCAGTGTAAACCTTAACTGCGATAAGTGCTTACTGAAATCAAAATATATTTGTGGTAAAAAATGAAGCACCTCTGAAGAGACCCGATCCTCAACTAGATTGCTATCTTTCAATTAAAGGTTCAACAACTAGTTGAAGAAATGAAAAGCTCCATATTTGAGTCAGTTACGCAAGCCACATGGTTGGATGACAGTACAAAACAATTTTTCAAGGACAAGGTTAGCTTAATTTTTAATCAGAATGACATATTTGTAACGATTTAATACATGTTGTAGATTAGCCAAACCAAGGCTTTCATTTTATACTCGAATGTGAATGGATCAGAAAGAAGAGAAGATCTTTCAGAAATATACAGAGTGAGTTTGATGAAAACGAAACAATGATTTTATTAGGATAATTATTAATCTTACTGTGTACAAGTTAAACGGCTGTGTTTACAACTTTTTGATACTGGAACATATTTAAAGCTGAATTATTCGTCTCTTCACACTACTTTGAAATAATGCATATTACATAACATGACAAATGATTTGTCGCATGTTTACAACTTTCCACGTGCACACCAGAAACGAGAGCTTATTTTTAGCTTGAAGATTTGGTTCCATGGTTCAATGGCTTTATAGATGACCTTAGTTGGTGATGATAATCAAATTAATATTGAACACATCCGTGTACACAGTGTCATATCTTTCTTAAGATAAATTACACCAGTCTAAATTTAAATGACATTTGATAAATCGAAATTTTCACTTAGTCTACTTAATTTTTCCTACGTAAATTCATCATCATCATTCTAACTCTTAAATTTCAGTATCCTATAAATGCTGAAGATCATATTTTAAATGAGTATTATGCACAGAAATCCATATATTCAGAGAAATTAAGAAGAAGCATTAAAAAATCTGCTAAAATGTAAGCCATCATTTTTCTATTCAACATTATGTGGTTTAAAACTTTGTTTGTATTTTGGCCATAAATCAAGAAGGGTATCTATAGTGATGCATCTAGTTGACACTGATCACCAAATAGTGAAATAATGCTCACTCTTCACCTTAACACCAATGGAAATTGATTTGTCTTACATGAAAATTTACACTAGATACCCTGCCAGTGTCTTTTCTACAGGACATCAACACAACTGTAATCAAGAATAGGTGATTAGCTTGACTATAACGTGAGCATATTCCGACGTCAACAACCGACAATAATAATAACCAAAAGAAAACGTCTAGGAAAACATAAAACACATCTAATAGCTGTCAGGCCATCTACTAGTCTGTCTAGGTAAACAACCGATCACTATTTTCCTCGCCCACCCATCATATAAATAAAAGTTCAGCGTTTAGAATTATTTATAGAATCCTACCTGATTTACCTTATGGTTCGAGAATCTGATTCTTACAGTAGAAGCCATAGAGATACACGAAAAAAAATCCCAACCTTTGTGCACAGAAAAAAAGTTATACATCCCTTGAATCTACCTTGATCTTCTATTTAAATAATATGACATATTTGAAAACCTTTCATTCTCTTTTAGAATTTTCCGAACATCGATTTTGTTAAGACTTTAATTTCTAGTGCTAATCTTAAGTAACCTGTTTGGTAATCTTATTATATAATTTCCACCGAATTCATCCAACCAACTGCTTACCATTAATCTCACTGTTAACAGAAAACACTTGTATTTTGAGTCTTGTTCCTACTCTTATGTAACTGCTTGTAATAATTAAGTGGTTATGAAAATTCACTTTTGTATTCATTTTCATTTTCCAAACGTTGTGTAATTAAGTGATTATTATATTGGTTAATTGATTCACCACCATCTAATTAGTATTAACTGTTCACTCATTTGTAAAACATTTTTGTTAGTGTAGAGGTCTGATAAAGAACTAATTAAAAAAGACAATTTCTTCGCGTTGCTGACCTTTTCACATAGTGCTGTTTCACGAAAATAGAATGTCCAAGTGTAAATATGCAGACGTTTGATCTACACATTATAACTCTATTGAGTATTGTAAACTCAATCGTTCTACAATCATGTGAATAAAACACCGACGCATAACGAATGATGATTAAACACGGTCATCCGATAATTTTGATGACAAACACAAAACTTCACTTTCAGAATGCAATGTAAGTTAAAATGGCGAGTTAGCAAACGAAAACAAGTGATTCTCTTTGGTCAAGCGAAACAAATAATAAAAACGTAGTGAGAAAACATTCAAAAACAAATAACTTAGAAACATAAATTACCAAATACTGATTAACAGTGTAGATTGCATTTAGAATGTTAGTGAGGAAATCCCACTTGAACTGACTATACTCACATCCATCAAGCATATTTAATGCAGCTATTGATGTATAGTTAAAAGTTGACAAAATGACCAATTCTGAGACTGTTTGAATACTTATGTCTCAAATAACTAATATTCACTTATTCATCCAATCTCAATACTGTGTTAAACATGTCTTTAGTTAATGTACTATTTCATTATAGGAAATTCACTCGCATTATTGTTCTGTAATAACGAAGATTTACTACTCATTATAGAAATATCTCTGTTATTCAAGATGGATCAATGTAAATTGCACATAATAATGCAAACATCTTTCTAGTGCAACAAACTACCAGATATTAAAAGGCACGTAATGGATTATACTTGGTAACCAGTGAAGTGGTAGCTTGTATCAATCATAAGATATTCCATATTAATGAGTGGTACTTTAAACAACCATTTGATAGTAATAAGACCACTAGTATATAACACTATGTTCACTAAAAAAGGTTATTCCAATCATGGTTTACATTTGTAAATTATCATGACTACTTGATATTTCAGTGTTATAATTGAGTTTTACTAACGTGTTTAGACATAATTATGCATTTCGATAATGCAATGAGAAGATGAAGTTGATCAGAATTATGTGATATATTTGAGCAATACATTTCGAACAATCTGACCACATATATAAATGTACTGCGCAAATATATCACATAATTCTGATAGACTTCGTCTTCTCATTGCATGATCTAAATTTATCAAAGGGACTAATTGTTTTAAACATACTGATGCATTGATTACCAATCTGAGGTTTGATGCTACATTATTTATTATGTGATGTTTGTATTCATTTTTGAATAATTAGGTCGCTACGTGATTCACCAAGTTATTTACCTGAGGCCTACTATTTGAAAAATTTAAACCGCATATATATTTTTGCCGGATTGATGCAACCACCATTTTATGAAAAGGATGAAGATTTATCCACCAGATACAATGGATTGGGTTGGATTATCGCCCATGAACTTTTACATGGTATAGATCTTATAGGTAATTTGCTTGAGAGTATTTTATATTGTAGTATACGCACAAGCAATTATCCTGTTTTAAATTTTGATCAACAAAATACATTTATCTCCGATTAATTGAGGTTAGTTATTTTCAGAGCAGTTAGATAATATTCATCTAAAACCGGAAGATCGTTGACATTCTTCCTAACCTTATTTTTATATCCAATATTCCACAACAAAGAGATTTGACCTCTTGATTGTTTTTCGACACTTTCACCATATGCTAGGATCGGATTGATCTCTTATTTTATAAGGCGCATTAAATATGTGTTGTTTTTGATTTGTCTGCAATTCAACTACGAAGTATTAAGAACAATAGATCTTTATCGCCGTTTTCACTGAACAGCATGAGTTTATGTGATTTTGCAAACTGATTGGTCCACCTACCATATTTAAGTAGTTTGGTAGCTATATAATCTATTTCAAGTAGTTTTAATTATTTCCTTATTTTACCATGTTTATTCACCGAGTTCCCGAAGCTTAGATTGGATGATTACGTTTCAGTGTTATGCTGAAAACGTGACGTGAAACGCACTTCAAGAACAGATAAGATTCCAATTATATTAAAAGACTAAGATTTGAACGAAGAATATAATGTTTCTTTGAGTTTATATGAAATGGTTAAACCAGTGGGAATCTATTTGCCAAGATTGTATGGATTGCCAAAAGTACACAAACTGGGGATCCCATTAAGACCAATTTAAAATATGTATAACTTTCCTTATCGTACTGTAGGTAAATGGTTAGTAACAGAATTGAAACCTCTCCACAAAAACTTGTAAAACATAGTGTTAAGGATGTATTCCGATCCGCTGGCGAAATCGAAAATGCAAATACTTCAAGACTAAAGATGATGTCTTTGGATGTAACATCATTACTCACAAATGTCCCATTCATAGAGACCGTAGAACATATAGATGAACAACTGATTGAAAATGAAATTGAAACTACAGTTCCTATTAATGTCGTAAAAGAGTTATTACTCAAATGCACCATGAATGTGAAGTTCAAGTTCAACGGAGAAACATATAGACAAACAGATGGTGTTGCAATGGGATCAACACTGGGCCCTATACTAGCTGATATTTTTCTAGCCAAACTAGAAAATGGTCCACTAAAAAAGATTATTCAAAAATTCACATTTTACTGTAGATATGTGGATGACACATTCATTTTCTGGAAAGGTAATACATCACAGCAAGAGGTTCTTAGGCACTTCAATGAAGTGCATCCAGCCATTCAGTTTACATCTGAAGAAGAGAGCGATGATCAAATAGCCTTTTTAGACGTCCTCTTAACTAAGAGAGCGGAACTTAAGCAGACAAAAATACCCGAACTGAGCAGAATACTCATCACCTTAGCTTTGTACCTCTACAGTACACACGGAGCCTAATCAAAACCCTTAGTTACAGAATACGCCCCATAAGTTCTACGGACATAATTGAAGATGAGCTAAACACCTTGCATAATACTCTCAGGGAGAACAGTTACCCTAGAAAGTTTATAATTAAATATATGATCACGAAAGTGAGAATAGACAAAATACAAACGGTGAGTCAGAAATCCATATTCATGAGCCTGCATTTCAGAGAGGATGCGGCTAGCGAAATATTAACTCACAGATCACGCAAAACAATACGAAAATCTTCCAACGCCGGAGAACTACGATTACTGTTTTCTACACGCCTAATGGTGACACCGAAGCTAAAAGATGAATTACCTAGAACGACCACCTCATTTTGTATTTATCAGTTCTTATGGAGCAAGTTATATTGGTCGGCGTTCTAGAAACTTACATATTCGTACTCGCAAACAGCTCCCAGCGTGGCTGATCAAAGGTCCAGTGAATAAAGTGGACAGCTCGATATAAACTCATTTAGTACAAACTGGTCATGGTGCCAGTATAACCCAATCCTTTATTGTGTCAATAATTTTTTGCCAAAGTTTGTCCTTCGAACGGCTGAAGTAGTAGCCATCCAGATGAAGAAACCGGAGCTCTATGTACAAAATAAATATCTTCAACCGCTCTTCCTCCATTGGCCAACCTCAAGGCCAATTAATTAATAGTAATCTGAGCTATTGAATGACCTGATTTGACCATTTTACTTACGACCTTTCGCAGTCAAGTGTAATGGTAGTAGTACTAGTAGTAGTATTAATTTAATTACTATTGGTTAAACATCATTATTAATTTCCACAGTACATGATTCATTCATTTCGCATTCATCCTAATTTTTCCACTAAACATTTGATTGAATTGTAATTGCACTAATCTCTTTCTCACCATATTTATTGTGATCATGGATCTTGAATTTTCACTTAACATATATACACATTCAGGTTAGCATTCTATATGAGTCATATCAACATCAACCTGAAGATAAGGAAATATTTAGCTATGCTTGGACGTTATATCAGACAACCAAAACATTTTTAACAAATGTATACATCTAACATAAGTTTGTGTATCGAGTATTAACTAGAGCATCATTCATTGTGTACTTATATTAAAGTGGATTTACCAATTCACACAAACTGACGCTCAGAGACGTCAGTAAATAAAGAACACTGTCACTGAATGTAGATTTCTAACTTGGAATGATGAATAAATGTACTACTTATAGTACTATAATGCAGGTGTAAACAATTCATAACTCTATAAGAAGAGGAAGAAATCCCCATAAATAATAAACTTTTCTAATGTCATTTAATAACATATTGTAAATAAAAAGGAATCAGGTTTGAATCTACTCACTTATTTCTATATAAATATAAGGTGTTCTCGAGGATATCAATGGGAATCAACGATCAGCTAAAGATTCTTATGCAGGATTGATTGCAAATATGAGGCAAACAGATTGTCTACGATCTCATTACAAAAACCATTCTGATTCGTTTGAAAAGGTAAGTGTTTCAGAACAATAAGCCTTTATACCTATAATTACCATTTACATAAACGGTTCACATAACTACCTAGTGAAAAACACTAATTTCAGAAGGGACGACTGAGTTAAGTGAAATATTCATGCAAGTTTCCGAATTCTTCCACCCCCACCCGATATTCTGAGCATTTTAGTTAAAGTTTTACCTAGAGTTATAAAAATACATAACCTCTTTCCAAACGAAATAATTACTTGAGAAATTCATTTCAAAGTTATAACTTTTTCTCGACGAAGTCAATTTTTCCAGGTTCGTAACACGCATAGGAAAGTTCGTATGTTACCTGTTTTCATCCAACCATAGCTAGTCTGGAATATCGATAGCAATAGATATGATTGAGCACGGTAATCCATGTGTATATTGTCGCAGAACAGATTCATTCAAATCGTGTTAATGTTTACAAGCATAAGAAATAAATTAGAAATTTCCATGTTTTGTTGGGGCTTGGTAAGCACTATTACGAATAACTTCAACAGAAAACAAGTTTCAAGATACTGAAAATTCAAATCCTACGCAATGAAAGTAAGCGATAATATAGTTCACAATTTTCAGAAGAGCCTTCCAAATAAAAGTGGCTGAGTTAAGGACAGTAGTAAGAGTTACAAAGTTACCATTTGTGAGTGAGAATGGCTTATTGAAAGTAAAACACTACCAGTGTTGTTTAATTGCTGCTGCAGAATAATTATCGTGTCTGCAAGAAATCATTTATATTAAGTGCAAATAAAAATCAACATTGTAGGCGAGTATACAGTAGAGTGAGAACTGCCTAATCCAGAAGTCAATGCATGCTGCTTTGTGAATGAAATAATCATTAAATTTTGTGATATTTAATACCGATTCATGTATTATTAGTACAAATCCATTGCTGTTTTTTGAAATAATCTGTTCGATCATCCAACAATCAAACTGTGAATAGTTCTAACAGAATAGGTTTTTTCATCTTGAAAACCTATTTATGAGTCCAGTGAATCCATGAGATTCCGAGTGGTCTCTTCAGTTGTAGTAATTAGAACAAAATAAAATGATCAGTTTAATTCGTTATAAACCTTGATAAATATTCCTCATTTTCTCTAAATTCAACTTATTTAGAGCGATAGAATTGGGACGCGGAATGAAATTTTGGCTGACAATGGAGGATTGAAAATAATGTACAATGTATGTTAATAAATTAAATGTAAATATCATATGGCGATGTAGTGTCATTCTACAAGACATAAGGTTTGATTGTGTGACCGTAAAAATTAATACTCACATCAAATTCCAGATAGGTAGATTGGAACACAAGTTCACAGTATGAACATTCTGAAACACGCATATGATCACGAGTTATTAGTTTCAGAAGCAGAAATTGAATGTTTCTTAGCGTTCCCTTTTGAAATAGGAAATCCATTCATCTGTTTTCTCCAATGACGATTAGAACTGTTGAGTAATAGACCGATTCTCAAATCCAGCCAGTTTATGATTTTGTATGGTAGTAATCCGATATCACCATTCTGTGATCACCTTACTACGAACATACCCAACTTCATAGATCAGGCTCCTAATTACAATACTGAAAATCAGTCTCAAAGCTAACAATTGTCTGATACTATTCACTGTCGGAAATCACCTCTCTCATCTACATATATATTTCAAATCATTCGAAATCTTAATCGTCATACAATCCACCAGTAATTTAGTAATTGATAACGATAAATGAGTTAGTTATCCGAGCAAAAATCTAGATAAACACAAGTAGGTAAAAGAAATCTAATTGAACTAAATTACAACTGAAATTAATGTTAACACTGATTGACTGTTTGTATGATATTGTCAATACTTTAATCATGAATGATCAATGTTTCATGTGACTATTCCAACTACTTTTCAGACATACCGGAAATTGCAAAATAGACAACGTGTTCAAAATTCAAGCGAAATCTTAGCTTCCGATAGATTATTCTTCCTGAGATTTGCACAGGCAAGTTGGTCAGTATGTTCCCTTATTTGTGTACAACATTAAAGGTGGGAATTATTAAAATTTACATGCATAAATGTGGTTTTTACAAATGATTAGTATGTGAAAAATCTACAACTATTCAAATGTAATACGAAGAAGACAGTACAAGATTGTAATGATAAAATCATGGTATATCTGTGATAAATTAATGAATTGAAATTAGAATTTCAAAATGTTTCACAATTTATTTTAAACTGTTTTTTCAGTTAGCAAATAAATAAGATAATCAAATTAACAAAATGTTGATTAGAAAATAGTATTCAATCAGAATATTTAGTCCAATGGAAAACGAAATCAAGATTAACATGGTTAAATCAGTGTCAATCGAATAGACAAATATATATTAATAACATTCTATCAAATATTCTGTTTGATTGAAATCATTAAATTAATGTGGAGCGACACACGAACCGATCGTGTAAAATTATCAAGTTGTACAATGTCAGCCTACCTACTATATGCACTTCACAAATATATACTTAAGACTTTCATGTTCACTTAAGAAACTGCATTGTAAGCACACTTATTTTTCCCTTTTCATTGAATGCTCATTAAGCATTTACAAAATTTGTGTTCTCTTGAATAACAGTCCTTTAGTTACCTCTCTCTTGAATGAAGTTAACCATTGACAAAATGTTCCTCTAAAAGTATTTATACACTCCGATTTTGAGCACAGCTTTTATATGTGAATTTAACAATTATGAAGAAATTCTTTTTCATTATCTTTGAGCTTTAATAATGATCAACCTTGTGTTTAATAATTCGTGGAAATGTTTCGAAATCATTTTAATCCGTTATTTGACCTGATAATTACCAGGAGAGTCATAAAATGTTTCTAATAAAATTATTCACTGATACAAAATAAAACAATATTTTTGTAGACTATTATTGGTAGTGGATCGAATGAAATACCAGTGAGCGTAAATTTTCCACTTTCGCTATCTACCAAGCCTGGGTATCCCGTTTCGTGGATACGTTAAAATCGTTATCATTGTAAAGTGGAATGGTTCTTCGTTGGTAACAGAAGTAAAAGCATTTTCTGTCTTTTGAAATATGTTTATCACTTACCTATTTTCAGTCAAAATGTGTTTTAAGCAACTTACTGATTATTGAAGCAAATAATACAATCAATAGTGTGGCTATCATTTTACCATTGATGCCTAGTTGATTATATAACTAGTAATGTGAATTTTAACAAATATAATATCATAACATGGTAATTTAAAAATGCGATTGTTGGTCACATGCTATTTTGTGTTTAATTAAAATATATAGACTTTGTGTGGCCGTGTACATAAGGATTCACGTCAGTACCACAAAGATAACATTAATCACATTCTACCTCGATACAGGTAAGCTTTGGAACTTTTTAAGCATGTTTTATGACTGTTGAATGTTACAATTTGTATGCAACCGAATGCTTATGGTGCAATTAATTCCATACTTCTAGTGAGTGATAACACCAACAATGGTTAAAGCATTGTTGAATTTATGTATATACTAAGTATGATTTTAATGTTTGTTTTTTCGGACGTCAAGTAACATACTAAATATCAAAAATAAAATTCGAATAAAACTGACGGTTGGTAACACTATGATGTTAGTTATGGATTCTATCAAAATCAGTCAGAAGGTATTTTAATTTCAAGTACCCTAACATTTCAAGAAATAGATGTGTAATTTTGAATGCGGAAATAGCATTTCTGACCATTTTACATAAATCGATTTACTTGAAAATCATTGTCAAGTCACTTAATTTAGTTGACCACGAACTATAACATTTGGCCCACCTGTTTTATAACTTTTCAATTATCGTAATAAACCTTGTTGTTTTAGATTTGTTTAATCCGAATAATAACTGTATGACTGACTTACAAACTAGAGCGATTCAATATGCGACAAATCTCAAACTGAAACTCTGTATTTGTGATCTTTTTCTCCATGTCTAACCTCTGGCAAAACAAGAAACGTATATACTGACATATCCGATTAAAAAGAGGATAGTTATAGCACCTGAACTAGTCAAAAAGCCTCTATACTGAAAATAAGTGACGTTGTACAACTGATCCAGAGACTTTGTCACGACAAAAAAATTTGACATAGTGAATAAAGCTATAAATTCATTTTTGCATCACTTGTTTGAATCTTCCCATTAATTTTTAGGACGGCAATTGATCAGTTTCTTATTGGAGTTTGTTCATCCTGTGCACACTTCCTCGATATCACTATTAGTCACACGCATTATTAGCAGATATGGGTGTGGCTAGCAGTCAAATTCAGGACGCGCGTTTCATCCCATTTCAGAGTCGTCATCTGGATGAATCTGCATCCCAAAATGGATGTACACTCCGAGACTCGATCTCAGTACCAGTCGCTTCCAACACCATTGCTTTATCCACTTAGATATCAGGACAGTTCATGCGTTTTGGATTCCACCGCTAGTCATAATTCATCTCTGAATGAAGCTATTGTAATCATTACTATCATCGTGCTCATGGAGATATGTTTAATTTGAATATGTTTCTAAATATAAGTTTCATGTGAGGTTGAATTTGATCATGGATTGTCAAACTTGGAAACGCTAGAAAGCACTGAAAAAACTACCAGTTCTTAAAAACAAGACCACTCATTAGTGTACATTTACTTGGTGTTAAGGACTGGACATAAGATATTTAGGTGTGTAATCTTTATACAAAATTAGATTTTAGGTCGAATAGTTCCATTATTTACAAATATATCGTGTTGATTTCTCTCTTTATAATCTTTCAGGCTGATAGGTGCTTTGTCAAATAATGAAGAATTTGCTAAAGCATATAACTGTCCAATTGGTTCACCAATGAATCCTTTGAAGAAATGTAAATTGTGGTGAGACTATCAAAAGTTAGTAATCAACAGTATGATTGAAAAGGAATTAGTGTATGTGTATTCTCTTCACTGTTTTGAAAGAATGTAGATTAATCATAAATATTGTAGCTTTTCGTAGATTATTGATGAAAAATATAATACTTAAATGAAAACTGACTTGTTTCTGCTTAATTGTATAGATTTGCCCAAATATATCAGGAAATCTATTTGCGAAATATGCTATCTGCTAAAAACAATATTGATCAAAATGCTGGTGAGACTATAATTTATGGGCAACCTTTGAGCAACGCTAAAGCGACCTTGGGAATTTCCACCTACTTACTAGGGCTAAATGAGGGTTATAAAGCAGTCTGAGGAATTGGAATTATGATTTACAGTTGATGGTTAGGGTTAGGAGTTAGATTTACGGTTTGCATTACGAACTGGCATTAGCTAAAATGCCAAGACGCCATTTAGACAAATGGGCATTACAACATTGGTGTAGAAATTGATAAGAATATATTATTCACTGAATATTATTAGTTATAATAAAACGAAACACAAAAAAAGGATTGACAAGAATAAGGACGGAGAACTTAAAAAAAACATGACAACCTCTATGATTATGTGAGTCTTCTATCGAGATCTTGTTACAAATTTAATAAGAATATTCTGGTGTAATGCGACGATTTGTGAAGATTAACAGATTGGATAAACAAACTTAGTAATACTAACATATTTTTGGTTATTTCATATGTCAGATCATCAGCTAAGTTAGTATAAATTTGTCGAAAATCGCAATACCAGCCGCTTCGTCGAATGCTTACACATGCTTTTGTCATAGATGTTCTCCTCTGTAGGAAATGCTTTGACGATCATTTTAAATTACAAGTAGAATATATGACAACCCGAGTAAACCTTTAAAAAGACAGAGTTCACAGTAAGTGTAGTCAAATGTAAAGGCTGTATCATTCATGTCTAGAAACATGTAGTAAAACTTCCACGAAATCCAGAATAGTGACACAATTAATAGTAAAGTAAGGATTAACACAAAAAGCTTAAGATTGATCGGATTACGTACTCTGAGTTGCTTCGGTATAGCGTGTTAGAGTATCTTCAGATGAACTTATTCCAATAATTGTCTGCATGAATAAATACAGGCAACATTGCGTTGCGACGTTTAATAACTAATTGCTGTACGTATAGAGAAAGATGAAGAGGACCGCCAATTTGTGTGAAGAATAATGAGAATTAAATTTATGAAATTAATCAACGTATGAGAAGCATAAAATACAATTGTATTTACAAAAGTAGTATGATCTATCATTCACATTACCAACACGTTAACATATTACAAGTCTATAAATAATTGCTTTCTAAAATATTCATTGTCAAGATGAACCGAAAGAAAGTGAATTCAGCTTCCGATCGTCTGTGATGTTATTCACCTTTCTGTATCATTTATATGTTAATGCTGGGAGCAGTTACAACTATTATATGCAAACCATTATATATGTTAACAGGTAATAGACGAAATACTGAGTGAATTCGAAAGGATCCCTAACTGTATTTCGGTTGAATTGTATCTTTAAGAAGAGAACATTCTTACCAAAAGCCCATGTTACTACCTTTCTGTCCACTGTGTGCATGTATTGATTCAGAATGCCTTGATCCTGGTACATTTTACTCAATAGATTACGTATATAAGGTGGTTCTTTGTTTGTTGTGTCGTATCGACATATCGTTATGGTTCTAACTGAGGAGCACCGAACTACGTTTCTCTCGTAACGAATGAACAAGAAGCTGAATAAAAGTGTGTACTGACATTCGGATGAACGTCTTCTATACATGCTCGTTCTGATAGATCCAGTTTTTCAACAAAACTCCGAGGAATTATAACTCGTCGGCCACCTCCTTCTCACATATAAAAATGGTTGGTGAATTTACGCTGTGAATTGTCCTGTGGGTTGTATTTCATTGCTCACTCCGATGATAATCAGTGTATCATCAACGTAACATCTATATTAGTCAATTCTTTCAATAATCTGTTTTCTGTTTTAACGAGAGAAAAGATCAGTTATAATGAGGAACACAATTACTATTTCATCAATTTGTCTATAATATGTGTAATTCGAGACAAAATGAACGTTCACTGTGCACTTTAAAAGTAATTATTTGGAACTAACTTCGACTATTCCAATAACGATATGTTTTTCAAATAGCTATCGATACAGAAATCTAAATAACACAGTTAATGACAATAGGTAAACAAGGAAGCAACTTCTAAATATGTCATATGTTTTACATATAAACTGAGACATTCTACTGTGGGAACGAAATCATGAACTTATTTATCTCTTCTGTTAACGATTAAGGAGTGTAGGGGTCCCAGGTTCCGTTTGACCCAATGTGCAATGACGGCTGAAAAGGCTGCAAGAGAAAGAAACAACTGTATTACATAACAAAGAAACTATCTGGAAATCACCGTAAACCAGAACGACCACTATAAAGCAAGCAGGACAAATTAATCACTAACATCAAAGAACAGCAAAACAGATGGGTAGAACACTTCAAAGAACTCTCGAATCGACCAGCCACCCTGAACCCACCCAATATTGAAATTCCTATTATGGATTAAATAATGTATGCAGGACAGATTACAGACTCGTTCGAGGTAAAGACTGGTGTCAGGCAAGGTTGCTTACTATCACCCTTTCTCTTTCTCCTGGTGAACGAATGGATCATGAAGACGTCAACATCTGAAGGGAGGCACGGGATACAGCGGACATCTAGGATGCAGCTGGACGATTTAGACTTTGCGGATGATCTGGCCCTTCTATCGCAAACGCAACAACAAATGCAGGAGAAGACGACCAGTGTGGCAGCAGCCTCATCAGAAGTAGGTCTCAATATACACAAAGGGAAATGCAAGATTCTCTGATACAACACAGCATGCACTAATCCAGTCACAATTGACGGAGAAGATGTGGAAGATGTAATAACCTTTACATATCTGGGCAGCATCACTGATGAACACGATGGATACAATGCACATGTGAAGGCGCGGATCGGAAATGCATGAGCAGCGTATTTACAATTGAAGAGCATCTGGAACTCAAAACAATTGGCAACCAATACCAAAGTCTGGATTTTGAATACAACTGTCAAGACAGTTCTACTGTATGGGGCAGAAACCTGGAGAACTACGAAAGCTATCATCCAGAAGATACAGGTGTTTATTAACAGTTGTCTACGCAAAATACTTCAGATCCGTTGGCCGGACACTATTAGCAACAACCTACTGTTGGAGAGAACAAACCAGATCCCAGTGGAGGAAGAAATCAGGAAGAAGCGCTGGAAGTGGATAGGACACACATTGAGGAAAGCACACAACTGCGTCACAAGACAAGCCCTCACATGGAATCCTCAAGACCAAAGAAAAAGAGGAAGACCAAAGAAAAAGAGGAAGACCAAAGAACACATTACGCCAGGAAATGGAGATAAACATGAGAAAAATGAACAAGAATTGGATGGAACTAGAAAAGAAGGCCCAGGACAGAGTGGGTTGGAGAATGCTCCATTAAGAGTAACAGGCGTAAGGAAATAAGTAAATAAAAATGCACGAACAGAAAATCTTGACTTGTGGACTTTGAGTAAACCGCAGACTCGATTTCGCAGTTTTATGAGAATCATGAATGGTTGAAGTAATTATTGTTTCATGTTTCAACTCATGAAGAGAATTAGTCAGTAGTTTCTTTGCTTACGTATTCATATCCTGTGACAATATGATTTTGAAATTTAGTCAGTTCGTCTAGGACTGATTTCAGTTTATCGACGTAATCGGTTTTGCTGGTTGGAACTAGTCCTCCCACATGAATAATAAATATATATTTTAAGTAGGAAAATTGTATTCCTGATGTTTCACGGTATAATGTAAGCCACTACTTTAAAGAAAACAAATAATCAAAATACATTAATATAAGCTTAAATAGTACAAATGAAACAATGTAGAATACTTTTAGTACAATTTAAAACATACTTGGCCTGAATATGTCAGTGTGAAGTTATTCTTCGTTAAGGTGAATTCATATGACCTGCCACTGCATTAATTTCTGTTTCAGAATATGGGTGCGAAAAATGTATGCATTTGTAATATGACGTAGTAGGGTTGAAATTAGGTGTGTGTGTTTATTTAGATTGTGTGGAAAATAAATAAGATCAGATGTGGTTGTTTAGATAAACGGTTCAGGTTGCATGAATATCCAAGCCTTCTTTCCTATCGTGGTCACAGGAATTGATCAGTACGTGAAGCTCTCCGGCTACTCACCTCTCTTTATAGTTGGAAAAACATTTCTGAAATATTTTAATTTTTTTAAATATCAATTTGGTGATTATTGAACGCAACAAATACTGATATTGCGAATTCGACCTGTAAATTTTCCGATTCTACAGAACTATTAAGTCATTTTGTGTAACTTAAAAGTTCCTCGGCATGAATCGAGATCCCACGGGAAGACTCTCCAGTCGGCACAACCTACTCTGTAAACATAGTATTATGTGGAAGTGAGCTGGATCTTTTCTTTTATTCTAACTAAAGAGTTTCCTAGATTATTAGTTGTCTTATAGAAAGCGTTAATTTTGTACGTTTTCAAAAGCCGCTTTAATTCTTATGTCGTACCTTCGCGATAATTTAAAAACACAGTACCAATCCAAGATCTTTCTTTAGGATTATTATTTACAGAGGGAAAGTTTTGCTTTAATATGTTTTAAATAATATATTCAGGGAAATTATTAAGTCGTAAGATGTCTATTATATTATCTTTTTCTTTACTTGTCTTTACTTGTGCATAGTTAAAAATGATATACCGATTTAAATATGTCGGTTCCCAGTACATAGTTAGATTAAGATAACCATTAGAATTCCTTATAACCAGAGAGTTTGAGAAAGGTAGATCACTATGTTCATCTTCCTATTCAAAAGTAGATTGTCCGGAACCTGGGACCCCTACACAACTTATTCTTTAACAGAAGCGATATAGTCAATATTAATATACTTGTTATATGTTGCTAATGGCTCACCATTGGATGACGAGAACTATGCCTGAATTCAACCAGTCCATGATATTGCCTAACCGTCTTCCATTATCTTCGGTGAGTAACTAACTGCCTCACACCCAACATAGTTGAACTTCACTATAAATACGATTGTATAGTCTGAGTAAATGATATTATCGAAACATAAATTTTCTTAGCTGAATTTTTTAAATTTGTATTGAGATTATTATGTGATATGAAATCAGTCAATCAGTTCTTGAATTTTGTTCAAAAAGCCATGTATGTTCTTCTCATTCTTATTCGATAATCTCTAATACTATGATTGTACCTAAAGGTGGATGAGAACCTACTCGAAGCTTACAAATCTATATATAATACTTCAACTTATTATTTATTCATTATATAATATTAAACTAACATATAAATTAATGGATCTAATGCCTTATAAGATATGTATAGACAATTTCTTTGAATCACATAATTGAAAGTTCCTATGTTAACTAATACAACCATTAGTGTTATCACCGATTAAACTGATCAAAATTATTCAGTTTTATAATGATGGGAATCTTTAATTGGATTTTGAGTGTAACACTTGTAACCTTTCTGTTAGGCATCTAAATTTTAGATTTCAAATCAACAATTATTTCTCTAACAAAGATGTTAGATATGGAGCTTAGATTCTTGATACACCGCGTACCACCTGAGCACTCGATTGCTAGAATTCTCCAAATTGCAAATGATAAAGCAGAAGACAAGTGAGAAGGAATGTCATTCCAAACAGTGTCATTATGGTACAAAACTCTCAGGTACTTATAGATTTTAGTTAAAGGAAAATCATCGTTATAGTTATCTAATAGCGAAGCTACACGCCGAAATTCTGGAATTTTCTTCCGAAAGATGATTGGGTAGAAAATCTTCGTCTCTTTATGGGCTTCTTAGAGATTCCTCGGGTTCAGCAGTGGGCCGTCATCAGAAAAAGCAGCTCATGGTCTTATCGAAAAGGTATTAAGATATTTCATTTCTATTTCAAGATGATTTTACTTCTTTTAATAGATTTAGTGGGATGATTACAATAGACTTACCTTGTATTAATAGGTTATTGTGAAACTTATCTATATATGCATGTGAAAATATTCTGTAATGTTTACATTTTTTAAGTTACAAACAAAAGAAAGTCTTCGAAGATAGAATTTAGAAATAAATGTTGGGTATATTACCAGTGATTTCCAAAGATTATCGAAGTCGAATGGCGGAAAATCGTGTTGTTTCTGATGATGTTAGGCTTTGGATACTTGAGGAATATTTAACTGGTTAACGAAACTTCAAGCTACCACCGAGTTGAACAATCGGACGAAAAATTATCAACACCCAGATATCAGTTGCTTAAGTTTAACAATGTGGTTGGCATAGAAGTGCATCGAGAAAAAGTAGGAAATTGGCTATCAAAGTGATAAAACAACTTATTAATAAAATTAACTGTAATGGAAAACGAATACATGTTAGTTCACAAGAAAATTAGAGACTGTAACTGCCTCAAAGGATCTGAATTCGGATCGATTGGCGCAGTTTCATAAAAGCTATGAACATTGTTGATTTTTCTGCTCTAATCAGTTGGACAGGGACCTATTATTATCGATAACGGATTTGAAAACATTTACTTTTGCAAGCACTTTAATTGATTTTTTTATTTAGACCTATTTCGCAAACGCATTCCCTGACCGATATATATGACACTTCAATAATCAGTTGATATACGTATGAAATACTATTTGGCATACACTGAATAACTAACTTTATGTATCATCCATTATTTGACTCGTTAACTGATCATATTTATTGTTTATGCCAAGCGAATCAGACTCTTCCCTTACCCTAAACACGTTGATAGAATCATTTAAAAAATGTGTCATTACAACCCAAACTCCACTTTCACCACAATTCAGTGAGTAAAATGGACAATGAAAACGCTAAATAGATTTCATGCTACGATTCGGATTAATCAGTGTTCAAAGTAAATTACTATACATGAGTCACTTTTACTTAACAACTCATACTGTAGTGTATGCTATTTATGTCGACAGACATAACGAGTATGTAACACCAATCAAAAGTTGAATGGTCGGCAGCAGAAAGGGAAATAGAAAGGAATTATGAATTGGAATAATCAGATAGAATGTAAAGGACAATCGACGGAAGATTTGCAATTGAAGCATTTAATGTATGGTTCCATAATTTACCAAGATATTCTATAACTTTGTATGAAATAATAAATAGGTTGTCCCCAGCTAAGTATTCCTTCATTACAATCAATCATATCATATAGATTAACACATCCCCACAGTGCTCTCATTGTCCTCATTATCAGAGTGAAATGCATCCTTTAAAGTATGAAGGCAGAGAAAATCAAAATTCACTGAAGATTTTGAGAATATCTTTTCTCACCTCTTTTCAACTCACCAAACACTTCAGATTGAGCGGTTCATAACACTTAAATTTTCGAAAACAAGTAATCAATTCGACATATTTATGTTTTATTCATTTCTTGAATTAACATGCAGTGATTATGTAACTGCGTGTACATAATCGCATCTTAAGAACAATTGTTAATTTCTTTTCAATTGCGGCTTAGATTCAACCACTTGACGCTAAAACTAATTTCAGTGTGATTTCATGCTGTAGTTTATTTTGAAAACTCTTGTCTATTCGGGTTTGTACGAAGATAAAACAAACTTTTTCTGATGTTTTACTTATAATCCAGAACACTGTTGGAAGGGATGCAGGAAAGTCTTTAGTGTTATTTCAATGTAGATAAAAATGTATTAGAATACATCACTTAAACATTCACGGCTTAGACAAATGACTTTCACAATGACGTTGATTAATATTGGGTGGTTTATAATATGACCATACATTAAGAGTTGAATTCTTTTTCAATGTATATAATGGTTTGACATCGTGATGTGAACAGGGAAAAAAGAAGCCCTGACAAACTACGAAAGCTATTTTTCGGGACGTTATTTCATTTTATGCAAAGCTTGTAAAACGCTAACATTTATTTTTGTCTCTAATCTATTCTACAGAGTATAAGCTTTCGTTCGATGTATGATTCACTGCCATACCCTTTTCTGTTCGGAAGCTATTGTAGTTTAAACATAATATTTCGCACCCTATTTTCTACGTTAATTCCCGGCTTTGAACATAACTGTATTTTTCTTAATTATAGTATGTTGTGGTCGGGTTAGTCATATATTTATCCACGTACCTTTTTACACTAGTCTGAAATGAACTGAACTGAAATCAGGATATCGGGAATAGGTCGAGTAGTGTTCCAGTTGTTTTGTCTTCTGTCATTCGCGTGCTTGTCAACCAATCAAGTGATAGAGTAGTTTTATTCTCTCCATCCCACTTCGAACTCACGCGTACTAGCCTCAAGGTTAGGTCTGTCAGCCTGTCGCGCCAAGACCTTAATCTGGATTAGATAAGTATCCTCAGCACCAAAGGTAGGTAGATAGATCAAGGACATAATACATTCAGTTAATGTCTATGTTGCCAGTGTATGATATTTAGGTATATTTCATTAATTTCGAGAAAAAGACTCATCATAGAATGACAAACACTGTTCAATAGACATCTAAACATCAGTTCGCATCATGCCACTAACAATATCAACATAAGTACAGCTAAATAGAAAATTTATAGAATTCGATTAATTTAGTTTAACCAATTTGTTTGAGTAAAAAACATTGTGTCTTATCTTATTTTCGCAGACTACTCATTTTCTAATTAAGTAATATCTTGTAGAAATCTATAATTTTCATGTGATTTTTATTTCGAACTGACTTATTGTACAGTTGTTTTCACGAGATAAATTGATAGTGAAGCACATCTTGGTCACCTATAAACTTAATAATCAATATCATTTATCACTTCTGTGTGATACAAATTCGTACTGAAATAGATGATTATTAAATGTTTGAGAATAAAATTATGGGATGAAATTTGTTGTCAGATTAAATTACGAAACGGTTGTATGTTAGATGTAATGTATAAAAAATCACTTTCAATTGAAAATGGACTGTATGAAACGAGCTATAGTATCCTTTTTCGAATTGAACACTTCGTTTGTAAGTACATTTCTGTAATATTTCAACTCCTTGAAATGCCCATCACATCATAAAAGCATTAAAGAAGAATGGATATTTTTTAGGCGAAGGTTATTACAATAAAACGTATCACAGTTAATGAATCAGATTGTAGTACTTTTTTTATCAAAAAAAAAGTTTTGCTATGATGGCGATATAAAAAAATGAATCATATCAATTAGTCATTTTAAAATTATAACTCTGCTCTAATATTTTGTTTTAATTTATAACAATCAGTATTGGATAATGTATATCCAGTATAACAAAGTTTAGGAGAATGTGGCGCAGCTTCATTATGAACAGAATTTGGTAATTCCTGAACGGATAAATTATCATTCGTTTGAGTGGAAGTAGGATGTTCAATTATATTCTCATGAAATGATAATTCTTCATCATCCTCTATATGCTTGTGAAATAAACTGGACACAGTACAATCAAGTAACGGGGAAGGTATTGTTTTCGACGGCTGAATATGACTTTCTAAATTGGTTTCGTGAGACGTTGCAGTTTGTTTAGGGGAACTAATGGTTGAATATGATACTGATGGAGATCGCAAGAACTCCTGAGAGTAAATGAAAGAAACATAGTTAATATAATTAACATAATAGCATACAAAAAGCGTACGAATTCTAACACTAAGAAGGATTAAAAAAAATAGGCCGTAACCTTCATTCATCTTCACGAAAAGATAATTTTTAATTCTTGATCCTCTTCAATTCATAATTCTATCTTGAGTTGATAAATAGTCAAATTGAATACGTCACTATACAACTAACAGAATTTATTTATTTAGTTTTGATAAAGAATACATTTTCATAATCGGAGATGATAGTGGCCAGTAGTGAAATTCGGGACAGGCGTTTCATCCTCTTTGGGATTCTTCAGCTGGAGGTACCTGCATCTGAGTTGATGTTCACTCAATGACTCAAATGCAGTTCTATTTGCTTCAAACGTCATCTCGTTATCCACCTAGCTACTGAATCCATATAGCAACTAGTTTGTGCAATGGGGTGAAGCGAACGGTACTTAGTTCGAGTCCCAGAGTGAACATCAACTTGGATGCAGGTACATCCAGCTGCCGAGTCCCAAACAGGACGAAACGCTCGTTCTGGATTCCACTGCTAGCCATAATCCATCTTTGCTTATGATACTTGTGAATTAAAGCACTGTCAAGGCAGTATGCACAGTATGCACATCAATGAAAAAATTCAAGTAAACATTACCAAGTGAATATAGAATTATTTTTCCTTCTGAAAAATCATTTAGATCATTGATATAAATTAACCGGTCGAAAATAAATGAAGTGTCATATTGCATAGATTGATAAAATTATTCTAATTAAATGTGAAAACTTAACTTGACTAAAATGACTTTTGTATTTCAGACACTGAATATACTCAATAAATGATTCAAATTCCGTTAACTGAAATGTAACTCAGTAACTACAAGATAGTATGGTATTGGAGTATCAAATTAGGACGAAGTAGTTATCAAGTGCTATGTGATATTTATTTGTTTTTTGTATAAATTCAATCAATGATTCAGACTATCTTCACAACAAACATTTTTTTAGAAACTTCTCTTATAATCAAGAGTTCAAATACCTAGTTATGGCGTTTTGCTAATTAAATAATACAGCATTGTTCATTACATCCTAGTGAACTTGTTCTATTGAATACATTCGACTAACTAACTGACTAACTAATAGTTATTACCCTGTTGTTCTTAGCGGTATGGTAGATTTGAATTATTAGAAATCAGTTAACTGAAAACAATGATTGAGTATCTATTATTTACTGTGTTTATGACTAAAGTTTGTATGGACCATTAGTGGCCCGATATCTTACTCCATTTAAATCATATTATGATTGTTATTGAAATATACATATTGCCAATCCTCGAGTATAATTATCGGCATATTCCGCGTTAAGGGATAACGAAATTAAATAAGTAAAATATAAGAATGAATTTCGAATACGTATACATCATACAATCGTTGATCCAGAAAAGAACAATCGGAGAAACGAAACGAAGAAAGCAAATAAAGCAAAGGGAAGAGAGCGAAGCGAAACTATGCCCAGTGAAGAAAGCATTTAAGTCAACTCGATTTAATCAAGCATGAATCGATGTTTATAATAAGATAAAAGCATGTTACAGATATGTGATGATTAAGATATAAAATAAAGCACACGTATACGCTTACATAAAAGCAGTCATGGTGGCAAGGTCAAAATATGGTTTAAGAAAAATGAATAGATTGGTCTAACCAGAAACTAGAATAACCTGTGTGTGCTCGACATAGGGTCAGTCATCACAGGACTATGAAAAGAGTTTTAATGAGCTAACAATTATTTAAACATATTTTAACTAGTTATACAATATAAAAGATGATACACTTTAAGTGATATGTATTAAATGAAACTTTTGATGGAGTTTTGTTCTCGGAGCTAGATGGTTTGGTCGTGTAACTTTCATCGACAAAAAAAAGCAAAACTCCATCAAAATGATCCATCTGAGCTGCAAATCTTCTCTACCATCAAATGAAACATTTTTTTTCATATTTCGTCCTATTACTAAGTAAACAAACATTTAGGATTATCTTAGGACTAAATAATATTTGTTTTTGTAATCGAAGATCATTAATGTTTGTCATTATTGTTATTAGTTTCTTTTATTAAACTAATTTTATGAGAAAAATAAAGGAAGAAGAGATAAAACATTTCACCATCTGTGTTTTCATCAAACTGAAATTATTCAATGAAGTCAACTGATTATTTCATTCATTCATTATTATTATTATCATCATCTTGAATATAGTTATGATGTTTCTTTTATTATATTCTACTTGTTTAAAGTTATCACTATTAACTCATAATCATTAGTTTATTTGTTCATCCAGATATTTGTTTGCTTATTTTTTTAACTATTATTCGATTTGCTTCTTCCAAGCAAGAGATCTTATTTATTTGATTGAGATTTGGTCTTTTTAAGATTTCATCATTCTTCAACTTAAGTTAATCTTTATTCTTTATAAACAATTTAGTATGACAGATAAAAGTTATTCTTTTATGAATTGTGAACTTGGAAATAGTTTAATTGTGTTGTGATGTGAGCTACTTATATTGATATAAGTGGTATATAACGTGCGTTAAATGAACGTAATGACTGGCAGCAGAAGATGGCGGAGATCAAGAAAAGTAGAGCGAGAACACAATGGAATTTGTAAGAAAATGCATGAACAATGAAATGGGAGACAATGGATTGGTGTTTGCTACAGAAACAGTCCAGTTTGGTTTGATGCATGAATATTTTGCAAATTGACGATTTACTATATGGTATTCAGATTTTGTTGAGATAGACTGTAATTGTTGTGCTAGGTACATCCGTTTGTCCCCACCCGTGTTCTTGTTTACTACAGTGTCAATGACAAGAATATTTGACTCTTTAAGTTCATGATTATATACTACCATTATCACGAATAAAGACGTCACTATTAAAATAGTGTGTTTCACATTCATATGTTATGTATCAGTCTCTACTGGGATGTATACACTCTGAGTAGATTTTCTCAGGTTTGTTATTTTATCATAAGTTTTTACTAAGGCTAAGTCATAGCTAGAAAATAGAATTAAGGTAGCGGGTTTGTGATTATATGCATTCAGTAGCTCAGTGGATAGCGAGTTTGAGTTTGAAGATAAAGTTACTGAGTTTATAACTTTACATGAATATCACTATTGCACTGAAGAGACATTCATTTAATTAGTGCTAAACAGCATGATATGCTTAACCTTGATTACAAAGCTAGCCATTATCTAACGTGAAATAATAGATTGACTTGAGAAGGAAATAATTTTTAGTCGTATCAATAATTAATCGAATCAAACAATTTAATCACGTAAATTGTAAGCAGACGGATTACGATGTCCAAATAAACATAAATTTGGAAGGCATAGATGTTGTTTCATATTATGTACATAAAATGATAGTTCGGTACAATTTATAATCTACTACATAAAACATTCAAGTTAAAGTCAACGAATTAAGACAGGTTTTAACTCCATAAAGTAGTTAATATAGAATAGACAAATAACCTGACATATGTTAGCAATTATTATGTACTAATTAATGTCTACGTTTGAGAAGTGTTCACAAAGTCTTTGTCAGAAACTGTGACCTGTAAATTCCGATCACGCTAAGGATGAGACATAATTCATCGATAACAATAAATAATGCCTTTATATCATAAACTAACTAAATACAAAATTGTGGACCATAAGAGAATAACAAAATCACTTGAAAAGTAACTGAATACGAAGTCCTGAATGGTCATTTGTTCGATCCTATATAAAGTTTTATGTATACACTTCCGAAAAGTCAAATACAAAACATGATTGTCCTGACTTCAGAACATCTAATCTGTCCGTGACAGTAAATACTTCCAAAGCTTTTATCATATTACGAGTACATCATAATGACCATGTTAAACTATCATTACGTGTGTAAATTAAAAAAATTTGAACAGATTTATAAACAAATCATGCCTTTTTAGCGGCCCGTTGATCTGACTTTGATTCCGAAAAGTGAATGAGTATGTTACAAACATAAATCTGCTACTTAACTCCGTATATTATACCTAGATTAACGCCGTTTGGGTGACAGCAGTAACATAAAGCAAATATGGCTTGGGTTTGTTGAATCTATTTGAAGGACTCGTTTATCTATCTAAACATTCAGAATGAAAACGAGGAAAGAGAAGCCAAGTGGATAAGACAAGTAAGCCAACCCATCTTAATAAAGTGTGACTCATTATTTATAACCATACAAAATAATCTAGAAACATGAGACGAATAGAGTAATCAATACATACACGCTCAAATAAAAACAGTCAAGGTAATAAGAGAAAGATTGACAAAGTAAAAATATGACTTAAGAAGAACGAATAAACTGGTTTTTCTGGAAGTCAGAATAATCCATTTGGGCTTGACGTAATTTATTATTATTATTATTAGCTTTATTCAATATTACATTTTTGGTACAATATAGAATTTTCAGCGTAAAGTATTTCAACAAGTTTCCGTTTCTTTCTTCTTGGTCGGTCCTGGCGATAAATATTGAGTGATCGCCAGTTAGATGTTAACAGTCCAGTAAATGAACATCTGAATAATGTGCATTCTTTTCGCTGTATATTGCCAGCAACCACATTGTCTCTTATTGAGTTTTTTGTAACTTTGACAACGAAAGGTTGTACACTTTTCAGAAACGCAGCAGAATAGGTTATGCGATTAATAGACATACATTAAAACAAACAAAAATCGATAACTTGTTGAAATATCTAGATGGCAGGAACAGGTAGCTCAAATGCTCAAGCAGGCCGCCCTAATGCTAGACGATATATAATGATATATCCAACTTAAGTGTTGTAGTCAGCAGATGGTTTCAAAATGGTTTAATATCATTTAATACCGTTTTAAAGAACTGAAAAAGTAAGCTAAAGTCAACTGAAAAAAAATGCTAAAAAGGTTTTACTTTATGCATAGTTAAAACAACCAATTTCATTTTATTTCATTTGTTTTAAGTGAATTATAGTGAGTGAAATAATCTTCTGAAGTTTTAAACTCTTCACCTTATTGAGAACGACATTGAAATTATAATAATAAATCAAGTAAAGGAAACAAAAATTGATGAGTTATATAAATTGATGTTTTATTTTAAGAACACAACACTACAAAAAACTCATTTTTATAAGTGTTCTTGTTGCCACACAATAAACAATCACTTATTCCTGCCTTATAAAATAATTTAAAATCAATAAAATTAGAGAGAGAGGTCAGTTTACTAATTAGATACATAAGATTAATAAAGGAAATATATGTGATTAGTTAATCTTCTAATACTAGTAATCATTGTAATGAGATTGTTCTGTAGTTAGTTGATGAAATCCTAATACTTACTGTCCATCTAAGTATACGATACAGTAAATAGAAATCTTCAACTCTGAAGAATGGTCAAAACAATATTGTTTAAGTAAAGATGTAATCTATAAAAGTAATTATATTATGGAGTGTTATCAGCAGGTGGGTTATTATTTTACGAGTTCGTTTAAGAAGTCAGAACCAGTGGAGTTCAACTGTGTCTTTTGTGATGCAGTTACTTACGGTAGACAATGGTGGACTGTCACGCAATATCGTGGATTTGTTAAAGTTAGAAATTAACACCGTTGGATGCCGTCTCAATGGTTTAGAGGTTAAGCATTTGGGCACAAGATAAAAAGTCCCTGGTTCGAGTTCTGCGTGCAGGATCGTGAATGCACACTGCTGAGGAGTCCCGTACTAGGATGAAATGATCGTACAGTGCTTCCAGGTCTTCAGTGGTGGTCTACCTTTAATTGACTGATGAATTAAGCTATCATGTTACTTAAAAGCTACTTAAGTAAACAATACAATATACTTACGATGATAAATAATAGAAAGATACTAAAAATAACCACCGAAAGTAGTGACTAGATTTTACGCATAAGTTTCAAAGATGATTTGATCTACTGGATTATCGGATGACATAAATGTTGATTGGAAGTGTAAATACGATCTAACAATCAACTTGAAATATTTAAAATGTAAATTAATATCTTCGTAGCATTTAATTAATTGTAGTAATGAATAAGAAATAATAATTTTAATTATGTGACAAGTTATACACACTTTATGTTATTGTAATGATTAAGGAATAAATTTACCATTTCTATGTTGATTTTATTTTCCATAATGTTAGTATACTGACTTACTCTTAAATACATTTAGGCTTAATATTTATTGAAAATAAACCATTTGCTTTAGTGATAGAGTCTTGGCCCTCATATAAATTTCACTGACTGAAATCATGAGTCAATCGAAGCTAGACCACCATGGAAAACCTGAAAGCACTAGACGGCCGTTTCGTCCTAGTATGGGACTCCTCAGCAGTGCGCATCCACGATCCCACAACCCACGAGATTCAAACCCAGGACCTATCAGTCTCAAGCCAGGCACTTAACCAACTAGACCACTGAGCTGGCATCCAACGGTATTGATGTATATGCCTATAAAAGTAGTATTTATTTACTAGATAAATCATAAGACCTTATTCTGTTAAACAATCACAATATGATATGTAGTCAAATTTAACGATCTGCATTCCTTTCTAACGATTTCTTTTCTAAAAGTGAACTATCAAGTAATTTGAGTGAAAGTCTTAACACCAAACAAAAATCTATCACTATGCATTCTCAATCAATTTATCATTTGCCTTACAAATTATTCAATTCATTTCAAACAGCCCTAATGACTAAACAATATGACATTTATAACTCATTATTGTAAAACTGTGATTTGAATATTGTTAGTTAATTAAGAAATAAAATCCTATAAGTTTATCAAACTAATTACTAGATTAAACTAAATTTTTGAATATCTATTGGGTAACTATGACTTACACAGACTAAATATATTGATCTAGCTTTCAGTGTATATTACTTTTTTGTGTGTAATATACCCATGATAATTTAACCAATGTACATTGTCTTGTCTATTCAATGAACAAATTCAAATTTCTTTCAATTGGTTATTGAAAAATATTCTCATCAAATTACAGAACAATCAAACTAGATCATAAAACTTTCTTGTCTGAGAAACAATGTAATTAGATTATTTACGACTTACAGTAAATTGTATAAAAACTAGACAAAAGTTTAGTGTTTATCATGTAAGTAAACTGTTTATTTGAAAAAGAAATCAAACGTATAATTCAATTTAGGTTTTAGTTACTACCTGTCAATATTTCATATTTTGTTAATTATAAACCTACCTTGACATGTTCTTCTTCAGAACATGGACTGGATGTATTGTCAGTGATTGGATCTCTTGATATGAAATATTGAGTTTGATTATCTGATATGATAGTATTATGTATATTAGATTCTGAATTTGTCGGTTCATCATTTTCTGGATATGTATGCCAAACTAATTGTTTTAAATCAAAATAAAATGAAGAACGTAAAAACCGTTGATAAGAATCTTTATTCATTAATCCTTGAATAGTTTGTTGAGCTAAAACAAATGATTCATTAGTTGGATTTGTTATGCTAGCGATTGTTTGATTCCGAGTTTCCGAATCTAAATTAACCTTTAAAATAAAACATAGAGTATACAAACAGAGGTGTAAACGATCCAGTACATCGTTGTTTTTTTTAATGAACTTTATATTGAAATAAAAGAAGTTGTACGGATCTTCCTATGGTCATGAATTAACAGATTAATAATATACGTTTGATCAATAAGTAATATTAAAGTATTTTCAAAATGAAGTATTAGGTATTCCAATGCAGAGAACTTTCTGAGTGAACAATCATATATAGTTTAAACTGAATTCAATCATTCCCTACAAATAATGCAATAACTACTTGTTAATCTTTTCTGTGACAATAAATATCTGTATATTCTTAAAAGGTTTGATTAATTAATCCTATCTTGACTGAAAAGTATTATAATTCAATAGATGAAGATCTTCTCAATGTTATATATTGAAGAAGTTGATCCAGACATTAAATATATATAAAGATTCCTAATGATAGGAATATAAGGGTTCAAACTTAAATTTATATAGAATGATTGACTGATAATTACAAAATTTGTTATAGGTTACGTTTATACATCCATAATAAAAGATGCTAATGTTTGCCACCCGAAACATTGATCAATTATTCTAGCATTAACAAATGTTTGATCTTGATGAAAATATACTTTATAAATTGGAAGTACAGTGAAAGTAACTTATTATGACTAAACGGATCATGGAATCTAAATCATTAAATTATTTATGCAAGAATGATCTGTGTTCAGTGAGGTCTATTTCAATTAATTACTTAAAGCAGACTGAAAACGATTTTCTAAGATTTCACTTACACAATGTTGGCTTGTGTATATTCTTTTGGTTAGAAAATATCGTAACTTACGAGATAATTTACTTCAGTTGAATTATATGACAGTCACTTATTGATTAAGATATACTTTGGGGTATTGATGTAATCGATAAATATTTAAATGATTAGAATGTGAATATGTTTTTTAATAGTCGGTAATTACACTACTCACTATGATTTTATCAATATTCCGTGAAACTAGTTATGATAAGCAGATATTTACCATACTAGAAAATCACTAGCCATTGTAGCAGTGTAGCCTCTGAAGCAGTACTCCTCAACAAACACAAAGGATAAACAAAGAACCTGAAGTAGAACACAGAGAATACCAACCCACTCACACTTGATGGAGAAGCTCTGATAGAGGTGGAAACTTTCACATACCTGATCAGCATCACAGATGAACAAGGAGGATCTGATGAAGACCTAAAGTCAGGGATTACCAAAGCAACGGTAACATTCCTACAACTGAAGTACATACAAAATCCAAAACAACTTTCAGTCAACATCGAAGTCAGAATCTTCAATACGAACGTCAATACAGTTCTATTGTATGGAACTGAAACTTGGAGGACCACAACAACCATCATCAAAAAAGTACAAGTATTTATAAACAATTTTCTATGCAATATACTAAATGTCCGTTGACCGGATACCATTGGCAACAACCTACTGTGGAAGAAAACAAACAAACTTCTAGCTGAAGGGGTAATAAGGAAACGACGGTTGAAGGATTTCATTAGATCGAGTTTATAATGAATCCAACATGATGCTGTTCAAAATGTTCAAGTAAGTCAACCAGTTACCAAAGTTCACAACTACTTCCCAAAGTGTTGTATTGAGATTTCTAGTAGTTTCAGAGAACTAACATAACCAAATACTTGAGTCATTTATAAAACAAATGTTTAGTAATATTATGAAACTAAAAGTCTTATTATTCCTAGCTTTTTTTATTATAACCTTAAAACATATGAAACACATATTTTGACTTTCAAAACAAAATAAGTACACTGTGCCAACCGATTGTGTTATCAAGGGACCTATAACGTTATGATTAGTCAATCAAAAACCACAATGAATCAGTACTTTCCATAGTCACCACTAATGAATTACAAATGTTTTCATATTCATGTATTACAAATAGCAAGATTAATTTTAGTTCACAATTTACCTCATGTGGTGAATGTGGTGCTAAATAAAGACGATAGATTCTACGTGATTCTTCACCAAGATCTTCTTGTGGTAGATGTTTATACAATTCACAAACTAACCAAAACTCAATATTCTCTTCACTGTATTCTGATCTTAGAAAGTGATGAAATTGAGATAAACCATCTGTAAAATTAATTTATGCGTAAAATTACTTACTAATGAGTGAATTTAAAGAAAAAAAAATGGCATGTTTGTGGTACTATTCAGCATCAAAATCTATGAGTATTTGATGTTTGAAAAAATTGAAAAAATATTTACTGTTCAAGTAGTGTCATTGACTATAATTATAAATGAAAAACTTAAGAATACAGCTTTCTACTTTAATTTACTTTGAGAAATATAGATAGTACTGCTACAGGAAGCCAAATACTTATTGTTATTATTGTAGAATAACAGTAAGACAGTCGTAAATATACAATGAATCTTAAACGACCTCTAAATTTATCACTTTATGATAATATTCCATTCTTATTTGATCCTTTTGATGAAACACATAGGTTCTTGATATTCATTGCATTTACTGGATAGTTGACGAAATTTATGATAGACGTTTAGTTATTTTTTTTAATGTTCAAATGACAAACTTAAGATTAAGTTCTATTGGTTCTCAGTTGAGATTGAAATATTATATCTCAAAGAGTTGATACTGATGAATTACAAATATTCCAAGAATTTCAAAGAAATGACTTCGCTAAAGTTCATTGTTTAGTGACACTGAAACTAGTTAGTGTATGAGCTGTTTTGTTCGAAGTAGATTAAATTATGGATGAATTCTGGAAACTATTTACGGACTGCTATTATGTATACATACTTTACATAATGGAATAACCTTGGTTAGACAACCAGTGAGAACCTGTAAGTACCTGATGGCTGTTTCATCTAAGTAAAGAATACCACAGTAATATTTATTGACGACCCTGCCAAAGATTAAATCCAGGATCTCTGTCTGATCTTCTTCATATAAAATGAAAACGTGAAACATTACATTTAAACGTTTATAAGAATACGTTTGTGTTGTATATCAATTTTAACTATGCATAACAAATTATCTAATTTAAATGAATATTTTCAGGTATATTGAAAAGTACACAGTAATTAATCAAAAAAAGCATTTTTCTACCTGTATCAGCTAAAAGCTTATCAAATGATTGTTCCCATTGTTGTAGTTGACTTCTTGTTGGTACATTATGTTCATTAAGAACTGGAGACGCTTCATTAGATGTTAAGAAATCAGAAGGAGATTTCTCTGAATGTTGACCTTCCACTTCACAATTATCAAATCTGAAAGAATCAATCAGTTTTTCTATATGATGATCATTTACTATTGTAGGCGATGCGCTTTTACATTTACCTACTGGTCGTCTAAATGCATTAGAGAATGATCTTGGTAAAATATTCGTTATTAAATCATTCAGATGGCGGATACTATAATTAGAAGAAATACAATATTAAAATAAATATGTTGTTATATATTGTTAATAAATATTTTGAATAAGTGTATTTTGTCAATCCAAAAATTACTGAAAAACTGGGAAAAATTAGTCAATGATTTAGTTCTAGTATGAACTTAGTCAGTTGTACATGTACAGTGGTTTGGTAGGTTAAGTGTTCGTGTGCGAGACTAAAGGCCCTGAGTTCGAATCCTGCTAGCGGGACCGTAGATGTGCACTGCTAAGGAGTCCCACAACAGGACTAAATGGCAGTCCAGTGCTTCCAGCTTTTCAATGGTGGTCTAACATAAATCGTTTCATGATCTCAATCAAAAACTTAACCATCTCCACAAACCCTAAACTGATAATTTTAGATCTCTTGGATAGTCCATAATATTTAGGCCACTCAGTTGGAATGAGGTGGCAACATTATTCTGCACAAGATTGCGGGCATACCTTTCTGATTAGCGCCGATTATCACAAAACCCATATCTGAGGTTCCCTATTAAATATTATCAGCCACTGTAATTCTAAATATGGTGCACTCAGTGTTGAGTCTTTTAAAATAGTGGTCATATTTTAAATTAGTCGAGAAAAAACGATCAGCGCTGAAGAAATGGGTAAACATAACATCGGTTATCACTCAATTACCGGTTAGTTATATATAGAGTTGTAAAACTATAGTTGAAAGCTAATTGAAATAAACTTGATCATCGCTAAAGTTCTTTTCTTTAAAATAACAAACTTATACTCCTGAAAACAATTATAGCACGATTTCAGAGCCGCATTTTAATTAAATGAACTGTTTAACTGGAATAAAGCATAAAATTAATTCTGAATAGACATGATTAATTATTAGGACTTGATTTGGTAACATATTTATGGGAACCAGTCACACTTTGGATTTTTTTTTCATCAACGGCGAGTCTATAATTTATGGACGACTTTTAAGAGACTCTAAACTGACCTTCAAAATGTCCACCTATAGATAGAAGTAAATGACGATTATAAACCGGTGTGAGGAATGAAAATTATGATTTAAAGTTAATGAATAAGATCAGGAATTAGATTTAAGATTTTCATCACGAACTAACATCAGCTATAATCCCAAAACGCTATTTAACCAAACGGATGAAAGAATTCCGCGCCAAAATCCAAGACTAATATTATCCTAAATTTGATTGGTTCGTTCATAAGTTATAGTCTCGTTTTTTATCCTATATTAAAATATCTGTTCAATGTTCTTTTATTTTTATTGGTTCTTAACATGGTCTTGCATTATTCTATGAAACTTAACGTATACAACTAATAAAACAAGTTTGATTTTACGATGGATTATTTATCTATTTAAAGCAATTGTTCCCTTTTTATAAATTTCAATAGAACAATGAGAAGATGGAGTTGATCTGAAAAATGTGATGTATTTGGACTTAACAATGTACCCTGCTAATCCTTAAGTCATTCTATGGCTTAGGATAAAGCGACAATTTCTTATTCATTTTATACGATGTAAACACTATTTCTCTCCCCTTTGTTACCTTTTTACTTGAACTTTCATTTAATTGACCTTTATTAATTTTCATATAAAAATGCCTTGACAACTAAATATGTGACCAGATTGTTCGAAATGTATAACGTAAATACATCACATCTTTTCCGGTCAATTTCGTCTTCTCATTGTTCTATTGATACTTGAATACTGCTACATAAGTAATTTTTAATTATAAAAAAGAGAAACATGTTACGTATGCTGCCTTTAATTATTTTCTTTTTTTTTTACTTTTCTTAGCATTCATCTTCATTCTAATTCTTTTTCTTTTTCTGAATCATATTTAACTGAATGATTGACTTATATTCTCGTTACGTGATGAACTAGTAATAATAAAATTTTGTTGTCCATTTGTTTTGTTTGTGTTTTATCGTCATTTTTTTGTTACTGAACATTTAATGTTTTAACGATAGACGTTCTCCTGATAATATTTATCGGAATTTACTTATTTATTGTGATAGAATCAATAATTTCAATGATTAAGATCATGAGTCAGTTGAAGCTAGACCACCATGGAAAACCTGGAAGCACTGGATGGCCGTTTCGTCCTATTGCGGAACTCCTTAGCAGTGCGCATCCACCACTTCGCCCTCTGCGAGATTCGAACCTAGGACCTACTGGTTTCGCGCGTGAGCAGTTAACCACTAAACCACTGGGCCGTCCGGCATCCAACAGTGTTAATGCCTAACTTCAACTAACCCACGAAATTGAGCGACACATCCACCATTGTCTTCAGTGAGTTACTATCTCATAATAGACCTGGTTGAACTCCACTGATCACTACTTCTCACTAGAACTTCAGGATATACCTCTTGAAGCCAGTCACTAGTAAGCACTAGCTTAAACTGACTCATGATCTTAACCATTGAAATTACTATAATATCCAAAAAAACCCATCTGATATAATCAATATTTAGAAATTTTTGTTTTTATGATCCGGTTTTAATTAATGCAACAAAAATTATGACAATTAATAACAATAATATTAATACACCAATATAAATAAGATGTTGTGAATAAGAACAACAGTGAGGACAATCGAATGTATTTGGCACGAAATTGCAGAGCATCCCAATAAAATATGGGAACTATACAGTAAATCGTTAATTTGCAAAATACTAATCTATCATCTCAAACTTGACTGTTCCTGTTGCAAACATCAATCCATTGTCTTAGATTTCATTGTTCATGCATTTTCATACCAATTGCATTCCGTTCCTGTTCTTTCCTCATCAGCCTTCTACTGAAATATATATTCTATGCCTGGCAACCGTTATATACTATTTATATGGGTATAAGTAACAAATACTACATGATAACCGGTTATAAATAAATAATCATTAAATTCAATTGGTACTTTAAGCTTATATGGATAACTTTATTTTATAAAATTGATTTAAATGAATCTTTGATGTTGAACCATCTACGTTACATTCAGCTCTGAATATATGGATATAAGTAACCCACACCACAAGATACTTCCCTTTAAGTATCTGTGATATTGGTCACTAACAATGATTATTTAATTAATTTGTTGTCATACCTCGTTTTCAATTAATCACTATAAATTTCTTACATATTTACATTTTATAAGCTAAGAATCGAAGTAATGTAAGTCTAAAAGTGATTAGTCAGAGATAATTGCTTTACTAAAATGTCCAAACACAATCAAATGGATTCAATTCGTTTAAAAGGGTGTTTAGAGTTTAGATTTTCTTTATTTAACACCAGATACAAAAACTATTACTACTTTCTCTTAATTCATCAATAGAGCAATGTTCTAATTATTATACATATTTATATCCATTGAGTTAATTTGGTTATCGTCAGTGATACTTTTGTTATTTAGTATTCTTATATTTTTTATTATTATTAAATAGATATCCACAAACAGTATTGAGTACATGTAAATAGAAGTTAAATGTTTATCAGAGTAGTATAAACATACGACAGTTACACTTTACACTTGTTCACATGATGGTGGAATATATATATATATATATGCACAAAAGGCTTCATTTGAAACTGAAACCTATAAAACTCAAGATGTATAATATTTCATGTTTATAGGTTTATATCTCAAGCCTTTATTTTCATTATCAACTAAATGAACGTATGAAATAAATTGTGAAATAAAACATGAAATAATTCGGTAAATGAGTTAATTTGCAAAACAATAACATATGTTACCCATTTATGTTAAGATAATTTCCCATTGTAGGAAAAAATTTAATTACCAAAAGAACGAAATGAAAGAAATTTTTTGTTATCGAAATATTAAAACAGAATATACTGTGTAATTGTAATGATGCATCAAGACGCAATTTGAATTTGAATTCACTTATATTGGCTATTTGCATCTTGTTATTGATGTTTAGGATGGCAATCGATCAGTCTCTTATAGGAATGTGGTCGTCCTGTGCTGATCCCCCTGCGCGTCTCGTCTTATTTGGGATCCGTCGGTTAGGTGTGCCTGCGTCCGAGTTAATTTTCCCTCAGGCACTCTAATCCAGTACTGTTCGCTTCAAACGTCATCTCGCTACCCGCTTAGCTACTGAGTCCTGATAGCTACTAGCTTGCGCAATGGGGTAAACTTTGATTCATTTTTGTATCGGTTGTGTAAATTTTCCCATTGGTGTTTATCACTGCATTTTCACAAGCCATTGACTCTCTGAACTCAACAGCTAATCGAACAACTCGTTCTTAGTGAAAGGAATGAAGTTCGAGTTCCAGAGTGAACACCAAGTCTATGATGCGGGTCGATCTAGATGATTAGTCCTATATAGAGCTAAATGTACTTCCTGAATTTTGCCGTTAACAACCATTCAACTTTACTTAAAATGTAATTTGAATACTGATTTCAATTACTATTGTTGATATTATAATGACTATTAGTGTAATCGTTATTTGTTGGAATTTACCAAACTATTATTAATAGTAGACACAAATCTTAATTATCAGAGATAGATTCTATGAAAATCACTATGAAATTAAACAGGACTATTCACATTCATTCAATATAATTGATTATTGACATTAGTAACTGTTGTCATTATTGAAAATTACAACATTTCTGTTGTTGGTTGACAATAACAATGAAATGACAGTATCTACACTTTCGATATTACTATGACTTTATTTATAATAATCATGATAAACTACTTTAGCTTTGATATTATTTTCAGTAATTGTCAATAATTTCAATTTTAATACGAACCCTAGTAATATGAAGTGACTATATTCAGTAAGTTTGAAATAAAACTATTTAACTGATAATCAAACTGTTATCATATAATATAAATATGACTCGACAATCTACTTACCAAACTCCATTTCGTTTGTTCATTTTAATTTATTTTAATTAAGTAAATAGAAAACACGCAAAACTTATCAACAACATTATGGGTCAGTTTACATCTTATTTCAATCTGTTATCAAGATGTAAGTTTAAAAATTAGAAAAATCCATTAGTCAAAATTGTTTATTCTAGTAATTTATTTAAGTATGTTGTCATTTGTATTATACTGAGTACATCAATAACCGAAGACTGTTTTAGTCACGTGAGAACATGTAGTTTATACAGAGGTAATTTTAAAGTTTTCATAACAATCAAAATGCGTTAAAATGTAAGACAGTAAGGCAAATATTTAAGTCTATGGAAAACTAAGTGATGAAGTAAATTATGAATTTAATCCATACAGATGTTTCAGTGACCAATATTTCAATTCACTTGGTGTTGTTTTACTTGTATCTTTCCATTGTTATTTAGGACTACATTTGATCAGTCTTATGCTGGCATATATGCATCTTGCGCGAATTACCTCGATATAACCTTAAGTCACAAGTTTTTGAAGCAAAGATGGATAATGGTTAGCACTGGAATATAGGATGCGTATTTTGTCCAATTTAGAACTCGTCAGCTGGACGTACCTGCATCTCAGAGTCAATATTGACTCCGGGACTAGAACCCAGTACCGTTCGCTTCAAACACCATCGCGACATCCACACGATACTGATCAATCAATTAACAATGGGAAGATAAAAGTAAACCAACACCAAGTGAATCTAAACTTCATCCCATTGCACAAGCAGATGGCTATCAGGACTAAGTAGCCAGGTGGATAACGCGATGGCGTTTGAAGCGAACAGCAATAAGTTTGAGTCCCGGACTGAACATCAACTCTGAGATACAAGTGTATCCAGCTGATGCGTCCCAAATCGGACGAAACGCGCGTCCTTGATTCCACTGCTAGCCACTATCCATCTTCGACTAATATTTTAGTTTATCATTATCTAAACCAGAGATTACGTATATATTTAACAATTTTTTTTGTAAATGCACTGTCATATATGATAAATAAAAATGATTAAGTGTAGACACAACACTGAAGCTGATATTACTATAGTGAATACAAGTAGGGACAACCAAATATATTTGAATACAGAATTATAGAACATCTTAGTAAAATCTGAGAACCATACACTAAACACTTCATTTGCAAACTGTCAATCAACCGTCTCAGACTTCATTGTTCTTTCATTTCCACATCAATCATTCTCTTCTCATAGATCTTCTTAACGTTCTGCCTCCAAGCACTTTACTTTCGATCGATGATACATACTACTCATATCTGTCAGCATCAGCAGCACACACCACATTATTAGTTTCATTAAGGGTAAAATTCGTTGTCATTTGTTATTCTTAGACATACCTTCTTTCTTATCAACGTATTTTTGTGTAAATAAGTAACCAGAAATGATTTATATATATATATAAGAATTACTTACTCTTTTTGTTTGGTTTTCCTTTCTACATCAATTTTTATGGCTTGTTTAGGTGTTGTTGAATAACATGATTCCCCAGTGTAAACTTCCTGTATAGTTGATCGATTCGAATTATCATTCATTTGTAAACATTCATTCGTTGGCTTAGATGTTTTTATTTTTTTTTAGAAAAAAGGAAATAAAAGTCGAATGAAATAGTGAATAAAATAAAATATAAACCTGACAAAATTAGTTTTTCACAAATAATCGGATGTCGGTCGCGTCCCGGATAGATCAGTGATAACGTCTCTGACTGTGAAGCTGGGTGACATGGGATCTAACCCTCCAGAGAGCACCAGTTCCCTCAAGATTACAGATACACCTTGCTGACGAGTGCCAAGTAGCACGAAACCTGAATTCAGGGTTTCCTGTCGACTACCTTCAACCACCAACTAGTTTTTATTTGACTGAATTCAAGTTTACGTAAATAAATTATGAATGGTTCTAATTATGATAATAATATAGATTTGTTGCTGATTGGTTTTGGACTGTATTTTATAAATTTGAAAATGCACTGAAGTTACGTAATGATCATATTTTGCTGTAATAAACTCATTTCCTTTCGATGAATTCAATTTTTTTTAAACACTAAATAGTATTTAGTAGTGCATGGTATATATCTAGTTCAATTTTTGATAGATTTTGCCATAGAAACCAATACATGTTATTTCATTGACATTTTCAGAGGTGGTTTATAGAAACAATCGTAAAGAATGATCTAATATAAATAAATTCGAAGTAATCTACAAACTAATACTTGTTCTTGTTATTTTCTACAACATCGTATGCACAAAACGGCCGTCCAGTGCTTCCAGGTTTTCAATGATTTTCGAACATCAATCGGTTCATGATCTCAATTAAAACATTATTAAAATCTTCACAACCCCGATACTGATAATTATCATGTGCTCACTAGCTTCGTGAGGGAATTCTCGGAGTTCTAGTGAGAAACCGTGATCAGTAAAGACAGATATCAACCTCAGTAAAATGAAAGATGGTCACAAAATTTCGTGGATTGGTTGATGTTAGACACTATCACTACTGGATCCACTGAGCTGACATCCATGAATAGTATCACTAAACCTTAGCACGCTCCATGAAATAGTACATCAAGCAATATTCCCGCTTTTTATACAACAAAGTCGTTGGATGATTTAGACTTTAAAACATATGACCATTCAAATTTCAACTCTAATAAAATGTTATAAAGCAAAACATGTAATTGATGTGCCATCATAAGCTTTTGTTTGACATCCTAAGAAAATTGATCTAAAACAACATCCCTTTATTAGGCAATCGTCTAGACAATATTGTTTGTTAATCTTAAGAAAAATCGGAGCCATAATTCAGACATTATATAATTAAAATGTGGAGAAATTTTTTAAGTTGGGAAAATGTGTTATTGGCTATTAAATAAAATTTAGGAAGGAGGCCGCTTCCCGTATATCATGTTAGAGTGTTTTTTCTTTTAGTCACCACCTGTATATTCGAAATATTTTTTTCTTTTTCTGAATGAATACCTAGTTAGTTAGGAATTATTCATTGATTAATTGTAACTACTAAACCGGAAACCAAAAAAATTATTTAAACAAACACTAGTCTCTAAAAATCTAAAAAGGAATTAGATATTGTGCAAACACAATATACACTAGAAGAGAAACATAGTAAGTCCAACTCTAATACAGAAAGAATATTTGGTATCTTGATGGTTGAGAAAAATCAAAACTCCGATTTTCCTTATAAAATATTCCAGAAATTTAAGTTAGATATGATAAGGCGGTAAGCACCATGGTGTAATCAAATGTTAAGTGAATCTTGTTTATTTTTTTATTTTGAAATTTGTTTTGTTCTTACCTTAGTTGATAAATCAAAATGTTTTATATTGTTATAAAGTGAATTACGACTTGAACTCTTGCTGCTAGATCTGAATTTTGGATCATCCGGTTTTTCAATAGTTGAAGTATGATGAAGTCTTCTTGAAGCTGATTTAACTGATACAAAAGATTCTGATTGGGGTTTCACATAACTCATAGCTTTACGTAATGGATGACGTAAAAATCCTGATCTACTCAATTGTCCAGCATTTGTAACAGTTGCTGTTTCATTAACACTCTGTTGAAATGATGTTGGGGAAGAAGATGACGCTTGCTGATCTTTTGCTTGTTCCGTATGAAATGTTTTCCCCATTTTAAGATTGTTTGTTGAAGCATACTGACTTGTGATATTTCTGAAATTTAAAAGTGAATAGGATAGTGAAACAGTAAATAAGATGATGGCACAAATGACTATTCTTTAATACAGAGAGGAAATGAAAGGTTGTTTTACACCTTAGTGGTACTAATTACATAGAATAAGTTGTGAACTTCTTAAAATCTAATTACAAAACATTTCGTTTCGAATAGTTTTTTCCTTTCACCATATATTTTATTCATAAAATAAAATATCCCTTGTCATGATACAAAACAAATCTGTATGGATAATCTAAAAAGATTGATAACTGTTCAGATAGATTTTTACGCTTTGCTCAAAATCGTCAAATTTAACAGAGTGAACCGATAAACCAAATTTAAACTCTGCTTGTAACAATAAACACATTTGGATAACTAACAACTTATATTTGGTTTAAGTTCTCTAATGACCAGTGTGCAGTTTGAAGGAACATACTACTAAGCAGATAATAAGCTGATTACTTTATATTCTACAGATCATTACCTAGTAGCATAACTGACTCTCCACCTTTATTTCAGAATTTTTCAACAACCATTAAAACGAATTCACTTGATGTTGTTTACTTGAAACTTTCCATCGATGTTTACGACTGCAAGTGATCAGTCTCTTATTAGCAGTTGTGAATACTGTGAGTATTGCCTCGATGTTGCCTTAGTTTACAAGCATTATAGGCAAAGATGGATAGTGGCTAGCACCCAGGGTGGACATCAACTCTAAATGAAGGTACACCCCTTACCCAAGCAGGTGGCTATCAGGACTCAGTAGTTAGGTGGATAACGCAGTGGCATTTGAAACAAACGGTACTGAGTTCGAATCCCGGAGTGAACATCAACTATGGGTTGCATTTACATCGAGCTGACGAGTCCCAAATAGGATATATCACGCATCCTGTATTTCAATGCTAGCCACTATCTATCCTTGCTTATAACCATAAAAATGATTTTGTTTGATTTCTTATTTAGATTACAGTGCACTTTTAATATACATCTATCCTTAAATACATGTTAAATTGAGATACACATTCGTGTATATTCACATTTCACAATAACACTGACTGCCACTAAGGATATATCACTATTGAATAGTGACCTTAACTGTAACAAAATTATACCTGAGTGAATGAATTATATTAGATCACAGTACGTCATCATTAATATTTTTAAGGCTTGTCATAATGCCAAGATTTCATTCGACCAGTGAAACAGTCAAATAAATATTAGAATTAATTTTCATCAATGTCTTGAAGTATGTTTACAGTTTAAGACTGTAATTTAGTCATCTTCATTTGGGCTAATAATTTACTGAGAATAAACAGTTCAGTGTGATTGATTCAAGTTGACCGAGAAGAAGACTTTCTTTCGTTTTATAAAATAAGAAAAATGAATAAATTAAAATATTGAATTTCATCAAGAACTCAAAAACTCATTAATCAATACAAACTATGGGTATATTAAAGTTAGTTATTTATAATTTTATAGAGAATTATCAATCTCAAGATGATTATTTATGAAACTTATTATAAAAAGTCCTATCTTACTTGATTCTGTGTTCAGTTTAGAATTAATATCTAAAAATCGTTTGTTATCATTTTCTACTCCTTAGCCGTAACTCAACTCTCTCTCCATTTTTTTGATATGTAACTATAAAGAATGACGTTAACTTTTAACATCAAGAGTTCATAAACTTTCCCGTTATTTTACAGATGAACATTTCTCCAAATGACCTTAGTCGTTTATCATAAATGTCTTCACAAACATTAAAACTGAGTGATGTTAGATGATTGCAGATAGAAAAACGTGAACCTACTTTCCGTAATATTTGGCATTCATCAGAATGGCGTACATGTAGTCTTGAAGAAAATGAGGATGCATAACGGACTCTAACTAACATTCCTTAGACTAGCAGTCAGATTGAAGCAAACTCTAGTTTAATTATATTGATACTAATCTGGTATATCATTACTTGAAGTTTCTTAAAAATGTCCTACTCCAATGAATGAGAATACAGGCGAGTACAGTCAAATGCATTTGAATAAAAAATTATAGGATATCTTAGTCAAATCTGATAACCGTATAGTAAATACTTCATTTGCAAAATGTAAGTCAATTGTCTCAGACTTCACTGTTCCTTCGTTTCTATACCAATTACTCTATGTTCTCGTTCTTTTCTTTAATTTTTTCCTAGCCTACTACCGCCAGACATTTCATTTTAGATTGATGATACATACTACTGATGTCGACAGACATCAGTAGCAAACACCACACTACCAGTGACTATCAAAGGTTTACTAACACACAATTTCATTCTTATTGTTTGGATTATATTTTGATGAGTACTTCGATTTGTGATTAGTTTTGTTTAAAACATGAATATTTGATTAGTATCTATCTTATTATTATTATTGTACATCTTAATTTTTACTATCAGATGTAAATAATTAAAACCGATTATTTTCGTTAATACGTTCGAACTACAGTTTTAAGCGAAACGCTGAAACTGTTCAAATGTCAATCAATGAGATCACTTTGAAAAATCATATATGCATTATTGTCTTCTATATACTTAGTTTAATATCCCTTTCAAAATGTGCTTTTAAATTTCAACCAATATTCATATAAACATACTAATGTCGGAGATGTAATTAAAAACTAATTGAAAAGAAATATCTTTCTCTTGTTTCATCATTTTTTAAATGTCCAAACTAGAAGTTTCCCTTTAATGTAATCATTCAAATGCATTTTTCAGTATGGGGTTGTGGAGATTGCTAAGCTTTTGATTGAAATCATGAACCGATTGATGTTAGACCACCATTGAACACGTGAAAGCACTGGACGACCGTTTCATCCTATTGTGGGACTCCTCAGCAGTCTGCACCCGTGACCCCCTCTAAGAATTCCAACCTACGACCTTCGGCCTTATGCACAAACGCCTAACATCTAGACCACTTAGTCGGCATCCAATAAGGTTAATGTCTAACCGCAACCAATCCAAGAAATTGCATTATTGTCTTCCATTGTACTGAGGATATACCTGTCTCTACCTGACATGTATTAGCTCCACTGGTCACGGTGCTTCCAGGTTTAACACCAATCGGTTCATAATCTTAATCAAAAGTCAAATATATTTGTTTGAAACATCATATTTTATGTACATAGTTTCTACTTATTACATTAAGCGTATTTGCTTGATTTTACTAAGGAATTGCTCTTATTGCCTATGACTTTTCGGAACAACAACAAATAATTTGAAACTAATAGATTCTATCAACAAATCTTGGAAAGTTTAGCATCATTAACGATTTTCAGTTACGTGAATTTTTCGTTTTCACTTAATTCACTCTTAAAAATTATTAACCATATATGTAAGAAGTTAAAAAGGACTTGAAAAGAACTTAACTGTGTTAACATAGGCATAAATAAAACGAAAAATTACATTTAACATATAAGATTTCATAAAGTCACAATTAAACCCGAAAAACAATTAGACTTTTTCAAATGAATTGAACACGACCTGAGTTCATTCATTCTAATTTACAGAGACATAACTAAATTATAATCATATTTCAGCTTATTCGTTTAAAAAGCAAAAAAAAACACTGAATTAAGTATTTAAAACTGAATGAGACTCGCTTTTGACCTTATATAATATAAAAGATTTCGATAGGATTAAACAATTTATTTCAATAATTAGTCAGGAAGTTTTAAGCCTCGTTTAGTGCTATAGTTACTTGTAATTAATTACTTACGCCGGTTACTCCTGGTGGATAAGAACAAGCAGCCCACCATCTTGCTCCATACAACCCTGTTCTGGGCAGTCCTTTCCAGTTCTTTCCAGTTGCAATTCAACCTTTTCATGTTTGCTTCCGATTCTCGGAGTAATGTGTTTCTCGGCCTTCCGTTTTTCTGTTTCCCTTCAGGATTCCAAATTGGCGATTGCCTTGCAGATTTCCGTAATATACGTCCTATCCACTTTCAACGTCTTTTCCTAATTTCCTCTTCACTTGGAAATTGGTTTTGCCCCTCCCATAGTAGGCTATTGCTGATGGTATCCGGTCAACGAGCATCCAGTATCTTGCGTAGAAAATTGTTTATAAATACTTGTGCCTTTTTGATGATGGTTGTAGTAGCCCTCCAAGTTTCAGCTCCATACAGTAGAACTGTCTTGACGTTCGTATTGAAGATTCTGACTTTGGTGTTGGCTGACGATTGTTTTGAGTTCCATATGTTTTTCAACTTTAAGAGTACGTCCCTTATAAATATTTGTAGTTATTTAAAAATGTCTATCATAATAAAACACTAATATATCAACGAAGAGTATTCTTTTCAATTAATTCTCTTCAGGTTATACAATTATATATTTAAATATATTATCCAACAAGTAACCAAGTTTAAGATAAAATACACCGTTTAAATTCACTATAAACGAATACGAACATTAATCTATTTTCTGTTATTTCATTACATAATCGTCTAATGTGTTTTAATTCCATGATTTCTAATCACTACCCCAATTTTCTGGGACTTTCCCTCCCAAACTCTATATATTCGAAACAAAAACTTTTGTGACCTCACTAACTCTAACGAAATCTTTGCTACATTATGTTGCATATATTCATCGTTCATCGCCCTCTGTTTTATAAGTATGTCAATATTTATAATAACTTTGAATTTCAAATATTTTAGGTTGTAAGCAGCTGATGAGAACCTAACGAAGTAAAATGAATTTATATTGTTCTGCACCAATCTTTGTTCTTGCTCTTTTTAAAATAATAAAGGGAACTATGTGTATGACTACAGCATTGCTGAAGAAAATAAAATTACATGCAATTAGTTCCCTTTATGAATTTATATAAAGCCAGAACAAATATTGATGCAGATTATCAATGTTGTAATGACTAATATATAATGTTAACTTGAATCAGCCTATAAGTTAAATGAAATTATTAGATTAATGATCAGAATAAATATGGGTCAGATAGGATGAGAGAAATCATAGTTCAATTATAAACTAGATCAAATGTTTGGTGGAAAACTATATTGTGTTATCACAATTGATTGATCACTGTGTGGCGATCAATGTCATGCGTGTGTATAATTAGATAAAATTAATAAGATACGGTGAGTGCTAAGTAGATTAATCATGTGTTCGGGGGTAGTTATAATAGTTTTAAAACAATAATAATATTATTATTTGTAGTTATATGAAAAATAGAATAACCTAAAACTCCTTTTAGAAAATTATTAATCCGACCATAGTTCATTGATTTCGCTTATAGGAAACCTTTAATGCAATAATAATATCTCAGTTTTGTACTTTTCTCATCGCTCAAATATAACATATTACTTATTACTTGAATATTACTCTTATACATTAGTTAATTGCACCGTGGACAGAACATTTTCTAAATGGACAAACTGTTACTATGTATACAATTTATCAGAATGGGTTTTGTGGAGATTTTAGAAATTTCACTGATTGAAATCATCAGTCAATTGAAGCTAGACAACCATGAAAAACCTGGAAGCACTGGACGGCTGTTTCGTCCTAGTACGGTCCCGCACTCCGCGAGATTCAAACCCGGGACCTATCAGTCTCGCGTCAGACCCTTAACCAACTAGACCACTGTGACAGCACCCAACGATGTTAATTTCTAACTTCAGCCAATACACGAAGTTGCACCACCGTACACCATTGTCTTCAGTGAGCTGATATCTCACAACAGATCTGGTTGAACTCTCCTGGTAACGGCTTCTCACTAGAACTCCAGTAGTATCTCTTAAAGTCAATCACTAGTGAGCGGATGATTATTATCAGAAGGGGTTTTGTGGAGATTTTCAAAATTTTATTGATTGAAATCACGAGTCCATGGTGGTCTAACTCCAACTGACTCATGATTTCAACCAGTGAAATATTATTTATTTAATTGTTAACAAACTCAAATCAAAATTCATAATCAAAATATTTCTCATCGTTTCATACATATTCGTAGACTTTAATTAATACATTTAAATGTTAAACTTGTTATCATCAAAATGTTCATCAGCTGATTTTATTAACATAGTATTAACATTTCATAAATATATCGATCTGTCCTGATTTCTGAACGTTTTTCCCAATCAAAATTCAATAAATCAATTCAGTTCAACTTATCAAATTATAACTCGGTTATTTAAACAATAATTGATAGACAGTTTAAAAGACAAAAATGTCTTATAATTAAACAATGAATTCGATTTCCTTTTTTTTTTACATTGTCAGATGCTTTATATGTTTTAGTTTTGCGTGTTTTTCTAATTTCATTATAAAATATTATATTTAGTTCCAATGAGTAAGTTTCAAATCATTAATGTCTTTGTTAATTGTATAACATACTTGATTAAAAGTTATAGCATAGAAAACTCATATGATCAATACTGCTTTCTTTTTATGAGGAAATGTCGCAGTAGTATAGATAGCTGACTCTATACAAGAGTATATTTAAAAGATTTAAATAACTAACCAAACCCAATCAGCTTATGATAATGAATTGATATTTAATGATTAACGTTTACAGATTCATTCAGAAGCTTATAATATGCGAGTACCATTATTGAACTATCAATGTTATTTAAATCAAATATACGAATAGTGATTTTTTCAAATATTTTTGCTTTCACAATCTTTTATTACCAGATTATCTAGAAGTTTATCTATGTAGAATAGATTAGATTTAGCTAACAGTGGAAATCAATACGTTCATTTCATTTCATTTAGGACTAGTTATCTGAATGTGCCTGGATCCTAGAGTTGATGTATATTTAGAGATTCAAACCCACTAACTTTTGCTTTAAAATCCAATGCGTTATTTTTTCAGTTACTGAGTCCCAATATCCATTCACCTGTACAATAGATAAGAATTTTAATTTAATTTGTAGTGATTCAGATTATCTTGTAGTTGATGAACATATACCAACTTATATTGATCAAATTTCAGTCATAAATATCAACAATGGGATCATCTTAATCATTATCAATCAAATTTTATGTTGATTTGTTTCATGTAAGGTGCAATGGATCTACTCCTTCTTCTTTCACATCGTAGTGAGTGTAGAATCAATTAATATCCAATGAAAATAACTCATTTGTTAATACAATGATGGAGTATCATTTGTCGAATAAAATTCTGCCTTTAATTTTTTTCATATATAAGCGTATTTGATTGTACAAATGGTATATGACAAGTCACTTAAGTAACGCTGAATCAGTTGAGAGTAATCTCTCTAATGATTTTTTTACATTATAAATTAACTGCAACTTTAATTAGTTTGTTTGATTGATGATGCACTGCATTCTTTATGTATAGTATCATGTATATGAATAATACTTGTTTATTTATGAGGTTTTAGACTCAAAACCATATTGTAGAAATCAATCTGAAGACTTTTAAAGATGTTCCAATTCCAATTGACCATACAATAAAATGATTTAATGGATAAATAAACTCTGAAATAAATATATAATAAACTAGGAACGACCTTTAATTCATACGCTACATAAATGCAAAATCGTAGTCGATGTGGCCAAAGTTAACAGGCTGTATGTAAATTAACTGTAAGGTAATTCATTTTATAGATTATTGCTCAAAATGTATATTATACTTCATCCTACCCCACACATTACTTACACTGCACGCTATATATTTTACACATAAGAATTTAGAAAATACAAGAAAATAAATAACCAAATAGTTTTGTTCAATATTTTCATTGAAATATTCAATAAACTACTTGTATAATTTGACCAGTACTTTTTAACAGAGTAATAAGCTTTAAAAACTATAAGTCCTATCTTTTTAAAGTTCATAAATAACCACAAATAATACCAATTTAAGCAAAACAGTAGTTTAGTAGTTGCCGGTATTTTGAAACATTTTTATATCAACAGTATTGTTTAACTGGAAGTATTTGATTGATTAAGATTTGTAATGAACAAATGTTATCTGACAAAACCAGGATTTGAAGAGATTATAACGATGTCAATAGTTGACTTTATTAGTCGATTTAAGCTAGATCACCATTGAAAACCTGGATCGCCGTTTCATCCTGATACGGGACTCCTCAGAACTGCGCATCCCTGGACTCGCACGCGGGACTCAAACCCAGGTATTTCGGTTTTGTGCGCAAACGCTTAACATCCAGACCTCTGAGATGGCATCCAACGGTGTTAATATCTAATTGCAATTGATCCATGATATTATACAACCCTTTATGAATTTTCGGAGGTGGATAACTATATTTGGTGAGACTATAATTTGCGGACGAGCCAATCAGGGCTTCCAAGGTCACGGCGCCAATTTCAGTATCTGATACTCATATACAATCGGTTTATAGAGGATTTTAGAGAAGACGTGATAACTGAGAGGTGGCAACAGATGGGATTGCTAAGAAATTACTTTATTTGTGACTGCGGTAATCAAATGGCTGCTATACTGTGCGCAGACTACCGTGATGAGATTGTCTTTTGATGTTATTTATATTAGAGGAAGAAGTCTGCTATAACAGGAACTTTGTTCGTTCGATCCCAATTAAGACTAAGGCAAATCATGGTAATTGTTGCGAATCGGATAATAAAAACACCAGTTACACTGGCTGAATTATTTGCATGTGCATCATTTCATTGTTCACAAGTATTATTTTGTGGACCATACAAACGGAATGCACAATAACAATAATGAAGCTATGTGTTCAAGGCTGAAGGAGATTTTATGACCTTATCATGGTTCCAAAGGCCTACTGTTATGGAACCATACGGATGAATTCCTCTATCGTATACAATACGATTTCAGAACCTTCGAACCTCTTTCAAACCTAGACAAGTTTTCGAACCATGAAAAAGAAGTGTATCCATATTAATTCTTTAATTTTGTATAATATATTTTTACTTTATATTAACTGTTTTCTGATCGGCTAATATTGCTCAAGGTCACTTAAAATTCGTTCAAACGTCATTCACAAATTATAGTTTCGCCCTACATTTAATCAATTATACAGTGATTAATTTACTTTGATAGTATAATAAAATAATTCAAGCATACGAACGAAAGTTTCCTAATAGAACCAATCATAACATAATAAACAAACAGCTTTCAGATGACATAAAATAATTAAATTAAATCTGTCATTAATTTTTTTTAATTTAACTAAATTGTTGCTACCTAATTGATGAACCTTCAATTCTTTCCTCGTCAGCACATAGATGATTGTTTTATCTTATAACAAATAGTTGACAAGTTAACTAAATGAAAATAAAACAAGCTAAACATAACTGACATTAATATAAACTTTGATTTAAATCATTCACTGCTTAGTTTTATCACCATTAAAAATTAGAAAAACAAAAAAAGTAGAGGACATGAAAGATTTTCATTTCTTAATTATTAAATCAATAACATCAATTGATTAATAGATGAATTGAATTAATCACCTGTAGGCAATTTATCTCCATATTATTGATGTTAATTTAAAAAAATGATATATATGTTACGTAATAGTGTAACTGTTAACATGCATATAGAAATTAATCATGACTTTAATATAAGAATATAAATGTCTCCTGATTCTATTAATAAAAAGAGGTAATTGTTTTCTATTCTATAGCTTATTATTATTAATATCTATTGCTTGTCAACTAAAATTATGTTTATACAAATATTCGTCAAGATTAGAATGAATAGTCTGACAGAAATTGGGCGCCAAGTATAAAGAAGTCATTATATGTGAAAATTAGATTTGAAATAATATCAGCGATTGAAAGTTAAATAATTCCAACGTTTCGTCCAGTTAACTTGTCTGAACTTCTTCAGAGTAATCATCGAAATCCTCAAAGCTAGAATTATGTTTATCAGTTTGAGATATTCTATATTGATTTTTTTCTATTCTTGCTGCTATTATAATTGGTAACTAAATATATCATTAATTCCTAACTACAAATGCTCTTTGTTGCTTTGTTTGTTTGTTGTTGTTTTTTCCTCTTTCGTCTGGTAAATATTGATTTTACCTGTAAAAAAAATACAACTTGTTTCTAAAGAATGATTTGTATTATTTTAATTATTTCTAGTAAACATCTGGTTTCTTGTTGGAGGTTTTTTTCTATTCAGACAAATAGAAAATATGTCGTGTGATCTTTTAGAGATAAATGTTTCGAATTTGAAGAATAGAATATCAAACAGTATATGGTAAATATATTCATGTATAAAATGGATTTACTTGAAAGTTACTCAAAAAGAAGATATTGGTGTAGACTTGTCATTTATGATGAATATCTGCAGTTCTATTGTAATTTACTCTACTATTTAGATTAGAAACTTTATTATACGGTGTCACTGTAAAACGTATGATCATTAAACGAATATTTGATACAACATACAAATTTTGTTTGTATTTCAAAATACAGTCGCTTTCTAGTATAAAGTACTCAAATATAGTGCTTTTCTGAAGTATTTTTGATCATTTATTGCCGTAAAGCTAGCGTTAGGTAATATTTCTGTCTTTTCTACTGAATTTTTACAACCAACTAATACAATAAAGCTAAATGTAACTCACCATTAAGTCATTTCATTAATAGTCTTAATTTCATACAATACAGTTTTCAATGATACATTCGCCTTAAAATTGATTATCCATGTGAAGCATTGAGTTGAACTTATAACTTTGGAATTCGATGAGCACTTATACAAAGAGCATTCTTCATCTATATATTTGTGTTTTCAATACGAAAGGAATTTTTAAACTATATATATCAACGGATGAGTCTGGTAATCATACAAGAGTAGTAATTTTGAAAGCAAGTACTATTAATATTATCTCTTGCCAAATATTGCCAAATATGTTAGTATTAGTCAGTACTTAATTTGAATAATTGTTTAGAAAGCTCGGCTGATTAGTTAACAATTTAAACAGTTATTCAAAAATAGGGCAGTCAATTTCATTTATTGACAATCTTAATAATAAGTGTTATTTAGTGCTGCCTTTATTCCTCAGGAGTTTTGCATACCTGAACGTTTATTTATTGTTACAATAAAATAATCAGTCATTTTATTACCAAAAATTTGTTTTTCTAATGTTCATTTACTTTAAGTATCCTCATTAATTCCTATTCTACAGATTTTTAGACATTACATAACTGTCAATCATAATTTCATATACGACTTTAGTTTATTCTTATTTATTTTACGTTCAATTTGTTCAAACAAAATATTCAAAGAAACATTTGAACCAGTGATTTTCTCTACCACTAAACTGTGTATTATTTTCTTAGTGCACATAATGGAAAGAAAATATTTCTAAAGATTAAATATTTATGAGGGCAAAATGTAAATTTTTTCTGGTATTTATTTTCACTAACAAACACTAGCTTTATGCTAATTAGATTTCCTATTAAATTTTATGAAGATTAATCATTGGCATAATAAATTAATTAAAACCGTCAAGGTTAGCTCAGTTTTATTAGACTTATGGATCCACGATCCCTCTTGTGGGATTCTAACCCATGGTCTTTGGTCTCGCGCGAATGCTCAAACAACTGGACCAATGAAATAGCATCCAAAGGTGTTGATATCTAAAATCAACCAATCCACGAAATTGTCCGGCCAACTTCCATTGTACTAGGGTAGATAACAGTATCTACCTGATATGGATTAGCTCCACTGGTCACGGCTTCTCAATAGAACTCCAAGAACTCCCTCACAAAGCTAGTCACTAGTCAGCAACTGGTAACTATCAGTATGAACCTGTGACGATTACTAGGTTTTTTGATCGAGAACATGAATCCTGCAAGTAAGATCATGGATGCTCACTGCTAAAGAGTCACACAATAGGATGAAACGCTCATCCAGTACTTCCAAGTTTTCATCATTCGATTCATGATCTCAATCAAAAACTTAATAATCTCCACAACCTTATACCAATCAAATTTATAAACGTTAACAGATAAATATTAACCGACAAAACTCTTAAATTCAAAATCTTAGTCATTGAATAAATGAAAATAATAAAGAAACATTTTTCGGTTGTTTTAAGATAATTATCCTGTTTCCACTATAATTTAAAAAATGTTTCTCTTCTTCATTGTTACACCCATAAAATTAACGGAATAAATTTAACTTTTCTCTTTTCCTAGATTATTTCTTTAAAGTTACAAACATTTTATTAACTAACTATATGATAGTTTGATTAAAGATTAAATTTTTATGAGTTTCTTTTTTCTTCTTTTATTGAATAAATGACATTTTAGGCGTAACTAAATGGTCATTAAACAAAATTTATTTTATTATGTTTAATCCAAAAACAAACAAACGAACAAACAAAAAAATGAGGAATAACTTGACAAAAAAAAAGTAGGTCAACAATGCGAGAACAAAACATCAAAAAGAAAAAAGAAAGAAAAGAAAGAAAAAAATGTAGCTTCATGATATGCTTAATAAATGAATAAGAAAATCTTAAATTATTTTTGTTTTTGAATATTTATATTTATCTTGGTAACTAAGATACAAGTGTAAGTTGATGATCGTATGTAATTTGGTGTGTAATAAACTTTCATGATTCGACATCAATTTGAATATATATATATATATATATATATATATATATATATATATATATATATATATATATATATATATATATATATACATCTACCTAATATTTAGGCATTTCTTGTAGCAACTTAATAAATTACATTTTTAAAATCGATGTACTGAGTAGGTTGCAAATTAGTTAATTTAAAGAATTTCATTTTAAGTACCAAATAAATAGTATTTTCACAGATTGAAATCATGAGTCAGTTGAAGCTAGACCACCATTGAAAACCTGGAAGCACTGGACGGCCTTTTCGTCCTAGTATGGGACTCCTCAGCAGTGCGCATCCACGACGCCGCACCACCCGGGGCTCGAAGCCAGGACCTACTGGCTTCGCGCGCGAGCACTTAACCATTAGACCACTGAGCCGGCATCCAACGGTGTTAATGTCTAACTTCAACCAATCCACGAAGTTGCGCTACCGTACACCATTGTCCTCAGTGAGTTCCTATCTCACAACAGACCTGGTTGAACTCCACTGGTAACGACTTCTCACTAGAACTCCAGAAGTGTCTCCTGAAGTCAGTCACTAGTGAGCAGGTGATTATTATTATCAGAATGGGTTTTGTGGAGATTTTAGAAATTTCACAGATTGAAATCATGAGTCAGTTGAAGCTAGACCACCACTGCTGAGGAGTCCCATACTAGGACGAAACGGCCGTCCAGTGCTTCCAGGTTTTCAATGGTGGTCTAGCTTCAACTGAGTCATGATTTCAATCTGTGAAATTTCTAAAATCTCCACAAAACCCATTCTGATAAATAGTATTTATTGAAATCAACAGAAATGTATACCCAGTAGGAATAAACAGTACAAAGCCTTGAATAATATAAATTAATTAATGATAGAGGAAGTAGACAATTGGTAACCTTATTCATTCATTAATTTTGACTATATATAGAACATTTTGCAATAGTTGATAGGAAATTTAAACTGTAGTATATAGTCACATTTAGTATAATAATAAAATCAAATCCAATAGAATTAGTTTAACTGTAATTATGGTTAATGTGAAAAGCTTACGGCATTTAGCTTTTAATGTACTATTTACTATCGATCCATTTAACTTGCTTTTTTTCATATTGTTTACAATAATATACTGATCAATAAAAATTTAATGATCCCTTACGAGTAATTTCTATCTTAACAAAAGTACATAATTATTATTGAACTTAAAGATAAAAGTAACACTTCAATGTATCTGCCCACGCAAGTCTGTTTATAGATAACAACTATTCTGCAAAAAATATTGTTTTCTATTTGAATGAATTCATTAGTCATTAACGGTTCATAGGTTATTTGACTAACTAAAATGATCTTGTTACACTTTACCTTAATTTATAAATGCATTTTGTTATGAAATTCTCACATTTAAAGCTGCATTGCTAAGGCAACAAAATAATACTTAGATCAAATATATGTAAATGTATAATGTTATCCCACTTTTGCATAAAACTGAATTATGTTTGTTAATCAGTCAATTCATAAATTGGTGAACCAAACACTCATAATAAACCGTGAACTATTTCATTAATTTAAGATAATAATTGATTATAATGTTTTTTTTACTAGAACAGAAAACATCTCACATCTATTTACATTTTTTAAACTAAATGCTATACATTCACTTAGTGCTGTTTGTTTGTACCTTGCCACTTTTATTTAAAACTGCAATTGATCAGTTTCTTGTTAGCATCTGTGCATTTCATGCGGATTGCCTCAATATTGCCTTAGGTCACAAGCATTACAAGTAAAGATACAAGCAAACAACACCAAGTGAATTTAAACTTCACCCCATTGCACAAGTAGATGGTTTTGAGGACTCAGTAGCGCGATGGCGTTTGAGTTCGAGTCCTGGAGTGAACATCGACTCTGAGATACATGTACATCCAGCTGACGAGTTCAAACTAGGACGAAACACGCACCCTGAATTCCGCTGCTAGTCACTATCCATTTGAGAAGATAAAATAATTGCGTATACATGCACATAAAAGGAATTAATTGATAATATTAAACAATATTACAATGCACAACATAATTATAGTTTTCAGCCAACTTAATTTGTGTATGTCGACAACAGAAAACATGATCAGCTACAAATTACTATAAATATCATGTGGATTCAATAAGTTGCTGCTTTTCATAATTTAATAATTCGGTAGATATCTTCGAATTTTAAACGACACATAACAGCTCTGAGTCTCGAAATGCGTATCAATACAGTGAAGTAGGTGATTTTAAATAAACAGTCCACAATTGCTATAAAACTACAGCTTTAAATTTCAATCCTAGCAACCACCACTAAACTTCAGTGTTTGAACAAGCCTTTTTAATCCAGATAAATTTCCATATTAATAAACATTAATTTCTGTTACTGTTGAGTAAAATTATAGTGCCTCTTTTCATACAAAATCTATAATCTTTTATAGATGCTTATCAAATCATATATTCACTGTTTTGATTCTTTCCGGATTTCATTCTCTAATTATAAATGATAGTGAACTCAATTTTGAATTTGAAAAATGAAAAATCCTTTTACCCAATACATTCAACTACATTTGAAATAATTGAATTTAAAAATATCCCATGATTTACTAAACGTTTCACTAAAATGTTTTTCTTTACAAATCTGTTTATCGAATAAACGACAACTGAGTCTGTAACAGTTAAATATAATTTAATGATATGAGTTTTATTACTATCCTCCTATCATCCATATCTCCTTAAAGATTTCGTCAATCAATGAATACTCTACAAAATAACATCTAAATATCATGTTGCTTAGCTTAAGAATACGTTTTCAGGCAATAACATATATATAAATGATTATAAAACTTTGTTAAAGCAAAGGTCAATTTCTCAAGATGAAAAACATATAATTTAATAATTTATGCAAAAATGCAACAATTTAACTCATTCAGTTAAATCTCCAAAATTCTTAAGAGTCTAAATCGAATAGCGTTTTTTGTCGGTGTTATTGTTGTTAACAGAAGTCATTATTTCTATTCTAAGGAAAAATCGCAAAGAATGTCTAACCCTTTAATTGCGTGTCATTTTACTAAACTAGTTAAAATGAAACTATTGACAGACATTTATTTAAAAGGATGGATTGGGAAAAAATATTTTGACAAAAATTTATGTTTATTTATCACACAACTTTTAATTATCAAGCTTTAACATAAGTTAATTTTTTAAATCCAGCACTTAACATATTACAAATGTTGTAGGATTTTTAATAGTTAAAATCATGAGTCGATTGAAGCTAGATCACTATTGAGAATTCAGGAGCACTAGATGGCCATTTCATTCTATTGTGGATTTCCTCAGCAGTGCGTATTCACGATCCCGCCTCTCGAGATTCGAACCCAGGACCTATCGGTCTCGTGCGCAGACGATTAAACTCTAGACCACCGGGCTGGCCGGTATCCAACGGTGTTAATGTCTAACTTCAACCAATCCACGAAGTTGCGCTACCGTACACCATTGTCCTCAGTGAGTTACTATCTCACAACACACCTGGTTGAACTCCACTGGTAACGACTTCTCACTAGAACTCCAGAAGTATCTCCTGAAGTCAGTCACTAGTGAGCAGGTGATTATTATTATCAGAATGTGTTTTGTGGAGATTTTAGACTCATGATTTCTATCTGTGAAATTTCTAAAATCTCCACAAAACCCATTCTGATAAAAATAGTATATTTGTAATATCCCGATGAGTAGAAAAATTAGATTTTCTGACGTTTCGTGGCTTAGTATAGGTCACTTCTTCAGAAGATAAATAGCCGAATTTGGTTATTTATCCTCTGAAGAAGTGATTTACACTAAGCCACAAAACGTCAGAAAAACTAATTTTTCTACTCATTGGAATATTAAAAATAAACTACTTATTTATAACAATCTACCCAATACTCAATTAATTCGAAATTATCAAATCAAACCTTGGTAATGATACCTAAAATATTCATCCCATAGTTACAATTACAGTGGCAAATCTTATTTTATTCTTGAAATCTGTAATCAACTAATATAATTTTAATGATCAAACATTAATTTAACATATAAAACTAACTAAACAACTACATTAATTGTAGCCTATTACATTCGCATTGAAAAGATCCGAAAACACTTTCAAATTAAATAGAATGAGATTTGAAGAGAAGAAAAACATTTTTTTTCTATCTTCAACCAATCTATGAGTTTAATTATAAATATAGAAGCAATTAAAACTAATCACAACTACATCTAACATAGCCGATGGAAATTTTAAAAAAAAAGAAAGAAAGCAGCATCTAAATATGGGGATATTTATTTACAATTAATTGTAAAAATGCAAATTAATCTATATAGATTAAATGCTCTACAGATGAATGGCTATATATATTAGGGTTCCGTTAAACTGGTTTATATAAAAGAGATTATCAGTAGACAAAAAGATCTATAGTTAATGATAGTTCTATCAAGATAAATAGTCTGTATGTTATTTAGAATAGAATTACAAATTTCATACATATAATTTCGTTTATTACCTTAAAGAGAATAAGAACGAATATTAATGTTGAATAATATAAATTCACTTTATTTTGTTAGGTTCTCATCAACTACTTACAACGTAAAATATTTAAACATCAGATATATTTATAAATAGAAAGGTTATAAGAGATGAATATGTGTGTATAATGGTGTAGTGAAGATTCCAATAAAGCTAAAAAGGTCATAACTTTGTTTATCCGAAACAAACGTTTTATAACCTTATTAACTCTATTGGAATCTTCGTTACATCATGATACACATATATTCATCTTTAATCACCCTCATATTTATAAGTATGTCAATATCTGTAATAACCTTGAAACAAAATAAATTTGTATTATTCTGCACTAATCTTCGTTCTTGTTTTCTTTAAGATAATAAAGGTAACTTTGTGTATGAAACATATATAGTTGTAAGCAGCTAATGAGAAATTAACGAAATATAATGAATTCATATTATTCTGTATTATTCTTCATTCTTTCTCTCTTTAAAAATTACAGATATTGAAGATCATTGAGCAAACTAGAAGTAATATGTATATCATTCAAACTCTTTTTTTAAAAAGACTATGATTTAGGGATAACAAATTAATAACCATAACAATACACTACTCTTATTTGATCATTACTAATTCTATTGTGATCTGATAAGAAAAGTTCATAAATTTAAAATGATAAATAAATAATTGTAGTGAATAAGAACACCAGTGGAGATAATCGAATGTATTTGGCACGAAAGTACAGAGTATCCCAATAAAATTTGAGAACCATATAGTAAATCGTTAATTTGCAAAATATCAACCCACCGTCTCAAACTTCACTGTTCCTGTTACAAACATCAATCCATTGTCTTAGATTTCATTGTTCATGCATTTTCATATCAACTGCGTTTTGTTACTGTTCTTTTCTGATCAACCTTCTACTGAAATATATATTCTATGCCTGACCATCGTTATATACTAGTAAATTGATTTAAATGAATATTTGATGTTGAATCATCTACGTTACATTTAGCTCTAAAAAATTATTTGAATTTAAATTTGAAAGATATTTTTTGTTTCATCAAGTAACTAAGACTTAATCTAGTTAATGATTGATATCATTAAAATATCTTTCAACCATAGAATTACCCATGTTTGGTAATTAGATATAAATTTCAAAAAAAAAAACAGAACAAAATATTGGTAATGAATTTTGAAAAGAATTTTTGTAAGTTTTGTTAAAATTAATCAATAAATTATGTAACTGGACCCAAATATACCTCTATAGTTCATTCAGTTGTGTTTTTTTTAACCTTTTCTAACGATTTATATTCTATACTTAAATAAAAATGAATGTTAACATAGAGGATCGATTACAATGATCCATTCATATTTATTCCATATATTTTTCTAGAAATTTTGAATTGATTATCTGTTAACATTTGATCCTCCCAGTTTACTTATTCCGTCGAAACTATCTTTTTCTCATTTTACAAAAAAAAACACTGTAGTTCATAATTAATCCTCAACTTTTATGTTCTCTCTTAGCAATCTGGACAGATGTAATATTGGTAATCTGTTATATAATGACTATGATTGGCTGATAAATCTTAATCTAATGTGTTATTTATTTCAATAATGATCAAATGTGTTACTTATTAGGACAAGAAGATATTTAGAAATATGGACATAACATTAATAATAATTATGATGATGATGATGATCGATTTTCCATTAGGTAGAATCATAGAAATAAATAAATATTAATTTTCATATAATTTATACTGATATTCCATTTCCTCATTCTTCTTATTTACCTTAAGTTTACCTATCCATATATATTTGTTAGCTAAGGATAATGAAGTTTATAAAATAAAAAAATTTATTATTTATCAAGAACTAAATACAATAACAAGTATCCAAGTTAGTTTTTTTAATTTATAAGGTTTGTAGAAATTGTAGGTTTTTATAGTTTATAACAGGAACTGATTTTAATTAAACACTATTATGAATTGATTGAAGTTAAAGATGCATAACATTAGATGCCAATTTACTGGTTTAAAGATTAAGCTTCAAAGTTTTAGGTTCGGGACCTAGTCATACTGCAGATTTGCACTTTTGAGTAGCTTCTTGCTACGATGAAAGAGCTATCCAGTGCTTCCCGGCTTCCTAGCTAAGATATTAAATATAAGTTGACTTTTATTTGAAGAGATTATCTCTCACCACTTAAAACATCAGTGAGAATCTAGGAGTTTTGAAAAGCTGTTCGATTGGAATACCTTGGAAACACATAGTTATGACTTTTCAAGAATTTATTACTCAGATCTACATATCTCTAATTGAGCCTGCTAAATTCAGACAATTACATTGAAATTTACTTATGTTTTTATTACTGTAGTCATTTAATTCATAACATAAAACAACAATTACATACTGCAAAGTATCAAATAAAGCCATAATTAAGATAAAATATATGAGATTTGACAAAGAATGAAGTTCGGAACGCACATTTTGTCCCACTTTGAACTTTTTAATTAAATATACTTGTATCTAATGGTTAATGTTCATACCGGGATAATACAAAACTTTTTTTTGTAAAGACTCAAGTAAATTGTTCCCTTCTATTTGTTTTTCATTGATTTTTCAACTGGTATTACTCTGTAATTAAAGAAAGGTTATGTAAAACTCAATCGATTCGTTACAAATATCTTACTTTATTTTTATTTGTTTTTATCAACTCATTTACAATTTATTTACTTACTTATTCTTATACACTTTTTGCTTTCTTCCCACTTCTTCATTTTCTCTCAATTTGTATTCATGGTACAATTTTATCTCTATTAAATTAAGTGTTGAACTCTTTGTCAAGCAGTTAAAGTTTATTTAAAGTACATCAAAAAAAATTTTCTTTTCTAATGAATCCTTCAAAATAATGATAAAATGAATTAAATAGAGTGTGAAAAGAGATATACATTATTTTTCTTAACCTAATTTCTTTTTTTTTTTAAAGATAAGTTCTACTTTATGAATTAAGTAGTATAAGGTCAATCGACTTGTTGGCTTATCTTTCATAAGGATAATTCTTATCAACTAGAAGAATTGCGTTTCTTTTTTATTAGGTTTTATTTGTTGTTGTTGGCTTATTATTCTTATTCTTATTATCATCATCCTGATTTTCATTCGTTGTCTTTTCTTTTTTGTTCCATTATAAGTGAAGTATTAAAAAATGCAATGAGAAATTTTAGTATTATTATAGATCAATTAGTCAATGATAAATAGGGTCATATCAATAATTTATAGAATGCTAAGATAAAAATAAAGTATTTCAACAGTATTAAAGTGGAAGATTAACTTAAGTACGTACAGAAGCTCAATAAGCTGAGATAAATATTGTTAGCCTTAATGATGAAGCCTAGTTTATGTTTTGTTATATTTTAGAATGTTCTCTAACAATGAAATCAAAAGTGTACATTTTAGTTTTCTTTAGAATTCATCAACTAAATGCACCTGTATTTCAGCTTTGTTATGTACTCTAATGTTAAAATACATTTTACTATCATCTCAAATTTCAATGCTTTATTCGCTAGTTTACTGAGCTATGAGAGCCAGTTCCTAGATATCAAAGATGAAACAACGAAAACTCTTTAGAATAATACCATATTTCATGTCAGTCGTATGTGAATTTAACTCGATGGATGAAACTATTTCATTTTCAGTGATAAGACAATACCTTACTAGTGTTAAATAAAACAAAATTCAGATCCTTGACTTCACTGCTAGCAGATACTAAAAATTTAAACCGTGAAACAACAAGCATTAAATCAATCTATTTACTTAAGAATCTTAGATATGAACAAAGAGTGAATAGTTTCACTTTTAAATATAGAAAATGCAAAAACATAAACTCTTTGAAATGGTAATTTTGGTTTGCTTTTATTTTCGATTATGAGATGAATAGTTTTTAACAGTTATATAATAAAATCAAATTGATTTCACTGTTAAACTTTAGAATAAATCTTAGACATTAGACACTTGAGGAGTCTCACAAGAGGATATAACGGCCGTCCAGTGCTTCCATGTTTTCTACGGTAGTCTAGCTTTAATTAACCCATGATCTCGACTATTTAAATTACTATAATATTCACAAAAACCCCTTCTGATATTAAAGACTTGGTTTTGTTAAGATACCAAAAATATTCGACTACATATTCAGTTTAGTCTATTCACATCATAGCTGTTAGTGTTTATATTAATGTATGTTAATAGATTAACTAAAAAACAGATTTTAGTCAAATATTCTTTTACTATTTATACCCCATTAACACTTCTCATATTAAGTGAACCAAAAGTTTCATAAATGTAAACTGTTTTACATTCAACAATTTAACTGCTGAGTACTTATTGTAAAGTCATCTGACAGTAGAACAGTAACATCGTGATAGTTTGAAACATAACTATAACACATATGAATATTCAAAGTTAACTTGATATGGTTAACTAGAGGGTCTATTCATTATCTAATAATTTTATAATCGATGCATTAATATGAAAAAGTGATTATACTGTATGAAACAATTGAAAATTCATTAGATAATGAAATATCCAAAATAAATAATTTCTAGAAAGGTAATTAGACTTTAATTAGAGTAGAGGAATAAAGAAATCATGATGAAAAACGAAGATCTTTTTGGAAACATTAATTCAGTCAATTCAAAGTTTGTAAAATACTAAATTATAATTTTATCCTTGGTTCGTTCTGTTAACCATAAGCTTTCATTGGATATATAATTCACTGCCAAACATTTTTCTATTCTATAATTATCATGTTGATGAGAACTTAGCAAAATAGAATGAATTCATATTATTTTGCATCAGGCTCTATTTCGTTCTCATCAAAAATATATTGATTTAAACGTAGCCTTTTGTACTTCGATTTTCTATCCCAATGCTTACTTTGAAAATAGTTATATTTTTCTAATTGTTTATACGTTGTGGTTGTATTAATCATCTATTTACTTATATCTTTTTACAATAATCTGATTCAGGAATAGATCGATTAGTGTTTCGGTCGACTCGTGTTCTCTCTCTCTCCCTCACTTGTCAATCAATTAGGTGATATTATTAATCCGGACTCAAGTATCACTAGCCTCTAGAATAAACCATCGTGTCAAGGCCTTAAACTAGATTGGGACAAGTTCTCTCCCGTATATTCACAAACTGACGAACCAATGACGTCATCCTTTATTACGGATTAATTTTTCAAATTTAGACTTTTGGTCTAACCTGAAATTTGTAATCCGAGGGTTTCATCAAAACTTTTTTTATCGTATTTCAACAAATAACAATGATTTCAGTACAACAAGTCAATTTCTATATAATCACAATAATTTCATCAGTATTTATTGTCTCAAAATATAATTTATAGAATGGAAAGATCCAGTGACTTAAATCGATAAATGTTTGACAATGAACTAAATATTCATATTCAAGAGTAATTTCTAGAAAAAGAGGATTCAGAGAAGAAAATTTTCTTTTCGACGAAATCATTTGCTTATGCTGTATATTCATATTTATAGTATATGACTATAGTAGGATAGAAAAAATTGCATCATGAATTGATTCAAGATTAAGTATCAAATAAGATTACGTAATCATCAATGTGTACGAAAAGAATATTATTTGTAGGTAAACTGATATTGAAATGTTGCAAAAAAAATATCCGAATTGAAAAATTGAGTTCACTTCAATGAAAATTCATAAATTGTAATAACTAATTAGTTAACTATCAAATGAAAAGCTTCTCTTTTCATTAAATTTAATCAATCTAATAAAAGCATTTATTTCTTGTATGAATTATAGTACTTCTATTCGTTTTAAAAAAAATTTTCAATAGGGTTGTTTAAAATAACCAAAATAACCACAATTTTGTCTGCGGTTTTTTTTGAAATAACCATAGTGTTTTTTTTTATAAATTTTTAATAACATATGCAGCGGTCTGATAATTCACATCCACAAGAAATGCGGCTTCTTTGACACTATATCCGTCTTCAGTCACTTTTTTATGGGGCATTCTTTCTTATTTGAAATTAAATTGTTTCTTTTTTCTATTCATTTCTGGCATGTAAGGATTATGAAGAAAAAAAATTTGTTTAAAAACGCTGTGGTGATTTTAAAAATTGCAGAAAAAATTTTTAAAAGAATTTTTGGTTACTTAAAAACACCCTGTTGGAATTTTCTAAAACAAAAAAGAGTTGAAGTATTATATATGCAGTACAATGAATGTAAATTATCAACCTTATTCAAACAGATTTACGACTATGATTTCGTCAAAGCTATCTACAATCGATGTATACATTTGCTTTAATGTATAAGCTATGCATAGCATATAAGATAATAAAAGTATACATATGAATAGTGAAACTATTATTTGTAATGTGTTAAGTTAGTTTCAATATTTGACCATGAACACTTTATCACTAGATAGATAAGCGAATTCACCTTTTATGTCTATCTAAATCAAATATCATTAACTTTATAAGTAGATAAGATAATGTATTTATTTCCTTGTTACAAATTAACTCATTTGATTATATAATCTATTTAGGTAATCATGAAAACAGAAATATTGCGGGGTGCGGGATCGTGAATGCGCACTGATGAGGAATCCTATAGTAGGACAAAACGGCCTTCCAGTGCTTCCAGGTTTTCCATGGTGGTCTAGCTTCAATTGACTCATGATTTCAAACAATGAAATTTCTAAAATCTCCACAAACCCCTTCTGATATAATCATCCGCTCACTAGTGACTGACTTCATGAGATACTCCTGGAGTCTAGTGAGAAGCCGTTACCAGTGGAGTTCAACCAGGTCTATTGTGAGATATCAACTTACTGAAAACAATGGTGTACGGTGGCGCACCTTCATGGATTGGTTGAAGTTAGACATTGACACCGTTGGATGCCAGCTCAGTGGTCTAGGTCGGTTAAGCGCCTGTCGCGAAACTGATAAGTCCCGTGTTCGAATCTCGCGGGTGCTAGATCGTGGATGCGCACTGACGAAACGGCCGTCCAGTGCTTCCAGGTCTTGCATGGTGGTCTAGCTTCAATTGACTCATGATTTTAATCGGTGAAAACAGGAAATGTATTTTAGAATAAATAATAAATTGTTCATATCATCAGTTAATATCTATTTCACTGATCTATTTTTTTAAATTGATAACTGACATTCATTCGGAATCATTACATAATCTTTATATGATATAATATTCTTGAATAATATACATCTCTAAATATTACCAAGTTGATAAGTTTTAAAAAAAATACAAATAAAATGAATAAAACAATAAATCTAGTAAAACAAAGGCTTTATAAAGTGTAGCTCGTTGAAAACTACCATTGTCATTCTATTATTCATAAGATTAAATAAGATTTTGTTTTTCTTTTGAACGAATAGAATATGAAAAGAAATTGTCGGAATAAACAATATGAAACATACATACATGTTATTCATGGAATAATGAAAGAATTCTGTATTTCTTAATTAAGGACATCGGAAATGTATTGTATTGTATTTTTTTTTGAATTCAATCTTTATATTCATGATGACAAAATATATTACATTCTATTTTAAATCATTCTGACAATGAGTACCGATGTTATTTATAAAGATAAAACTTAAAATTAACTTATTTACAATCCTTAAACAATAAAAAAAACTTGTTTGTAGAAATAAGGCTAAACTATGTTGCTTAAGTGACTTATAGATAGATACATACTACTGTTATATTTGACTAATTTAATTAGTTACGTTAGACTTTTCTTTCAATTAAAGATTTTATTCATTCACTTAAATAACTAATAGTAAACTAGTGACCGATGGACAAAGGTTTTCTGACGAGACTATAATTTATGGATGAACCAATCAGGTATAAGATAACACGTCTCGGATTTTGGTGCGACATTCCCACATTCATTCGGATAAATAGATTCTTGTCATTATAACTGATTTCAGTTAGTGACGAAAACCCTAAATCTATTTTTTTTACTTTAATCATCAATTGTAAATCGCAATACTAGTTCCTCACATAGGTTTATAACCATCATGTGGTCCTGGTTATTAGGTAGACATTCTCAAGGTCATCCAAGTGTCACATAAAAATCACCCAAAAAGTATAGTTTCATGAGGTTTTCCAATAATATTTTACATAACTGATGATAAGTTTACTAAAAGTGTTATTACTGTGATTATTGTCAAAATCTAGCAAACTCCGCATAAAATAAATGATGATAAGCACTAAATCCACCTAACTCCTCTAAAAAAAGATTTTTAATTATGAAATTAACTTGTAAATCCTATCCATTGTTTGTATATTCATTAAGTTACATAAAAAGTCCAGAATAGTTTTTTAGTTGTTTTTTTCTACTGAAATCAACTAAGAACAATATCATCATATCAATACGGAAAGTAAAAAAGAACCCTTTTCTTGATACAAAAGCTATAAAAAGACAACCTCTTTATATGGGTACTAAAACTAAACAACTTGATTTCTATCATTTTTGTGACTAAACTAGAACAATAGTCATGAGTGATTTAGATAGACGTTACCTAATGTAATCTGTTATAGTAACTATCCTACAGTTAATTTGGATTATGGTTTATTTTGATTAAGTTTTTTTATTAACTTAATTAACTGACAATGTTATTTGAACAGTTGCAATTCGCAAATTTTTTTGTACCGTTATGATCACTAGAGCACATGACAGACTTTAGCTAAAATGTTGGTCGCTTATATATTACTTGATGATTCATTCTCTTCTCTATGTATATAAGTACTCAAATCCTATTATTAGTTTCTGCTTTGTCTTGCCGATTATAAATTTGCTCGTGTAATATATTCGCATATACTTATTCGCCTGGTTAGCGTTTTTTAGCGAGTTAGTTTTCTACGGGATAAGATTACTAACCGAAAATAACTCTAGAAGTGTTACATGCGGAGAAAGGCCAAAGAACACACTACGTTGAGAAATAGAAGCAGATATGAAAAGGATAAATAATAACTAGAAAGAGTTGGAAAGGACTGCCCAGAACAGGGTTGAATGGAGAATTCTGGTGGGCAACCTATGCTCCTCCACGAGAAGTAACAGGAGTAAGAAAGTAAGTACCTTATTCGCCTCTCCACTCTAAATACGCTCGATGTGCTTATAGCTTTGTGATCTGCGCTATCCACTTATAAACTGTAGATGCCGCTTCTCATTGCCTTCTGATTTCAGACACTATTGAGACTTATATTATAACGGTTATCGAGGTGATCGATTAACGAAGCAACTCATTACATTGTGACTAAATTGAGATAAGAACAGTTGAACAATTATACTTTTTTCGTGATCGAAAGTTCAACACAGAGATTCAATAGACAGATCCAGAATTACAAATAAAACATTTTCAAGTTTTATCTTTATTTTTTTGTAAATAAACAAATCAACTTATTGAGTAGTCTACTGAATCAAAATAAAGGTAAATGTTTTCGGGATAAAAAAACATGATTACACTATCTAATCTCATTATTATTGTTATTTTTGGTTAAAAACTATCGATATTTTGATCTAATATTTACGTGATATTGAAGCAACTTATTATAGTTTATGACGTGAGACATGAGATAAACATCGTCGTTTTGTTTACAGTCTCAAATAATTATGATAATTATAATGATTATGATGATGATGATGATGATGACGTTGACGATAATGAGGTGCATTGATATTTATTATCAAGGAATATTGTTGAGAATAATTTTTAAACTGAAACTTATTAAAAGCTGTTTGATTAGTTCTAGACTTTATTCGCGGTTATCAAATAATAAATAATTCTCTAATAAAGTAACATGTATTTTACATGTGCGTTTTTTTTTATGCATTCCCATTTATCAAATGCTTGCAATACTCAGATTCCACATTTACAATAATGTTTTCTTAATTTAAAATAGATCAAATTGAGGTTAACAGTGGAATCTAGGACCTACGTTTCGTACTTTTCGGAACTTGTCGGATGGGTTTGTCTATATCTCAGTGTTTTTATCCAGGAAGGGACTTTATCCCAGTACCTTTCTGTTCAAACTATCAACGATTAACCGCTAAGGTAATGAGTTTAAATAACCACTACCTTGTTCAATGGGTATGATGTTCATATCATTATTAGCAAAGAACAAAAAGCGCACCCTTAATTTCCTGATTAACCATGTTCCATTTGATCTAAATAGCTTGTGACATTACAACTATATCAATACAATCCATACAGGATACAGATATTTCAAAAAACATTGATTCGTAATATCAAAATCCGAATAATCCAAACCAATACCAGTGATGATATGAACTATTTTCCGCATTTTGTTAAACAAAAAACATTTTATGAATAAAATGAGTGCTAGATAATGTACTGAGACTATGAAATTATTCAGAACTATATATACGTTGAAAGTATTCCGGTTATAGGAATTTTAATATCTAGCGTTACTTGATTTACATTTTCTATACTATGTTTATTTTCCCCACATCCCGATTCGTTCAGTTTAGCCGTTTACTTTCGCCTAGGAATTACTTAATAAATTTAAACCTGTTTGATCAAACTGTTCAAACTGCATAGCATTCATACAACATAAACTTTTAATAAAATTTGTCTTCTTATCGTATTATTTAAATTTATCGAAAGGGCTCATTGTTATGAATATGATATTTAGAAAGTAAAATGACACTTTTTATTAATTGAATTTATGGGTCAATCTAAGCTAGACAACTAGTGAAAACCTTAGAGCACTAGATGGATGTTTCGTCCTAGCATGTGACTCTTCAGCAGTGCACATCCACCATCTCAAACACGTGAATTAAACCCAGGACCTCAGGTCTCATGCGTGGACGCCTAACCTGTAGACCACTGATCCAGCATCTAACGATGTCAACGTCTAGTTTCAAATGATCCATAATCTTGCGCAACCATTCATCTGTCTCTAATCGACACGGATTCAACTCATTTGGTCTCGGCTTCTCATTATAACTTCAGAAAGTCCATCTTAAAGCTAGTCATTAGCGAGCACATGATCTTGAATGTGAACTGATGAGGAGTCCCATACTAGGATGAAACAGCCATTCAATGCTTTTAGGTTTCCATTGGTGGTCTAGCTTAGATCGACTCATGAATTCAACTATTAAAAGCACTACAAACTCCATGAATCTTCATTCTGATAAAATTTCACTGTTGTACACAATATTTAATGTATTCTTAAATGATTCATTTTCATAAATACTTATATAATCAATTATTCCTACTTCGTATAAATATAAATTCTTATCACTGAGTCTTTTATTTAATCGCATATTAAATCAATCATATTGTGTTGATAATGTTTATTTGACCTATGAAATCGAATGTGAGATGAAACTGACTTCCTACTGCCAATATCTATATTCATCAATTGATTACATGATTAAATTTCGAGTCGTAGCAAGTAGTATTAGTTTAGATAAGAATATAGAAACACTTTAAATTTAGATTCCCTTATAAGAATACTTACAAGACAAATGAGTATGTTTCAATTCAATCAAATAAAGAAATTTTCAGCCTTTTTTTATTTATAAGCAGTCCTCCGATCAATGTAATTATGTAAGGAAAAGTAGGCTTAAATTCCACTAATCTTTATCAATTATCTAATCATATACTCACTGATAAATAACTAGTGTCAAGATGAATTTCTGCCGTTCTATTTAGAATCCATAATCAATCGAATTCATATATGTCAGGAATAAAAGTTTGACTTATTAATCACATTGACTTGTCTTTCTGATATTAGAGTAAACTTGATTAGCTCAACAAATGTCTGTTTATACATTGTTTTGGAGGTATGGGTCTGTACTACTATTGTCTAATTGTCAATCAATATTTTCTGGGTTATTTGGCTAATGCTTACCCTGTGAAGAAAACAATTTGTATGGCTAAGTAAATGAAAATTATTCACTTCTATGTCAATTAAAAAGTAAACGGAAGCATTAACCTCATGAATTAAATTATACAGTATATTGTTGAGTAAAATCCTGGCTGATATATATTGTTATGAAACCGTGTTTCTAAGTAAAGCAATATCAACATAGATTTACTTCACTTTCAAGTTAAGATTACTATATCCCGGTACATTTTATTAGATTATTATATAATTATGTTTCATGATGACAAAACAATTTTAATAAAAGTTTGATCAAAATACTTGACCAGTAAAATTGAATGTTTTTATATGAGTCCTAGAAAGAATCTTTCGATAAATGATAAATGATTTGTATAAACTTACTTTCTCCATATAAATTGTCTCCTTTTGTAAATGTTATAATGACAGTACATAAATTTTCTATGTGCTAAACTAAGGTATTAAACTAATGACTGACTACTAAGCTTAAGCACATGTAATTAACATTTAATGAAATTCATTAAAATTAAACTATTCTATACTTAGGAATCACTACAATGTACAACAAAGTTAATTAGTGTTCATTAAGATTATGAAAAATAACATTACAGGTTATAAATAAAGTGAAATATAAGATATTCAATATGTTTATAACATGTTCCGGAGCCTAGATCAGATGTTTTATGTTACTTAGATTATAAAATGGTCACCCTTTTTTCCTTACTTTACGTTTCCCTACTATGTGAACTTATTATTACAACTATCTACAGTCAATAAATCGTAGAACTTATTTAAATAGCTTTAAAATACAACTTTGATTAAACTCACATATTAAAGACTTGACGTGACATACAGTATAACTAAAAATCCTTATAATCACATATACAACAAAATTTAATTCATACTATTACTTGATTAAATGAACAAAACATGGAATGGATCAAATCATATTAAAATAAAACTTGATTGATAGTTAAAGTATGATAATTAAATAGTAGTTAATAATTTCATTGATAATACTTTCCATTTAAAATAAACATTAAAATGATTTTCAATGATTAACAGTTGATATTTTACTGATATACTGGAGAAACATATTTCTAAGAAGATCATTACTGTTCAATATACTACTACTTGAAATTCAATCTAAACGTTGAATTGAATCCAATTGAAGAAATTCATTTCAACAAGTATATAGTTATGATTTAATAATATAGAATCTTTCCAATTTCTTTATATTCAAAATGAATAAAACAAAAACATATTTGAGTGATTTATGTTAATATTGTTTATTAAAAGTATGATTCTTTTTTATAATAAAAGAAACTTTCTTCAAAACAAACTAGTTCTATCACTTATTCTAAAATTGATATGAAAGAATAAAATTGGAATTATTGAATATTTGAAATTTTCTTCTATCTATTCAATTGTTTGTTTGTTTTTTTTCTCTTGGTTTAAAATTGCTCAAATCACCTGTCTGTCGTTCTTATTCTTTTTCTTGTTCTTATTCTTGTTCTTCTTTCTTTCCTTTTTTCCTCTCTTTTCTTTTCTAAAGTTAACCGATTATTCAATTGATCATGTGATACATAATGTTACATAAATCTTACATTTGTTTTCTTTTAAGTAAACTATTTGATCGACAAATGATTGTTGTTTTGTTTGTTTGTTTGTTTGTGTTTTCTGTAAGAAATCAGTTTAGCAATTGAATAGTGTACTCTTGAATTTATTTTTTTGTTTCTTCATTTTGATAGAGAGATTTAAATGAAGGAGAAATAGTTTTGAAGAAAAGAACTATTGATAGATTATTTGTTTTCTTGGGAAATATGATTTTAGTTTACTTAAAATAAAAGTCAACACAACGTACATTAAGCATGAACTATTGTTTATAAAGCAAGAGAAATAAATAAAAAAAACGATACAAATAAATTTCTTGATTTGGAATAATATGAGAACGTAATGGAGTTATATAGTTGATTGAAACAATGTGACATTGTTTATTTACTAAGATTTAAATGTTATTCCTTAGTTAGTATATATATGATAAAGATAGCTTTATCAGAATGAAGATTTGTGGTGATTGTAACAATTTTAATAGTTGAATGTATGAATCGATCTATTCTACACCACTAATGAAAACGTAGAAGTATTGGACAACTGTTTTGTCCTAGTATCGGGATCATGGATGCGGACAGCTGAGGAGTCCCATATTATGTTGAAATAACTATTCAATGCTTCCAGATTTTCAATAGTGGTTTAGCTTAGATTGACTTGTGAATTCAATTATTAAAAATGGTAGCTATCTACCAACAATAAACATAAGAAGATTCATTGAAGCATAAAATGTGAAGTTGTTTATTTTAATTCAGAATTTGATAAAAATGATACTTTTCAAGAGAGTTGAAACTCAAAATGTGAATTATTGATTATCATATTTTATTAGATTAAATTAACTTTTCATTTTATTCTTTGTTTTCAATTAATCCTATTAGTAACGAAGGAATGAATCGATTGAAACAAATTTTGTCAAGTGAAACACTTTTTTTTCTTCTTTCACATGTAACACATTCGTATTATTCTTCTCTTTAATTTAAAGTATCGATTTTGTGTTCTCATTTAACTATTCAATACACTTAAATATGCTTACCGGTTACTTAGATATTAATCCAATAGTCAATTATAATAGTATGGTAATAAAGTTGTCAAAATGTTTACAAAACAATTACTTTGCTAATGATTTTACAATAAATCTCTTAGAAATAAAATGTATACATGAAATAGATTTTGTATAAAATTGAAACTCCTAAGAAACTCCTGTTTACTCTTACTCTTATTATTATTATTAATGGATTTATTCAATATTATATTGTAGTACAATATAGAATTCTCAGCACAAGGTATTTCAACAAGTTTCTTTTACAAAAACAGAACAAAACAACAACAAAAAGAAAGTTATAACAACATATATAAGCGAACAATTGTTTTCAATTAAATCGTCATCAGGCTTTACTCTAATATACATGAATATTTATACGATAATGTTAAACCAATCAAGGCAATATGGGTCAATAATCATAATGAAATAGAATAAGTTTCTATACGTAATAGGTAAGAATACAAGTTGATAGTAGGAAGACAGGTGTACTGATAATAGTAAGAATAATAAAATACGATAATAAAATTCTTATCAATAGTTAAACGTTGGAAATAGAAGGTTAAACGTGGATAAATAAACTTGAAATAGTCATTACAAAACATTAAAATCATTACGTAATAAGAAGAAGGAAAAAAGGTGGAAAAAAAGGGAAAGATCTTGACTCTAAGTTGAAGTGACTCCTTAGTTACAATGATTAATAAACAATACAGTTTTATACAATTACTTACGTAATATATACCAATACCATATTATTATTTTAAATAATGATTTATTATTTAAAAAGGATAAATTTAACTATTCATTAATCAAATTTATTTGTTAATGATTGAAATTTGCCAGGAAAAAAAATGAATAAAAAGAAATAACCGCTCGATTTAAAAAAAAATATATTTTTTTAAAATATTTATTTATAAAAATGATTCTTGAATTCAATCATAAACGATACAGTAATTGATTTTAATGATTGAAATTTCATTTCACGCTTTAATTTTTGTGCATGAATAAGTTTTATTCAAAAGAAAAATTGGGTTGTTTTTTTATTTCTATAAAACTATTTTTATTTGAATAATAATTTTCAATTTGAAATTTATTAAAGATTTAGTTTTTCTTTACTTTTATTTTATATGGACTTAATTGAATGTTCTCTTCATTGTTTTTCTTTGTGTATGTGTGTGTGTGAACATGAAAAGAGTAATCAGAAGAAAGTTGAAGTTTACGAATAAATTGATCTTGATTATATTCGTAAATTATAAATTACATGTATATTAGGGCGCTCAAATGCCGTAGAGCGGCCGAGGGTGGGGAAAGTTAGTTCTCCCTCTAGAAATGCTCTCACATGGCCACGTGCATACAACCACTCCAAGGGAATTCCTAATCATTGCCTTCTCGCAGCATTACTATTGTTTAAGAAATTGAGAAGGTGAAAAGCGAATGCCCGGCGCTTTAACTGGGTTGATAGACACAGAGACCACCTAGGGGAGTTGGAAAACCATGATTCCAAAACAATGGTGCACATGGGCTTCAGGATCTTTAAGGAACAAATGGCATATGAACTAATCTTTGGTCACCGGGTACCACGGGACTGCATCTCCTGACGTTGCTCCACTGACTTGTGGATCAGACCTTCAGGTTGAAAGTTCCGGGTTTGGTTCACTTAGAAAACCACCTGCTTCGGTCTATGCACTCAGACAGTATCATAGCCCACACACAAATCAAGTAATTCGTGTGGTGCATATTTATTCAGTACTCCCTTTGTACCAACATTTATGTGTTCAAATAAATAAATAAATTATATATTAGATATCATAAAATTTCTATTATTAAATGAAGAATTATTAAACAGTAAAAGAGAATTTATACGAATATTCGTCAAGATGAGAATGAATAGTTTGACAAAAATTTGGCGCCGAATATAGAGAAGTCATTAAGTGTGAAAATTATATATGGATTAATTTCATTGGTTGAAATTTAAAATAATTCCAAGCCTTTTGTCCAGCTACCTTGTCAAGATTTCAGGGTAATAACCAAAATCATCAAATAAATATATTAAGTTTTAACAATCTAATCAGATCAAATCTATACTGTGTTAATTCAATCATATTTGGATGTTGACTTTTCGTAACTCAGATAGCATGAGTCAGTTAAATGCGAAACATTTGAAAAGTTAACGATGTGATAATCAATGACTGAACGAATTGTGTGTGTAAGATTGAATTATTAATGAATGATATTCGGTATTAATATGTTTTATATGAAGAAATAAATAAATAAAATAAAACTGTAATTTGAAGGTTTAAAAATGGTTTCCGAATGATTGATGTGTATGTAAAACGAGAATACTCAAATACATAATTGTAATGTTGAAAATAACTCACAATAACTTCAGTCAAAATAACGATGCATGTGAAATAGACAGGTTAAATAAAGAAAGGGTTCAATTACTTGTCAACGAATATTTGCCAAGTAGTCGCAAATTGAATACCATCTTTTCGAATCAGGCTGTACTTGTTCGCTTATATACACAGCGCTTCTGTTGTCAATCTTTCTCTATGAGTGAAAAAACCTTTCTGAAAGATTTTAGTCCCTTCAAAATTAATCTTATGTTCTGTTTTCAACGCATGTAAGGCTATCACAGACTTATTCTCAAGTTTCTTTAGATCAATCGAGGATTTGGGAACATTTTTCAAACACTGTTTATATTCCTTCAACCTTACATTCAATTGTCTGCATCTTTATCCCACATATATATTTCTTTGATGATTTTGATTTTGATTATTACTCTGAAGAAGTCCAAACAAGCTAGCTGGACAAAACTTTGGAATTATTTAAATTTACAATCGCTGAGCTTATTTCAAATATAATATTCACATATAATAATAAGGGGGTAGTTTAAGAGTATCTTTATAGTCACTGAGATCAGTTAATGATCTTTTTGGAAGTTATTAGATATCAAATGGAAATTTATTTCAAATTACGGTTAAGAATGAAAAAAATAAAACATTTAAACACTTTGACGTTGAATAGATCAAATACGGAGACCTTCCCTGATAAATAATTTTATACTAACCAAGACTGATTGAATGTCAGTCAAAAATATCAACAACGAAATAACCTTAATAATTAAAAACTGATTTAAAACTTTAAACTCTATCTGTTTATTAAGTAGGTTCTTCTAGAATTACAATGTAGAGTTGGTATTAATAACTGAGTTTAAGTATTTTATGTGATTTAATTGTAGTAATTCTATGAAGAGTTCCACTCTTTTAAAAGTTTTAAAATTTATTATTCAATTTGATGTTTACAAAGGGTTATGGTAAACTAATTTGTAAAATAAATATTGATTTATCATAAAACAGCACCCGACACAGTGAAAATGTATTTGATAGAATTCGTTTAACGAAGGAGAGGAAATAAGATGAGTTTTCTATTTTCAAAGAAAAGATTAGTATACTCTTCTTAGTTGAGAGGTGAATTTATCAGAACTCAACTAAGTAACAAAGTTTTTAATAATGTCGATAAGATGCGTTGATCTATTCTTTGGAGATACAAATATATATTGTCCAGATAGTATGGATACTGAACGAAACGTAATGAAAATAAACCCTGAGAAATCGCTCTAAATATATAAATATTCTTATTTAATACACTGTACGCATAACACTCAGTTATTAGACTATCTAATAACAGGTTTTCTTCATCATGAGTTTCATCAGCTGAAGAATGTATCAAAAAATGGTAACACTTAATTGGTTAATTCATTCTAGACTAAAACTTCTCACCCTAAACTATACATGAGATGGATTACAATGATCCCATTACAAGTATATTCAAACTTCTCCATGTATTAACTTGCTACCATAAAATGTAATATGTTTCATGTTAATACCATAGAGACATTCAGCTTCCTACAAGTAAGATGGGATTTAGTCATGAATACAACAGACTTCATTTTATATTCATATACATTGTTGAATAAATCCTTATTAACTCAATAGTCAATTCTATTTAATCAATTCTTGTGTGTATCAGATTCTCTTGTAAAAGTTTTCATTCAACATTTTCTCAATAAATCAATAATTCCGTAGTAATTTTAAAAATTATTTATATCAAAACTATTAAAAAAAATAAAAATTAAAAAAAGCCCTGGTAACCATAATCTCTAACTATAATTATATTTTTATCACATAACTGATGGAGAAGCATTTCCGAAAGAAAAAAATTTTCTATTTTTGTACACAATGATATTGATAATTCAAATAAATAATGAAACAAAAAAATCAAAATATTCAATGTAGAAAGATTATTTAAACTGTTTCTATGCCAAATTATACTTAATAAAATGATTCTCAAAAAGGGAATATTAAACAGATAAATAGTTTTTTTTTAATATAAAGGATTATTTATTTATGAATACTGTTAGTGAGATGAAACAGTTTGTTGTTTTTGTTTTCCATGAAGGTTGGATAAATACATTAATAAATTAAATTTAAACTGGGATATTTATTTTACAATTAAATAGTAAAATACTTTATAAACAAAGATAGATAATATCTAGTAGTGGAGTTCAGAACTCGCGTTTCATACCATTTGAAACTTAGTAACTGGATGTACCTGCATCTCAGAGTTGATGTTTACTCTGGGACCCAAACTCAGTACTGTTGACTTTAAATGTCATAGCATTAACCATTTAGTTGATAATGCTAGTGAATTAAGGCAATATCGAGGCGATACGCACAATATACACATATGCCAATAAGAGATTGATCAGTTGTAGTTTTAAACATCAATGGGAAGATTCAAGTAAACCATACCAAGTGGATTAATTAGTTTGTGTAGATAATTGATTTAAAAGTATCTATGAATACATAGTTAATTAATTAATGATATGAATGATTCCATTTTACGTTCCAATACACTTAAGTATAAATAATGTTGATAGAAGCAATTATTGAAAATTTATTAGTATGGATTATGTACTTGTTATTATGCATATATAAAATTATATATGAGTATAGGTTCATTTATGAGCCGACATCAACAGGGTAGTCATTAAAAGAAGGAAACAATGGAGAATTTTTTTAATCTTCATTGATTCGTATTGGTTGTTTGGATCTTCCTGTTGATATTTGGGATTGTAATTGATCAGTCTGTCTCCGCATATGTGTATCCAGGGTGAATTACCTCAATATTGCGATTGAGTCACAAACACTATGAGCGTACTTGGATTGATATCATTTAATGATTGTCAATTTTAACTATTATAAACATGTATACAATCATGAATTTCTTTCAGTCGAGTCAGTGTTAATAATAACAATGTTACTCACTTCAAATTATAATCAGAGACAGCACATTTTCTTAAGGACATTTTTATTTTTCGTTAAAATCAACAGTAGGCTAAATATTATAAATACTCATTATGGGAATAGCTGGTGGTGACTAGCAGTGAAATCCAAGCTTGCGTTTCTATTAATTTGTGGATCAGTTAAAGTTCAAAACATCAATTATAAGATAAGAACAATCAATACAAATGCATTCACACTTCCCCTTCCTACATTATACAAGCTAATGACAAAATGTACTCAGTCACTAAGTGATTAACACGGTGGCGTTTGGTTATTGTCTTGGAGTAAACATAAACTCTGGAATGCAATTAAATCAAGTTAATGTGTTCCAAAACAGGATGGAATACGTGTCCTGGATTTATCTTCTAGGTACTATCCAACACTATTTCATCTTCGTATTTTAATTCACAGTGGTAAGCTACTTATGGCCTCACGTGAGATATAACTTAAGGTCTTATGGTGATGTAATGAACGCTTTGTCTGTACACAAAGCTGAAATCAAATATTTCACATTTCTAACTTTTATCATTGTGTGATAGAGAGGCTGGAAGTGAAATGGAACCAAAGTTTAAAAATTAGTGATAGTAACGTATTATTATAAATTGACTGCGATAAGAATTAGGAACCAGTTGTTTCTGACGTTATCTTTCACACATAAACAAGTTCTCAAAGCGGAACGGATTAGCTTAATTCATTGGTGTAAGCAAAACAACTGTTTTTTTTTCTTTAAAAACATCAATCTACAAAGATATTAGTATAGACGTAAAAGTAGAAGCAGACTTTCATGTTTACTCCTAGTACGGGACTCCCCAGCAGTTAGATATTAACACCGTAAAATGCTGGCTGAGTAATCTGCAGTTTTAAGCTTTCGGAAGCGAGAATGAAGGTCCTGGGTTCGAGTCCCGAGAGTCGAGGTCGTGGATGCGCAATGCTGAGGAATCCTACAATAGGACAAAACAGCCGTCCAGTGTTTCCGGGTTTTCCATAGTGGTTTAACTTCAACTGACTCATGATCTCAACTGTTGAAATGTTTTATTAATTAATTATTTTGGTTGGAGAAAAAAACACCTATATAGGATCAAAGTTTTATTTATATTGATTATTTTTCTCAATAAAAAGAATTTAAAACTTTTAAAAAACATGATCCTGAAAATGTTATTGATAAAGTGTAAGTTTTTATCTCTGGCATGTTTTACATTTTATCTGCAGTTTGAAAAACATATTTGTTTTTTGTTAATATAAGCTACGACAACTGACCGAAATCTAACATCTGTTTTATCAATTTTGTTAATATCCATTTAAATTAATTTATTTAACATAATTAGTTATCAGACGTAAATTGTAAATCATTTAACTGAACAATCGACTGTCTGTTATATCAGTTCATTATTCTAGCAACCTGTAACCTAGTTAAGTTAAAGCAGTTTTCTTATATTAAGCGCTTATTTATTGCAGTCTGGTTGGCGTTCATTTAGTGAGTTAGTTTTTTACGGGATGGGGTAGCTAATCGTATACTCAGCCCTCCTCTTTTATCCGGGATTGGGACAAGTAGTAGCTCCACAGGGGCTTCAGGTGGAGCCACAAGGCAAGCTCTTAGTTGAAATCCTCAAGACCAAAGGGGAAGAGAAGGACCAAAGAACACATTACGCCAAGAAATGGAGGCAGACATGAGGATAATGAACCATAATTAGATAGAACTTGAAAGGAAGACCCAGGATAGAATGGGTTGGAGAATGTTGGTCTGTGACCTATGCTCCATTGGGGGGTACAGGTGTAAGTAATACAGTCACAAAATCGGGATTTAAATTTGTTCTGGTGAAAATGAATGCTTTGTTGTATAGCTAATAACATATGTAAACACAACAAATCTAACATTGTCACACTCTATGATACTTGGATTAAATTATCATTTTGTTGATTGACTTAGTGGTAGATTCAAGATGGTGACCATAAACCACATAATGACAAAGTTAAATGAAAAGAGAAAATACTGTGAAGGCTTACAGTTATTATTCGAATTTATCCCAACACTTTTCATTAATTCTAACCTTAAACTCTATTGTTTGACAACCTATTAACTTTTATATCGACTTTGTGTTAGAATCATTCATTTATATTTGATGCTCTTTTAGATCTAGAACAATTCAAAAACTCAATTTACTTATCAGTCGAATAGTCATTGGTTTGTTTAAATCTTCCATTATTTATGAGAGAAAGAGAAACAGAATTGTATATAAATTTTTAAAGTAAAACCTTTCCTCATACGGGTTTCTAATAATGTATAAACAAAAACAAAACTAGACAAACTCTATATCTACTAAAATGTCATTTATTGAAGAATAGTGTGAAAAGCAATAAAAATTGTAAACTTAAATGAAACACACAAGCTGACAGTCAAAGTAAATTTAAAATACCCTGCATAACAGTGTAACGATCATCTTCATAAAATTACATAATCTTAACAATAATAACTTAGATTATTGTCTCCAAGTCTCCAAATTCGCAAACAATTTTATATTGAATACGTTGTACTGGTTATCAACATCAATTTGTTATTGAGAAATAGGATATAGTTTTTATAAATTTGTAAATATCCTTATTTTACCATTCCTTTTGTTTGCAAAACTTTAGTTCTTCTACTAAATCAAAACGCATAAATGATAACTAAATTCTAATTGCATGGTTATTAGCTGGAATAAATCAGTTCTACAATACACAATATTAAATATGAATTCTCTATAACTAACCATTCAAATTATGCAACCCGAAAAGAAAAATAAACACATACTGATTTTTATAAAATCATTATCAATATATTATCTATGCAGACACTTAATCTGGCTAAAACAATAAACATTTAAGATGGTGGATAAGATTTGTAGCTCAGGTGAATGATTTTGATGGAGAAATTCGAATAGTTCACTACTACCTGAAGTTTATGCTGATAATGTTGTTCAGAAGAACAATAAAAGCTCCATGACCACACTATTCAGGTCAGAGAACAAAACTTCATCAAAAACAATAAACATTTATTTAAATGCATTTGAATAATTCAAAATATTTTAATAACTTATTCAAGTAGTAATAACACAGAGATTCATCTGATTTTTAACATATCTCAATTGAAGATTATCATATTCATTCACATTCAAGCTTGAATGTTATCATATCTTTGGTTTTTGTAAACTTGATGACTGTATTATTTGATAATATTCAAACTATAAGTGTTTACCAAATTAATTATATTTAGAGGCCGGTCTGACAACAAATAATTGTATACCTGAATTTCATGGACAAATGATTAACCACACTTCTATATTCATTCATTTGAATAGAATATTAGACAGTCATAATACATTCTGTTTACCTATATATATATATATATATATATATATATATATATATATATATATATATATATATATATATATATATATATATATATATATATATATATATATATATATATATATATATATATCAAAATGTAGTAACTGAATTCTAGTAATCAGTAGTAAGATACTAATTAAAAATAATATGAAGATCATGATCACATTAAACTTTCTGTAAAATTTGTCCGGAAAAAAAAGGACAAAAGAAGCTTTATTGAAATAGCATATTTTGTAGGAACTTTCTAGTTTTGTCTAATCTTTCCACACCTTGTTAACTGTAAATTCAAAATTTAGTAGTCTAGCAATTTTAAAAAATATCTTTTGTTTCTTATATGAGCTTCTTTTGGTTAATTAGTTTTCAAGTTTTATACTTAGTCTATGTATAACGCTATTATTCCATTTTAAGGCTTTTATTTCTAGAACATTCTATTAATTAATCTATAGACAAATAATCAAATGAATAGTTGAATTAATTCTTACACAATTTCTATCATTTATAATCAATCGACATCTACTTTTTAAATCCATCTTGTTTAAGAATTTTCATATGGTGAAGTGTGTATGACTTGTTTGTGATATTATTATTTAGAAATTGGGAATAATTGAAAGTGATCCTAGAAATAAATGACTTCTGCGAGACTATAATTTATGGACAAATTAATGAGGTATAAGATAAGACGTCTCGGATTTTCGTGAGATATTCACTCATTCATTAAGATAAATAGATTCTTGTCATTATAGTTTATGTCAGTTCGTGATGAAAACCCTAAATCTATTTTCTCACCTTAACCATCAACTGTAAATCACAATTCTAGTTCCTCACATAGGTTTATAACCCTCATTTGGTTCTGGTTATTAGGTAGACATTCTCAAGGTCATTCTGGTGTCACTTAAAGGTCGTCCATAAATTATAGTTTAACCATGACTACTTGTAATTCTCCTTATCAGAGTTATTCTGAATTAAAATTCATGTCTTGTATTATACCAAAGAACAAATTAGGGAAACTTATCATTTATTAATTCAAAAACTATACCAAAAAAGCTGTTCACTGATTTTGTAAATTTATATAGTTATATAAATGTTTCACGTTCATGATAAAAAAATTCCGTTCAAAAAACAAACTTTAAAACCGATCAACACAAATCATTTTAAATAAATCTACTCTTATTGCATTAGCAACAAAATTCTTCATCTCAATGAGACTAAAAATAAACTAAAAAAAGATTGTACAAATTGATTGAATGAATAAATACTGTTTTGTGACTTTTTTACGAACAAAACGATATCAAAATCATTTACCAATTTATCATTTTTTGTAGACAAAAAAAACGAAATCCGAGATGAAGTTTGTATTCACGATATATAAATATAATAAGGGATAGATAAAACAATGTTTTGTTTCTAATGAAAATATCTTTCATAGACTCTTCTAACTTTTTACATATTTTATATTACTGGATAACTCGGATAAAACAAGAAATGGAAAAAGTTAGATTGCCATGGAAAACCTGGAAGCAGTGAATGGTCGTTTCGTCCTAGTATCGGACTTTTCAGCACTGTGCATATACGATCTCGCGAGATGGATGAGCAGTCCCATACTAAGACGAAATGACTATCCAGTGCTTTCATGTTTTCCATGGTGGTCTAGCTTTAATGAACTCATTAAGTTAACCATAAAATCACTAAAATTTCTACGAAACCCCATTCTGAATATAGAGAAAGGATGGATAATAAAAATAATCACTATTTATTTTCATCGACCATTTAAAGTAAAATTGCAGTAAACGAGATTGGCAATGGGAACAATCGAATGTATTTGAACACAAAATTACAGAACATCTTAGCAAAATCTGAGAACCATATAGTAAATTTTTCTTTTGAAAAACATCAATCAATTGTCTCAAACTTCATTATTCGATCATTCTCTGTTCTTGTTTCCTTCTCTTTGATTTTTGTAATATTCTGCCTCCAGGCATTTCACTTTCAATTGATGAAACATACTACTTATATCTGTCAACATCAATAGCACACACCGCAATAGAATTTTATGTAATATTAAACCAACGATAGAATAGAGACAATTTAAAAGCGTTTTCATCTGACATCCTTAAAAATAAGTGGAGAAAAAAAGGTTTCAAGAAAAAAATATTAACTAGTTAATGGACTGTTTAGAATTAAATTATTCTGAAAGTTTCATCAGTTGCTTTCATATTTTCTTTTCATGCTATGCAACATAAGAATCTTGTTGAACCAGATTAAGAATTCAAATTCTATCTCAGTAACGAGTTTTTTTTAAAATAGACTATTGTATAATGTTAATTAACTAATCTTACTACTATTTCATAACATTTGCCTAGGTTATTTCATTTTCTATTCACGAAAAACTCCAGTAATTCATTATTTCAAGAACAAACAGTTGCAGAATGGGGTTTTGTGGAGATTGTAGTAATTTCAATAGTTGAGATCATGAGTTAATTGAAGTTAGACCATCATGAAAAACCTGGTGGTCTATCTTCAACTGACTGATGATCTCAACTATTGAAATTACAAACAGTTATATTCATATATAAATGAATACAAGAAAGCTCTATTTAATTTCTAACAAATATATATTGATAACGGTAACAATCAATTGATATTCCATAAAAATATAACCGAATAGATTGAATAAAAATCAATAATGTATAGTAAATATAATTAAAATTGTAAACAGTTATTATTGTTAATGAGACTGTGATTCCGAATCTCTTAAATGGTTTTTCTGAGAGCAAAAACGAAGATATAAATTTAATTCAGTTTATTATTTTAATCTTTTTGATTTGTATCAAATCTCAAACAATATTTCAAAAGGAAAAGAATTACAACCTTCGGTATGCAGAAACAGCCATCTGGATTAACTCCACACAAAAAAGACAAAACTTGTGTATTCAAAAGGGTGTATAATCATTTTCTATACTTACTGTGGACTATGAATAAATCACTTCATACTTTAATTGCTTCTTATAAACTCTTGTTACATAATCATTTTGTTTCCATGATTTGTTGTATTGTATTGATTGTCAACTAACATGATACAAGGAATTGTCTTACTATTTTATTAAATGATCTTATTTATTTAAAAAAATGACACATTATGAACATATTTAACCTGTAATCGATGGAAAATTCACTAGTTTAACACGTAACATTTTCTAATTCATCATAAAATAGTGAATTATTTATGATATCCCAGTGAGTAAATATTTGAATGTATAAAGTTCTACAATAAATTCAATCACTTGTTCAAAGTAAATAAATACATAACTGAAATTAAATTAACACAAGTGGTTTAAAAGAATAAGGCAGTATATTTAGTTCAATCAATATCAAAATCAAAATGTTTGAAAATATCAACATCATAGTATTTTGGTCCAGATGATTCTGTTTAAATCATCACTATATGTATTAATGTGTATGCTATGAGGTGTGGAAAATGTGAAATTCGAGTTGTACAGTCGTCGAGTTTAAATGTTGATAGATATTCTGATTGAATTCTTGAATCTATTTTCTCAGGCTGTCCTGATAAACCCAGGCTCAATCTGCACGACAACTTAAACAAAAAAGAAAGGGTGCAGAATGTGGAAAGAATGCTTTACTCCAAGGTTCGTTTATGTACAGAAAATTGAGGGTATTTATAGCATCTGGAACTCTATTTACTATAGTAGCAGGATAGGTTATTATCCGATCAGAAATATGACACGCAACTCTCCACTCTCTAGATGTTTCTGAGATACGTCTACTCATTGCTGATTGGGTAAAATGTTTCCTAAAGTTTCTAAAGCCCCTCTGCGCTTTTTTCGATTAATATTCTGGATTTTCCAAACAAATATGTGTATTAATGATATCAGAAATGAATAGAATCAAACGTGATTGTTTAAATAAACAGCTTGGGTTGAATATATAGTCAGGTGTCCTGTTCCACTAAAAGGAAATGGACTCAACATTATATGAAACGTCTAAGCTCCTTGACTTTTCTTCTAGCTGAAAAATCCATTACGAACTATTTTGAAACATTTCACGGGTTTTGACTTTAGCATGTACTTCTATTGCCAATTTAATTTGTAAATTTTCCAGCTCCACAGGATTATTAAATCTTTTGGCGTTGCTTAGATGTTCCTTGTTTGGCACAATTTAAACTTTCATGAAAAGGCTTTTGAATGTAAAAGGTTTAACCGTATAAAAAATCCAAATAGTCTAATTCACTTACGTACTTTGTGATCATCCTATGACATTGTTGATGAGTAACTATTCTACTACAATTTAAAGAATACCATTTTAAAGCTGTTTATTGTTGAATAGACAGCTAGTCTAAATGATTGAATACCTTACGATGTCCTGCAACTTACATTACAGTAACGATCATTAATTATGTATGGTACGACGCTAACAACAAAATGCCGCTGATTTCAGTCACATAACGGAAATGAGAATATTCAGTAATTTTTATTAAAATCATACTATTAAACCATTTAAATAAATAAATTTGTTTTATGACTTTTAATAATACAAGTTTGTTTCTTGTATGCATATTCTTGTCAGCATAGGAACAGTTTAAAAGCGAATTCCCAAAACGAAACGTCATTATGAATTCAAACTACTGTTTGATATGGCATCTTAAACTAGACAAGATTTTATCCATCATCGTATTGTTGATGACTTATATATAATTGACTAAAAATCTATTCTACAAATTTCTACTAATATAAAAATAAATCATGCTGAGGAGTCCCCCAATAGGACGAAACGGACGTCCAGTGCTTCCAGGTTTTCCATGGTGATCTAGCGCCAAGTAACTCATAATCTCAACTATTGAAATTACTATAATATCTACAAAACCCCTTCTGATATAAAAGTAAAATGATTTATCTTTTTTTAATTTCAATTGACTAGATATTTCATTGTATACTACTAAGATTCCATAGTAAGAGGGGTAATATAAACCATTCTCGTGACTACATAATTGATTCTTGCGTCAAAAAAAAAGGAAAATACTCTGAATTGGGAAAGAAAAGAATGGTTGTTTGCTTTTAACACTAGCCTTCATATATATATATATATATATATATATATAGTTGATTATCTACAATATTTGATAAAACGAGACAAGATTGGGAATAAATTCAACAAACGAACTTGGTCAACACATTAAAACAAGTTTTAGTCTTTTTGTTTTGAGTAATTCAATATGTAAACATTACGAATACACGTTAAATTATGTAATTAGTTAGGATATATATATATATACTGTTTGATCAGTAATGAAACGATTTATTCCTCCATAGAATACAGTCGTTTTGTTTGTTATAATTGAATTTCCCAAATGTATTTTCATTTTGGTTTAATTAATAAAATCATCAGTTCAAATAATGTTAGAAACTTATCAGCAAACAATACAATAATATATCTATTTATATAGCGTAATATAGGATGATGGGAGATATACTCACTGTACATTTAAAATATCACCAATTTTGTTTTTCTTTGTCATCATTAGTGTTATAGTTGACTACACGTAATCCCATAAGTGTAGTGAAAAATCTTTTAAAGAAAAATAAGATCGTTCTTTAAAAGTGCATGATGTATGTAGACCAGTAGAAAACTTAGATTGTAGAAAACGTTATATGATTCACAATACTGACTATACATATAACATTTTTGGTATAGAGGTTTAGTGGTGACTCATTTGATTTGTAAGTGATAAATGATACGAATCAGTCTCAGATAGAGGTAAGTTCTCGAATTTATAATGGAAAGTCATGAATGGTGATATCCCGTCATTTTGAAGGTAAAACCGTTATTACTAATGGCATTAGATGATCCTGTACCAATACCAACAATACCCTCAGTAGTCAAACGACTAAACGTTCACCTCGATTCCTGAAGGTCCTGTTCCCGACTTATGGTGGGATTCTGTGTACACACTGCTTTACAGACCTGCACCAAAACATATGAGACATCCAGTCATTCTTAATTTTTAAACAGATCCCAATTAATGACAGTCTTAAACGAATATCACACTTATTCATATAATATCTGAACATCAGTCAACAAAATCATGAACTTAAAACTCCAAACCCTTTGAATATTATGCATAGATATGGATTTCTCTGCATTATTCTAAAAAAACCTACTCTTAGAAAGCATGACAAAAATATGAACTTCTTTCTTTAAAAAGACTAATCATTTCAACTCAAGTTTCATCAACGGCTGACACCAATTGAAGAACCACTGGAAACCAAGGCGTATTAAACACAGATGAACTTGAAATTATTGAGTAGTGCATTTTCATTGCTTCATATAGGCTATAACCCAGAAAGATTAGGTTTTCCAGAAGCCGAGATGATATTATATTAAAATTTGTGATGTTAAGTTTTCGACATTAGATATTATCAGTGAGTGCATATATCACATCCGGCTTTATCGATAAGGCTAATGTGAAATAATTAATTTCAAAAATATTTGTGTGAATATTGAACAACAGAATACTTACAAACGAATTTTATATTTATTTGTCGACTTAACTGGAGTTCTTGTTAATTACCGTTTTTAGTGTATTTTTAATTGACACATAGGATGATTATTTCTTGATGATAAAAATAATCTGATACATGCAGGAAATTTCTTTTTCTCAAATATACAGAGTAGGCAAAAATGATGAGTACAACCGAGATATGTTTATAATTTGTGGCGATCAGTGAAATCTAGGGCGAGCGTTTCATCCTCGGTTTATATCTCTCAACGTTACTCCACTGCCTTGTGGATCAGACCTCCAATTCAAAGTCTCGGGGAATGGCCTACTAAGAAAACAACCTTTTTCGGTTTGGCGACCAGGGCAGCGTCCAACCTTGTACACGAACTAAGTGATAACTACTTTATGTGACACATATATATTTTGTTGCCCTTTTGTGCCAATATTTATGTGTTTGAATGAATAAGGACATATAACACAAATTGGTTGGATGGCGTGTTACCAGTCATATATTTGAATTATATTCATATGTATTTTACATCAAACAACAAATTAAAATACTCAAAATGATATGAATATGTTGAAATTGTGCTTAGACTAAAGATTGTCCTATTTCTAAATACTCAAGAAATATATGATTTAAATTAGAAGGGGTTTTGTGGATATTATAGTAATTTTTAATGGTTGATATCACTAATCATTTGAAGCTAGACCACCGTCAACATATACTCACTAGTGACGGTCTCCAAGAGGTGTTTCGTAGAGTTCTATTAAGAATCAGTGATCAGTGGAGTTCAACCGATCTCTTGTAAGATAGTAACTCACTGGCGATAATAGTGAATGTGTCGCTCAATTTCGTGGATTAGTTGAAGTTAGACATTAACTCCGTTGGATGCCGGTCGGCTCATTGGTCTAGTGGTTAAGCGTTTGCGTGCGAGACTAATAGGTCCTGGGTTCGAATCTCACGAGGTGGGATAGTGTATTAGCACCATTGAGGAATCCCACAATAGGTTTGTTTGTAGGATCTATCATGATCTGATTTAAATTAAATCAAAGGTTCTATTGACAGAAATTAATTCAGTGATTTTTATATTACTCAATTTTATTCGTTATTAGTAACGTTTAGAAAACTTCCGATTTGTTCAGAATGAATGAATTAATTCATATTTGAAGAAGGATAATATTTCAGTGGAAACTTTTTTTCTTTCTAACGACTTTATTTTCAAGTGTTGTACAAACGTGTTAATGTTAAAAATTAAATGTAATGATGGTTTTATATATATTTGTATGAATGTACATAATAATTGACAATCACATTAAAAAACATAAATTGTTCGCTTATATCTAATACGTCATTCTGTGTTAAGGGTATATTTAGATTGATTTAGAAGTATGGAATATTTTAGGGTTTTAAGATAAAAGACAACTACGAATATAAAAATTGTTGTATTATATTTCATTTAGGTAGGGGAAGAATATCATTGTGAATGAGAGTAGCAACTGATATAAGGTGATCGTGTAATAATGATATTAATACAGTGAGTGAATTCGGGGAGTTCTACCTAATATATTTAGATTTTATGATAAAACTTCACGTACACCATAAAAATATAGAAAAATAGAAATAAAATAAAGCATTAAGAAAAATACGAAAATATAACGGAAATTAAGGCCATGGTAGGTAAATCGACTTTATAAGCTGTTTCTCTGCGAACACACACACACACAAACGAATACACATACATACCAATGTTAATGATATATGAGCATACACATTTCAATAGAGTTGGTTTAATCTAATCGATAATTCTGAATAATAAATTTACAGTTACGTGATTATGATCAAGCACATACCAATGAATGGATATTATACTTCTGTGTTAACACTTACTGGGACTTTGGATCATTTCTATCATCATTTACCGACTTAAAAATTCACAACTTTTAATCTTCCAAATTGTAGTTGATCATCAGTCACTTATATTTTAATGGTTGAGACTATGAGTCAATCAAAACTAGATTACCATGGAAAACCTGGAAGCACTGTAGGGCCGTTTCATCCTATTGTGGGACTCCTCAGAAGTGCTCATCCACGATCCCACCTCGTGAGATTCGAACCCAGGACCTATCAGTCTCGCACGCAAACGCTTAACCACTAGACCAGTGAGCCGACCGGCATCCAACGGAGTTAATACCTAACTTCAACTAATCCACGAAATTGAGCGACACATTCACCATTGTCTTCAGTGAGTTACCTACTGATACTAGTCACTTATATATTCAACGCTTACAAGTCAGTCTTTTGATTCATTCACTGTACCTACTGACAAATGTAATTAATTCATCAGGTTTACTATTGAATAATAATATATCAGTGTAATTTTTATAAAAATTCTTATTATAATGAGATAAAAACCGGTGAACAAAAGAGTGCTTTTAAATACATTTTCAGAAGATTTCGTAACTAATAAGTGAAATGTGGTTATCATCAATGAATCACCATCCAAGTTTAAAACTTGGGTTGATTTTGATTCGGTTATTTATTCTCTGAAGAAATAGCTTACACAGAGTCACGAAGCGTCGGAAAATCTAATTTTTCTACTTATTGGGATATTACAAATACATTATTTTTATTTATAGCAATCAACCCAATGCTCAATTTATTCGAAATTATCAAGTTAAACCTTCGTAACAATACCTACAAATGAATCACCAAAGTTTAAAGTAAATATATATTTTTAGAATAAAGAATATAAATAAAGGATTGTCAGTACAATATATTTCTAAGCAAGTGTTTATAAATCTTTATAATATTTTTGAATCTGTTCGTAGGACACGCAGAATCGCTAGATTAATCTATCATTCTGATACTAAAATTAGAAAGTTGATCTTTTAGCGAGCTGCATGAATGGACCGTTTCTCAGTTTAGCTAGAAAAATAGCAGCTAATATGGAAAACAATTGTGAACTCTTTGCTATTCCATCAAGTCGCCAGTAGATTTTATCAGTGAGAGGGATATAAGCATTTGTGATGCATCTTAATATAAATTTTTGATGACCCTATTTGGGATTGCAACTTTGATTACTTTTTTACAATGATTGTATAATGGTAATTTTCACTCACACGTAATGACATGTAACATTTTATACCAACTAGTAATATCAGCTTCTCGTTTCTTCTGTTCACTGAAAATAACATACACTATCAAGTATTCCAAGCTTATTCTCATAGTACAAACTGAAGTTATGTCTTGAAAGATTAGATTACTGTATGAAAACTCTACACAATTTAAGAGTGTAAAATTATTACCCCATTCAAATAGTTTGCACTCAAATAGTTCAGTGTAATTCCATTCTATATTGTTAAGTCTGAAAACATAACTAGTGAAATTGTTGGGCTCAATCTATAAAACGTTTTAGGTTTTAATTGCATGATAGTTCTGATGAAATCGATATTTTATGCAAGATTTGAACTCATAACATCCAGTTTAACATGAGATATTACTTTTCAACCAACAAAGCCAATTAATACTTAGCTCACATACAAAACATGACGTTGATTGTTCACAATCGCTTAGCATTAAACAAAAGTTCCACGATATAGATTTATTTGAATTAATGACCAGACTACATCTTGAACATTGAAACTTAATCAATATAAAAGAATATAATACATCATACTAGTCTGTATTAAGTAAAAAGTTGATGTAGCTGTAAGCAATAATTCCTAATTGTTATTAATGGGTAGTATGATTAACTTTATACATACTACTTAGGAGTAAAGTTTTAACATCCATTACTATTCAAGGTCACATAATGTACTATTTTTCCGTTTAGCCATTAACTTGTTTGTTAATTTTATTATCTACCATTATTATTTAGATTATATGTAGAATAGCTCTTTCATTATGCATATGTCAACTTTAATTTATATCATTCGTGTATATAAAATCCCCATCTGAGTCTACTGTATTATTTGTAATGTAATAATATGCTTTAGTAAATGTATAAAACGAAACTGTCTAATTAATGTTTAATAATGAATGGACAGAGTAATCATATAAAATAATTTTTCTAAATATTCAGCAAAAATGTACAATGTTAGTCTTTATAGTTTGGAGATTAAGATAAATTATCTAATAGAGATGAGAGCTATAATAGTTCAAACTGAATGGGATGCTTTGAAGCATTATCCTCGGGTGACATATGATCCAGTAAAATATACTATCCTATGCATCTAGTATTGTGTTGAGTCCAAAAAGAAGACATTTGCTTCTGTATTAGAAGCCAGAAAATAATAATACTGCAATAAAAATCTTTCAATGGTACTATTTAGAATCAATCGTTACCATAAAAATCAACCTTCTATTTATTTCTCAATATGTTTATGACCGGAATATACCCCCGATCACATTTTATTCCTTATACAAGATCATAATAATTTTAACTGATTCCCTTAACTTTCTCAGGATTCCAAATTGTTTCTATTTACATTCATATTCATAAAATAATTATCAGTTCAATATGATTTATAAAAGATTAGAAATTAAGAATTTATTAGAGTAGTTGTAATATATTACTTATAATATTAATAATTAAATATACATCTTTATGAATGGAAGATTAAGGCTTATTAACTTAAAGGTATGATGCTTACTATGAGTTGTGTAGTTCAATCCTACTATCAACACAATATACTTTTGTGTACATCTCAATTAGTAATAAAACAGTATTGTCTAGATTTTAAATCCTTTTTTCCAGCTTATATAACTTTTTTTATGGAAATCACCTTGAATAACAATAGCACATACACTTGACCAAATCATTTCAGTAAATTCAATATTTCTTATTCGAAAACTGAATGCATATTATAAATCAATATGATTTACTGCTCCGTAATTTTTTAGCGGCAAATTGTTTTTAAAACTCACTTATGTACATTTGTATTCTTCTTTTTTTCTTTCGTTTGACTGAAAAATCGAATCTATCTATAACCAAGTCAATACAGTTAAGTTAGTTACTAATGTTAAGAAATAAAAATATCATTAAGTTATTAATTAGTTAACTTACTCAGATATTTTTAATTGTTCAACTGTGCATTGCTGTCGTCTTAATATATTCCGTTTGATGCTAGGAATTCCGGTAACTGAGCTAGCATTATTATTATTATTATTAATTGTAGTAGTAACACTGGTATCAGTAGTTTCATCCGATTTCTTTCCAGTCTCTAACATGATATATGAATTGTTCTCTTGTTTTATACTCGCAATCGATTCAGATGATTTAGACATTTGAACATATGATAATTGAAATTTTTCATCATTATAACAATTTACATTAACTGAATCTTGAACAATATTTATCGAAGTGTTATTATCTGGTAAACAAGTACTTAAATTACGATAACTTCTAAATGAAATCTTTTTATTTGTCCTTAAACCTATAAAATTTGATTCTGATTTATCATTCATATTATTAACAATGAAGTATGATAATGAAAACGTTTATCATATGCTTCATCCTCTTCTTCTTATCATTCATTAATGATGTTATCACAGTGAACCAGCACTATGAAGAATAACATACTGTTGACAAATTAATCGAATGAATTACTCTTTTATTCTCATTTATTAATTAAATATAAAATATTACCTGACACATATTACTAACATACTGATCTAAATTATTCAAAATAGTAGAGATTAATTCCAACTTTTTGTTGTTGTTTTTTTTTCAAATTTGTTTATTCACTATAAATCCTAAAATGTAAATTGTGTTACAGTAAAATCTGTATAGGCTTCTTTTATTCATGTCTCCTTTAAAGTACTTTATCGAATCTCTTCAATTTGAAATAATAGAATAAATTAATAATGTTTTTTTTTACAGTGTTATATATAAATAGATATTAGTGTTGTGTTTTTTTTTTCAAAGAAGATCAACTTTGTTAACATAAAGGATCCATAACTCAAAAGTAAATTTCAACCAATAAATAGATCCTCAATGTTGAAAAGTTGTGATTTTTCTGTTGTGGAGAAAATTCAGAAATTTATTTTACTATATATATATATTCCTTTGTGTGTGTGTCTATATCTATCGAGTGTAGACTTATATACTTACAGGCATACAATCATAAACATTTGGTCATATAAAAAAATATACAAATATTTATAACAGATATAGACACATACGTGTATTTGTCCATTCTCTATTTTGTAAGTACACTTGCAAAACATATGTATCTGTTCCTAGGTACTCTTAAAAATAAAGTAAAATGCATATATATATTGCAGTTTTATCCAGTCAGTGAAAAATCAGTGACTTCATATTCAGTTTTCTTATTCCAGTGATAATCATAATGTCATATAGTGAAAATTTCTAAAATCTCCACAAACCCCTTCTGATAATAATCATCTGCTCACTAGTGACTGACTTCAAGAGATACTCCTGGAGTTCTAGTGGGAAGCCGTTACCAGTGGAGTTCAACCAGGTCTGTTGTGAGATATCAGCTCACTGAAGACAATGGTATATGGTGGCACAACTTCGTGGATTGGTTGAAGTTAGACATTAACACCGTCGGATGCCGGCCCAGTGATCTAGTGGTTAATTGCTCGCGCACGAAGCCAGTATGTCCTAGGTTCGAGCCCCGAGTGGTGCGATGTCGTGGATGCGCACTGCTGAGGAGTCCCATACTATTACGAATGGCCGTCCAGTGCTTCCAGGCTTTCCATGGTGGTCTAGCTTCAACTGACTCATGATTTCAATATATATATATATATATATATATATATATATATATATATATATATATATATTGCAGTTCTATCCAGTCAGTGAAAAATCAGTGACTTCATATTCAGTTTTCTTATTCCAGTGATAATCATAATGTCATATAGTGGAGACGATTTATAGCTCAGGTGGATGATTTTGATGGGGTTTTGTTCTCTGAGCTAGATGGTTTAGTCGTGGAGATTTCATCGTTCTTTTGAACGTCATCATCAGCACAAACTTCAGATAGACTTCTGTCTGAAAGCACCACAACCAAGCCATCCAGATCAGAGAACAAAACTCCATCAAAAACTTAATGTTATATAAACTAACTTACTATTTAGTTTCTACTTAATAAATTTGATTATTTTGAAAGAAAATAATTTCTGAGTTAATAGTTGTGTTGTATAAGGTAAACGATAGTATTGATAAGTGTACAATATATTTGTATTCATTTCTTGTGAAATTATTCATTAAACATAAAAAAAAATATTTGTCGAACGATTATTAATCCCATATGATAGTTGAAATATTTCAGTTACTAGCTAATACTTTAAAAGTTTGTTCTAAATACAGTTACAATCTTGGAATAAGTTAACTTTTATGTGAAGCTATTTAAATCTCTGAAGGACTCATTCTTCCATCATACCAGTTTGTCAATATATGTCTTTTTTTAGCTCAAATTTGATTAGACTACTAACAAGATTATTTATTAACTTACTTTAAGAAAAGTTATGATGACATAGAATATGCTGAATCACACAATAGTAAGTTTGTAATTGTTTACCAAACATGTGAACCATTTATCACTTCATTATTCATCATAAATAAATTAATATTTTCCTAAGTACCCCTTTCTTCATTCATTCAAATATGAAATTTTTTTTATACGAAGGATTAAATGATACAATCGTATAAAGCTTGATAATACATTATGTTATTATTTTAACTTTACCTCACAAAATCGAATATAGTTTATAAACGTTTTCAATAATTTAGTCACCGTTGAAAGAATTTGTCATGTTTATATTTTAATAAATATGGTGCATCCACCTTCAGCACTGACATTAGTTTCTACCCTGTAAATTTGTTAGTAAATATTTCCGTTTCCCTTTATTTTTATATCGATCACTTTAACGATTATTTTGTAATTTGATTGATAGTGTTTGTAGATTAGCTTAATTCGTGAGTGATTGACATTAATGACAGATTGACATTAATTACCATTAAAAAATCAGAAAAAAGTAAATAACTGTTTTGTCCTGGCATGGAACTCCTTAATAATGACTTCACTAGTAATCTAATCCCTGATCTTCAATTCTTGTTATGTATAAACTACTGAGTTAGAATTAATTGATTAACGGTTTAATATTCAATTAATTTATGGTAAATCGTAGTATAATCTAGTCCTATTGATAATGACTATCTCGCCCACGAAATGGTTAAACTTTATAGATGAGAACTTCTTACTGAAACTTTAAGAATTTATCGCGAACCTAATGAACTATAGTTTATCAAAACTTGGGATTCGATGATTTTCTTACACCAGTCATTAACCAATCACCTACACGTATATCTAAAGATAAACGAAAACAGAATACTTTGATTTTATGCTCATTTGAAATATTGGATGAGACTATAATTTATGGACGAACCAATCAGATGTACGATAACAGGTCTTGAATTTCGGTGCGAAATTAATTCATTCATTTGGATAAATAGAGTTTTGTCATTATAGCTAATGTCAATCCGTGATGAAAACCTTAAATCTAATTATTAATCCTAACTACCAATTGTAAAATATTAATCCCGACTTCTCACACTGATGTATAATCTTCATTTAGCCGTTGTATGTAGACTAACATTCTCAAGATCTTTTAGTGTCACAAAAAGATCATTCATAAATTATAGTCTCACTAAATATTGTTCTATTCTGTATACAAAAGTGAATAATGAATCAATAATTGATTCAAATTGTTGTTTATTTTGAAAAGAGCAAGAACAAACATTCTAGCAGAATAGCATGAATTCATTTTTATTTCGTTGGTTCTCGTCAGCTGCTTACAACCTGTGATATTTAAAATCATAATTAATGGGTTTAAATTACTTACATAAAAGAGTTTGATTGGAAGTTATATTAAAGACATATTCATATGGTATAGCAAGGGTGTAAATAAATTTAATAGACTGAATATTGTAAATATATACCTTATGTGATGAAAGAACATTGTGATAACAGTTCAAACGGTTAGAAACAAATAAACTTTGATAGGAATAAAATGAGTAGAGTTCAGTTGATAAAATAATGGTGTAATAAATGCCAGAAAGAGTTCAAAGAGAAAGAAAAAAAAATTATTAAGATATAACGAAGGAATATTAATCACCAAGGCAAGGAAAGATTAATGACCATCTCCTTTTGAACACATAAATCAGGCTTTTGGCGCCTGATAGCAACTGCTTCAGCAAACTTCAGAAGAATGGAGTTTGGCTGCTTACTAATCACCTTGAGTGATTGTAGGGTATCGACCTGATGTCCTGTATCAAGAAGATGTTTGGTGATTGCACTATTTAGAGTCTTTCTTTCTCTTGTTCTGAGGCTTTTTGGAACATGTTCAAATAATTTTTTTTCTTTCTCTTTGAACTCTTTCTGGCATTTATTACACCATTATTTTATCAACTGAACTCTACTCATTTTATTCCTATCAAAGTTTATTTGTTTCTAACCGTTTGAACTGTTATCACAATGTTCTTTCATCACATAAGGTATATATTTACAATATTCAGTCTATTAAATTTATTTACACCCTTGTTGTTTATTTATTAAAAATAGTTTTCGTACAAAAAATATGCATATTATTTTCTTGTTTAAAAAAAAAGAAGGTAAAAACAATCATATCCATTTGTTCCTATTTCCGTTTACAATTGAATCAGTAATTAATCTATCTGATTTGTTAAATATTTAAATATTTGACATTATTGTTTTGAATTTCTAGTTTGAAGAAAACAATGTTTTGTATTAACTTTTCTTAAATAAATGTTGGTTTTCATTACTAAAACTATCAATATAAAGTGTGGTACATTATGACGATTTGATAATGTTGTTTATGAACTGACTTCTTCCTTTAAAAAAACAAGAAGTATTAAACAGCTCCGTAGGAATATACATTTACAAAAACTAGATTAAATCAGATACAACAGTTTTAAATCTCATTAATAGTAAAATAATTCTAGAAAATGTCAATGTCTTTAATGTATAACTATTCATATTTTCTAGGAATTCTAATCAAGGAAGATATAGAATATTTCTCAATCAAAATTATTAAAAAAACAATTGTTCAAGTTATGAATCAATGAATTAAAATCAATTATGTCTTTCAAATAGAACTGCTACTAATCTTATTGCTATAGCTATTTTTTTTTAACTGATTTATTAGGTTTGTAAGGTTTTACACTTTCTTGTTGTCGATATAAAAATCGGTAAATGATCAGTTTTCATTAACTACCCTGAGTGATGGATACTGGATTTAAATTTTAGGGTGAACATCCAACTGATGAATACCGAACAGAATAGAACTCACCTCCTACACTTCACTACTAGCCATAAACCAAATTTAGTAAAATTGATCAATTAAATGTTTTTAAGAGTATTGTATAAATCGGCGTTAATTTTTATCATGAAAGTAAGACAATTTATGAATTAATGAATATCTAGGTAAATTCTTTTTTGAACATAGTTTAATTATATAAGGTTCACTAAAGGGAAATCATTAAAAAACTAACTGACTAATTCATTAATACTTCTCAAACAATGAAATTTTCATAATACATTTATATGGTACTTTTTTTATTTATTATTAGCCTTATTCAATTTTTTGATTGAGATCATGGACTGATTGATGTTAGACTACCTTTGGAAACCTGGAAGCACTTGACGGCCGTTTCGTACTATTGTTGGGCCCCTCAGCAGTGCGCATCCACGATCCCGCTTGCGGGATTCGTGGTTCATGATCTCAATCAAAAACTTGATATTCTCTACAACCCCTATACTAGCTTCATTCAATATTATATTCGCGGTACAAGATAAAATTCACAGCATAAAGTATTTCAACAAGTTTCCGTTTCTAAGTTCATGATCTATATTGATGATAAACATTGAGTGATCATCAGTTAGATATTAACATTTCAAAGGTCGATATCTGAATAATATTCTTTCTTTTCAATGCATATTGCCAACCATTGTGATATTACCGATTGCAAAATTTTGTAGCTTGTATAGCAAAAGGTTGTAAATGTTTCAAAAACGCATCTGAGTAGGTTGTACAATTAATTGATATAATGATCTGTTAAAACAAACAAAGAAACAGATAACTTGTTAAAAAATTTGGATGGCAGGAACAAATAGCTCAGATATTCAGGCAGGTCATCTTAAATAATAGTAATTATTATCAATTCTTAAAAGAATAGTAAACTGACCTAAACAGAAGTCAAATTATACATAAACGTAAATTATTCATTATTGAAAAAGTAACTAAATGATTCATAAATTTCCATTTAAATGATGAATCAATAATTTTAGGAAGTCAGTAACATTCTAATTAGAAATAATGCCCCATAGTAATTCAAATAATTTTCTTCTTACTGAATTATAATAATTAACCACAAGTATTCAATACTTTCTATTGTTATCCTTTTTTTTCTTTAAAGTAAACAGAAATGTTCGAATAAATTCAAATATACTACTGAAATAGGAAATCTTAGATTTGTATAACTCAACATTGTGGATAATAAGTGTAAAAGGTTACTCTAAATAACAAAAGGAATCGAACAATACAAATAAAGATTATAGAATATGTGCCTAGGTGAGTTCAGAATCATTTAATGTCAAGTACTCCGATAAACATAAGAACGAAAAAATCATCTTTTGATTAAGATCATGAATTGATTGATGTTAGACCACCATTAAAAACCTAGAAGCACTGGACAGTCGATTCGATCCCGCTCGCGAAATCGTGGGTGCACACTGCTGAGGAGTCCCACAATAGGATGAAACGGCCGTTCAGTGCTTCCAGGTTTTCAATGGTAGTCTGAAATCAATCGGTTCACGGTCTCAATCAAAAACTTAACAATCTCTACAACCCTTAAACTGATAATTATCATATGCTCACTAGTGACTAGCTTCGTGAGGGAATTCTCGGAGTTCTAGTAAGAAGCAGTGACCAGTGGAGCTAATCCGTTTCGGATAGAGACCAGCGTCTACCGCAGTACGATGGACGATGGTCGCGCGATTTCGTGGATTGGTTGAAGTTAGACATTAACACCATGGGAGGCCGGCTCAGTGGTCCAGTAGGTTAAGCGTTCGTGCGCGAGACTGAAGGCCCTAGGTTAGAATCCCATTCGTGGGATCGTGGATGCGCACTACTGGGGATTCCCACAATAGGACGAAACGGCCATCCAATGCTTTAGGTTTTCAATGGTGTTCTAATATCAATCGGTTCATGATCTCAATCAAAACTCATCAATCTCCACAACCCCTAAACTGATAAAGATCATTTTCATCGACGATAAAAAGTGATTGAAACGGGGTATGAAATTAATATTAACACAGAATTAAAGACGTATGGAAATTGTCAAGAATAAAATCTTTGATTAAGTTTCGGGTATCTGGAAATGCAAATCCCCCTTTATATGTACAAAAACAATTTGTAATGACCTTGAATCTATTCTGGCTAAGAGTGGTGTAACAATTTGCTATTCCTTCCATAATTACATTAATTATTTTTCTCGCAGATTCAGTTTTGATTTTAACCGGAAAAATCTATAAGTGATAACCTTTTATTCTTCTCTAATCCCTTGGTTATTTTTCTCTCTTTTATTTACAATTATAACTGTATGTTTATTTGGACTTTTATTTAATTGACCTTTATTAGTTTTCATATAGAGAACCTCGGCAAATTTATGTATATGACTAAATTGTTCAAAAGTCAGAATACATTAAACTTTCAGATCAAATTTGTCTTCTTATTATTTTATCCAAAAAAAAAAGGTTTTGTCTTCCAATTCTTAATATAATCTTACTGTCAACTTGTCTGTTTTTGTCACAATGATAATTTTAGACCATTTCATTCAACAGAGATTATCGTCAAACTTAATAAAGTATAAATTAATTATGCAGTTTTTATGATTAAATTGTTTTATCCAAATGTAATAATAAAATAAATAGAAATGAAAAAGAGATGCTTTGATCATATGCAGTAAATTTATCGACGTTTGATTATCAGTGACATTTTTTAAATCTACATTACACTAGTATGTGTATGTGCTACTTATATTGACATAAGTAGTGTATGATGTTAGTCGTGAACAGAATGTCTGGCAGTAGAGAGACAAGAGTATCGAACAGTAGAGAATGGAAACAAAGGGCAATTTGTATGAAAATGAAAGAACAATGAAGTCTCAGTCATTTTGAGACAATCAATGGACATTTTACAAATTAAGCATTTACTTTATGATTGTTAGTTTTTATTAACAAGTCCTGTAATTTTGTGCTAAATACATTCGATTGTCCTCACCCGTATTCTGTTCACTACAGTAAAGTTTGTTAAAAGCAGATTAAAGTATACAAGTCAGTAAGATAAAGTCAGAAATATCTTTAATTTTTAATTATATATTTCACCTATTCTGTATAGATCATCTGAAGCATTTATCGAAACAAAACTAAACGTAAGTAAATATTCCATTCCAGTTTACAATAGACTATCAATGATCCATGCAAAGTTCATATCAAGAATTAACTGGTAATGCAACATATAAAAACTTTAAGAATATAAAATTTCTAACATTTTATGGACTAACTTTAATCCTATAGAATAATCTATTATAAAATATTTGCTTATCCAGCTTATTATTATTATTTATGATGGACAATCAATACCAGATAAGCAGAGTAGAACGTCATTAATTGACTGAACTTGGAATTGGATACGATTGCATACCTACTTAATAGTTCGAAAATTTTCATGTTCTGCTTCACAAACGAACGTTTTGTATTGAATCACATGTGAAAAATGGGATGGTTTATTGTTGTGACTTTTGAGATTAAACCGGAATTGTTTATCATTGTCCTTCAGTTTTATAAATAATTCGACCAGTAAGTTCATTTTCTATTACTCATTTGTTTAGGACTGCAATTGATTAGTCTATTACTGGCATATGTACATCCTTTACGGGCAGCCTCGATATTCCCTTAAGTCACAATCACTATAAGCAAAGATGGATAGTGAAATGCATTTAAATCTCACCCCATTTCACAGGTAGGTGGCTATCAAGACTCAGTAGCTAAATGGACAACTCAGTGCCAGGTTCAAGTCCCTCAGTGAATATCAACTCTGGGATGCAAGTGCATCCAGCTGACGAGTCCAGAATAGAATGAAACACGATTCTTGAGTTCTATTGCTAGCCACCATTCATCTTTGATTATAATTCTACTATTAGTTCCTACTCAAACAAACATTAAAACCTAAGAAGCATTTAACAGGCGCATGCATGGGAGTCATTAAATGTGTGCAATTAGGAAACCACAGTGGATCAAACTCATAATATTCAGGCCTCAAGACAAGCTCTAATGGTTCACATGATCAATTTCATCTCATTCACGAAATTGCGAAACCATCTTCCAAAATTATTGGTAGGCAGTTGCCTTATATCCGACATGGTTGGATTTAATTGGTCATGACTGCTTACCAGGACTAAGAGAATCACATCTGGAAATTTGTAACTAATGAGCATTCAATGGTTGTCTAACTAGAATCAATCCACATAGTAAGCTAAAAAATATTCCACTATTGTTCTCAATCTATGATATAATTTATCTTCAAAGAGTTCACAACATGGATCTTATGAAAAATAAAAAAATACGATTATTTCATGACACACATAATAATGTTGAATTAATCAACTTAAAACACACACAAAGAATCTTTTCTTGATAAGTCAACTTCGATTATCAATTAGAATAAGTATTCAACAGTGGTTATCATTCCATAAAAAAAGGGATAGTGAATGAATCGACAGGATAATTTATTTTTAAAAACAAAACAATAAGCAGAAATATTATTTTCATCCCTTATCTTATTGATAATATAAAATAAAAACTAAACTACAATATAAAATTGAATTGATTTTCAATATTTAAATCATTAAAAACTTATATTGAATCTAAAGGTACCATGGTTCCTATCAAATTGGAAAATCATAATTTCAATCCCATGTGTGTAATAATAACAAGTCATAAACTAGAAAAAAACTGGATATTTGATATTATCTAGTTTGGAATAATTTTTTTTCTTTAATTGTTGTTAGTTTCAAAAGAACTTACATTATATTGTTTTAAAGTTGATGACCTGTTTTTTTATTTTTAATAAGGTCGCGTGCTAGTTTCATAAATAGTTAATGCTATACAATATAATTAATCGATTTACGTAACTACATATAAGGTGAACTAATGACATATGAAAATAAACAAAATGAATTGAGAAATAGATAAGTAAAAGAAAAGAAGTAGAAAGTAGAATAAGTAAAGATTCATAGGAGTATTTTTTTTAACTCATTTAGTCAACATTCGTGATAAAAAAAACTTATTATTATTTATGAGTAGTATTGAAACAAGTAAATAAATAGTCATATTGATTTTTACAAAGAAAATAATTTGATATAATTAGTTCATATTAGTGTGAATTCTTTTTTGGAGCTCTCATTGTGGTTTTATTATACTGAGAGTAAAGAATATAGTCGAGTAAAACATATGGTATGGTGGAAGGAAAGTGGTACACCTAATGATAAGTAATGCACACTATAAGATCTACAAATACCAACATGTTGTAGAGAACCAAAAGAAGAAACTACAAAGGATAATCACATTAGAGCATTTAGAAATGTTGACAACAGTCAATGAAGTGTCATGCAAACGACACAGAGAACAAAGAAGAAACTAATCAAGATCTCAAAACCATCCATGGAAGAACACATGAACAACTAAGTGGTTAGTTTGTCAAAGCAACCAATAACAACACATAGAACACCAATTCAATAAGGGATTAAACTACAATACAAGTAACACCTGAAAACTGGAATCCTTCATATCACTAGAGTGACAACTCAAAATTGCTGGAATAAATGAAGAAACTCAACAGAAAATAAGACAAACTATAATACCGCTAACTCGACGAATGAAAGACAACACCCAACTGATTTCATATGAACAAAAAGCTTTAAAGAAACAAAGTGGAAGAAATGAATTTCATTTATTTTCATGATGTAGAGTAAATGATTCACCAGTGATATATAGTATTCATCTACTTTAATAGGATATTATAAATAAGAAATTATTTTATTTACTTAAGATAATAAGTTGATAATCATATCATATGAAACTGTATTGGTGATTAGATAGTTTTAACTCATATAAGAGAAGATACTATAGACAATGTAAAATGTTCCAAAACAAAGGTTATTCATTCTATTTAATAAAAAGGAATCTATCAGTATGGGGTTGTGGAAATTATTAAGTTAGTCATTATGTTAGACATTAACACAATTGGATGCCGGCTCAGTGGTCAAGTGGGTTGAGCGTTCGCGCGCGAGATTGAAAGCCCTGCGTTCGAATCCCGTTCGCGGTGTCGTGGATGCGCATTGCTGATGAGTCTCATAATAGGATGAAACGGCCGTCCAGCGCTTCCAGGTCTTCAATGGTGTTCTAATATCAATCGGTTCATGATCTCAATCAATAAACAGAAATCTATTTTGTTTAAGGATAAATGTTTTTTATTTTATTTACTTTTTAAGTGAAAAGTTATTATTCAATTGATTTCACTTATTATTTGGTTTTCTATCATTATAACAGAAATAGATAAAAATATAATGAATAATTTCAATGAATTCCATATTTCAACCTAGAAAGTAGTTGAACTAAATAAGTCAATGAAAAAATGACTTCTTCATTTAAACTAATCACCGATGGATAGATTGGATAGATCTTTTTTTAAAGAAGAAAATATAAATCAGCCTAGTCAAGAAAATAAATTCATTGAAATCAATAATGAATTACATAAAAGTTTAGAAAAAAAACTATTCACTTGTGATTACATTTCAGTCTTACAGGAGGTCGGTCGCCGCCCAAATAGCTCAGTGGTAACGTCTCTGGCTGTGAGGCCGGGTGACACGGGATCGAATCCTTCAGGGAACATCAGTTCCCTCAAGATTGCAAGTACATCTCGTTGAGGAGTGCCAAGTAGCACGAAACCCGGATCCAGGGTTTCCTGTTTTCTACTTCCAACCACCATCTAATCTCAACATGGTGCACGCAATGTCGAGTCACCTAGACCAGTGGCCATATTGCAACTTGGTCGATAGCATTCGATCTGTACTAAGAAGGACTTGACACACATGGCATTGATCACCACCCAGTGACCAATCAATTGTGACTATTTACTTAATTCAATGTTCCTTTTTATATGTATAAAATCAAAAAAAATGTTGTAGTGAATTATTGAAACTTCACAAGTCAGTGATTTCAAGTGTTCAGTATGATATGAAGAACCATTCATATGATAATCCAAAACAATAAAGTAAATTCACCAGGTGGAAAAAATCCTTCCATCCTACAAAAATAAAAAAAAATAATAATAAAACAAGAGAATGAATAGTTCGGTGAAGAAAAAAAGATCCTGGTTCATCAATATTGTAAAACACATTTACATACTTAACCACTTTGTTAGATCATAACTTAATGAAATTTTATTATGTGAATAATTTGAGAACGAATTCAAATAGTTGTATAGTGATTCAAAGCTATTTATTCAAAAGTAATAAATCTTCATATTATTTACTGAGACTAATCGTGAAGGGTCTTTTCAGTGACATAATAATTAGTTTCAGTAAGATTTTAAAAAGAAAATATGGTGAGACTGTAATTTATGGATGACCTTTGAGCAACGTAAAACTGACGTTGAGTGTCCACCTAATAACTACGACCAAATAAGGGTTATAAACCAGTGTGGGAAATTAGAATTATGGATTACAGTTGATGGTTGAGGTTAGAAAATAGATTTAGGGTTTTCATCACGAACTGATATCAGTTATAATGCCAAAACTCTATTTAAATACATGGATGAGTGAATGTCGCGCCAAAATCAGAGACCTGTTATCTTATACTTGATTGGTTCGTCCATAAATTATAGTATCGCCGAAAATATATATTAATATTTGAAGTCCATTTTTATTATTGCTTAAATTCGACTCACAATAAGTATCAAATACCAACGAACACTGGATAATTGCTTGATTCTTGTTTATAAATTTTTAACAATGTACATGCACAACCTTACCGTGACTACTAAAATTCAACTTTATGGATACTGAAACAGATATGACCGGAGAAATTTGATTATGATCATTTTATATCATACGTTGATTAGATACAAGTAGATGTAGATAGTTGAGTTCTGACCTAATACAATCATCCTTATTGTAATAACTCAAAGTTTTAAATTCAGTTCCTGTCAAATATTCAAGCTTATATTGTTGAGCTTATAAACACTAAGAAAAGAATTCTTTTCAAATTTGATTATTTTTCATGGTTCTTTAGTTAAAACTAATTCATTATCATCATTATCGAAAACTAATCAATCAATCAATCACTAAAAAAGTGTGAAAAATTTTTTTTCACTATTTTCATTGAAAAATGAAATCAAGAATTGATCGCATTATTGTAATGAGAGAATATTTTACCATAATAGAAAATTAATTCTTATTGTCATCAGTTGACTTATTATCTAAACTAATTTATAGTTCACATTAACTGAGATAGATTATTGTCCATTAGATCAAATTATCCATATCAATTATTAGACAAATGTGATTTTATTAGAACAATTGATTAGAATTATAGTAACTAAATTTAGTATAAAAACATTTCCTTGGAAAAGTTTGGACCAGATTGACAGACGAAACGTTGGATTTACTTTAAATTATTTTGCTGAGATTTTACAATTACATTCTTCCTCTTTAATGTCTCACATTAACTCGGTGCCCAAATATTATGAAACTATTCGTTCAAATTTAGACAAAAGTTCTTATATATTTATGAATTCAGTTAAAATAAGTGATTGTATAATTTAAATTAGAGTTTATGAACATTTAAATATAATTTCAGATATTCATATAGATTATTTTGGATTAATCTATTAGACGCATGTAATGAAAGTTATATTAACAATGACAAGTTCTTACATTAAATATTATGATGTAATTTAGAAATTTACATTTTATATTCTTGTTGTGATAGGCTGTATCTAAAATCTGATACTGATACATAGTGTGCTAGGTGCTAACACCTCAACTGACTACTTGAGCGAGAACATAAGATTGAGTAAGGAAGTGTATTGGATTACCGAACAAAGTGTACAAATACCCATTCATATATATAGCGCTCTGATCTTTAGGAAATTGATCCATTTCATAACCAATGAAATGCACTTGTCCGTTAAGTCACTTAGTTTACCATATCAATTTTTTACGCAATAAAACTACAGTAAACCTGAAAATAACCATTGATATTAGTTTTAAAAGTTATTAAACAGGACAGAAATAGTTTAATCGACTTCTCAAAGTATCATTATTGGGAAGGAGCTATTTGTGGATTTCATTAATAAGTAGTACATTAAATGTTTTGAAAAAATGCTTATTCCCATTTCTATCAAATTAATAGTCAAGTTAGGTGAAACATAAGTTATTTGTTTTCTACGAAGTATCAACTTTGCCATTATTTGGAAAGAGTAATCGACCTCAATTAACTTTTTTTCTGTTGGGTATCTACTGGTTTACAACGATATTTTCTAAAACTTTATGCTTTATTACATCCTCGTAACATTCTATCAAATATGGTTTTATATATTTAATAAATTAAAATGCAACTATTAAAGTTATCAACAAGAAAATCTAGAAGTTGATTGTTATAGGGTGACTCTATAGCACGTAAAATTTAAAACCAGATAATACAACAAAGATATTTTGTTCTATTATGAGAATCCCCAACAGTATTTACCAATATACCAACTAGGAGTCAGACCTAGGACATTGATCTCTCAACCGAGAGCTTAACCATTACACCATTAGGTTATAAGCTTAACGGTGAATATTTCCAACCTTAATCAATCTGTGATAAAACGAAATGATTATTTGGAAGCCCAACTAGCAACCTAATGGCTAGGAGTTTACCATGAAACCTAAAAGTTCCAGATTGGAAAACTGGTAGTGTCAAGGGTTCATCCTGAGAAAGATATCTCTAGTACGATCAAACAGCTGTCTGGTACTCTTTAGTTTTAACTTATATTTCTGCTGATATCAACTCATGATGAATACCAAATACGACTAATTTTAATCTTCAAAAAGCGTATCCATCACAATTAATAACAATAATCCCATGTTATGGGATCTTTTTAATATTTTGGAAATAATTTTTTTATTTTTTAGTCTAATTTGGATAAAATAAAATATTAAGGAGAGAAAATGATATTGATCCATCCCCCTCACCTAGCAAAATAATATTTATACAACTTTTGTTTATCTTTAAAAGAAGCCTATTTAAATCATCTTGTCATTTTATCCAGATTAATTTGGAAATTTGAAACTGTATATTTGTCGACTTTTTAAAAAAAATTACCTGTTTCTAGGCCTTTATGAGCTTGTTTGTTTTGTAAACACCTTAACAAAAATGAGGATAAATTCGGATGAGTGAAGTTTGTCGTTCAATGCAAATATTTAATCATAATGACATAAATAAACAATTTTCAGCTTACCTTTATAACTCAATAAAATAAATAAAATAAAGGTTTTGTGATAGAAAAAAAGACTGTTAAAATTAAGTTATTTAATAGTTATTCAGGCCAATATTAGTTGTATTTAATAAGATATACTTTATACCATTGGTTTTGATAGGTAACTAATAATGAAGACAACTGATCGAATATTCTTTAGTTCATACAGGGTATCAAGATTTGTAAAGTAACAAATGATTTTCTTTTCTTCTCACAGAGTTAACAGTCATCTTCCGAAAATACACATCATACCATATGATAACTGTTTTTCTGTTTAGACTTAATATAACTTAGAACTATCTTGGGGTAATGGTTTGATGGAAAAAGAACTCGGATAACAACTCACAGAATACAGATTTAAACACTACGCCACCTATATCCGTTTGATCAATCTAGTAGTATCATTATTCTTCACAACAAATGTGCAGTTTAGTGATCACGGATAGTCCACCACCTATAAGAACTGGAAGATTTGAAATCTAAAACGTCATCCCACACGTTCTCCAGGATTCTGAGGCAATAAACCTATTATGATAAACATTTGCTAATGAATTACTTCTTATTACACTACCTTATAGGCGAAATCTCTAGATAACAGTTACACCAGATAGTCATATAAGTTAGCTAAACTGCCTCAGTTAGGTTACCTTATAAGTATCTTATCCCAACAAATGATACGAAAACTTTGATAAAATATTGTTTTCTTCACTGAATAATACATAGCACCAACCAGCCATTAGAAATTGTTTGTTATATGGCAGTGGATGTTTCGAAACTGTTAGACTTTCAAAATTATTCTTGGAAGAACACTTATATATTTTACCCCATTGCACAAGCAAGTGATTATCAGGACTCAGTAGCTGAGTGGATAACGCGATGGCGTTTGAAGCGAATGGTACTGTGTTCGAGTTTCAGAGTGAACATCAACTCTCTGAGATACAGGTACATCCAGCTGACGAGTCCCAAATGGGGCGAAAAGCGCGTCCTGGATTCCAATGCTAGCCACTATCCATCATTGCTTACAAACAGCTTGTGAATTAAGGTAATATCAAGGCATACGCACAGTGTGCACATATGCTAATAACAGACTGATCAATTGCAGTCTTAAACCTCAATGGGAAGATACAAGCCAAACAATACCAAGTGAATTACTGTGTAAGTGTTTAATATTTAGATTTGTTTGTTGTAAGCTTTTATTCTATTCATCAACTTTTATTTTATATTTTATTAACCACCACTAATTAATTATGGGCTTATTACGTAGTTTTATCTCACTTGTGGTTTGCAATTTTATATTTTATGATTTCATATTTATGGTGCTGTGTGGTCAAGCAATTAAATTACTTAATTTCATTAGTTTTCAAGCTGAAATAAACGAAAAAAACAGAATGAAAAATGATGAATCTTTCAAATCTGCTCACTACCTTCTGATTAGACACTGGGTTGGAAGGACGAATAGGCATTTACATTCTACAGTCATTGTCACTGGGTGAAAGAGTTCATTTATTTGATATGTTAAAAATGAATTCTATAAGAAGCTGCCTCTAATTTCTCAATAAGCCCTATCACGGTTGCCCCAAAAAATAAAAATAAAAACAGAATTTTGCATTAACTCCGAAAAACTACTTAATTTCATACAATATCAATATGGTCTTCAGACTAACTACTTATGATAAACATCCAAATTAAGTTTCTTACCGATTACCTTCAACAATTCAATACTAATTTCACAAGACACTGAAATCTCAGATAACGAAAATTTATACATCGTCAAATTTCTGTTGATCTTAAAAATAAAACAGTACAAAATTATTTACTACATTTTAGCAACTAATCACCAACTATGAGTTAATCCTACTGAGGGAGGGAGTCAGTTCGAAATCAGACACATTTTACAAACAACTATTATTTTAATACAGAGTAATATGAATATGATTAATTAGAAAAGAAACATGAATCTTAAAAATTATTAAAGAACAAAATGAAAATAATATTTCGCTAAAAATAAACCTACAACTTCAATCACTAAACACGTATATAGCAACGCTTTACTAACCAAACTATTTTTACCTACATAATAGTTATTTATCTTGTCTTCTACCAAAAAATCTTTTTTTTTTCTTAATCTACTCAGTAACTGTTCGTGTTTTTATTCCCATTGATTGATTGATTGATTAACAGAATCTTATTAGTATAAACGAATGTTTCCTACACACAAAAAGAACTGTCTTTTTCAAGAACACTTGAATTAAATGATTTTATACAATCATGTACTAACATACCTGATCAGTGGAATTCGGTTAGCACTAAAGAATTAGATAAATGGGGCATTGGTCACAGTTCAGTGATCAAACAATCGTAAATGATTCAATCCTACCAGAGATCAGTTTTGGCTGGAATACTTCAGTGCAATCTATTAAAATCATGAAACTGAATGACCTGAGTTTGAATCCCACAGACAGTGTACGTTCCCTCAATATTACAGAAACTTCTTGTTGACGAGTGCTGTTTAAAATGAAACTTTCATAGAGGATATCCTGTCGACCACTTTTGACCACTTAACATAAGTAATTGATGAGATTATTTCTTTCAGAAAACAAAACTTGTTTTAATTGTGTTCATTATCGTCAGAGTTTGCTTGTTTTATGCAAAATCATGCACTGCAGATTATTTTTCGATAGCTGAACAGGAAACAGCTTGCAATAATAGGCAGGTATTTAATCCAGAATAACCATTTTCAGTGATCATAGACCTTGAGATTTATTTTCAGTTGGTGTATGTAATGTAATCCAACTACAAATTAATTTTTTTTATTTATGGTTTATTTCATAATAAAATGGTTTTCATTATTTTGAATAAACCTTACATTAAGGATAGGTATTCATTAGGAAAGTATTAAGGATCTATAAAATATTGGATATCATATTAATCTAAACATAACATATCCAGAACTGTTCACAAGCAAAGAGTAATTATAGACCCAAACCAATCGCAACTGGGAATGAGATTTCGACGTCGCAGTAAACATATTGAAATAAGATGACAGTGTAAGAAATGTTATTGATTTGCTATAAAACTTAATATTGTTAAGCGATCCATTCCTCTGTAATAGTGAACATAAAACGGTTATTAAAAAAATACAAAATCAGAAGATACTTAACTATGACATGTGTTAAAGAAAGCTACGAAAAATGAGATAAATGGCGCTCCTCTTCATAAACTGAGTAAGTGAAACCAAAATAACTGTTCTAGCTCCACTGATGGATGAGTAGAAATAGCCTGGCCAAAGTTTATCAAGGTCATTTTAGTAGTCTCTCCAGTTCTTCATTGCAATACTATTTAACCATGTTCACATATAACTTTACTGTTATGTCTTTTACCCTGTCAACTGTCACATGACTAAATTGCCAACTGGAACATCGACTTGTATGACCTTAGAACTATACTAAACCAATGACGTGTTAACCAGTACGAGCAGCCTAAAATCAACCCCGAGTCTTTATTGGTTCTTCCTGCCTAGACCTACCCATTTGTGTCTAGAACACAATCTCAGCTTCCACTGTGTGAACCATGTATTTCAGACATTCTCAGTTTATATACAAGTAAATTAGACGACGTCATACCATAAAATAGGAAATAACAATTATACAAGATCAAGTCAAAAGTAGCTGTGAGTGTGAGAGACTGTAACTACTAAATTGGGAATAACTTAAGAATATTGGTCAATAGATCATATACAAGCTTATGATAAAAGGGACCTAAATATTTATAATCCAATTCACCGTTATGATTTAGCACTTACACAAGATTCTATTTTAAACTTTTATGTTTCTTAGTGAGAATGATTCTTTTAGACTGATGAATTGGGATTCAACTGCTTTTATTTACGAATTCAGTCGTTCAGTAATACAACGTGACTACTGCTGAATCTTTTTCTCGTTACATGTCGGTTTCTAATTATCTTCTACATATATTGATGAAATTACTGTGCAAAAAATAACTTGATAAAAGTTTTTATCATTTGATGATGAAATTAATATTTTCAGTAAGCACTTATTATTGTCATTATTTACCACCGATTAAATAATTACGGGGGTATTGATCTTTCTTTTTTTCGTCTGTACACACTTTAATTCTTATAGTATTACGAAATAATTAAGATAACACGATTGAACACAGAATGCATAGTGAATACAGTAGGCATATTCAAAATAACTAATGAACAATATCATTTTATCTTATTGAGATTAATATTGGCTATAGTAAATTAAAAAGATGAAATCTGATTTATCTAACTGTAAACTACCACTAGTTTACATTCAATTAACTTGAAAACGAAAATGAACAATGTAATTAAATTATTTCTCACTTCAGTAATTGTAATTCATCAAGTTTAACTCGAGGGTATTGAATCTTGATTAATCTATAGTTTTATAAATTTATGTTATTCATATTGTATAATCAAATAATATCCTCCAGTGTGTAGTAATAGAATTATTATTCTAATTAATTATAAAAAGCTTCCTTAAGAAGAAAATTATGATTTACAATAAAAATTATACATTAAACTTGCCTTTCTTATAGAACTTATGTATCAGAAAGGGTTTTGTAGATATTATAGCAATTTTTAATAGTTGAGATCATGAGTCAATTGAAGCTAGACCACTATGGAAAGCCTGGAAGCACTAGACAACCATTTCGTCCTATTGTGGGACTCCCCATCAGTGATGCTAGGTTTTCCGTGATGGTCTAGCTTCAACTGACTCATGATCTCAATTACTAAGAATCTGTGTATATCATATAGCTACCTGTTTCCATATATATATATACCACCTGGATACATGAGAAATTAAGTTTATTTTGAACACCACTTATCAAGAAAGTTTCCATTCTAAATTTTAATCTTCATAGTTTAATAATATTGAAGAATTTCAGTCTCAAACGTGTTATTGAGTAGATTAGTAACTTAATTAGTTAATACATTAAACTTTCTGTCATTAGATTGTGGAGTTGAAATCTTATTTCAATCACTTTAGTATAAGAAGTCTAAGAGTATAACAATTTTCACGCAAAAACAAAAAAAAGTACTATCTCAGCTGAATAAAAATAGATTCTATTTATTATTTCTAATGATTAATTATTCTTTCTTTTTTTTTGATATTCTATTTTTATGCAGATATTTATTTATTATTTTATTATCTTATTGGTATGAAATTCGCCACACAGATTTCTTTCTTTCTTTTTTTCTTCTTTAATGTCTGCTTTGATTATTTATTTAAACAAAAATGTATTATTTTCATTGTTATAGCATTAATAACAAGTTTCTATTGCCTTCAGGGAATACTGTATGATATGAAAATCTAATATTTATCTTATTGTCAATATTAATCAAGTGAGATTAAATTAAAGAACCAAAAATTTTATTTACCTTAAGTTTGTTTATAAATAGTTGAAACATATCCTCACACACACACACACACGCACGCACAAAAGAAAAACCCCTCCATTTCAAAGTAGTAGGAACAATACTCAAATAAATAAAAAAATTTCTGAAAAACAAAAATATACTTTTCTTCATTTTATTTCCTTTCCATAATACACAATCAAATGATTTAGCTTAAAAATTTTAATTTATACTTGAAGTGCATAATATTCATCGATTGTTTGCTGTTTGATTATTTACAATGTTGTTGCATTTAAATTGTAAAAATTATAATCACTTTTAGAATTATCTTCTTGGGAAATCTCTTATTTACTTAGTTTTATAAAATCAAACTTATGAGCCGTTAATAAATACTTATTGAATTTGACAATAATTATTCAACACCACTATGGTATTATTTAAATAGTTGTTTAGTTTTATAATTTTGGATCGAAAATAAAACTAAAGTCATCAAGTTTTGTGACTAGAAAGATACCTTTACAAAATTTCAAAGTAATAATTCTGGACTGGCTATCAAGATTAGATAGGGCAGTAGTGATATATGATATGACCAAGTTAGAAATGAGGTCATTACTAGCTGAATATATTGGGTTACCCTATACCAGAGAATTATCGTATTTGAACGTGTAGATGATTGGATTCCCAATGTGATTTGGATTTCGATGATTCGTTTCAGCATGGTGTTTTAATGGATATTATTTAAGGGATCTCAAAGTGAAATGAAGCTCTCTAACGTTTTCTTACTTTCAACTGTTCTCTAGATCATTTCCGTTCTTGTTGATAATTGCTTTTACAATAATGTAGAACGCTTCTACTTAATCATTTTGTTAAACAGAAATTTGTTCATCAACTAGATAAGAAATATGTAGATTCGTGGTGATTGCTGAGTTCTACAGATTATATCAAAGCCTGATGTGTTTTCAATCTAAGTACTAATCATGCATAGTTTTGGAAATCTCAAAATTAGACTGAATAAAAAAAAATCAATGGTAAAATTTCACTAACTCTATTTTACTACGAAAATCGTATTATTGAATTAGACAAGCTTCACATTGCACTTGGACATTCATTTAGAAATAAAAAGAAACAAATTTCTTACCTCCAAAGCGTTATTATGAAGGTTAGTGATAAGGTAGATTCGTATGTTTGTTTGGTATATCTTTAATAAAGCGTAAATCATATGAAAATCCACTTCAATTATGTAAGAGATACCTTGTTTATTTATTTGAACATATAAATACTGGTACAAGGGGGCACCAAATACATATGCCCCACACAAACCTCATTTGATATGTAAGAAGACTGTGATACTGCCCGGGTGCCCAAACCGAAGCAGGTGGTTTTCTTAGGAGACCACTCCTCGAGCCTTCGACCTGAAGATCTGATCCACAAGGCACTGGAGCATCGTGAGGAGATGCAGTCCCATGGAAGCCGGTGAACAACGATTGGTTCATACGCCATTTGTTCCTTCAGGATACTGGAGCCCATGTGCACCATTGGTTTGGGATCAGGGTTTCTCAATTTCCCTAGGTCGACTCTCAGTGTCCACCAACCCAGTCAAAACGCCGGACATTCGCTTTTCGTACTCTCAAATTCATGAAAAACACCCCCGCCACGAGAAGGCAATGAGTAGGTCTTCTCTAGCAGAGGCTATACACGCATGGCCATGTGAGAGCATTTCGAGAGGGAGAACGGACTCTTTCCACTCTCAGCCGTACCAAGGCATTTAAGGGCAAGAAATAAATGATAAAAGAACTTGACTTTAAATGGTCGGATTACAAGTTGTAAGACTTTTCTCGATTAGTTTATGTTGAGTAGCCTAGTAAAATAATTAGCTCTTTGATTCAAGAAATATTGTAACGGAAAGAGAACGATGAGAATCCCTCCGCAGCTTTTTTGTTGGACAGTACTGTCATTTTTCTGTTTCTTCTCCCTGTGGTGTATCTTAACCTTTGTTCAGATCTCGTTTAACCACACCTTTTGTTCCCCAGTCGTCCTCGTCTGAACCTTTATTATGTTAACTAATTTTCTATTGCATGTTGCCGGACTATTGACAGTAAGGTCGTGTTTGACTAAGCTCAAGGTTACGGCATGATTCACTGTGTGACTGCTAACCTTTTGACTGTCTACTTGGGGGGGGCTGCTGGAATCCCTGCAGACAGATATTTGATCCCATCTTGTTGGGAATATTTTATTGATTCTCAGCACGCTATTTTGTGTCAGAGAAACTTCTGACTGTATAGCACAGGCTGTACCGTTTGAGAACCGTTTAAATTGAGCACATACTTTGTGTTTTGATATAATTTAATATGAGTGTGTGAGCTATACAGAAGAACTTAGTCTGGCCTATTCGAATAAATTTTGGTTCATCAGTCCTGCGTTCAAACCGAATACTGGCAGTTCGGTTGGTACAAGTATAATTCAAGAATAATGACTACATACACTTGTACTTGTTAGACGAGTTATTAATTAAATCAAATGATCACATTAGTTTTACTTTATAGTGAAAATGTAATTTCAATAAGGAGATACAAACAACTATAATAAATCTTTGCCTTTATTGAAATAATAATAATAAGAATGCATGCACTTTTCATTTGATAACATTTCTTTTATCCTTATGCAATTTCTTATTAACTAATTATAGTTCATAGGTGCATACAGCTTGTAGAAATCTCAATCTAGGACAAACCTTCCCTATATATATATATATATATATATATATATATATATATATATATATATATATATATATATTTAAACAGAAAAGTTAACATGATTAGAAGTTGCTTGAACCAGAAATACTTGTAAAATACATGTGTCATAGGTCAATCACTAGCCTATCAAGTTACATAACTCAAAGGATTCGTTTACAAAATTTCTATTATATATATTCTTCGAATTGGACTCACCCTTCAATGTAGTATCCTCTCTAAACAAAATTATAGTTTCCTAATAAACTAAAAAGCTAACATACATTACCAAATTACTATTTTTAAAAAGTTATTCCAATTATAAATGCATATGGATACTATCTGATAAATAGTGATGAAAACGTACTAAAATAATCAAATGTTAAGCATTATTCCACCATTCATATCATATGATATACGAACTAGTTTAAAATGGTACTGTTAGATGAAAGAGATAATAACGATAATGGATCTAATTATTACTCAGAATTAATTCAAATCATAAGCATTATCAACACCATTATTATTGAAATATTCATCCTCTTTACTTAAAGGATTTGTTTATCAAGTTACAGTTGAATCTGTAAGGATATTAGCATGTTACCAGTTACTCCGAGTTTTATAGCATATCTAATTGCAAAAGATTTTTTGGCATAAATTCCAAAGTTTAGTAAACTGCTATCAAACTATTATATTTCTCTGGTATCTCAATCAATTTTATAAGATTTAAAATAACGAAATCTGCTTTATATGTCAAAGATTACAGAATTTACCTATTGGTCGTCAATTGATAAAACTCTTCACAGATCTACGAAAAGCGGTATGATGAATTAGTCAACAAGTATTAACCTTCCCTACGATTTTCAGTTTAGATTTAGCCAACTAGACCTTATCATAACATAAACTTACTGCACTGATACCTTTTCCATACATACATTTGTCTGATTATTTTCCGCTTTTAGAAAGAGTTGGCTGCATATTCTATTTTACTGAGTGAACGAACAAGGATCATGCTGTCCATTATAGTTAATCATATCTCCGCTATTTTTTTTACATTGTGTAACTGTTCTCTAGGTTTTGTTTCTACTATCGAGCCTCATTATCCCATAAATACGATTGACATTATAATCACATAGATTAAACTTCTAGGGATGTAAATAACTAGTAACCAATAAACACAGCACCATTTTTTCTCAGATTCATACCCCCTTAAAATTTGTAGATATATTAGCACACACGTCACTTCTATTAATGTTATATCGACTACTGAGGTTAGCCTAATGAAACTACACTGCACTACTTGCCAGCTATCAGTAGTATGGAAACTAATGGAGAAATATCTCGGAGAGCAGTGTCGGATTGTGTAAATAATTGACGTGGTTTAATGTCCTTTTATTTATTTATTTGAACATATAAATATTGCTACAAGGGGGCACCAAACATATATGCGCCACAAAAAAACAATGAGAATGGGAAGAGAGAAAAAAAGGTAAGGAGCGTATAAGAAAAAAGGAGGATGAACAATAGCGACTACAGATTAGTGTAAGGCAGTGTAATAATAATAATTATTATTATTATGGGGGAAACGGAAAGGTACAATAAGAAGAAATCTATAAGTTAAGGAAGATACAACCGCATTTTATGAAAAAAGAAAAAGAAGGTTACAGCAGGATCGCCACTGGCTTCTATTCTGAGCCATATCTGATAACGTCTCTAGACACTGTGTAGCACCATCTCTGGGACACCAAACAAGGAGTCGTGAAGGACCAACACAAGCCAGCCCTTTACAGCTTTCATACCACGACACCATGTCATATACCGACCACCTCTCCGCTTTTTCTAACCAGTCCCAGAGTCGGCAAATAATGCACAACGATGAATTCTCTGGGACGACATTCGTAGAACATGTTCAAGCCACCGAAGTCAATGTTTCAAGATGGTGACATCGTCTCTGCGCCTGAACACACGATGCCGAACCTCTGCATTACTAACGTGGTGTTGCCAGTGGATGTCAGCAATCATTCGGAGACAACGGTGATCAAACACAGTGAGTCGTCTAACATACTCAACTCGGAGAGGCCAGGTTTCACAAGCATAGAACAGAACTGCTCTCACCGACGCGTTGTAGATCCCACCTTTTACAGCCAGACTGACATCACGAAGGCGCCATAGATGGCCCACACTGGCATGAGCCGCTCTGGCTTTCACTATACGTGCATTGATCTCATCACTCACGCCACCACCAGCACTTATGCAGCTACCTAGATACACGAACACGATGGCAAAGTTGAAGAGGAATGGTGAGATTGGACAACCCTGCCTAACCGAACTGCTTGAATGGAACAATGGAGAGAGGTGTTCGTATGCCCTCACTCTGCCTGAGGTGCATATAGGGCTTTTAGGATGTTAATAAACTTCTCAGACACACCTTTCTTCAACAGAGTCCCAGAGAAGTCATGTCCAACGAATCGAAGGCAGCCCTGATGTCAAGAAACACTACGATTGTTGGCTTTTGATATGTATGATGGTGTTCTGACATTTGGCATAGGGTGAAGATATGATCAATACATCAACGGACAGAACGAAACCCAGCCTGCTCGTCGCGAGTCAATCTTTCTCTGGTTTTGAACAAGCTACGAAGTATGACGGAAGCCAATAGCTTGGACGCAATCGAAAGTAGACTTATCCCCCGATAGTTGTTACAGGAACGACGTGAACCCTTTTTAAAGATAGGGACAACTGTCGACTCATTCCATGACGTTGGCACAACCTCTAGTTCCCAGGACCTTCTCGGTCGTTACACAAGCTTTTCTCAATTTCATTATATAACCTTCTTCGTTTGTGATCAAACTCACGGTCATCCGGAGTAGAACGACGGGTCTCGATGAGTTTTAAGGAGCCTGAAGAAACCCAGTGCTTATAAGCAGGACGTTTCCCGAAGGCGCAAGCGGCTTTACTCGCCATTTTCATGGAGTCGTGAAGTTGCAACCAATGCTCATCTATACTATTCGGTGGAATGGTAGCTAGCCTAGAAGCTAGCTCAGTTCAATACTTACTTGCAACAGAAGTTGCAACCAACTTGCTGACATCAATCCTTTGGTGGTGGTCACTTCGTTGGCAACTGAAAAGTAAAGATTGGCGCAGACCACGGCATGATCAGAGTCCAGATAGGCACCCCAAAAGGAGCGGCAGCCTTATACACAACCACGCCATCGGTAGCTGATCGCGATGTGATCAATATGATTCCAGGCTTCAGATGCATAGGGAGGACGCCAGGTGACATATCGGCGATGACTGTGCCGAAAGTTAGTGATAGCCAGAAACAGGTTGTGGTCTGTGCAGTTGCAGTAGACGGTCCCCGTAAGCTGTCCTGCGGCCAACAAGTCCCCATCGGCCACCTAAACGACTCTCTTCTGTGCCTAGACGCCCGACCTAAGCATCCAAGTCTCCGGCTAGTACTACGATATCTGTCAAACGCACTTTCTGGAGAAGAACAGATAACTGGTGGTAAAACTCATCCTTGATTGCATCCGGGCTGCAATCTGTCGGGGCATAGATGGAGGTGACGAAAAGACATCGTTCCTCAAGCCGATTTCTTCTCACTTTGATGGAACTTTCTAATCTAACAGCACATAACCGACTGTTAATGGGGATCCAATCGATTAATGCTGCTTCAGCTCTAGCGCTTAGTGCGACGCCAACGCCAGCAAGACCAGACGAAGATGCCACAGGGTCCCCGGATAAACACACATGAAACAAGCTTTTCGAAGAGACAGATGGAGAGCGAATTTGTAATACTTCATCAGAGTCTTAAATACGGGTCTCGGATAGACAGCAAACGTCGATATTAAGACTTCCCAAAGACATAGCCAGCCCTATCTGTTGTCCGACCTGCATAAGTGTGAGAACGTTGAAGGCAGCCAGTTTGAATGGTGCACGTGGTTTCTGAAAAACTGCTTCAATATTCGTATTTGGTGGTAGCATACAATTTTCAACCAGGCAGTGACTCGAGAACGTTTAGATAGAACCGAGTTTACACTGTATGCTAGCTGCTGTATAAGTCGTGAAATAAGGATACACAAAGTGGGAATAAGAGTGAATAAATGACGTAGTAAATAATAATAATATGGATTGTTTGACTGTTAATCGAAGCGTGAATAGAATTTTCAGTAAATATTGTCATTTTCATTTTGTGTGTGGGCTGTGGTACTGCCCGGGTGCCCAGACCGAAGCAGATAGTTTTCTAATGAGGCCACATCCCGAGCCTTTGACCTAAAGGTTTGATCTACAAGGCACTGGAGCATCGTGAAGAGATGCAGTCCCATGGAAGCCGGTGACCAACGATTGGTTCATACGCCATTTGTTCCTGCAGGATACTGGAGCCCATGTGCATTATTGGTTTGTGATCCGGTTAAAGCGCCGGACATTTGCTTTTCGTCCTCTCATTTTCGTAAACAACACCCCCGCCACGAGAAGGCAATGAGTAGGACTTCCCTGGCAGAGGTTGCATACGCATGGTTGTGTGAGATCATTTCGAAAGGGAGGGAGGGTCCACCCCACTCTCGGCCATACCAGGGCATTTGGGGGCAAGATCGATAGTGGCTAGCAGTGTAATCCAGAACGCGCGTCTGGTTTTACTCGGGACTCGTCAACTGAACGCACCTGTACCTTGGAGTTGATGCTCACTGAAAATGCAATCATGTACATAGTTTTAATTTATCGGAAACAGAAGCAACAGTGAAATTACTGTAAAAACCTGAAATTTAAGTTACTGCATCAAGGTCTATTCATCAATACAGGTTTCAACGCCGTATTAGAAGAGAAGCTCCAATTAAACACCTAAAAAGAATTCACGAATTTAGAACGTAAACACACCTGATAAGTCAAGTTCTCATAAATATGCATACTCACCAAATCACTACGAATATTAAGTAATTATTTCACTGCATGAGTAAGATTTGTTCTGCCATGGAAATCTTTGTTCTATTTTAGTGAGTAATGCAAAGACCATCCTTGAACTAGATTACTTTGAAATCTAACTTTCGTGACCAGGACCTCCAAGTGCAAAGAATGAAGAGTGGTATGCCCCGAAGTTACACACCTTCAAACGTCAATGTTCCGACAAAATTTATAAATCACTAAAATATACAGCAGTGAAGTCAATATATCTTTGTGAAGGCCTCTCAAATGGTAACCCCACTGAGCACCTTTAAGGTAAAGAACGTTTCTTACATCGAATTCTTCTATAAACAATATTAAATTGTTGTTAAACTTTTAAAACATATACATGCTTCACAATCCAAGTGAAGATAGTTCGAATGAATAAAAGAGCACCAGCTACTGGGAAATTCCCACAGCAGTCGATTGATCTAATTCTGATACTCTAATCAAGAAAATACCACTAGACGTTAGCTAAGTGTCTGAAAAGTACTGCACTTTATTCCTTTATAATTTGCATCAGCAAAATATCATTAAAAAATCTCTATAAACCTCGCCTTTTAGTGGTCTCCATGTTTTGTGATGTAATTAAATTAGTGAAAGCTATTCAGAAACTGGATGTGTAATAACTCAATAAATGTCCAATTCATGGCAAACAGGAAATAATCAGGTCTGAACGAGTAAATGTACCATTTAAATATGGTTTAAGATAGAATATACATAAAGCTCATGTTAATAAACATAATAGGACCAGGACACTTAATAAAGTAAAGCGCCTATGGTTTCCACAATGTGTAACATATTGAACAAAATAGACAACTTTCAGTATAACACGACTATGTATTGATAGAACTCAACACTTACCTATATACTAAGGAAAGTCAAATCGTATTTCAAAGAATTTTACTAACTTAGGGAATATTACTAATAAAACTGCTTCTCGAAATGACAAAATGGGCATATTCTACATCGTTTGTTTATCTTTAGGATAGCTAATTAACAAAACGGTAAGAACAATACCCTTAATCCGGAAAGGAATTATGGGAACAAGGCTGGAACATAATCTTGTGATCTGTAAAACAAGCTTTTATTGGATAGCAATAAATGCCTCTATTAAGATTAAAACGATGGGAAAATGGAAGATTAAAGAAAACATGTACAAAATCTCCTTATTCGGCTAAGAGAAGTATAAGGAATGCAAAACAAATGTTAGTGCAACAATATAGAACTAAATTTCATATTTTCCAGTACAAATATCCCTGCCTCTAGTCTGTGATCGTTGATCAGAAACAGGTTGAAAGTATATTGTATCTTCTAATTCTAAACGCTCTTTAATTCGCTTCCCAATTCTTACGATAGTTTCTTCTTCATTGTCACTAGTCAGCCAAACTGAAAGCTTGCTACCCCGAGCCCGTGGTTGGAACACTGCTCCACATATCTGTTTATCCTCTTCATCTGTATCCCAGTCGGAACCGATCAGAAGCATCAACAATTCATCCCATAAGCTGGAATGAAAGATATAAACATTCTATGCAAAAATTGTCAAAATTTAAACGAAAAGGTAATTTACCCTGAAAACAAAACTCTGTAAAATACACCAACAATGGAAATAAACAACGCCATCTGACAAATCTGGGATAGCAAAGCAACAGGACCAGAGAGCATACCGGCTGAGGTACTGAAGCCATACATCCCGGCGGCTCAAAAGATAACCCACGTTCTCTTCATATATATTTGAGAGGAAAAAAACAAGTGCCAACAGACAGGCAAGAGGGATACCTCTTCAAGATACCGATGAAAGACGAGTGAGTGTGAAAACTAGAGAGGCATTACACTTGTTTATATCAGGCAGTTTTCAAGTGTTGCTGAACCTAGTGAAAGACCCAGTAGACTTTTAACTTAGTAACAAACAGGTTGGCTTTCGTAAGAATTGATTGCGACACTGTGGACCATTTTTGAAGAATAGTTTGAATGTAACTCATAACTATACATCAACTCCCCCGATTATGAAAAAGCAGTCGGTAGGTAGGATAAAAAAGCACTGGAATCTTTGTCAATAGTATGAAGTATCTGAGATTCCCAACATACGAAACTCCCACAAGGGACTGAAGTGCAAGGTCGAACATGGATGGCAGCTTGCAGTAAAGATCAGTAGCGGGTATGTGCAGCAACATATGCAGACGAAGACAACTAGAGGCTTTCGAAGAAATAGATTTGAAAACTCAGAAGTAAAAAAGCAAGATCCTGAAAAACAACACAGCTCCCGAAGAGGTGGAGAGTTTTACTTGCCTGGGCACCATCATCGATGAAGATGGATCTCACATAGATGCTAAAGCGATGACTGGCAGCGCAAAAGCAGCATTTCTATAGGTCAATAATACCTGGAACTCGAAAAAGCTTTTGCCTAAGACTAAAGTCGGAATTTTTAGAACTAGCTTAAAATTTTCATTGTATGGAGCTGAAATCTAAAGAACCATCACCATCATCAAAAAACAGGAATTTATGAACAGATGCCTACGCAAAACCCTTCTGCCAGAGACCAGCTGCAAAAACATACTGTGGTAGAAAACAAACTGGCTGTCACTTGAGGAGGGAATTAAGGAGGACACATTCTGTGGAAATTATCAAACCACATCACAAGGCAAACCCTGACTTGGAATCCTCAAGGGAAAAGAAAAAGACCCAAACAAAAAGTCATGTGACCTAGAGTTGGGTGCACATATTAAGTTCACGAATAACACTTATCAACCATTGTAAAAGGGAGCCAAAGAAAGAAGTACTTACAGATTCATAATTAGAGGACTGTACTCCTAGCAGACCTAACCTAGTATTATGTTGACCCACAGAAAACAACCTAGACAAATATATCGGTTTTAACAACCATGGGACAATCCGAAGATTTGATAATTTGATAAGTTCAGTGACTTACAGATGTGTTCACAAGGTGTCTGCAATCGCATTGCTTAATATGCATCTACCGACTCAAAATAATTTTTGTCACACCTATTTCCGTGGAAAATATATTGACCAGGTTTGTCGTAAAAAAACAAGATTCCTGAAATGAACCGTACACGCAGTAACACTCAGTGACTAGGAAATGATTAGGTGAAAACTTAGCGCTAAATAGCGAAACTGACTAGGCAATATACCATATTTCCGAGTATCAACTGCGAAATTTTCGACTTGAAATGATGTACAATTATGATAGGTTCAACGCTGCTGGTTGACTAGGTACGATGAGACTCGCGCTCTACAGAGACACAAGGCAGTGAAGCATCGTAAGGACATGCAGTCCCATGGCAGCCGGTGAACAACGATTGGTTCGTACGCCATTTGTTCCTTCAGGATACTGGAGCCCATGTGCACCATTGGTTTGGAATCAGGGTTTCTCAACTTTCCTAGGTCGACTCTCAGTGTCCACCAACCCAGTTAAAACGCCGGACATTCGCTTTTCGTCCTCTCAAATTCGTGAACAACACCCCCGCCACGAGAAGGCAATGAGTAGGTCTTCCCTAGCAGAGGCTATATACGCGTGGCCATGTGAGAGCATTTCGAGAGGGAGAACGGACTCTTTCCACTTTCAGCCGTACCAGGGCATTTGGGGGCAGACCTTTAGGTCGAAGGTTCCGGATGTGACCCTCTAAGAAAACCACCTGCTTCGGTTTGGGCACCCGGGTAGTATCACAGCCCTCGTACATATCAAATGAGATTTGTGTGGCACATATGTATTTGGTGCCTCCTTGTACCAATATGTATGTTAAAATAAAACTACAGAGACAAGAATACAAGTTGTTAATCGTTAAGCAGAAATGTTGGCAATAACGAAAGATCTGGTTGAGATGAACAATGTAAGACGCAGTCAGAAAGCAGATATTTCTGACCTTAATCCTTAAAAAACTACCAATATCAGGTCACTTGCAAACTAATGTTTAGAATGAACTTGATAACAGTATTTGAACGCAATCAGAAACATAAGCAGAATAGAGATATGGTGCACATTACTGACTCAAAACAGGTAACCTCGTGAATGAAAACAAATATTGTGACAGTAACTTTCTTTCTGGAAACAACACAGTAATCACAATGAGGCGAAAACCAAACTCAAGGATACAGCGCTGGAAGACACATACAAATGTGATTTACCCAGGTGGCAAGTATGGATTCATGTGCACAGCTATGAGTCACAAATCAGTTGTGTGAGGGCTAGTAATACCAACCAGTTGCCCAAACTGAAGTAGATGGTGCTTACTCAAGGTAGGTAAGCACAAGTGACAGAAACAAGCGCCCAGGACATTGCTCTGCATGGTTGGGAACTTTGTTTTTGCTGGCTATAAGCTAATGACTGGCATTTGCTCATGTGGATTCAGCTGAAAAACTGAGGTCAATAAGGAAGGGGAAAAGTTTGTCGTGACTTGGGTGTGGATTATTTATCTGTAATTATATACAAGTTGGTAAGTCTATATAGGAAACTGTTCTGTGTTCCACGCGTTACCTGGGAAGCACATCGACCTAGAATGTTAGTAGGGAAAACGTTAGATAACTGAAATAAACTATATTACTGCAATGAAGCAATACCTAACATCGATAGAAGCATGATCTTCACGTGCAGTATAACAAAAAATAACCGACTTACAAATTGACGTCTTGTCGTGGAGAAACATTGATTAGCCAACGTCCCCCATTTTCATTTTTCGGATCCTCCCATTTCGGCATAATTTCAGATTTGAACATATATAAATCGCTGCCATTAGTTATCTCTTTTGGTCTAATTGTATGAGTGAGTATACTCCAGAAGTGCTCAATAGTGCTGAAGGTTGCCACTTTTTCTAGACATGCATCCCAAAGGAGTCCCTTTTTGAACTGGAACAAATAATAACACCACCTAAACAATCATCTAACTAAAATGCAATTTCTTATTACGAGTCTTGAAGTGGATGTAGACGTAATTCCTCCTCCTCCTTTTCCTTTTCTTCCTTTACACGTTGGCTACTCTCAACAGCCGTCATCCAAAACGTGTGTAAACTTCGCTTCAAAATTTACTTGTACTAACAACTCATGTGGTATTCAATAGTGGAATTGAACAGTCTACAATTTCAGGTGAGGCTTCATGAACAGGGGAAATTTCGTCTACTACAACAAGGTGGAATTGGACCAAATTATGATGCTGATTAGTTTGTTCGTTTGGTTTTTATTTATGTTTGTGTTCACCTTTCTCCTAACTTGATTAAACAGATCTCCAACCAATCTACGGAGAGGCTTTTTCATCAGCTTCCTTGCCTTTCCATGAAGGATAAAACGATATTCTGAGCAAAACCGATCATTGAGTTCAGTGTTTGAATATTTTCGATTTTTTCTCATCAAAGGGTAATAATCTTGCCTTCAACATGTAGTACCCATTTTCTTGGTTCGATTATTAGTAAAAATCATCAGCTAATCAACATCATTTTGGACGATATGAAAATTTCAGGAAAATTGGAAGCGTGAAATGATACCTTATTCTTGTACAGTTTGATTAAAAATATAAATACGATAGCTTTTGAAGAACAAGCATACATAAAACCAAGGCATATGTAATAAATACTGAACTACAATAAGAGTTGGGTCCAAACACTGTCCATAGGAGCCAAAATACACTTCTATAATCTGGCTTTATAGAAACTCATCTCCAGTTTGTCTGCCCTATGACTGAGCCTCTTAATTAAAATACCGTCGAAAGGCTAACCCCATAGACCCAAAAACAGATCATCTGGCAATATGAAAAAATTGCCTCAGAAATCATCACAAGGATCCTGAACTATTTCAGAGTCACTGTCGCCCATGGAGTAACACAAGCATTCCATTCCATGCAAACCAGAAAACAGCAAAAATAGGACAAATGTAGCATCGCTTATAAAATGAGTTGCACCAATTTTGAAAATTTCATTGGACGATGAGTACAAACCCTCCATGCACAAATGAAGATATTGGCAGTTAGTTGATATCCTATGTTATCTGCGATCCCAATGCATACAAACGATCCCTGGGGCCATCAGAAAGTGTTTAGTTAATTACAAAGCCAGAGACCAACTAACAAAGGCAAATCAAGTTCATGATACTTACGAATACTGCCAACTACAATTAGAGCCATAGAAGTGAACTTCTATGACACTTATGAAACATATGGAAAGCGTACTTCTACATGAAATATGGACCAAAGATATTGTCAGGAATAAAAATGAAAGTTTTTCATTTAAATCATGCAACTTAGAGAACCCACCATCATCAGAAGTGTTACATACCTCTTCGTCGTATAGATCGACAACCCTAAACGGCCAAAATATCCGTGCGCCGTATATTTCGACGACATGGATGAAGTCAGATTTGACTTTGTATACTCTGAACCTAAAGAGCGTTTGAGCATCCTCTGTTCGCTGTTGAGTATGTGATCACTGGACTGAACCATCGTAGGACTGATGTGTGAAGGCAAGACCTGAGGTTAATGATCCGCGTACTGGGTCGAAATTTGTTGTTTTGTGACGTACCTCACATAAGGACGTGTAGAATCTATATGATTTATGTGATCGCCTAACCCTCATCTGCGCTGACTCGCCCTATCGTGACAACCAGCGCTATTGTGTGTAAGAATCCTTAAAGAATGAATTCCGGTTCGCCGAAGCAATAGATTATTAAATATAGGGAAAAGAGATCTATTACGGTCAGGAAGAATGACCGAGCTATGACGTAATGGTTTGAGTCTAGCCAGAAGACACTTTGTATAATAGGAGACAAAGAGCGGAGTGAGTGAGAAGAGCTGGAAGAAAAAATAAGGAAAGATGAGTCGATGGCGTAACAAGCGCACACAGTGCCCTTACACTTATTAATGGAAGCAATAGACAGCAACCATCAATGACAATCTTCAAATAAAGACAACCGCGAAAATGAAACTAGAGGCAGACGGTTTGACCCGATTTAAGGCATCTTCATAAAAACCCTACGTTGACAGTTTCTGATCTTAATTATTTCCTATCCACTTGTAGCGGTATACGAACCCCAAAATCAATAGCTCTATAAGTCTTCAACCTACAATGCTGACCACATTAGTTTTAATGGACTCATTTAGCTGAAAGCACTCGACCACAAATCCGCACGAGATCACAAATGGGGACACCGTGTTCAACTTCTCCTGCAACCGCTAGCCAGGTTAGATCATTCAGTTTTCGATATATTGATAGCCTATCAAGTATATCTTCAAACCTCTACGCTTCTGACTTTTGATTTCATTGGGGGCATGTTTCGATTACAGATGTTACATGTTAAGGTGTTGTCATTCTTCAAATATTCATGGCAACTTCATACTGTTCAACACTTAATGCTACTTCGAAATGAAAGATACCCTTATTTATTCTACCCTGATCAACACGTCTAACAGAAGTATTATAATTGTAAGTAACATCCTCCAGATGTATATGTTTGTATATATTTGCGATTGCGCAACATTGAAAGTAAATTAGCCGAAAAGAGGACCCTCCACTGAACCAATCTTTCTTATCTACTTCAATATCATCATAAGTGCATAAGGTGATTTAAATAGCAGTGCTAATACATATTTAAAACCTCATACTGTAGACACATTTTTGATTGCAAAAATGACCTGATCTTAGACTGTGGTGAACCGAATACATCAATATTAAAGTAGTGACAAAGTCGATACTAAAAGTATGAGGATAATGGATAATATGTAATATACATAAATACATGCTTGATATACTAGACATGACTTGAGTTGTCAGCCGAAAGCGTGTTCAGGTTCCGCGTCTCGTAGTCCAAAATTATGATAAATAATTAGTAATCGAAAGCACGACGTATATAATACAAGATAATGTGTATTAGGAAGGGTCGCATAAATATGTGATCTGTAAACGCAGATAGGGTTTATAGTAAAGTTTCGTTATCGTGGCAGATGATATGTGAAAACAAGAAGTGTGTGGGCAGCAGCGTATGTACTAGCGGTAATCAGTGACATACAAACAGAGAACAAGACGGTAACAGACGGTCAGAGATAAATATAAACAACACCATCTACAGTCAACAACCGTGATGGCATAGAACATGTTTAATCATAAAAAATGTGAATAATGAAAATTACCTGTCAAATAAATCTATGGTGACCATTCTGCTAAGTTTGAAGCTTCACGAGCTCACTTATTGTGAGAACGTGAACAAGACTCAGTGACCAAAGACCAGTAATCTAGCCCCGCTATCTAGAAGTCCAAGCTTGGTATGGAAAATATGTTCTGCAAATAGCTAGAAAACGAACGAGCTCACAAACACAATTTAAAACGTATATATACGAATATAAATAATCGATATTGTCCTAGTAAAATGTTTTTAAACATTACTCATTGAGTTCATCAATCGACAAGCATTCAAATATTTAATCGATAAGTTCGCCAATTGACTTCCATTCAAATATTTAAACACTTAATCGATAAGTTAATCGATATGATGAAATTACAAATATGAATTTTGGTGATATACCGTCCTCAACACTCCTCCCCTTTTTAATAGCGTACTTTTCTGGGGTTGACTTGCATCTTGACTGTAGTTCGCCGCTGACGGAGAGTCCACCTTCTGGGACGGATATCAGCTTGCTGTTGAGCTTCTTGTGGTGGGGCTGCAGGTAAGTTGAAGGTATCAAGCAAAATGTTGAGGGGAAGACTTACTCCTGTTGATGGGGGGTCTGAGGCTATCCGCTTCCGTAGTTGGTTTCGGTGTCTAGTCCACATGTCTCTTCCCATCCTTACCTCGTATATAACTTGACCTAGTCTTATAACCAAACGTGCTTCGATCCAAGTGCCATGATTTGCTCTGTAGTCTCGAGGGAACACCAGGCATCCGACCTCGTACGCTGGAAGCTTCTGAGATTTGGTCTGAGATGGTGGTGGTTTGGTTCTTGGGCACATCAGACTATGGATCGTCCTCAATTTCCTTCCCATCAGGATCTCTGCCGGGGACTTCTGTTGTGGTAGCATATCATTAGGTGTTGTTTGGTAAACAAACAAGAAATTCTGCAGTGTTTCTACTTGCGTCCCATCCCCTTTCGACTTCATTAGAGCTCCCTTGAATCTATCCACAAATCTTTCTGCCTGGCCATTTAACTGTGGGTGGTAAGGTGGAGAGCGGAAATGCTTGATCGATAGGCGTTTACAAAATTCTTGAAATTGACTTGAAGTGAATTGCGAACCATTGTCGGGTACGATTATATCCGGTTATCCGTTACGGGAGAACACCTCTGTCAAAAGTTGCATCGTTTGGGTTGTCATTGGTGGCATGACGGGAACGATTTCTGGCCATTTCGAAAAGGCGTCAACGACGACTAGATAGGTGATTCCATTAACTGTGCCCGCGAAATCGACATGTATCGTGGAATACTCAGGCTGTGGCCATGGAACCGGCAGTACTTTCACGTTACACTTAGCTACTTGCTGACACTGTGCTTTTGCCTACTGAATTCACAATATGTTGGTCAGTGAGGGGCCAATAAGCATAGCTTCTGGCGATGGATTTCATTCGTTTTATACCAGGATGACTAGTGTGGAATTGCTTTAGCACCCTTGATCTTAGGGACTCTGGCACCACTACTCTATCTCTAAACATCAAGCACTCGTTTACGACACATAATGAGTCACGACGGTGGTAAAGCTGCTTCAAGTCACCATCGAGTCCAATTGGCGACCAGCTATTGGTGACGTATTGCATCGCTCTCTTTATGATCGAGTCGTTTTTGAATGCAGATTGTATTTCAGCTGCTGAGACTGGCAAAGCACGAATAGCGGTTGTCAAGTAACACTGCACGTGGTCCCCTGTCATTAGGGAGGCAATAACTGCGTCTTCGTTGGCCGTAGGGTGTTCGCTTGTTGAAAACTCCGTCAGTAGTTCTTTCGAATATGCTTCAGGTTCATGAGGTTGTTTCACCAGACGGTACATGGTGTTTAACGGAACGTCAGCTAAATGTAGCCGATCAAACCAGTCTAACCCAAGTAGATTAGGATCAGCTGGTGTGATGTAACATACCCCGGTAAACGTCGAATCGTGAAAAGACACTTTACAATCTAATTGTCCCAACAAACGTAGGTAATAACCGCATGCAGTTCGAGGTTTCTGTGTTGTTGGCACCGTGCGTGGTCTTCCCATTCTGATCCAATATTTTTGTAAGAGAATTGTTACATCAGATGCAGTGTCCATTTGCAATCTAAACAGGTGCCCATTAATATTAAGGGTAATAAATTTCCTCTCAACTGGAGTTGAGTTCTCACAGCTTGCTATTAGACTCAACGAATTCATGATGGATCTAGGCGTAGGTTTTCTGGTACCTCTGGAGCTGCTCGGCTTCTTTTTTGACAAAAACCATCTTTATGACCCACCGCATTACATTTCCTGAACCGATTTTGCTTATATGGATAGTATCGAACAAAATGCCATGTACCGCGGTGCCAGTATGGGGCTGAACTAGATGTCGCTGGGGCAGATTTATGAGAGTTGGGTGATTGTTGGACTACATGAATTTCGGCACGATTTGAACCATCACGATGGACCATCGTAGTTTCACGCTGTAGATTGACTAGTAGTTGTTATTCGTTTGCAATATCATTAAGAGTTGGTTTTGGGTCTTGGTCCAATCGACTTAGCAAACGTGTTCTAATGTCACTGAACGTCTGCGATTGAAGGCTGCAGATGAGAATGAATGCTTTAAATTGGTCTTCAGTAAGCGACTTCAACCGGAAGCGTTCACATTCTCGGTTGACGATACCCACATGTGTGAGAAAATCATCAACTTCGTTCATAGTGTGCTTCAAACATCGATAGTGTACAGTGAATAGTGAGGAGTTGTCTCCGAATTGTTGGCTCAATGACTGGACAGTGTCCGAGAATGAACGATCGCGTGGGTTTAGAGGCAGGATTAGATTGCAATACCTGTCTAGTTCACTAGGACCCAACTTTCCAAGCATCATCCTGATTAGCAAAGTCGAATTTGATTAAGTCTTCGTAACGTCGAAACCACATATCAAACGTGACATTGGATTCTGGATCGTAATGAGACTCGGAGATACTGTTAGCAATACCATCAACTGATGGTGCAGCAGTAGTAGGATTAGAACTACTTGGTTGAGAATTAGATGTAAGCTTTGCATCTGTTAACATTTGAATAAGTTTCATCTGCTGCTCGAGTAATAATTCAAGTTTAGAAGGATCCACGTTTCCGAAACCACCGTCGCCAAATTGTTAGGTTTAAAGCTTCATGAGTTTACTTATTCTGAGAACGAGAACAAGACTCAGTGACCAAAGACCAGTAATCTAGCCCCGCTATCTAGAAGTCCAAGCTTGGTATGGAAAATATGTTCTGCAAATAGCTAGAAAACGAACGAGCTCACAAACACAATTTAAAACGTATATATACGAATATAAATAATCGATATTGTCCTGGTAAAATGTTTTTAAACATTACTCATTGAGTTCATCAATCGACAAGCATTCAAATATTTAATCGATAAGTTCACCAAATGACTTCCATTCAAATATTTAAACACTTAATCGATAAGTTAATCGATATGATGAAATTACAAATATGAATTTTGGTGATATACCGTCCCCAACACATTCACACAAGACTTACGTTACTCGTAATCACTATCGGTTGTCTTTTCTAATAAAGTAAAGTGCTCATTGTGATATTGCCGAACCATCTACCCATTTCTTCCTCGTTTTTGTGCTTTTTAATTTTTCCTACGCACAGTGACTTGCACACTCATCCTCGATACGCTAAGGTCCCCACTAACTGCGATATTCACTATGTCACTTGACCAAGGCATGTAACCTACAGACTGGAAAGAGGAAGTCCTCACTCTTATTCATAAAACAGGACCGAGGGAACTTCTATCGAAACACAGAACTATTAGCCTCACTAGTGTCATAGGTAATATACTGGAAAGAATAATCAAAAAGAACCATAATTACATTGGTGAAAACCAACAACTTGTTAAACAGCGAATAACATGGTTTCAGAAAAGGTCAGTTTTGCACAACTAACCTCCTTATAGCAAGGAAACAACGGACAAAAGCCCTAGACAACATAAAATCAGCATAGCATTTGACAAGTGGCCAACAAATGGACTGCTATTGAAGCTCGAAAATCTAGGCGTTGCCGGACCTCTTCTAAAATGGTTTAAGGATTCCCTGGTAGGTCTTAGACAGAAAGTGTTCCACCTGGAGACCAGTACTTGGTGGAGTACCTCAAGGTTCTGTCATAGTTCCTTAACCTTTTATACTGCATGTATTGTATAGTTTAGTATAGTTAAGTTCCTAATGCTGTTATACGCTGACGATGTAAAAATCTGGCGAGAAATAATGGAAGACACAAATGCATGCGTACTTCAGGCAGACTTAAATATTGTGATTAGCTGGATTAAAGAGTGGTTAATGCCTATCAGCGCGGTAAAGTGTGTCTATATGCATTTTAGGGATACAACGGTAAATAGACGTAACATAGAGGAAGTGCATGTACTCGTAGTCCGGTCTCATAAGGATCTTGGGGTGATAGTGAGTCATGATCTTAAGATCACGGTTCACTGATGGGAGATTGCAGGAAAAGGGTTTGGAACCCTATAGGCTTTAAGCCGAACCTTCATCAAGTTAGATACTACAATGTTCACTGTAGTATACACAATCTTAGTAAGGACTAAGCTTGAGAACTGCGTTCAGACTGTAAGCCCCTGTTTAAAAGGTGACTCAGATATCCTTGGAAAAGTACAGAGGGCAGCTATCCGTGCAGTTTCAGGACTCCGATGTTTGCCATACAAAGAGCAGCTTGGTAAGCTGGACCTTTTTACTCTGTCCTGTCACAGACTAAGAGGTGATCTGATTTTGATGCATATAGGATACTAAGAAAAATATTGGACCTGATATATCCCCTCTTTTTCTTTTCATTAGATCGGGATATCTCAGAGGATATAGCAGTCGAGTAGAAAAGCCTATAACGAACAAAATACCCGTGGTATTCAGGTTTTCACACCGAATAATTAACTCTTGGAGCCTATTACCCAAAGTAGTAGTGTCCGCACCTTTAACTGATTCATTTAAGAGAAGACTAGGCACTCATAGAAGCATACTAGAAAAGGATTAACAGGCCGTAGGCCTTCTGTCCTTACTACACAATTCTGGATCTGAAGCAACACTGGGCACAAAAGTTACATTATTTCGAAAGGTCGGGTTTCTTAGAAGGATGTAAAATCACTAAAATATTCCAACTTTACTAGTTAATTAAAAGTCTCTGAAATGAAACAAAACCACACTGTTTAAAGGTGTTACAAGTCAGGCTACCTCTAGGTCACATGGAATAGGTTGGCGGATTGCTGGAAGTATTCTATGGGTGCAAGAGATTGTCGTGTTTTTTTCATATGGTGTGTCGTGTCGTAGTATATCAACCTGTGTCTATCTCCGCCTATGTCACATTCTTTCGATGCAATAGAAGGTCGATATCAATCTTTTACGTCCGAACCATGTGTGCTGGAGAAGCAGATACAAATGAATCAATTTGGCGTCGGTAACGCTGCCATCCGCTTATCTTTCCTTGAATACTACTGCAAAAATGAGACTCCTCATTTTCAAACAGACACAAGTATCGATGGTTCGTTGATCTTTTTAAAATTACTGGTTGTAACTTCTGTTAGGCAGCATATTTTGCATTAACATAGGAAATGAAATACGCATATATACACAGGATCACGCGCATTCTTCGAACGAGCGCAGATTCTGTGGTGGTTCTCCAGCCCATATTAGATTCAGAGCACCTTTAACATCACATTGCTTTAGACGTGCCACAGACAAAGTAAGAGACTCTCAGTTATTGATTGGATTGGCCAATGGTGAAATAAAGTTGATTGATCCTCTCAAAGAAGACCCAAACAAAGTTTTCAATGAAGGGGTATGTGTGTTTTCTACATTTCATGCTTTCATAGAAGTCTGTCGATGAAACTCCCGTAACTTGTGTCAGCTGGGTTCCTCATTCACCTCACCAGTTCTTAGTCAGTCATTCCAGTGGGTGTATGTATTTGTACGATGAAACACTTGCACAGCTGTCAGCTCCAACATATAACCTATTTAAACAAGGTATTGGGTTTTCAGTACATACTTGTAAGACGAAATCTACAAGAAACCCATTGTATCGATGGTCTTTGGGAAGTCCTAACACATCAAAGTTGGATAACACGAAACCACTGTCGAAAAATTCTGACCACGTTAATGGATTCGTTGCCAACAAAATATGTGAGACGCAAGCCGATCCGTTAAGTTGCGACTCATCAGCTATTAGCTCATTGTTCGATGATAATAATGTTTCCATCAATCAGTTTGCATTTTCCCCTTGTGGCCGTTTCCTTGCCATCATTACAGAAGATGGTTACATGAGGGTGATGGAGTATCATGAGATGGAGCTATATGTGAGTTTTTACTGCATGGTACCTCATTATTTAATATTTTTAAACAACTAAAAGCGCATTTCTTTCTCATCTTTGAAATTTGATAATTCACTATTGGGATTTACAAGTGTATTGCGACAGATTGAAACAAATACTTCTCGTCTGTGTTTTGTGCATTAGTTTTCGTCTTATTTTCGTCCAAATATTTGGTTGTAGATCCAAATAAGGACGTAAAGTTATGTTTTAAGACCGATTATATTTTATATAAAGTGGAAAATCGGCTTCAGTAAAAGACAACCAAACCATGAAGGTCGATGTGGCTTTGAAAAATAAAGTAAGTTTGATAAGCTCTTACAGTCTAGGTATTGTTTTGTACTTGTTTTATCACATCATCCCACATTCATATTAAAAAAACTCATCAGAGATTCACAGTCCTTCAAAGCGTTGAGAAAGGTGTTCTATCTTTCTGTCTTACAGAACCACACCCACGCTAGAGTAAGAATATCCCGGTTTTGATTGGGGTTATGCTCAGTTTACAGTATATATCTCTATAGAACCCAGTTTGACTCAGTGACAGTATAGATATGAGCAAATAATTTAATAAAAAGTATCGAGTCGTTTGGGTGACTATTCCTACCTGTTGAACTGTGTGAAAACTGGTACTAATAACCGGATCTAGTTCTAAACATTGCTCATTATATCTCTCGAGATTCGTACCACATACATCTAATAGATTATTGTGCCTTTCGTCACCAAACTTGAAGGGACTTGTAAGTAACTAATAAACTCACCAGTTGCATGTTTGTTCTGATCAGTCGCAGTGCATATACTCACTTTCAAATATTATGAAGTTTTAAATATGAAACAATGTAACAGAATTTCAGTGTATTAAACTTACCAGTTTTTTCTTAGTCTTATAATTCACAGCATTATGATGAAATTGGTTGTTTAGAATATTGGTTGTTTTGGATGTTTTTCTCTGTTATAGGGGTTCATGCGTTCATACTTTGGTGGTTTACTTTGTGTAGACTGGTCTCCAGATAGTTTATTTATTGTCACTGGGGGACAAGATGACCTAGTAACGATTTGGTCAGTTCTAGACAGAGCTGTTATTTGTCGCTGTCAGGGCCACAAATCTTGGGTTAGCATGGTGCGCTTCGATCCATATCTATGCCCCACTAATAGTGGTATTTCCAATGATGACTCATTATCTGCCTCCTCACGTTCCCACTCACTTTCAACGAACCATGAAGAGTTGGACGAAAGTTCAGTTATTAGAAATTCACCTGTTACAGTTTGTGAAAGTAATGACCTTAGAACTTACCGGTTAGTTGCTCTCTTGTTACGTATTTTCTAGTATTTTGGTATTTTTATTTTCTTGAATAATGGTTTTGAAGACCTATTTTGACAAATTACTTATAAGTTAAAATTCAAACCTCTAGGTACTAACAAAGGTTTATATTTCTTTTTCCACACAAAGGCCAATCCTTTTTGCTTTACTTCGAATACTGTGTGTAACTGTCAATTATCCCATTAGTATCGTTTAAGATAATACACTATATCGGATTCTATTTACTCGTTAGCGACACTCCTGCTCAAGTTTTATGAAGTCTGTTTTTGTCCCTAAATACTGGAAACTGTACGTAACATTGCAGCATTATGCTTAACATATCAGTGTTCGAATTACAAATAGGAAGACGGCTTTTGATCTTGTGCAGTCAATGTTTTTAAACTTTAAGTGTACCGAATCAGTATTTGTCGCGGAGTTTTCTACCCAGTCTGTGCTTAACTTGGACTAGCTATGTCTCAAATATCCGTTGCTTGAAAATCTAACTGCTAATTATAATCAGACTGGAACATCTAATAACACTGAGTTTCTGATAAGCACTCATCTTTTGCACCAGTGAAAAAATGTCATTTAACTCAGTTGCCCTGAAAGTTAAGATAGCAATATTTAGCCCATCAGATGTCCTTTGTATGACATATGTGCACATTGTATTTAAATATGTTATCATCACCTAATATTTTATGTACAAAGTAAATACATACTGAAAAGGTGTTTTTATCGAGTTATGGTCATCATAGTCAGTCCGAAATGTTTAGTTGTGCTGCCCCCGAATACTCTGGTATGGCTGAGAGTGGAAAGAGTCCGCTCTCCCTCTCGAAATGCTCTCACATGGCCATGCGTGTATAGCCTCTGCTAGGGAAGTCCTGCTCATTGCCTTCTCGTGGCGGGGGTGTTGTTCATGAATTTGAGAGGACGAAAAGCGAATGTCCGGCGTTTTGACTGGGTTGGTGGACACTGAGAGTCGACCTAGGGAAGTTGAGAAACCCACCTAAATGCCTTCCTGTTTGGTTTAAACTGCCTATCTGAGCATTAAAGTCACCTGCTACGAGTCTGAGCGTTTAGCTTTCTGAAGAAGTTCGGACAGCTTTCTGTAAAATTCATCTTTCACTTCATCCGAGCTGCAGTTGGTGGGAGCGTAGACAGAAACGACAAAAAGGCAACGACGTGTGTCCCTATCCTTCCGAGTTCTTACGGAGCCGTTTAGCCGAGCAGCACATAAACGACTGTTAACGGGGATCCACTCTAACAGTGTTTGTTCCGCCCTCATGCTTAGTCCTATCCCTACTCCTACCAGTCGACGAGAACTGACCGTCTGGTCACCAGATACACGAAGGATGTATCTCGTTGGCTCTCCGTTTTGCTGAGGTGAGGTTAAGTGAATGACAACACTGGGATCCTGTATGCGTGTTTCAGAGACACAGCATACATCAATGGTACGAGATTCTAGGGTTCTACCCAAGGAAGCTTGTTGACCGATTTGACATAGGGTGCGTACGTTGAAGGCTCCAATGTGTAGTTTGGAGCGAGGTTTCAGTAGACCTAGGGCAATGTTTTGAGCGCTAGAATCGTTGGCTATGGTGACACTTGAGGGGGAAGCTGAAAGAGGAAGTTTAGAAGTGAGAGTCGATGTAGGAGAAATAATAGGAATTGAAGACGGAGGTTGATTATGAATCCAGTGGTCTTGAGTGCTGTTAGAGGTATGAGGGCGGTTATCACTTCCCGGTTGCCCACACCGTGGAAGGGTTGTTCTGGAGGTACCTTTCCATGAGTAATTTTTGTGTCAGCTCCGTACTTGTTGAGACCTTACCGCCGCAGACGTATATCCGTAGGATAAGGCGAAGTGTGCATTTTTAGGGTCGACCTTTTCTAACCTCACCTCTCCTTGTGGGAAGGCAGCATCGCTGTCATGTTGGTTGTCTGAAGGAAACACCTTACTGCTGTCACACCTCTGTACAGTCAGCAGTACGACTTCGGACCTTGGGTTTGCTGTTTTTAGTCTTAGCGCTCTTCAACCGACCTGTCTGACATGGTAGGACCTTGAGGAACGGTTGTTCCAGCCAGTATAACTCGGTTGGCTCATCACGATAGGCAAGCCCGACCACCACATCAAGGTAGCAACAACAGTCGGGAGGTGGCCATTAAGAGTAAAAGATATTCGTAAGGTACTAGTATTTGACCACAAATGCCTTAAAAATATTGCTGGCATCTGCTGGGATCACAGGGTATGTGATAGTGAGGTTAGACATAGGGTATTAGAGAATGATGGTAAATTAGTTGATGAGGTTATGAATCTTCATCAACTGAGATGAATGGGCCACGTGTTACGTGTGCCTGAACACTGATTACTACGACACGCAATCCTGATTAGTGTTGGGGACGGTTGGAAGAAGGTTAGGGGCGGCCAAACCGAAACGTGGCATCAGTCCTTGAAGTCACTAACTTCTGGTTGGTTGGTAGATGCAGACTACTTGGTTGCGGTCCACGTGACTATCGTAACCAATGGTTGGAAACTGAGTGAAATGGCTTAGAATCGATCACAATGACGTCGGTGTATGCACTCTCTGTCTTCCCTTATACTTTGAGATTAAAATCGCTTCATATCTTTCTTTCTACGAACTAATTCTTTCTTCCTGTACTATATCCTTATATACAATCTTTCTTTTATATATTACCACCATTAAATTAACTATTATGGATTCGGTGTTCATTTTGCTGTGCTAATGAGGTATGGCAACTTTGACCGATGCATATATGTGCCTAGTCCTACGTTGTAGCTGACTGGCTGGTTCAATTATGTACTACTCACATTAGTACTTCAAAATACATTATGGGAAAATCTTTTATACTGTGAGGAGTTTCAGCGTCATTGCCAAATCCGCGCGTTTGATGGTTTACAGTAATTTGATATTTGATTATAGTGAAAGTATTTTGTGCTGGTCTTCATGAGGCTGCGAAGTTCGACAGCAGTAAACTTGACGGTTTTGTGGTTTCCAAATATATTTTATGTTAACCGCAGCTGCGAATTTGACGTGATGGTCACGCCTGCCTGTCGTGATGGTTCTTTTAGGTTCTGCTATGCCAGGTAGGTCGGCTGGAGAACGATGGGACTAACACCACTGACTTGAAACCTTAGGGCTGAGTAGTACTGCTGACTGTGTGGAGTGTGACAGCAGTAAGATATTTCCCTCAAACTACCAGCATCTGCAGCGAACGTAGATATATCTCACCTTATCTCACAGATTTCCTTCTTCATCGGCAAGGCCTTTTGAAGTGCGGAGCTAACACATCGAAGACATCCCACAAAAAGGTCATGTGGAAACGGCCTCGAGTAGTTCTTCGGGATCTGTGGTTGTGCTCCCAAATTCTTAAGAATACCACTATAACAGTTCCCTTTTTGGTTCACCAAAAAGAAAAATTCTTCAAATGAGAGAGGGCAGCCAGGAAATGGCAATCCTTCTCATACCTTTAATAGCACTCGAATTTATCTTGTTGATGATTAACTATCTCCTTCACCTTTTACTATTTCTCCTTACACCATGTCGATTGATAATAACCCTACCTAATGACTGAGTAGTGGTGGGTAGAAAAAACAAGCGAGGAAAAGACTGCGCAGTAGATAACAGTATGCAACTACTCAGACTTATCAAGGGAACAAGTGTCAAAATCCGTCTCTCAGTGAAACTATCTCTGAAAAAGATGGAACTGTTATTCATTCTCAATCCCGGAGATTAAATTGATGGGCAGAACATTGTAGGGGATAGTTCAGTTGGTCTTCAGTTACCCACTATCTTCAAGCAACCTGAATTACAAATGGACACAAGTCTTCCAGCTCTTAGTGAGATTGAAAAGACTATGGGTAATCTAAAGTGAGAGAGAGCAGCAGGTTTAGGTGGATTATCTCTGGAGATCCTTAAGAATGGGGATCCAGTTTTGGCACTTTGATTGAGTGAGATCTTAGCTAGAATTTGGAAGCTGGATGTAATTCCGCCTCACTGGTCTCACTCACTTATAGTCCCAGTTCACAAGAAAGAACAAAAATCCTCTTATGACAATCATAAAGGAATCAGTCTGACTAACACAGTATCTAAAATATTAGCTTCAGCAATCATCGCACACTTGACTAAGAATTGTAAGAACTAAAACCTGGAAAATCAGTCTGGTTTCAGTCCTGGGTATGATATATTGATTAAATATTCACACTTCTATTGGTTCTGGAACATAGACATACTTTCCGACGTCTGTCTGCAATTGTATCTCTTGGTCTTAAGACAGCATTTTACTACATCATTCGATTGATTTCGTTTCAGTGTCTGCCATTAAAAACCTTACCAAAGAATTCCGTTGACCTTAAATATACTCTTTACTCGAACACCATCAGTTGAGTTAGAGCCTCTGGCAAACTCATCAGAATTGTCTACCTTGAGTGTTGGTCAGGGCTGTCCATTTTTTTAGTTTTCACTTTATCATAGACATCCTTTTAAGAGATAATGCTCTGATTGTCATCGATATCTACGAAGCATCCCCCATGTATTTCAGGACCGCAGAGTGAGTGGTTCCAATATTACGCATTGAGTGTTTGGTTTATATGGTAAATCGGTTGGTAAGGTAGTAAGTCTACGTCACATGACGTGGTTGAGACGTTTTACGTATGCCCAACCACCGCCTACCTTGACGAGCGATGTCATATAGAAGAAATCTGCATGCAGCCAAACCAAGACGTGGCATGAGTCCTCGAAGTCATTGATAAATGGACTGAATCACGTTATTAATAGGTGTGAACTACTTGATTAGGGTTCGCGGGATTATGGTAACCAATGGTTATACACTTTTGTTGCTATGACTCAGAATCATTTGCAATGGCGCAAGTGTATTCACTCTATGTATTACTTTAGAACCTGAGTTCAGAAGTCTCCCTACAACCTCTTTTATGCCTAACCTTTCCTACTACTACTGATTCTATTACTAATTTTGCAGTTCCGGGATTTTTTCTTAATAATTTAATCTCTGGTCCCCAAATGCCTTGGTACGGCCGAGAGTAGGGAGAGTTCGCTCTTCCTCTCGAAATGTTCTCACATGGTCACACGTATATAGCCTCTGCCAGGGAAGTCCTACTCACTGCCTTCTCGTGGTGGGAGTGTTGTTTACGAAAATGAGAGGACGAAAAGCAAATGTCCGGCGCTTTTACCGGATCTCAAACCAAATAAATGGTGCACATGGGCTCCAGTATCCTGAAGGAACAAATGGCGTATGAACCAATCGTTGGTCACCGGCTTCCATGGGACTGCATCTCCTTACGATACTCCACTGCCTTGTGGATCAGACCTTCAGGTCGAAGGCTCGGGGAGTGGTCTCCTAAGAAAACCACCTGCTTCTCTTTGGGCACCTGGGTAGTATCACAGCCCTCACACATATCGAATGAGATTTGTGTGGCGCATATGTATTTGGTACCTCCTTGTACCAATATCTATGTGTTAAAATAAATAAATAAATCTCTCTGCTAATATGATATGAAAAACTGAACTAGTGGACATGCGTTACGTTTTACGTTAAGCTATGACTAACTGACTGACTGATATTGTCAGTCTTGTATCAAATAATATCGTGGATTTACTTTCGGACTTGTAGAAGCACATGGTTACGTTTTCGCCTGCCTAAGTCACTTGCATTCATCAGTTACTATAAATAGAACCTTGTTGATAGAGATTGCAACGTCTGATGATTCAAAAGTTTCACTTTTATTTTGTTGTCTTTAGTGAACATTTCTGCTGAAAGGCAACTCAGTACAAATAGTTCCATATCGTTGTTGTTGTTGCTTCTGACCAATGTTTCATCTCGTAATTACTACTGTAAACAGTCTTGTTACTTGTGAGCGTTACTGGAAAGTATGAAATCGTTGTGAGTGATTCCGTATTTATTTCTTAGCCGACAATTGACTTGCATTGCTATGTTACTTACGGTGTAAGCTTACCAATTGAATATTGTAGTGCTATATAGAGTGCCTGAAATAATTCCTATGAGCACCCATTAAACTACTTCAACAGTTTAGTCCAGTTTTTGTCACATTATTTTCCTAACTTTTGTGTAAATGTTTTGTATTTTTAATTTTTAGTCTTGGCTCAGTTGGGCATGACACCATGTTGTGTTTATGGGATCTGACAGATGATATAATTCGTCAAGGAGTTGCATTTATTCGTTCAGCAATAAAAAATTCAGACAACAGCTTCGGGAATCTTACCTGTGATACTACTTTTCCTCATATAACAAACTCTTCTGTTTTGAATATGACGTCTAGTTCTGTTTTAAGCTGCAATACATCTACAGCTTTACCATCTCCACAGTCAGGAAATGGCTCATCTACTTCTTCAACTGTTTGTTCTCCACATATTCACTCCACCCGACCTCCAGTCAAATTGAATGATAGCCGTTTCTTGAATAAACGCAAGAATGTTGCCAGTCCCATATCTTCATCTGGTCCTTCGTCGAACGGGACAAACAGTAGCGGATCCGATAAATCAAAATCCATTTTCCCACTTCGTGGTTTCCACTGGTCGAATTCAAATTCAAGTAATCGAATTAGTACAAGTGTTCGGTTTCCTCGTCTTGGTAATTCAGAAAAGTTTAATGGATCTGCAACTAATTCACTGAAAGCTTGTAACCTGAGTCGTTTAAGTGAAGTTAGATGGATGTTATCAATAGCTGAACATAAGTATGTTTTTTCACTACTTTCACACTAGGTTTTAAAATCAGTATTTTTCAAGGCTGTTTTCGGATGAACACTTTTGTATAATTGGAAAAACAGACAAGTTAGAATCCCATTGAATTTAGGCAATTTTAAGCATAAACTTCGGACTATGGTCTAATAAAGCCTCAATGGTACTTGATAGTTTTTGTTGCATTTATTTTCTGGTTGGCCCTCGTAGTCTGTCTGTTGTTATTACTACCTTTTTCTCGGTAAGAAAATTGTAATTTGAGTCTACAGAAAGTCATAGAGTGATGACTTGGTGGTTAAGGAGTTTGAGTTTCAGGCTCGAACCCCACTCCAGCCACTTTGGTTTGGACAACCGCGGAGCATCACCGAAACATACACTCACAGTGTGGTTAATTAAAAAGACTTGGAAAACTCTTACTTAAAAACGTCAGTGGAAATATATTCAGAGCACAATTTTTAGAATTAAATACTTATTGGTCGTTGACTTCATAACAAGGCCTAATATGATGAAAGCTCCTGACGCTAAATATATTTATTTAGTAGTTTTTATGTGACATTGGTGGAAATTCATAATTATAAAATTCTATAAGCAATCTTGACTCCTTAAATTACCCTGTCATTTATCGTGATTGTAATAGCTTGCGTATACACCTTAAGAGTTTGTCATAAGTAATCCTTTCAGTCAGTCAATGATATGCAAAGTAAAACGTGACACATGTTCATCAGCTCAGTGTATCTTCGCATTTTGATTTTGGTTTCTGATTAATAGTATTGCTGTTTACACAGGTGTTCAGCTATCGTGCCACGTCACCTCAGTGTAAATATCTTTTTCATAATTGACTTACGGATTAGCTAGTTGTTTCTGAAATATATTCCCAACTTTCACCAATAAAGTTAACTTTTATGGATCTTCTTACTGTGGCTTTCTGTGTCCAGTAAAATTTAGATAAACATGTTCTCACACTGGAACATTATCAGATTTTTAGCATCTCTAGAATAAGCTGGAATCTTTTATCGAGTTTGTACTACACTAGTTGATGACAATATGGTGTGTTCATGTCCATCGTTGAGCTGATTGTGAGGGTTTACATGTTGGACGATGTCTCTATATTTAAAGTTAGTGCTTGCTGGGAACAAATGGTTATTTGCAGCAGCAGACTACCGTCATCTGTTTGTTGAGCTGCGATACCGTAAGATTTGTTAAAGTGCCTTTTATTTACTAGTATTCGATCGTAGGTGTCTGCGAAGTATTGCCCGTGTATTTTGGGACTTCGGAGTAAACAATTCCTAAAGTAGGAATAGGGTATTAGGTAAGGATGACTAATCGCTTGATGTGGCAGCAAATCTTCAACTGAGTATTACATCCTTGATCTGTCTACACATTAATATACAGAAGAGAACTTGTCCCAATTCAGGTCAAGGCCTTGACACGATGGGCTAACTGGTTTAACCTTGGGACTAGAAATGCGTGAGTCCGAACTGATATTGACGGCCTTAAGCAGAGATAAAAAAACTATTCTATCACCTGATTAATTGACAAGCGACAGAGAAGATGAGTCAGTTGAAGCATCATTCAATTTATTCATGATTCCCGATTCTCCACTCAGATTAAAATAAGAAGATATATGAATAAACGGCCAACACGACCACAACACATAAAATTAAAAAAAATACAATTACGTCCGAACTAGGCATTGGGGTAGAAAAATAGAGTACAAAAAGTTAAGTTTAAATCAAAATAGCTTTGGAACAGAAATGGGTATGTCAGTGAATCATACATTAAACGAAAGCTCATGGTTTATACAGTAAACTAGAAAGAAAATTAAATATTAGTATTCTACCAACTTTGAATTAAGTGAAATAACGTCCCCAAAAATAGCCTTCGTTGTTTGTTCTGGCCTCTATGTTTATCTGTTCACATCACTTAGTTGGTTGGGACATGCGTTACGTATGCGAAATTACCGCCTACTTCAACGGGCGATGCTTTCTTGTGTATGAGTAGGCTAGAAAAAAGCTGGGGGCGGCCAAACCAAAACATGGTGTCAGTCCATAAAGTCACAGATGATTAAACAGCCATGTTAATAGGCGTAGACTATTATATCCTAGTGAAGATTAAATTACGAGTAACTTCCGAGAACTATATATATATTCCTATTCAGTAACTAGCTTATGTATCCCATATTCTTATTATTATAAGCTTCTTTTTGACCTACAGATTATTATTATATGATTTACTGTTTTTAAGTTATGTTCAGTTTATTGATTGCTGTCTCCCACATTCACAGCCACATTTGGACTTGGTCGTGTATAAATGTTATTTCCTATTTTATGGTGTGATGCGGTCTGTTTGGTTGATATATAAACGAAGTGTGTTTGAAATAAATGATTCGCATAGTGGAAGCTGTTATTGGTGTTCTGGACTCAACCGGACGGGCTAGGCGAACAAAGGAATAATAAAGACACTAGGCTGATCATACCGGTCGAACGTTATTGGTTTAGCACAGTGCAAGAGTGGATAAGTCGTATTTCAATCGGTGAATAAATCACGCGATAACTAGCCAGACTCAAAGTCACAACATAGACTACCGAGTTGGGGTTCACGCTATTATCGTAACCAATGGTTGTAAACTGGATGACGGCTCAAAATCGTTTGCAATGGCGTAGGTGCATTTATTCTTTGTCTTTTCCCAGATTCTGAGATCATAGATTTCTCGTCACTCTTCGCTTTTATTTCACTAATTTATATTTTTCTGTCGTATAGTATTTCTTGATACCTAGTTTCATCACCACTGATACTATTACTACCTCCACTATTCTGAGATTTGGCCTGACAATTTCATTTCTCTGTGCTAATGGGTTATGAAAACTTGAACGGATGTGCATATGTACCAGGTTATACGTTGGGACTAACTGATTCTACCAACTTAGGCGTTAAAATTACCTACCACTATCATTACATTCTCAATATAAGTTCCACATTTGAGTTGACCATTAACGGTTTATTGTAAAAACCATCTTTATTTATTGTGATATTGGTTGATCTTAAAATGTCATTTCTAAATTTTTTAGTATTTTCGGTTCTCCGCTGTGCCCTCGAATCAGTGATGTACCTATACTTGAACCACTTGTATGTACACGAATCTTAAAGGATCGAGTAACTGATCTTGTCTTTCGTCGTGATACGATTCATATTGTAGATCAGCAAGGCTTGTTTTTGGCATGGCAAAGACCTGTAAGTTATTTCTTATGAAATAGTGTTTAATTTATGCGATTTTATTTATAATTATCGCTCAATACTTTAGTGATTGTTTCAACGTCATATATTATCGCAATTATTCAAGACTGACATTAGTATAACACAATATGGTGTAATTTGTTCAGTTTGAATGAGAAAAAAATTCTAGGACATTCTTAATTCATTACAGTGCGTTCAATTCATTTCAAGATGAAATAAGTATGTGGATATTTGGTAGATTTGCTAACCGATATCAATAGAGATGTTCCGTGAGGTGAAGAATATGGAATTTTTAATCCAGTTGGCTGATACACAGCTGAAGTGTTAAAAACCAAATGCAATCTAATAGGTGTATTGATTTAACATAACGCTATATTTGAACAGTATTTAATATCAGACTTATAAAATTACCTATCAGACTTCAGAAAAATGTATCAGTTCAAATAGTAAGTAATATACAAAGAATAAATCCATAAAAATAGGGTGATATTGAAATGAATAAAACCACTAAATAAACCATTTAACGGTAAGAATTAATTGTGAATTAGTATCAACGAGGTTGGAAATAATTCATCATAATGGATATTATTATCAGAATGGGTTTTGTGGAGATTTTTAGAAATTTCACAAGTTGAAATCATGAGCCAATTGAAGCTAGACCACCATGGAAAACCTGGAAGCACTGGGCGGTCGTTTCGTCCTAGTATGGGACTCCTCAGCAGTGCGCATCCACGAACCCGCCCCCCGCGGGTTCAGGAAACACTCCTGGAGTTCTAGTGAGAAGTCGTTACCAGTGGAGTTCAACCAGGTGTGTTGTGAGATAGGAACTCACTGAAGACAATGGTGTACGGTGGCTCAACTTCGTGGATTGGTTGAAGTTAGACATTAACACCGTCGGATGGCGGCTCAGTGGTCTAACGGTTAAGTGCTTGCGCGCGAAGCCAGTGGGTCCTGGGTTTGAATCCCGCGGGGTGCGGGATCGTGGATGCGCACTGCTGAGGAATCCCACACTAGGACGAAACGGCCGTCCAGTGCTTCCAGGTTTTCCATGGTGGTCTAGCTTCAATTGGCTCATGGATATTGTTGAAGTGCTTATAGTCAAACTATTGCATATCTGTTTGTGTAAATATCGAAGAAACTTGTCACCTTTTCAAATTTCAATATAATTTTAATTATACAATTTGATAGTACACTACTTTTTCAATTGACTAAAATTCATTATTTCATAAATCATCATCTTTATATAGATAACATTCATGTTATGTAGACAATATTAGTTCATATTTAGTATTCATATGTGCTATCCATACGCATTTACTTACTATGTGTTAGAAATAAGTTTTCTATCATGTGAAAGGGTCTTTATTGTTATTCACCTTCAAATTTCAGGTTGAAGTGAAAGAAAATACATCGATTAATCAAATACCATTATGTCATTCAAATGATTGGGATTCATCTGCCTCAACATCTAATAAAGTTTTTCAATAATAAATAAACTTAAATTGAGTTATCATTTATTGTGTTATACTGTGATATTTGTATTACCAATACACACACACACACAAATATAGGCCATAAAATGATCTTTATGATTATTAGACATACATATTTTTTCCACTACCAATCATTCAATCCAGAAAAGAAGAAAAAAGAAAATTCTTCCCTGTTAATGAAACCCAATTCATATTATTTTCATTTCTTCTCGTTAATATGGAAAAGGGGATTAATGTGATTATATTCATAATAGTCAATTGTTTGTGAACAAAATTAACTATTTTTGCATGTGTGTAAATTATGAATACGAAAAATTCCACTGGTATTATGTATAATTAAGAGTAAAATGAACAAAGAGAAAAACTTACGCATAAATTGTATGATTATCTTTCATATCCGGTATTTCCATTCCTCATCATAGTATATAAACTACAGTTCGTACTATTTATTTGTTCATCTTATCCTCAATTATCTGGAAAATGTTGTATGTACACGTATATATATATATATATATATATATATATATATATATATATATATATATATATATATATATATATATATATATATAACTGTACAGTTTGCAAAATCATTACTAACAAGAAATGAAATGCTCAATATTACTTATTCTCTTCACTTTATCGATTCAATGTGTACGGATAGTATTTAGTTTCTGGTTTTCTAACGAGTGTGTATGTTGGCGGGGGGGGGAAGAGAAAGGGGAAAAAACTTTACCAAAAAGATAGTTCCATTGTCTTTACTCAATCAGACTATACCTTTGTCTTTTTTCATTGTTAATGTTGCACATTTTTCAGATTACATGAAGTGTACTACTATGATTGTCACTACTACTAATGCGATTAGAAAAACATTCTTTATTATTGATTAACGTAAATAATTTATTTTGCAATACTATCAAAATTAATTTATTTTTTACCTAAATCATTGTAATTGTTATGGCGGTTATTTTGTTGGTTTGTTTTGTCACTGTTTTGTTTTTTAAACTGAGTCATCATTCATCAACACTTTCTTGTTTACTGTATTCCATTGTTTTCTTCCTTCCAACTATTTTATTTTTACACAGGAATTATGTGTGTATACCCCTGTTCTCTGTTGCTCAGTAAAAAACCAGCAGTACTTAATATAGACTGCTGTTCAATACATGTTTGTCTGTTTTTGAATCTAATCGATTCTAAGTAAGAAATAGAGAACCACATACATTTGTACATTCCTCATTACTGATTCTCTTCCTTTTTTCATTCTCCTTCGTGATCTCACAAAAGACTATTGTTTAATTGCCAAAGTTCACTAATTATTATACTACTAATAATAACAGTTGTTATATAATCACATCCTACTATGTAACTTAACAAATTTTACTTTGATGAATCTCCTACATTGAATTGCATTGTTTAAATGTTGAGATTTTTTTTTTCAATGCCTTTCTTAATCAACTATAATCATTATCATTTCAATTTTCATGTTTCGTTTATTTTTTACTTTTAATTAATTAATGAAAGTTCACTAACTAATTCCTTTTTTGTTGTTGGAAATATTCATTCTACTGAAAGATAAACTAATTACTATATGAAATAATCTCTCCAATTAATCTATATTTTTATTTCTTATGTATATTAATGTAAAACAAGAAAGATATTAGGGAAAATGTTTTGTTTTGTTTTGTTCATTTCAATAAGCAATATTCACTGTTATAATTGTTAGTATAGTTTTCATCCATATTAACTATGATCAATTATTTGTTTTTATTTAATGTACAGATAAGTTGTGTTCTTTTGTTTGTTTGTTATTCAAATAATTGTGTAAATTAGTAATGAAAGCGATAATGTTAATAATAAACATGGGTAAATTTCAACTGTTTATTAATTGTTACTGTATATTCTTTTTTCTTTTGCCATTCTTGTTGTTTTATGTTTTTACTTAGTGTATTGTGGAAAATACCTTTAATATAATAGTTAGTAGAGGAATAGGGACCAGCGATTTCCAAATTAAAGTCATTAAGAATAATAAAAGTCAATTTCTTCAGCAACATTTGTTTTGGTTATAGTAAAGAATTTTCAGCACGAAATATACAATATTACAATGAATTGTTCTTTAGTGATAGTTTCTTCGTCGCCTCTTTCTAATTTTTTTTATTTATAAAAGACACATAAAAGGAAAATATCTCAACAACTGTTGCAGCTTGGTTCGAATTTCCGTATTTAGCCTCATGATAAGTTGTAAGCTTTTAGTAAAAGTGCATGAATCAACTTTTGTCATTACTTAAATTAAATTTAAAATGAAGAAATCGTAATGTTGGGGAATAAGTGAGAAAGGTCTGAACATGTTTTAAATATAGAACTGTTATGAACTGTAATTGGTTTATGTTTAAAATACAAGTCGTTTTTTAGTAAAACATTTCTATATTTGCTAACTCGTTTACTAAAGTAAAAATCTTATGAAATTTTGTATTTCAAGATGTGTGGTGATCATGTTCTAGGGTTAAGTTTCAAAAGGCATATAAACCACGATGATCTTGTAGATTCGAAGTGAACAGAAGGGTGAACTTGTGAAAATTTTAACACTATATTTCACCGGAATTTAAGAATTATTGAATCGTAAAATACAAAAACCACATTATAAACAAATTATTTCCTACCAAGATACCTTAGGTCCGAATCCCGTTCCGGGAACTATTTTGACAATTTTATTTTTCATCTACATAAATAATCCATAGGTTAATATGAAACATAGATCATTAATATTAGATGAATTCAGACTTCTCTTAGTTGATATTAGTCTAGTGTTTTGTTTCATGCGGATATAATCTATTAGAAATATTAAGTTTAATATTGGTCCAATGTATTTAATGACATCAAACTATACTTTCCCGTTTTTTGTTTGGATTATTGCAAAAGATTGCTCCAAAAGCCCACTATTTCAGGAGCAGGGTGCGAACCCGCGCGGGGAAACCCCATTGGATTTCAAGTCCAACGCCTTAACCACTCGGCCATCTTGGAAGGGATGTTTATTACCCGTAGTCAATGCAAGGAAGATAAAATCCATGAACCGCTTGATTTGGTAAAGAAATAAACTGTTTACACGTCTCGATTTGAATAACTTTATGAATGAAATGTCTGTGATAAATGTGCGATTTTAATTTCTTATTCCATGTGTCGAAACAAAAGATTCGACTAATTTATGCTGTGAAGAAACGTATTTTCTCAAGTGTAGTAGTGTCCCTGGATTTTGTTTGACTAATAATTTTAAGATGAACTATACCTAAATGATAGTTCTTATCACTTCTAAGTGAACGAAGTTCATAGGAACATTTATTAGATTTATATTCAGAAAATTATATGGATTAGCTTTAAAAATGAAATACCCTAGACTCGTGACAATGACTTCCTTTAAATACATAAATCGAAACATAATTATAGAAGTTTCAACGCCAAGTAGAAGTCTAGTTACAGTCCTTTATTGAAGACTCGATATTTCAGCTAAATTTACTATATTCACTATTTGATTGATTTTTAAATTCAAATAAAACGTAAATTGTTTGCAGTAGGTTTTAGGTATATAAGAAGATTCACCAATAAATAATCAAAGGTTCCATTCTCTTTTGCCGTATTCGTTTTCTCACCGCATTATTTCTGAAACTAAACTTATTGCAATTTTTACAAATTAAGCTCTGAAATATTAAAGTTGGGGAATACTAATAATACGAGGACCGATCTAATCGATAAACGAATAAAAAGAGAAATTCGGAATTTGAAAGACAGCCTTTATATTTCAAGAAAAGACAATGAAATTAATGGATGTTAGCGTTTATTTATTGTTTAACAGGAGAAACATTAATAGGAATAAATGTTTTGTTTAGCCTTTTGGTAGGTTTGCGTTTAACCTAAAAGTAACTTGTGTGCTGGGGGATTGCGAGATTCTGGAAGGAAAACAGACAAAAAGAAAAGTGAGCTAATGACTCAATAGCCATATAGAATGTACAAGCACTTAATAATAAAAGCAATAGACATCAATTAGGGCGAGTCTGTAATTTATGGACGAGTCAGTCAGAAGCGAGTGGATGATTTCACTGTCACAGAGATCAGTTTACTGCTGATTTAAAGGAAGCTGTAGTTGAGCGGTTACAACAGATGGGATTACTGAGAAGCGGTGTTCAAAATTCTACTGGACAATGTGCAGACTATCGTAACGATGTTGTACTTCGATGTAATAAATATTGGAAACGTCTGCCAGAACGGGGACTTTTTTTCACTCGATCCCGACTGACACTAAGACATTATGATAATTGTAAACTGGATAACAAAAGCACCAGTAACACTGGCTGCAAAATTTGCATATGCTACTGAAGCTTCGGCAGTTCAATGGCACGAATACTGTCGATACATATGTTAAATGAAAATGACAAGTTTAAATCAGTCATTTGGAGAAATCGGGAGAATCGTAGAAATCGACGAAACAGTCAAGATTGAAGTGTTAGAGCAGACTGGGTAAGTAGCACTTCCTTACGTATAGTTAACGGGTTCTTGGTGTTTATGATTGGTTATCTCAAAAGGGATACTTTTAGGGCGTAAGAAACCGACAGGATATAAAGATAATACCGATTATACGAGAGTATGTGCAACCGGGTACCACAATATACACGAGTGACTGGAGAGCATATCGATGCCTACCTAGACATGGTTACGTGCATAATATCGTCGTTCACAAGCCATGTTTTGTAGTTACCACAATGGGAGTACACACCGCTGATATAGAAGCGTTGTGGAGGTTAAAAGAATTTTCGCGATCTCACCATGGCTCCAGAGGTCGATTATGCAGTCATATGGATTAGTTCCTGTACTGTATATATTATAATTTCAGAACTGCAGAGCCTCTTTCTAACCTTGAAAAGTCTTTAGAGAAATATATCGACTCTAATTTTTTAATTTCGTATAATATATTTTTACTGTGTACTGACTGTTTTCTGATTGCATGAAGTTTCTCAAGGCCACATATGATTCGTCCAAAGGACATTGTTATGATCGCGTCACCAATTGTTATGTCTGGTCGTCGCTAATTGTTATGTCGGAATTGATTATTACTTTTACTTGTAAAACGAGGAACCACTTCAATTACCACGGCACAAAGTAAAAACACTGAAACTAGTACGGGTGAAGATCTATTAAACCCGGAACATGACTACCAATCTAATTGAAAATACACTTATTTATGTATTGATTGCACACTTATCTCAATTATTAATTAGGATGAAATCAAATATATGAAAAATACTCGGAGATATAAAAAGTTACGTGCTGCGTGTCATACCGAGCATAGTTCTTGTTAATTTAATACAAGAATATTATATCTTGAGCAAACACTATATTCAATTAATGTTATGTCAAATAAATTATCACACTGGAAAACAAAACAAAATACTACACTTAATAATCATCATATTCAGTTTAAACTGAAGTAATGTTGAATATAGATCACAATGAGTAAAAGAATGCAATTTTGCTTTTTAATCCTGTTATATCAGTCATCCATTAATTATAGTCTAACCCCAGTTAGCAACAACAATATCATAAGATTGAGAAAGTCTAATAATCTAATGGCGTAAAATTTCTAATGCTCCATATAAGTGTCAGTCACATAGTACTACTATGTTGACAAGGTCATAGTAGTATTGGTGTTAAGAAAGACTACATTATTTTCTTTGATAATCCTATTGAGTCAATCATAATGTTCATTTCATCCAATCAGATTTTGTAGTTTTCTGATATTAACCAATTTACTTTATAATGTAATCAGAATTTATATCGGCATTCACTCATAATTATCAGTAATTCTCAGGTATATGTAAACCACTCAGATTGTATGGACAGATCGTTGGAACACGGTTGTTTACTTTTAAACTTGCTAATACAATACTTAACTCCGCCAGTAGCTTCTCTAGAGTTACTGCCGGTCCCAAGCCCGGGTAAAGGAGGAGGGTTGGGCATGGGGTTATCGACCCCATCTCGTAGAAAACCAATTCGCTAAAAAACGCTAACCAGAAAATACATTTTATTAATGAGTTACTATTTCGTAGACTGTTTTTTTTGGGTACTATGAAACAGTAGAAAATGATTCATAGATACAAAGCAAATAGGTGAGAAAGGCTATTAATATCATATTAAATCATGTTACATTGTATAATAACTATAAAAATAAATATCTAAAAATGTTAATCTTTTTTTATTTTAAAAAAACGTGAATTTTGAACAATATGTCACCATTTAAACAATGATAAAGTTTTATTTGATAAATGTCATCTATAAAATCATTAAAATTATTGACTTATTATTTAACAAGTTGGATTCCTTGTAAATTTAGCCAGCAAAACTAAAAGCAAATGTTATCTGTCGTAAATTTGTCATAGAGATTATGATCAGATAATATTTTACAAAGATCACTAATGACGAAAGTCAACCTGGACCGAGGAGTATACAAATTCCCGACGTTCGTTGTTATTGATTAGAAAGAGGAATTTAATTTAAAAAAAGAACATTAATTGAATTTGTGAGCTAAGAAAGTCAGAAAATGATGAATGCTTTTTTTACATTAGACTTGTTTATTAAAAAAAGATCAGTTTACTGGATTAAGACCTGATGTATGTATGATAACTGGAAACAATGAATCATCGTGGATTTCGATTCAGTAATCTAAAAATGTTGAATTTATGAGTCGATCTAAGCTAGACAACCATCGAAAACCTGAAAGAACTAGATAGTTGTTTCGTCCTAGCATGGAACAATTCAGCAGTGCGCATCCATGATAGCGCATGCGAACCCAGAACCTTCGATCTCGCAAGTGAACGCTTAATCTCTAGGCCACTGAGCCGGCATCCAACGGTGTTAATGTCCATTATCCTGTACAACCCTTCGTGAATTGTTAAAGGTGGATAACTGTCTCACACCCAACACGGATTGGACTCCACTGTTCATGGCCTCTCACTAGAACTCTAGGAAATTTATCTTCAAGCTAGTCACTAGTCAGCACGGCTAGCTTAGTTCGACTCATGAATTCAGCTGTCAAAATTACTACAATCACCACAAATCCTGACAAAAGAAATATATACGACTTGATACCCGAGGGTTTTAGTTTTAGTGCATGATGGGATTTTGTGTGGACACTAACATTCAGTGCAAAATTAAGATAAATTACGTTTAGTTTGCTCCCTAGTTTTCATTGGTTGTTTTGATAAAGTTAATCTGTAATGTGACTTGTCTTAAAATTAAGCTTATGTTCGCAAAGCTCACCTATAAACAGGAACAAAATACATTAAAATCTATCTGATATTTTCAAACTAGGCGGAAATATGGAGTTTAACTAACTAACAATAACCCCTCAATGATATACAGTAGCTAAACAAAATATACTAACACTTTAAACTCTTAAAAAACGAGATGGTAGTTCAATTTACCTCGTGTTTTAATCCATGAGAGTATACTGTCTGAATAATATTATTGGATATTTTATTCTGTTATTCTTGAATAAGTCCGGATAAATCACTAAACTTTTCATATTATAATTTTAGCTTGACTAAAAATATTTCTAGAATAATGTGTTTATTAGGCAGAGATGGATGATGGCTAGCAATGGAATCTAGGACGCGCGTTTTATCCTATTTTGGGTTTTTTGATCTGGATGTACCTGCACCCCAAGGTTAGTGTTCACTCCGGAACTCGAACCCAGTACCGTTCGTTTCAAACGTCATCTCACTACCCACTTAGTTACTGAGTTCATGTAGTCACTAGCTTGTGTAATGGAGTGACGTTTAATTCATTTATCTCTATTTATAATGCTTGTGACTTAAGACAATATCAAGGCAGTCCACATGGAATATATATATGCCAACGAGAGACTGATCAATTGCAGTTCTAAACAAACATAAAAATAAATATGTTTATTGTTACACAATAATCCTTTACACCAATATGTCGGTTATTACTTACCGATATTCATATGAATTTTTAAGGCAACATAACAACACATGATCGAATGCAGTTTTCAATATAAACTGAGCTAAAACTTAAACATTCATAGTATACAATTTTATACCTGTTGAACAGCTCAGTGACCATTTGCAGTCAGTAGATAACGTTCTGGAGTTTGAAGAGGAAGTTAATGAAATCATGTATAATATTTGTATTGTTATTATTAGTAATAATGGCTTGATTCAATATTATATCTAACATTATTAATGATTTGAGGGGTTCCATTATGTATGTAGTTTTGAGTATAAACTGCTAAAATGCTCTTTAACTCAAACAGTGTTTCTAAGCTCTCATTGTTTCTACTGCTAATATCAAAAGCTATCATGAAAATTTTAGAAAATCAACATTGTTAACTTTTTACCTTCATTACATCGGTCAATTGACGTTTGTACAAAACAATATATATAAAGAATGAAATACTTATACAGGTAACATACAGTCTATCAGGATCGACATACATAAGTATGTGCGCATGCGAATTTTTTCTGTCTAAGAAAAGTAAACAACATATACGGCTGTTATGTATTTGTAAACAGTATACTGAATTCCAAAATATTTGTTTATTGAGATAATTTGTTTATTTTAAAGAGTTAAATAATTGTTTCAAACACCGTAATTCACAACATTATTAAAAATGTTTTGATTATCCGATTGACAATACTCTGAAATGAATTTTGATCGATCTTGGTTGTCATATGTGCATTCGGAGTAGATTGCCTCGATACAGCCAATTTGACAAGCTTTTATTGATGTTCAGTACCTGAATGCAGGTACGTTCAACTGATTAGTCCCAAATAGAATCAAACATGCGTAAGGGATTTTATCGAAAGCCACATCCCATCTATTCGATACTAAATTATTTACATTTACAAAACTATGAACATAAAAATGTTCCACATTAAATTTGGGAACCTATTGTTGTTAATACATGCAAATCGATTAACTGGTACATTGAAAATTTAAATCACACAGGTATTGTATTAACTGTATTGTTATAGATTTTGGTATAATCTGTATATGTCAATGTTTGTTAGCTGTGCATTTGATTTATCATTAATACCGATAGTAATTTCACTAATATTCCAAGGAATTTATAATTATTATTTTCAAAAATAACGTTCAAAATCGTTGAAATCATTGGAAATAGTTAACTGGAATTTCTTTTAAGGTTTGTCGTCAAGAAACAGTATGAGTGATGAATTGTATAAAAAAATTTCTTTGTAGGTGAAATGTATGTTTAGTTTTATTCGTACATTATGAATAGACTTGTTGATGATTCTAAGACTCCATGAAAAAAGTAATTTTAAATACCCTCTTTTTAATAATGGAATATTTTAAACTTTTATTTTTATTATCAGGAAATGGGTTTTGTGGAGGTTGTAGTAATTTAATGGTTGAATTCATGAACCAATTGAATCTAGACCATCATAGAAAACGTGGAAGTCCTTGGGAGTCTTATGCTAGGACAAAGCTACCGTCTAGTGCTTCCAGGTTCTCCATGGTAGTCTAGCCTCTCGATCCCGCTCGCGGGATTCGAACCCAGGACCTATCGATCTCGTAAGCGAACGCTTAACCTTTAGATCACCGGGCCGGCCTCTAATGGTGTTAATGTCCAATCTCAACCAATCCACGAAATCGCGTGACTATCTTCCATTGTACTCATGTAAATACCTGTCTCTACCCAACACGAATTAAACCCACTGGTCATGGCCTTTCACTAGAACTTCGAGAATTCATTCTCGAAGCTAGTCACTAGCGAACACATGGTAATTATCAGTATGGGATTGTGGAGATTATCAAGTTTTTGATTGAGATCATCAATCAGGTCGTGATTACCGTCCAATGCGTCCAGGTTTTCAATGGTGGTCTAACATTAATCGGTTCATGATCTCAATCAAATTTATTAAATTATATTTTTATGTTACATTAACGTGTAAAATCTCCTAAGAATGTTTTTTATTTTTAAAACTTTTAATCTTATTTTGCTATTAGTTTTTAAATGATTTATACTAATTAGTATGATTTTTGTTCAATTAGACACCGTAAATGTACTTGCATACACATAAGAATCCATTTAAATAATCAATTGTTTGTTGAAGACAAATTAAGATTACTATTATAGTGTTGTAAAGACTGTTGAGATTGAAGCTTCATATCACTGACTTACTTTGTTTAAGCAGTCATTATATATCAGGAAGCACTGGAAAGATGTTTAAGTTTAGTATGGAACTCATTAGTAGTACATATCTATGACTGTACCAAAGACAAAACCAATGACTTTTTAAGATTGAGATAAGCATCTAGACTAATGAGTTGTAAACCAGCGAAATGAATTAATTTAATAATGTAAATCATTTAATGTCAACTCAATAAATTGAAGGCTATGTTCTTCTTTTGACACTTGAAGGTTCTCAACTTGCAGATGTGCATTTCTGATTAAGCCCACACTAGGACAATACAATTTTTTAGTGCTCTTTGGTTTTTAATCATCTCATAATGAGTCAGTCTGTTAAGTAACAATACAAATAATGAATTCATTTTATCATGGAATTGGATTATAGAAGATAACAGATTGAAATCATGAGTCAGTTGGAGCTACACTACTATTGAGAACCTGGAAGCACTGGACGGCCGTTTCGTCCTAGTATGGGACTCCTCAGCGGTGCGCATCCACGATCCCGCACCACACAGGGCTCGAACCCAGGACCCACTGGCTTCGCGCACGAGTACTTAACCATTAGACCACTGAGCCGGCATCCAACGGTGTTAATGTATAACTTCAACCAATCCACGAAGTTGCGCCACCGTACACCATTGTCTTCAGTGAGCTCCTATCTCACAACACACCTGGTTGAACTCCACTGGTAACGGCTTCTCACTAGAACTTTGGGAGTTTTTCCTAATGTCAGTCACTAGTGAGCAGTTGATTATTATCAGAATGGGTTTTGTGGAGATTTTAGAAGATAAAGAAAGAAAAATGAACTTATCCCCTATTTATTTTCATTTACCATCAATCATTCGATAAAATTCATCTTACTTTACAATAACGTAATAAAATTACAATAAATCTTTCATGTCATTCTAGTTATGTTATTTTAAGTAATCAAACTATATAGTTGAATAAATTTATTCATCTTATAACAAAATGGAATCAAATTAATGATGATCTCTAGGTCACCAGCTTTGGATAAGTGTGTTATTTGTAGATCAATATTTGGAATACCGAAAAGTAATTCTGTTTTGTTGTTGACTAATTTAAGAAATTTAATAAACATTCAATACCTAACATACATTCTGTAATCATAAATACTAATCCATATTTAGATGGTGGTTGGAGGTAGTCAACAGGAAACCCTGGATCCGGGTTTCGTGCTACTTGGCATTCGTCGGCAAGGTGTACCTGTAATCTTGAGGGAACTGGTGCTCCCTGGCGGATTCGATCTCGTGTCACCCAGCTTTACAGTCAGAGACGTTACCACTGAGCAGTGTCGAGTCACGTAGATTGGTGGCCACATTGCAACATGATCGATAGCATTCGATCTGCACTAATAAGGACTAGACAAGCAAGACATTGATCACCACCCAGTGATTAATCAGTTGCAACTAATCCATATTGAATTAATAGAAAATATAACTGAATTGACTCTACTACACTTATTGATAAACCAAGCTTATAAGTAAAAACAATTTAATTTCCCATCGTTTCTCAATGTTTATTCTTTTGAACTAAAAAAGAAAATGTAAGAAATCAGTAGTTTCATCTGAGTATATTATATCAAAATTAAAAACAAACAATCAACATGATGATATTCTTTAATCAAATGAACATATAAGACAAGACTATCTTTAATCGAAGTTATGTTTAGATGTTGAGCAAAACTATTTTTCTGTACATATTATCTTACTGTAAACTAATTGAAATCAAGTAAGTTTTATGCTAAACGTCAGAGTTCAACTACAATTTTGGAAAGATTTTCATAAGTATACATATATTCGCTTGATGTTGTTTACTTGTATCTTCCAATTGTTATTTAGGACTGCAATTGACCAGTATCTTATTGACATTTATTTTATTTTTATTTTATTTTAACACATAGATATTGGTGCAAGGAGGCACCAAATACATATGCGCCACACAAATCTCATTCGATATCTGTGAGAGCTGTGATACTACCCAGGTGCCCAAACAGAAGCAGGTGGTTTTCTTAGGAGACCACTCCCCGAGCCTTCGACCTGAAGGTCTGATCCACAAGGCAGTGGAGCATCGTAAGGAGATGCAGTCCCATGGAAGCCGGTGACCAACGATTGGTTCATACGCCATTTGTTCCCGCAGGATACTGGAGCCCATGTGCACCATTGATTTGGTTTGAGATCCGGTTAAAGCGCCGGACATTCGCTTTTCGTCCTCTCATTTTCGTAAACAACACCCCTGCCACGAGAAGGCAGTGAGTAGGACTTCCGTTGCAGAGGCTATATACGCGCGGCCATGTGAGAGCATTTTGAGAGGAATAGCGGTATTCTCCCCATTCTCGGGTTTACCAGAGCATTTGGGGGCGTATGGACATCCTGTGTGAACTGTCTCGATATTGCTTTAATTCACAAGCTTTATAAGCATATGTATACTGTAATATCATTATTATAATGGAAACGTCAAAACTAAATCAAAACTCTCACGTAAAATATTTAAACTAATCAATAAAAATGAGACGAGGAAAAATGCTTATGATACGAATATTAAAAAAATCATTAAAAATACAAATGATGAACTGATTACCCTAATTTGTTGATTAATTAATATGAAGATGTTACTGATTACACTGTAACAACTGATTCTGACATAGTATAGTCATTGAAAGTTTCGAACAATGACATGTTCACTGTGTTGTATCAGAAAACGTTTTTAAGAATAGAAATTCAATTAATTTGTGTTATTTATTGTCGGCCTATTGATTTTTGATTAGCAAACTTTGTACTGTTCATTATTACATCATAATCATTTTTGTTAGTTTCAAAATTCTGAACATAATATTAGAGTTTCTTCAAGCATATACAATTGCCACTGATTATCTCTTATCGCTTGATAATAAGATAAGCTTGATATATATACATAATCTAGTTACTTGAATGTTAATTACTGGGTTTTAGTTGAATTTATTTAATTTTACAACAGAAATGTCAACGTACTATTTATAATTTGCAAAAATAGCTAACTATATCTAAATATGGAATTTGTTTCGTTTCATGCTCATCAGAAGCATCGTGTATTTACTTATTTCAAAGCTTTCCCATTATTTTTTCAATCGTTTTCACTGAAATTCATGGTTGATATAATGGAATGATCTTAGTTATGCAAGCACTAAAAACCAGCGAGCTAATTACAGATGTTTCCTCATAGTCTTCAGAAGTTCTCATTTACAACCATATCGGTGATTGTACCTAACATCGTCAGGCCTCTCTGTAAGTTTTTAATATCCAGAACACTAGGACACCATTCAGTTGTGTTCATGTATAGCTCTATGAATTTAACAATATTGCATAATCATCAGTCTATTCCTTTGATAGGTAACTTCCACACACTTGATATGACTGAGCTCCATTGATCTAAATGCTAAGCACTCATGTAGAAATCTGACGGTTCAGTCCACAATGAACTCGTGGATACACACTGTTAACAAGTCTCATGAAGGGACAAAAAGCTTTTCAATGCTTCCTGGCTTTCGATGATCGTTCAACTAAGTTCAGTCTTTAAAGCCTGTTTCAAACATTGTTTCCTATTTAATTAAAACAATATATTACCACAAAATGTAAATCATGATATTTTTAAAAATATTTTATTCGATCCTGTTCCAGATCGATAGTGTGAATTACTTCAAAAGATATAAATTAAAATGACCAACCAGTACTGGTGTTGACTTTGCTAATGTTTTTATAAAGTTATATCAGTACGTGATCTGAAAGGAAAAAAATAGTCTACAGTTTCGGTAAATCTTTAAATTAAATTTCATTCTTTTCAATAACGAATCAGTGTTTTTTAATTATTCGTTTAATTAACACACTCTTAATTATTCTCTTTTTTAAATATTCCAATATGTCTTATAATGCTTGCTTGATACATTATGCATGTATAAATTCACTTGATATTGTTTACTTGAATCTTCCAATTGACATTTAGGACTGCAATTGATCAGTCTCTTATTAGCATATATACATACTGTATATATTGCCTTAATTTACAGGCATTATAAGCAAAGATGGATAGTGGCTAACAATGGTATCCAGAACACGCGTTTCATCCTATTTGGGACTCATCAGCTGGATGTACCTGCATCCTAGAGTTGAATTTCACTCCTTATAGTACTAGTAAATTAAGCCAATATCGGGGCAATAAGCACATTATGCACATATGCCGATAAGAGACTGACCAATTGCAGTTCTAAACATCAATGGTAAGACACAAGCAAAAAATATCAACTAAATTTAAACTTCACACCAATGCACAAGCTAATGGCTATCAGAGCTCAGCAGTGTTGGGATATTCAGAAAAATATCCCAGAAATTATTCTGTTAAGTCTAACGCTATCCTTGGACTTAAAATGGTGTCATTTCCTTATTGGTCAATGTTTATTTCACGTGTCATTTCCCTACTGGTCAATATTGTACAATGTTGTTTTCTATTTTATGGTACGATGTGGTCTGCTTGATTAGTATATAAACAGAGTGTGTTTAAAATATAATGATTCATATCTCCAAGACTAAGACTTGTATTCTGGACTCAAATGGCTGGGCTAGACAGGGAAGCGAGACCAATCGGAACCCTAGGCCGTTCTTACGTGTTTACGCGTCTTTGGTCCGATCGTTAATTCGCTGTACTCTAATCTGCCGTCACAGTTATAGCCAGTAGCTAAGTGTGCAACACGGTGACGTTTGAAGCGAACGGTACTGGGTTCGAGTTTCGGAGTGAACATCAATTCTAGGATGCAGGTACTTCCAGCTGACGAGTCCCAGGTAGGATGAAACACGCGTCCTGAGTTACAGTGCTAGTCATTATCCATCTTTGCTTATTATTCATGTATATTTTAAAACTAACAGAATAACAATTATTGAATGCATCAGTCATATGACATGTATAAAATAACACCCTTATTCACATGTTTATCCTTACCATTATTACTAATGGTATTATCACTATATTTGTTGTATATGTGAGAAATTTCCCATTGAAAAAGTTTTGAATTAAAAACTAACTAATTCTATCCTTTTTACCACTTTATAATTAATCTACTAATGTCAAACTTCATTTCAACCAATTTTCATTTTTGATCATTCAAACAATTAAATTGTATGAAATTATCTTTCTTTTCATGAAGTTCTTATATCAAATCTAAGAACAACAGCTGATTATTCCGCCTCTTTCTAATTTAGCTTCTATAAATATAGATTATTGTCGGTTGTTATTGCTTTACGAATTACATGAAATACTGAATAACCCCAACTGGTTAAATTACAAGGGCTATCATATATTTGCACACCTGTTTTAATGGTTAGTATCATCATAATTGTAGAAACAGACGATTGCAAATTTGTTACTTATTCGGCCAAAATATAATTATAAACACCTCTGTTTGTATGAGTGGATTATACTCTATTAGTGATTACTTCAATAAATAATTGCAAGTTTTCTCTAATAGTTTCTTTTTCAATATTTTTTTTCTCAAGGGTTATTAACTTTCTGTAACTAATAGCAACCAATCTGAATTACGAAACGTGACGAGACCATAATTTATGGACGAATTTCGTGTGATACTTAAGTGTCCTTGGAAAACTCTAACCACCTACTAGAGTCGAAGTTGAACTACAAATTTGTGTGAAGAAATAAAATTAAGAATTAACTTTAGAAATTACGATTAGGAATAACAGCTAGACTTTTCATAACAAACTGAAATAATCTCTAATGTCAAAATGCTATTTTACCATAAGGATGAAAAGATTTAACGCAAAAATCTCGTAAAATAGGTGATAGTAATAGCTTTGTATTGGACTTAAAATACTCAAAATCTGTCAAGTAATATTCTTTTTTTTTATCATCCTACATTAAAAATGATAATGTTAGGCGTATCAAGTGGTAATTTCTTTTTTTACATAACATATGAATAAATTCGTTTTTGTTTTTAGTCCAATTTTGTCAATGATAAATTGATGAAGTGGAGACGCTAAAATAGACAACAATGTTTACACATAACTTCATTATATAAGTATGGTCACATTAGTTTTACCCATAATTTATAGTAATTCAAACTGTTGAAATAAACTACTATGTAAAGAGAATAGTTACATGTAAGTGAAACACTTACAGAATCATATTCCAAACAAATATAAACTGAATAATAAAAATAATAACAAATTGTGCATTAAAAAATATTTCTTGAAATTCCTTCCTGGGAAAATACTAAAAATATAGTCTATTCCATTGTTCAACTTCCTTCTGTGTAATTGATGCCTACTTAGTGAAGAGAAATGTGAGTTCTATAGTGTTTATGGTGTGAGACAAGCTAATAATAATAGTAATGGCCTAAAACATACACAATGTTGTTAAACTTTCTCGTTGGTTACCGTACCCATTAAAACAGAATAAAGAATGATGAACCTAGATGTATATTTGCACGCTGGTAGGTAAAGTAAGTATACATGTAGGTAACAATGGAGTGTTTTTACAATTGATACATATACGTAATATATATTGAACACAAATATAAATGTATATACTATGCCATAAAAACTAGGAAAAAAATGTATTTAGTTCAGATCATAAAAATGAATAAATTTACGTATTACCATAAGTTCTATATTTTGACACAAACAAATTTTCGCAGATTGAAATCATGAGTCAGTTGAAGCTAGACCATCATGGAAAGCCTCGAAGCACTGGACGGCCGTTTCGTCCTAGTATGGGACTCCTCAGCAGTGGGAAGCCGTTACCAGTGGAGTTCAACCAGGTCTGTTGTGAGATATCAGCTCACTGTAGACATTGGTATACGGTGGCTCAACTTCGTGGATTGGTTGGAGTTAGACATTAACACCATTGGATGCCGGCTCAGTGGTTAAGTGCTCGCGCGTGAAGCTAGTAGGTCCTGGGTTCGAATCCCGCGGGGTGCGGGATTGTGGATGCGCATTGCTGAGGAGTCCCACACTAGGACGAGACGGCCGTCCAGTGCTTCCAGGCTTCCCATGGTGGTCTAGCTTCAACTGACTCATGATTTCAATCTGTGAAAATTTCTAAAATCTCCACAAACCCCTTCTAACAAACAAATTTATCAATAAAGACTTTGTATGTGGTGATGAATCTTCCCCTTTAACTGTTTTTAGCTATTAGAAAAGTTCAGAAAATATTAGCATGAAAAAATTCACACCTAGTATAATGAGGCTATATAGCAGTATATCCATAATACTTTGATCAGGAAACTGATAATTCTTGAAAAATCAATTAACTTTCTAATAGCACAAAACTTTAATAAGTTTCAATACTTCTGTTGGTAAATACATTTTTCTTTACATAGACAGTGTTTTTTGATTGAAAACTGAATTTAAAATTAAACGGTTATTTTAAGAATCATACAAGTTTGTCTTTATTTATACTTTTACCATTGGGGTTAAAAATAAAAAAACAGTCTATTTTGATTATATTAAAAGCTATAATTTCATTCAGTTTAATATCATGAAACATAATTTTGGAAATCTGCTCACACGTTTTTTACATCCAGCAGCTAGATACTAGATTTTGCAATGGATATTAAATTATTACTTACTGTTACTCCTCGTAGAAGGACATATGCCACTCACCAGTATTCTACATCCAACCCTGTCCTGGGCAATCCTTTCCAGCTCCGTCCAGTTGTAATTCATCGTTTTCATATCTGCTTCTATTATCCGACGCAATGTGCTCTTTGGCCTTCCTCTTTTTCGCTTCCCTTCAGGATTCCAAGTTAGGGCTTGCCTCGTCATGCAGTTTGACGATTTGCGTAATGTATGTCCTATCCATTTCCATCGTCTTTTCCTAATTTCCTCTTCAGCTGGAAGCTGGTTTGTTCTCTCCCACATGGGCTGTTGCTGATGGTATCCGACCAATGGATGTTTAGTATCTTGCGAAGACAGCTATTTATAAATACTTGCACCTTCTCGATGACGGTTGTTGTAGTTCTCAAAGTTTCAGCGCCGTACAGTAGAACTGCCTTGACGTTCGTATTGAAGATTCTCACTTTGATATTGGTTGACAGACAGTTGTTTTGAGTTCCATATGTTCTTCAATTGTGGGAATGCTGTACTTGTTTTACCAATCCTCGCCTTTACGTCTGCATCTGATCCTCCTTGCTCATCGACGATGCTTCCCAGATACGTGAAAGACTCCACATCTTCCAGTGTTTCGCCATCAAGTGTGGTTGGATTGCTGTTCTCCGTTTTGAATTTGAGGACCTTGGTTTTCCCCTCGTGTATGCTTAGGTCTACTGATGCAGAGACTGCAGCTACACCGGCTGTCTTTGTCTGCATCTGTTCGTGTGTATGCGATAGGAGGGCTATGTCATCTGCGAAGTTCAAACCGTCTAATTGATTCTGAGCTGTCCATTGTATTCCGTGTTTTCCCTCAGATGTCGAGGTCTTCATAATCCAGTCGACCACCGGAACAAAGAGGAAGGGGGAGAGTAGGTATCCTTGTCTGACTCCGGTCCTTACTTGGAATGCATCTGTCAGCTGTCCTCCATGCACGACTTTGCATTGTAGTCCGTCCAATGAGTTCCGGATAATATTGACAATCTTCTCGGGAACTCCGTAGTGTCGAAGAAGTTTCCATAACGTCCTCCTATCTACACTGTCAAATGCCTTTTCATAATCAATGAAGTTGATGTATAGTGACGAGTTCCACTCAACTGATTGTTCGACGATGATCCGTAGTGTTGAGATTTGGTCTGTGCACGATCGATCCTTACGGAATCCAGCTTGTTGATCTGGAAGTTGGGCGTCTACTGTATCTTTTGATGTATTGGTTGAAATACAAATGCTTTAACAACTAACCTACTATTTAATGTAGTCACTATATTATCACGTGATTAAAAGGAATTTAGTTTATTGGCCTAATTAAAAATTTACAAGTCTAATAGTCCATTTCTTGGAGTGCGATTTGACTACAAATATACTTGATCCCAACCAATTTCGGATATTTTCTTAAGCCAGTTACATTATTAAACTACCCAGTTTTAAGAATGGGATACCAAACAAAAAAGATTTTGCGGAAATTATTCACAACCGATTTTAGCTTGATATTGTATAACTAATATTTTTAATTTATAGTGTAATGTGTTGTGGGCTGCTCATATATAAAGCAAGTATATCTGATATATACGATATTTGTGGTCTAGACTAGACTAGGTGAGATAATAATATACAGTGGACCAATGAAAATGCAGAGTTGACTCAGTGCTGTTCTGATGCATCATTACAAAAGATCATTAAAGTCAGTATTCTGGTTAGCAAATTTGTTGTGATATTTGACGAGCCAAAGAAAATAACAATTATATTTCTGAAGTGCACTACAGTAACAGACCGAATTTCAAATCTGAGCGTTAGTTAGCAGGACTAGAGGAATTATGTGCAGGAAATTCTCTATCAATCCGTAGACAAAACAAATAAACCCCAAAAACGTACAACGAACAGATAAAATTTCCAAGGGTGTACGAAATGAAACTTCGACACTAAGATCATTAGATAAGAATGAACACACCTCAAATAAATTTTAGAGCGATGTTACAATTACGAATGTTAATGAGTAATAGCAATCAGTACAGAATTTAAAATATAACATTACTTAAGTTGTTCACCGAGTAGGTGAAATAGAGATGAGAATTGTGCCATTCCACTAAACACTAACGAATGATTAATATTATTATTTAAATAAATATCGATTGGAAATAGTTGTTTGAAATGAAGTTACATGAGATTTTGAAAGAAAACCTATTTGAACAGTTAAGAAAAAATGTCACCGGTTAGAGACTGAAACATAAATGTAACAGAAAAAATATCACAAAATAAATAGCTTAGTATGTATTCACCAGTGATATCAACCTTGTTCGTTCCGACGGACATTACTGGTTGACGATGCACGATCAAACACCTTCGCCAATTAACTGGCACACTGCATGAAAGATTCCCCTCCCATCTAAATAATCACCCTAGTAGTCTCAAGCCTACCTATCTGCCCAAGATCAAAAATATTTCTCCTTTCTATCATTATCGCCTTCTGGTTACAAAAACCTCGGATTGGTGTTGTCCATTGCTTCAGTATGACGTCATCTTCATACACAATACTGATGACAGTTTGAATTATTCAGATGCCATCACTAAGAAGGGTCATAGAAATTGTTGAATTTTACTGAGATCACGAACTGACTCAAGTTAGACAACTCAGATTCACAATCTCAATAAAGTATACACTAGTTTATAATTTACTTCTCTTTTAAAAACGTACAAATCATCTGTTTGTAGGCTTTTTAGTGTGTTGTTTAAAAATTCTAAAGTAAATCTTTTTGTCTAAGCATAACGTTACTAGTTCATAAATCTGAAAAGTTTCATGTCAATTTACAATTAAACTGATGGGAAAAACGTTCGATACTAAAGTAGCTAGTTTAATTAATGTTTTAGCTTCTGCCTATTTCTAAGTATAGTTTAATATTACAACCTAAAATATTCATATTTCGAGAACGATTCTAAAATTACTTTGATTTTTGGGCAGCCAATTATGATGAAGTAGAGTTTTTTCACGCTAGATTGTGACCCATAATGCTGCATGATCTGATTAGTACAGCAAGCTAACATTTTTTAAGCTAATTAATATTCATATACAAAAAGCCATAATTATCGAACAAAAATAATTTCGAAAAAGTTGGAATAAAGAATTTCTGTTATACACCTAAAATTGACACCCGCTATCCAGTTTAAGACAAGGAACAAGAGAACGCAGCACTATTTATGGTTCATCCATGTCATTTTATGCAATCTCTTGGCTGCTACTATACCAACTCACTCGACTAATTGGTCGTTACATAGATTAGGCCAGTGTTTTCATTCATTAAACATCAATATATAAACTAAATCAAGAGTGTGGTTTAAACCTAAGATTTCAGTGTGGTTTAATATCGTAGATTATATACACATAAACTATCTGGTTAAAATACCATAATAGTATTACGGACATCTTAACAAGCGACACGATTGCGAAAAATGGACTTTTAGTGGTCCGGCCATGTTATAAATGTCGTCCCAGCGATCTCCACATTGCGTATTATTTGCTGACGCTGGAAGTGAATGGAAAAAGCAATGAGCTAGTATGTCTATGAAATGACGCCATGATATGAAAAATAACTATGTAGATTTGCAGTTTGTCGCTTCATCGTGACTCCCTGATTGTGCACCATTATCAAATATCACTCAGAACAGAGGTTAGTCGCAAAGTTGCTGTAGTATGTTATAACAATGAGATGAGTTTCATTGGCGAAAATGATTGGCTCTTGACTGTACTTCTTAGCAAATATTATTTCTATTTATTTCCTAATCACTTGTAGTATAGTTCACTCATATTTATCCTCAATATTATTAATTAATGTGTGAAGCATTCTTGGTTTGGTGACCCATTGTACTAGAATTTATGTGCTTTAAATAAAGCAAATTTTATACACACAAACTATATGATTTTGAACCATTATTCTTTCAATTTGGTAAATGACTTCAGCTTGTATCATACACTAACTGGCTGGTCCATCAACAGACAGATAGGAAATTTACGTAGTTAAAGGTAGTAGATATATGTGGGAATTTCAAAGATAATTAGGTTTATAAAAAGTGCTGTGAAGAAATCCATATTTAAAATGATTGATAAAAATTCTTTTCACAAGCGACTGCAATTAACATTAACCAGTAATAAGTCCTATTATGTAGTTTTTACAAGTCAGTAACCTTTCTACAAACATTAACTCCAAAAGTTTTCTTAGCCAAAGAAACTTACACCCTTGCAAGTTAATTCTTTAATTGTGTGAAAGCATTACAACAAACATTTGTTTACGCAACATATAATGGAGTTAGCAATAAAAATCAGAATATCTTTGTTCATGATAAATCATGTTACCAACTATGTACTTTATGGGACTGTTGGAAAAACACTTCGGTCTTGATGATTTGATAATATACGAATAGAGCATCAGTGTTTACTTTTTTCGTAAAATGGATTTTGAAGAAATCACTTCGAAATATTCACTCGAGATTCGTTGAAATTCATGAATTTAATATAAAAACAGGATTATAATTATTACTAAGCATATCTGTGAAGGCGAAGTATTATCACTGACTAATGGGAAATCTTTGTAGGACCAAATTTAAAACCGATGAATTGACTTTAAGAGGGATTGTAATTATCGAGGACTGATTATCTTACAACTTATATTTCTTTATTCAAGAAGTGTTCTATAACTGTGTATCACTATGTTTAATTTGACAAAATGTTACACATTAATCCCTTACTGTTAATTTTAGATTTCCCATGTGAAGCTGAGTAATACAAATTGGAATCCTGTATAGATCAGTCGTTTGAAGATTACAAGTAAGCCTTGTCCACAGGCGTCAGGTAGTACGAAACATACGTCAAGCATTTCTTATCAACTTCTTTCAACTAAATAACAACTCTATGTAGTCCACAAAATGTCGAACTACTTGGAGTAGTGGACATATTGCGACTAGATTGATAGAAATCAATCACAACTGAAAGACCAAACAAATATGACGCTCGTTACTAGTCAGTGACCAATTTAATTCCACCATGCTCTAGGTAGTCATCTAATACGTTTAATCAAAAATACACAGAGGGTTTAAATTAAAAACAATGATTTTAAGTGTTGATTATTATTATTATCACTATGGAGAAACAAATGTTTATTTAAAATAAATAAAATTAAGAATATCAATAAAACAAGACGCAGCTGTCAAACTATTAAAACATATCAAAATAAGAGTTTAATTTAAAAGAAGAGAAAATAAAATAAAAGAAAAGAATCCCTTCCATCGCCTTGCTCAACGAGAGAAAAGGATTTATATAACATCACCTCCTTCGTCAACAACAATATTCGATTTTTTCGCCGTCGTCGTCGTCACCACCACTTCTTCTTCCTCTTCTAAACCTTTAATATTCTGAAGTGACGTTTTCAAACTGGAGACCAGTTTTTGGATAGTTGGATTCTCGGAACAATTTAAAATATTACCAAATTTGGGCACAACTGTCTTGATTAAAAATTCTAAATTGATTATAATGATAGATTGCTAAAACAGAAAAACAAAATAAAATGTGTACAAGGAAATTTACGTAAATCATGAAATGAAAATCAACCAAACAAAAGTTATGAACATGTAATTTCATGAACAAAATTGTTATGGTTTTTCCTATAAGGGTCAGTGAACAAAATTTTTCCAACTAACACTGCTCAAGTGATTTTCTAATGTGTAAGCGGCCCAAACTTGTGTTGATGATGGGACTACTAATTGACATCCGAACTGATTCTTGTGTGACTAAATCAGGTATATATATATATATGTTACACTACTGATATCTGGTAGTAAGGCCATAGTTTTACTCGGTTGATAAATGACCTACAAAATCGGAATTCGACAATCGCTTATATTCTACATAAATTCTTAAATCCATCTTTCTACTTTACACCACGAACTGATCTTAGTAAAAAAAACCCATTGAAAACCAAGAAACACCAGACAGTTGTTTCGGGTATCCATGATCCGATCGGAGATTAAGGGCAAGACTATCAAGTTTCGCAACGAGCGCCTAACGGTCAAACAGCTGTGACAGCAGTTAATAGCTTAAATCATTTTGTGGTATCGAACAATCACACTAGGATGAAATAGATGTCAAATGCTTTTCGGTTTGATTATCTAAGAGCAGTTCGTGGTGTAAGCTGGAAAATCCAACAATCTTAATAAACTTTCCACCCATCCCATCCAGTAAACTATTTTTCTATTAAATATTCTGTACACATGTATAGAATTCTTTTATATAAATACAATTTACTTTGCTAAACAGACATCTAATATCTGTTTATAAAAGGTTTTTCTATCAATAATTCAGATATTTTAAACAAATACTCACCACGTACATTGTAACAAAATTAAGTTGACCAACCAAATCTTAGCTTTGGCTTAACAGTACAAATAGATCAAGTAAACAAATTAAACTGGAATGTCGTGGATTACTTACTCTAGCCGGATCAGAAATATCAATAGGTGAAACACGTTCAAAACAATCAAGTTCTGAATTTAATGTTTGTACAAAACACGATATTAAAGTTAAATCTAACTCGGAACAATTTAATAGATGGACACTTTGAATAAATTGTCGTAGAGACCGAATAAGGTAATATGTACTCATTGTTAATTTTAAACCATCTGAAAAATAATAATAAAAGGATAGTAAACTATGATAATACAAAGTATGTAGAAGCAAATTTAGGATTTGTTGCATTCTTAAAATAACACATTCTTGAATTGTATTGGATCTGTGTGATCGGGCTGTTTAATATGAGAGAAATTGAATTATCTAGTTCGATAACCGACTTATTTGCCTGTATTGATTATAAGACCAGTGATCCTTTTATAAATCAGTAACGTAAAGAGCTTTTCTTGGGCTATGTTTCGGTGATTGTAAATAAAAACGGAAAAATCTTAAATGCTTGTTGACCCACGAGTTAAATCCTATCAGAAAAGGAAGATGACAGGGAGAATGATTTTTCATTGTAAGTAATTACGACTTAAAAACGATACAAAAATAAACTTCAAATAACTGGCTGCATGGCAACATAAATAGAAAACTAAAGTGAATACCCAACTCAGTCATGAATGAAAGGGAATGATGTATCTAGAATAGTCAGATATATCGCAAATCTTTATGCGTCAAACGTTAGCTTATGAGTAGAACATGACAAAACAATACCTCAACTGTCAAAACTGAGATAGATGAAAAGTGATTTAAACCTGCGATGTATTAGTTTAAAAACAAAGTTTAGCAAGTGAGCAACAGCTTCCAACAGAGATCAGCTTTAGCCGAATTCGCAACACAAATAATTAAACTACCAACCTGCAAAAGCTTTTGTAGACTTAAATAATCAATAGTAGATACTTTCTCCACTTTCTCCATTTTTGTTAAACTTTATCATATTCATACTGATGGAAATACCGCTCTCATCGACTGAATTTTTGGACATTGATCTAGCAGGATGTCCGCTTATTGACTTAGAATACGCAGATGACAGTCCTGTTTAGTGAAGAAGCTGATAAGACGCAGTCTTTTGGTAACACTAAGCAACAATGCCAGGATGTTTGGGATGCGCTTCTTCCCCTCTAAATGAAAGTTGTTGCTTCAGGACTGGTTAGCGTCAACACCTGAACCAAGGATAGGGAATGAAGTAGTTGAACCCGTCGACAATTTCACTTATCTTGGAAGTCCTATCAACCCTAGTGGCTTGGTGTCTGACGAAATCACTGCATGGACTCGAAAAGCTCGTTTGGATTTTGCCAACTTACGTCACCTATGATAAAGGTGAGATATCAATTAAGGGACAAGTATAATGAGCGGCAGTCCGTTCTGTTCTACTTTACGGCTGCGAAACGTGGCCATTAAGAGTTGAGGATATTCGTAAGGTACTAGTATTTGACCACAGATGCCTTAGAAATATTGTTGGTATCTGCTGGGATCACAGGTTATGTGGTAGTAAAGTTAGACGTACGGTATTAGGGAATGATGGTAAATTAGTTGATGAGGTTGTGAATCTTCATCGACTGAGATGAATGGGCCACGTGTTACGTATGCCTGAACATTGATTACCACGACACGCAATCCTGATTAGTGTTGAGGACGGTTGGAAGAAAGTTAGGGGCGGCCAAACCAAAACGTGGCATCAGTCCTTGAAGTCAATAACTTCTGGTCTGGGCCATGTTGGTATGCAATCCTTTTTTTATATATTACTACCATTGAAGTAACTAGTTCTACGAATCCGGTATTTATCTTACTGTGCTAATGAGGTATGGCAACTTGGACCGATGCATATGTGCCTGGTCCTACGTTATAGCTGGCTGAGATACTTCAAAATGCTTGCCAGTATTTATGTTTTGTGTCTCAGTTTTCAGTATTAAAATTCTTGTACCTAGCTGACTAAGAGCTATAACACAAGTGTATCGAGAAAGTGTATATAGTCTAGTGAATGTGGAGGACTTACAAAATGTCCAAACCATTAAATATTTCAATGTTAACCAACGTGAAAATTGAAGACCTAAGAAAAGCCTAAGATATACAAAAACAAGTTAGATGGCGGTTGGAGGTAGTCGACAGGAAACCCTGGACCCGGGTTTCGTGCTACTTGGAACTCGTCAGCAAGGTGTGCCTGTAATCCTGAGGGAACTGGTGCTCCCTGGCGGATTCGACTCTGTGTCACCCAGCTTCACAATCAGAGACGTTACCACTGAGCTATCCGGGCCGCGACTGACGTTGATCACCCCCTAGTGATCAATCAATTGTGATTTACAAAGACAAGTTTCTAGAAAATGAAAAGTGATGATAAGACTGTGTAACAATGACTGTAAAGATCAATGAATTAATATAAGTTTAAAAGAGACACAAGAACGAAGAAAGTAGTTCAGCATTGACAGAATAAATAAAAAAAGATATTGACCTCATTAAATGTTATAAACCAAAGCTATTAAGGTAGTGTAGAAGTCTGATATAGAATATCCATGCAGGGGAATTGGCAAACCCTGATTCCAAAACATTGGTGCACATGGGTTTCAGGATCCTGAGGAAACAAATGGCGTATGAACATGTTGTTGGTCACTGGCTACCATGGGACTGCATCTCCTAACGTTGCTCTACTACCTTGTGGATCATACCTCTAGGTCAAAGCCTCAGGGAGTTACACCTTAAGAAAACCACCTGCCTTGGTTTAAGCGCGCGGGTAGTGTTTTAGAAGTCACACAAATCAACTGTCTGAGCATTTCTACAATTTTTTATAATAATTATTACCACTAATAATAAATATATTTTTTGATATTCCAATCAGAGGAAAATTGTATTTCTGACGTTTCGTGACTTAATGTAAGAAGTAATTTACATTATGTCACGAAACGTCAGAAATACAATTTTCTACTCATTGGAATATCGCAATAATACATTTATTATTAACTTCCTACAAAATGTTCAATTTAATTAAAACTATAAAGTTCAACCTCAGCATTGATACATATAAATTATGACAAGAATTCATGACATGAATAAGGGGACATAAATTAACGGACTTCATATATATGAATGAACAACACGTTTAAAATGTAACTTACAATCAACTGCGGTATATTGGTTAAGTATTCCAAATTCCAATAGATCTGCAATGATTTTATCTTGTTCCCCTTTAGGTAGATTCGATAAAGTTTCCCAAGATTCTTGCTGAGAAAATAAATCAGAAACATACTTACTATATACACTGACAAGTACTTTAACTGTAATCTTCACGTGTATATTAAGTGATTACATATTAGAGAATGGAAAATTTATTTTAAACATTTAACAGAGAAGTGTATGTAATTGTTTGTAAGCAATATCAGAATATACCGTGATGTGGTGTATGGTAGTGTCAACATTTATTTATATTACAATTATCACCAGTTACGGTTGTGTATGAGTAAAATTGAGTCAATCAAAATCGGTAAAGAGGAGTGTAAAGTTGCATTTACCAACTCATTCGTTAATATGCGACGGAACTGCTAATAACGCCTCAGTTTCTTGTAAATGACTGTTGGAATTTTTCTGTGAAAATGATAGCGATAACGTCTTTAAATTCATATCTTCACAGTGACTTTGGCTGTCATTTGATTGTTGTCACGTTTAGTTTGCTACTTTTGTCGTGACATAAGGTCCATTGTTATACATACAGAATTGCTCAACTTGAAATAAATCGCGGGAGACACTTACTATTAGTTATTCGTCTACGCATAACTCCGAAGATGAAATCAATACAATTCACATTTTTATCAGTTCCATAGTACAGCAGCCTTTAAATTGGGGAACATTTACATATTAGAGTCCTCGAAGAAATACTACAGAAAATTCAGTAAAACTCATTTATTATGTTATTTGAACTGCAATCAGGTGTATAACAAAATGTTACTTATAAGTTTTGTTCCAATTTACAGTGCTCTCAGTTCGTACAGGTCCGTTCAACGGAAAACTGTTTAAACGATTGATCACCGAATGGCCAAAACTGAATGGTATCCATACCTCGGACAGTTAACAAAAACTGATTACTTATAATCCCATAGGGCCATTGAGAGATTGGCATTAATTCATCATACCAACTAGACAAGTTCGAGCGAATAGCATTAAGTGGATCTGCCGTGTTCATTCCAAAGAGCATAACAGATACCTGTATCTTAAAATGTGATTCCTAACATAAGTTTATTGTTAAATATGATATAGCCTGTAGACAGCTAGATACTAGATTTTGCAATGGATATTAAATTATTACTTACTGTTACTCCTCGTAGAAGGACATATGCCACTCACCAGCATTCTCCATCCAACCCTGTCCTGGGCAATCCTTTCCAGCTCCTTCCAGTTCCTATTCATCCTTTTCATATCTGCTTCTATTTCCCGACGTAACGTGTTCTTTGGCTTTCCTCTTTTCCGCTTCCCTTCAGGATTCCAAGTTAGGGCTTGCCTCGTCATGCAGTTTGATGATTTGCGTAATTTATGTCCTATCCATTTCCATCGTCTTTTCCTAATTTCCTCTTCAGCTGGAAGTTGGTTTGTTCTCTCTCACAAAAGACTGTTGTTGATGGTATCCGGCCAATGGATGTTTAGTATCTTGCGTAGATAGCTATTTATAAATACTTGCACCTTCTCGATGACGGTTGTTGTAGTTCTCAAAGTTTCGGCTCCATACAGTAGAACTGCCTTGACGTTCGTATTGAAGATTCTCACTTTGATATTGGTTGAAAGTTGTTTTGAGTTCCATATGTTTTTCAATTGTGGGAATGCTGTACTTGTTTTACCAATCCTCGCCTTTACGTCTGCATCTGATCCTCCTTGCTCATCGACGATGCTTCCCAGGTACGTGAAAGACTCCACATCTTCCAGTGTTTCGCCATCAAGTGTGGTTGGATTGCTGTTCTCCGTTTTGAATTTGAGGACCTTGGTTTTCCTCTCGTGTATGCTGAGGCCTACTGATGCAGAGACTGCTGCTACACTGGCTGCCTTTATTTGCATCTGCTCGTGTGTATGCGATAGGAGGGCTAGGTCATCTGCGAAGTCCAAAACCGTCTAATTGATTCTGAGCTGTCCATTGTATTCCGTGTTTTCCCTCAGATGTCGAGGTCTTCATAATCCAGTCGACCACCGGAACAAAGAGGAAGAGGGAGAGTAGGTATCCTTGTCTGACTCCGGTCCTTACTTGGAATGCATCTGTCAGCTGTCCTCCATGCACGACTTTGCATTGTAGTCCGTCCAATGAGTTCCGGATAATATTGACAATCTTCTCAGGAACTCCGTAGTGTCGAAGAAGTTTCCATAACGTCCTCCTATCTACACTGTCAAATGCCTTTTCATAATCAATGAAGTTGATGTATAGTGACGAGTTCCACTCAACTGATTATTCGATGATGATCCGTAGTGTTGCAATTTGATCTGTGCACGATCGATCCTTACGGAATCCAGCTTGTTGATCTCGAAGTTGGGCGTCTACTGCATCTTTCATCCGGTTCAGCAACACTCTGTTAAAGACGCTTACCAGAAAAAATAAAATCTGAAATACTTAAGTCAATTTCTCTAGCATGTTAGGATCTTAATAAATATGAATTTCCAGTATTACAGCTTAAATAAGTAAGCTTGATCATCATATCGTGATAGTAGCGGTCAAGTTCACAGTCCAAATGATTCAGTAGGATGTAAGATTCATAATATAACTCTGGTTTGGTGAGTGGCATGTAACAAAGACAAGCTAAAATTAAACACGAACACTGTATTACGCCTCATGTAAAGTCTGTTCTGCATCTACATAGGAGAACCAGGTTGAGAACGAACCGAAGTATCTTACACAACAATTAACAAATTCTCTGGTCTTTTGACCATAAATTTGATGACTAAAACCAGTTGTAACTTGACTAGTAATTATGAGATTGATCTTTTTCTTTTACGACATTCAAGAAGCAGCTTAATGTAAGCAAAACTTTATTGACATCAGTTTTCAATTATTAAAATAACAAGTTATGGACTGAAAAATACGATAGTTACTTTTGCACGATTTTCAACAGCTTCACAGAGTAAACGTGACTGTTCATCAGCAGCACGTTTCCATGCACGTGATAAGCTTCGATTGAGAGTAGAAGAAATATCAACACTCAGTAATTCAGTAAGCTAATGAAAGAAAAACAATACATGTCTGTTTTAATTTACAATAGTAATTTGGGTATAATAGTAATTCAATATACAATGGTGCATTGAAAAAAAAAAGAATTATAACGTACTATCATAATTGCCAAACATATGAAAGACCATTGATTAAATATAATAGAATATTCCTGGGTTCCTTTCTGCATGTAATAATTGTGTGGAAAGCATATATGATCGATAACAAATATGTACTTTTTTTACTTTATAAGATAAAAACAATTAATATAACTACGAATATGACTAATTACAAATATCAATACATATTAAGGTCAAACAGATATTTTATTAGATGTGTAAATGTATACAAAGAAATTGAAAGGCTTTTTAACAAGCGAATTAATAACAATTATTATATCTTAATAAAAATATTTAATAATAATAGTAGAGATTACAAACCACATCTACTAAGTGCAGGTTCATGTATGCGGATTTCAACCAATAGCTCGGAGCCTCTCCACCTAATTCCGTCTGGATGGCCAAGTAGTATCACTAGGCCTACACAAAAACAATGTGGTTCAAAAGTTAAGGATAAGAAACGGTACTTGGCAAGTGATTTACTATAAAACCTTGGGTTTGAACCAACCTTTGTGTGAGTTAATGAGTAATATTACGCAGTTGTCTAAGTCGCACTAGGCGGAGCAATGTTAGAACTTATGATCTCTAGGTTTGAATCCGAATACCCTAACCATCAACCCATCCATTTAGGCATGAAAAAAATTCAGTCCTCTTAGATAAAATTTACTAATTTCTCACCTTATCAGCATGTGCCTTAATTCGTTGAGCAGCATAAGCCATTGAATAAAATGATACTGCATGACTATCGATCAGTAAAACACGAAGTTGTTGACCGAATTTCTCAGTTTCATCCAATGTCCAACTATAAAATTCTATTTGTTTTTTAAAATAACCAAATCTTTTTTAGTAAAAATTGGAATGGAAATATTTGAAAATAAATCTTGTTAAACTATTTAAAAATAAAACGAGTCTTTCGTTTCTTATGATTACGGCATGAAAATTTTCCTACCCGAGATTTGTAAATATTTTAAGTTAGTGAGTAATAAAATAGTCCCATGTATTGGTGACCATAATCGCTTTCGTAAATCACATTTGTTTTTTCAATTAATTGGCTTTTTGACAAGTTATTGAGAAATTTTGGATGTCCCGGTAAACCAAGCACAGTTGACTGTCAAAGTTTACCTTAATTGTCGTTTCGAGAATTTTAAGCATTGCATTAAATCTGAAATCCAGAGAGAACACACGGAAAACTATCTGGTCGGTTATCAGGGTTGTATTTATTTACCATGTATTATTTTTTGGAAATAGTAAGGCACTTGGAGCTTAAGAATAGTAATGTGTGACTCATTCAGTAGCTGCATCAATAAGGCGTTTAGTTGAGAACCATAATAGTTTCTGCGCACAAAACACAAATCATTACACCTCCAGCAACTCAGATGTAAAGAAGAAAGATGTGTTAAACCTTATTTCTTGAGAACCTATAAGACAATCTGAGGAGACAAATTTTACCTGTTTATGCACAACCATTGGAATGTTTCGAAATATGCACCATGAATAAATGCAATCGATTTCACTCAGGATCGTTGTACAAAACTGATAAAAAAAGATTGTCTAGTAAGCTGATACGTCAATCACAATCGAAAACTGTGAGAAAGAAAGTGATAAATGAAGGACCAAGTACATTTTGAATCGCAGAGGACATGAGGCGTATGAACTGAGGACTGCAAACAAAAGTAAATTCATTATGAAAACCAGCTAAAGAGATTAAAAGACGAGCAAGCGAAGAACATGTTCCTTGAATCAGTTCTACGTGCGTTTAACTTGCCAATGATTAGCAGAGAGCTGTCATTAAGGAGGCTGATCGGTTAAAGGAGAACATAAATGATGCAGTTAAACATGGATTCGAAGCAGACCTGTTCCTAGAAGACAACCGGTTAAAGTGCTGGGGATGTTGGAGTAAGTTCGAGAGTTGTATCATCATTCACATACATAACTTTATACTGAAAATAGCACCATGACTGGAAAACGTGAGCATTATTTGATTTAGATCTCGCTAAACATTGTTTGTTTAGACTGAATTTTCATTCTCACACTCAGAAAATAATGTACATAGTATCAAGACAGCTGTGTCTATTCAAGTGGCTACTTATATTGGGACAAAAAATCTGTCTTAGAAAACCATAGCCTTCTTTTTTCATTTCCGAGTGTGGTTGTCTTGCTGAAGAGCCATTACATAGTAGTCGTCTAATCTACAGTGATAACTAACAGTTTCATTCCTGATACAAGACATTAAAAGGTCAATGCCTAAAGAATTACAACAATACTATTAAATAACAGAGTTGTTCCACTGAGAAATAATCAATCAATTGGTTTCTGGTTCTGTCTTCTGAAATCAAATAAATCTCAATTAAAAGACCTGTTCTATGAGCGAATAGTCTGTGAAGACACTGTAAGTACTTTAATGATTTTTCAAGACCTGTGTCGTTGGGACAAGAGATACCTCCAATCATGAAATTAACATCTGTTAATTTAAGTACCAATTTAAAATTATGCAAAAAGACTTTATAAATCTGCTTTATCTTTTATACCTAGTTTGAAAGTTTATATTTAACAACAGAGTAAGACGGAATAAAGAAAAATAAGTGAAAATCGACAGCGATAAGTTAGTTGTTTCCAGAAATATACCACCTGACTGCAACAGACAATTAATGGTAACTAGGAAAATCGAAGCCAAACATAAAATAACAAAGACCCTAATAATTCCTCCAACAAACTAATTAACATCCACAATGTTAATAAATGATAATTTATCGGATATTGGGATGGTTTTATACAGTGATAACACGAAACCGATGGTGGTAAAAAAAATAAAATTTACAAGTTTACGTTTAACATTCTAAACTGTTTGCAAATACATGTATACTTGGATCTCATGAAACTAATAGTGATATTTCTGTCAATTAATTACCTAAAGCGAGTAATTATCAAGTGGTTGGTAGTAATGATGCAAAACGCAATCAAAATTAAAAACGAAAATAAACGTTTTGTAATTACAATTCCAATATATTTTAGTAACTATTGGGTACTAATCCCTGAGATTAGAATTAAAGACACTCTATTACCCAATTGAAAGTATCATTGTTCTTTTTTTATTTTCATACGCACCATACATTTTTATCTCTTCCCATTCTCATTATTATCGTGTGGCGCATATGTAACTGGTGCCCCCTTGTACCAATATTTGTGTTCAAATAAATAAATAAACAATAATTATCAAACAAGTAACTACAAAATACATCTAAGCAACAATATATAACTAAAATAAATGAGTTGGAGAACAGTTTCTATTAGATGAAATGAAAGCTTATTAACATCATGGGGGAAATTGTAAACTCTATGTGATAAAATGACTGGATAATTCAAGAACATTTTAAAAATATCATACTATAATGTAACTTTAAGCAATGCTTACAAGGTAAACTTACTTAAAGAACAGATATTTTCAAATTGTTGTGGTGATATACCATTAGTTTTTGAGGCAAGAATTTCACCCAGCGGTTTAACTACACTTTGACACCATTCTACAGCTGTTTCAGCTAAATTACGATGGAAAGTAAGCGATAATTTATTTAAATAGATTAATTGATTGCCTTCTTGATGTACACCATGTGTCAAAGACTTTGTCATTACTTGTGAACGATAAACTAGAAATAATTCAGCTGCAAGAGATGCTTTACCAAGTAAACCTAATTGAGAAACAGCTGCTTTCACGGATTTAGGAGCGCCTTTAGAAAAGAAATATTTTTGACAAATAAACGGAAATGAAGAATAAATTTTAAGGAAATAGTGTAATGGGGAAATTAAGAATCAAACCATATGATACCGATTATATTCAAATGACCGATTGTTATCATTAATCTAATGTTAATGATTGAGTAGGTTTAGAATTAACTAAAAATATCAAGCACTAAATAGAAATAACGTTAACAAATACAGATTGCAAGCATTACATACCATGTCTACAAGCTGCTGATACTAATTCATATTGCAAAGATTCTGTAAGATTTCGTTCGTTACGTTCAATACGCTTAGATAATTTCTCCCAATCTGTTTTAGATCTATGATCAACAGTATCAGATATTTGACCTGGTGTACTAGAATTAGATGACTGTATATTTGTATCCATAGATGGTTTTGATATATCTCCAGTCAGTATTTGATTTAATGATTCTTTAGCTTTTACAATTAAATTAGTAGCACGTTGAAAATTTCGTTCAGAAATTGCTACATCTAAATCTTCTGGTACATCCCATAACCAATTATGTCGAGATTTATGACTTCCAACTTTTGCCATGGGAGATTTAACAGCTACGTTTTCAATAGAAAGGAAAACAATTTAAGATTTTAATAAGTGTATTTTAAAGGATTAAAACAATAAATAGGTTATTTTAAGAATTTCATCCATATATCCATGAATAAGAAAAATGAAGCTAGATAACAATTGGATATTTAAATGATTGGAGCATAAAGATAGCTACAGACAACTTCATGAAACGTTGATTAATTATAAGAGGAACTTTTATTACAATCCGATAGCAATTAAGCAATAAATATTTGACATCTGTCGCTTCATTCAAGAATGAAGACCTAAACGTTTGAATTATCTAACAGATATTCGGCTTTACAGAAGGTGAATCCGTAAATAATGTTTAAGATTTTCGGACATTAGGTAATTATTAACATGACTAAGTCGTTGCCTAATGATCCTAATGGATATTTCTTCCTAATCGTGGCTGATGACACAAGTAATGGTCTTCAGTAACAAATTCGTAAAACTTACTTTGAAATAAATATTAAATGTGAGGTTGCTGAGAGTGAGAGAAACTACTTTCATTATAAAACACTAATACTTAAAAAAGGAGGATGGATATCTACGGATGAAACCAGAGATGAATTGCGCCGAATAAAGCAGATATAGAGAATTTGGTTTCCAGTTTATAATATTACAGAATAACTGATGATGTGTGATTGATAAGCTTCGTGTCACAATGGATACTGTCTGATTTTCAGAAGTTTTCAAATGTTGCTATTTCATACGGAAGATAATGCTTGACATGATTCAAATTTTAAAAATGTAACCCTGGACCTATAAAACATGATGCTAACAGATTATTTGGAAACTTCCTGAGATATACTATTATTGTCATGGAATGAATTATGTATTATTTACCCCGAAAGCGCCAAAATAGCAAGATTTTTATACAAGCGCATATGATCGAACAATAGAAATGAAATACACACAAATATAGGTGAACGAGTATGAAGAGGAATTACATTAACAACAGAAAATGAGTTTTACATTTTAACGAAATATAGCGTGTCATTTACCAAAGAAGCTTACTTTCACGGGAATCATCAAAAGGATTTTTTTTAGCAGACAAGTCCAATTTATCGATAGGTGTTAAGAGGTCTACACAATCTGGTAAAGTGGAAGACAAAGCTTTATGACCAGCAACAACAGCTTCAGCAGATACCTTTGGAGGTAACATAGTCAACTTCATAGAATTGTTATCCAAAACGTCATAAGAATTTGTAGTAATATGGGGATCGGATCTTAAATTTGATGCAACATACGAATTAGTATTTCGATATTTACGCATCACTTCATCCAATAATGTTAACCAACGTTTCTAAAATAAAATGAACAAAATAGAGTTATATGGTTAAAACAAATAAAAGACACAAGATCAAGTTTCTAACAGAGATACAAAACAAGTAATTATAAACCATATAATTAATGACAATACGTAACTATCTAGACAGAAATAAATAGGACAAACAGTAACTTTTTTTCAGGTGAATACGTTACATCAGGGAAACTAACTTGATGTACTAATGATATATATCTTTCAAACAAGTGAAAAATAAGAGGCTTAGTGGGGAGGATGTTTCTGATACTATTTCCTAAAATTGCTTATTCAAATTTATATGGTGATTTGACGATTTTCTGTCGTTTCAAGAAAATAGCTCGACTAGTTTCTGTAGTTTTATATTGAAGAATATTACAAAACATAATCCCATGGAACTGATGTGTGGAGAAACAGGAATATCTAAGACTGTTTTAAACCATTCGCCGAAATATTTTCTAACAATTTCAGAGAGATTTGAGTAATAGGCAGATTTGAAAACCCTTTCCCCTACCAGTTAGTATCTACAGCATTAACACGAAAAGTGTGGCTAGATTCAATTGTATAAACTTGTATTTGACGAATGAATTTCTTCTAAAACATTCACTAAAAGTATGGTCTTCTGAAATGCGTGGATTATTTTAATATAGTGAAGTGTTGATCGAATGACAGTCCATATAGTATTTCACATTAAGCACATAATTTATTGTTTGAAGATGATAACTGGAAACTCGGACAATACTATGAATAAATGTATGTATATATTAAGTTTATGAACAATCACAAACTGAAAGATGTGTCCATAAATTGCACAACTTGAAAAATATTGTAGTTTGTCTTAATTTACTTTTAAATCCAAGCATTGTGATTGAGACAATAAGCCCAAGTATAATATTGATTACTGTTCAGATGTCAAGGAGTGTAGTTTTAATACGTATAAATAAGTTAAAGCGAACCGATTATTTGGCAGATACAATCATTATTAATACCTTGTCACTGGGCGTTTCAGTTTGGAAAAGACGATTAGTAGGAAAAACTATTAATTTGAACGCATTATTTGGAGTTTGAAGGCGATCCATGGGAGGGAAATTAGCCACAGCAAAGTTGTTCAAATCATACGTTGACTGAAGACGATATGGGTACGAGCTGTAAACGGAAGTAAAATTTGTGTTAGCAAGTCATACCTAGGATAACTTGTAAAATCTAAAATCAACACGAAGTTTCATACTATATATTCTTGACTTCAAGCTTTCCTACTATATAATCTTTCCATGTATTACAGCTAACATCATACATTGAGAGTAAATAAGTTAGGACAAGTAACATGTTTTGATTGTACATCAACCATTGATTAGTAGCCCTCAATAATGCCTACACACTGATTACGCAAAATATAAAATAGGAAGATAAGAAAGTACTGACTACTACGTATAAATGCAATTCACTCATGTTGTTCATCTATAGCAGATATATTTTTTCTACAATAGGACCAAGCCCAGTGCCTTAATTTAAGGTAAACTCTTGATGTATGAAAATCTGTCTCGGTAGTGATGACCAATCTTTTAAATGTATTCCTATTTATTTGATGATCAATTTGCGTTGAGTGTCTTAATCACTAAAAAGTTTCGAATTTATCCTCCAAAAATCGAATTAGTTCTACTCAATAAAGTTAAGAACCTCGAAGCATGTTGCTATGACAGAACACCAGTAAGTGTTCACACTAATGAAATGACTGAAATGGGTAAAATGAAAAATTTTCCTGAAATCCTAGCCGAATATACCTCAGAAGATAAAACCGCTAGCTAAATGGCAGTTGTTAAGGAATTAAAAATCCCACATGAACATAAAATACTCAACGAAAAAGGTTTGGATTGGTAGGGATGAAAATCGAATTCATAGATCAATGGTTGCTCACCATTGTCTATCGTATTACATGTGCCGTTAACCACAATTCAAACAAAGAGGGATATGTGACAATATCAACTGTATACTATGACTGTAAATGAAAATGGAAAACTGATCTGTCTAATAACTTGAAATAAGTGAATACTCATAGCTGAATTATTAGTTTTAATAAGACTTACGAGTTAGATTGACTGTGATATGCAATAACCAAAGTATCTGTTAATACAAAGACTCGAGCCATGCAAACAAAAGTGAAATCATTCATACTTAATTCACGCAGATCCCCATCAAATATAACACGACGACTTGAATCCCCGACCAAAACCTGGTTCGAAAATATCAAATATTAACAAAACGAAGATTTTTGATATTCCGGATACACGAAAATGCTCATTTTTAAATAACTATGATCAAATTCAAATCTGCTCAAATGCTTTTATATGGTTGATCAATGGATTTAATTCATTCTGTTTTATGATTATTTATGCCAGCTGGAAAGTTCTGCTTAATGACTTGGCGTCGCTAGGGTACATAATCTCAGACTAAAAGCGAATATCGATAAATTATCCACACTTATAGATACTAATTTGATCAAAAGGGTTTCAAAACTGTATTTCTAAACAACTGATACGGGTGACACTAGAAATATGAAGGAAAGAATGGAGCATGAACTCACCAGATCAGTGTTAAGTTGAGAAGTAACGTAAAAGCATGAAATAGGGGTAAAGTATTAAGTGTGAATTGGAATAATTAAGCATTCTTAAAAAAATAGGTGAACTTCATAGTAAAAAGTATTAATGAGACCTCCTTTTAGTCTATGATAGTGACTAGCAGCAATCAGTAACATCCATAACTCATCAGCACAAGGTTACCAATTAAAATGGATAAACCAGATTGATCTATAAAAATGAGCGATAACAAGAAAATTACTTATATCAACTGTGTATTATAGGTGCCGAAACATCTAATCACAGTTTTTACGGAAGTGGACGTCAAGATTTCCATAATAAATATAAACATACAGGTAGAATAAATTTGCCCTTCGTAAAACTCATATGAGAAAAACAAGAGGTTGCAATCTAGAAGAAAAACCGTGGGGTTTCGTAAATCATACTTGGGAAAATCTTTTAACATTCCTCGACAACCTGAAGGGATAAAGATGGGGTACACTACTGAGATTTTACAACAGTTTATCTTGAAGATAATTCGTAAGTAAACTTCAAATGGGGCAGTCTATTCTGTATCGTGCCCAAATACGTAATATGGACTTATTCAATAGGTCCCACAATAGAATGTTGGGATTAAAACGCAAAATTACATTACTTTATTCTGTGATTTTTGTTCAGGATACGATATTCTTGTATTGAATTAACATGAAGTATGCTCAGCATGACATGTAGCATATGATTTGTTGTGATTCTATTATTCATGTGATTCCATCCTAATTAATAATTGGAATAGGTGTACAATCAATACATAAATAAGTGTATTATCGACTAGGGTCGTCGTCGTGTTTTGGGGTTAACAAATCTTCACTTGTACCAGTTTTTGTGTTCTTACTTTTGCGTCGTAGGAATTGCAACGGTTTTTTTCATTTTACAAGTATAAGTGACAAGTGATTTCGACATAACAATTAGCGACAACCGGATATAACAATTCGTGACGCATCGGCGATGACTGTGCCGAAAGTTAGTGCTAGCCAGTAACAGATTGTGGTCTGTGCACAGTTGCAGTAGACGGTCCCCGTTATCTGTCTTGCGACCAAAAAGTCCCCATCGGCCACCTAAACGACTCTCTTCTGTGCCTAGACGCCTGACCTGAGCATTCAAGTCTCCGGTTAGTACTACAATATCTGTCAAACGCACTTTCTGAAGAACAGATAACTGGTGGTAAAACTCATCCTTGATTGCATCCGGGCTGCAATCTGTCGGAGCATAGGCGGAGATGACGAAAAGACATTGTTTCTCACGCCGATTTCTTCTCCCTTTGATGGACCTCTCTAATCTAACAGCACATAACTGACTGTTAATGGGGATCCAATCGATTAGTGCTGCCTCAGCTCTAGCGCTTAGTGCGATGCCAACGCCAGCAAGACCAGACGAAGATGCCACAGGGTCCCCTGATAAGCACATGGCCATACCAGGGCATTTGGGGGCTACCGAAAAAAATGGAAAATAACAACCGAGTGACCAGAACAAATATGTAGCTTGTTTTGACCAATAAATACTTAGTAACAAATAACCTGATATGGTAAAAGACCAGTGTATCTAGCTGAACTGATAATTCTATAACCAAAGATTGCATCGAAAAACACAATCGATAAATTATTTTCAGCTCTAAGGATGATGCTAAGATGAAAATAAAAGTAATGATTTCAAGCGCTTTCATAAACCTTTTTCAAATTGCTTATAAATGCATTATTCAGTGAATAATCCCAAATGCAAGAAAAACATATCTAATATATCAATCTAGATTACACATGTCTAAATTTTGAAAGCAAATAAACTTACGGAAGCTCCCTCTACCAGTTCGGCCAATTGGGTTGCCGAAATTCCAGAATGCTCACTACAGGGTAAGTTTTCAGTTTTTTCATCAACCTGTGATATGGACACAGCACGTTCTGAAGCAGATGCATCAGTAATAATGTCTTGAAAACATGAAAAAGCAAACAATTTGATCTAATATTGTCACACGTCTTAGAAATTAGTGAGCAATACATTGCTGTTTGCGAAGCTCACTTAAAATAAGTAATGAGGAAAAAATACTGAAAAGTTAGATTTTACTTTTACTTTGTTAGTAATTAGAATCGGAATCAAGACCTTTTAAGTTTATGATAACAGCATAGTCTGGTAATCAATACTTACGGCCCTTATGAGACCACTATTTAAAATTGATAATCCACCTGAACCATAAAATGGGCAACAATAAATAAGGACCACTAATAAGTTCCCATTACATAACTTGTCGATAAGTGTATTCACAAATAATAATATAGTAGCTCTAAGAACTATTTATCTGAAGATCACGAAATGATGGCTGTGCAGCCACCTGTATTACATAAGAAGCCCATAGAATGAACGATAAAAAGATCTCAGGCTATTGTGGGAATACATAGTTACTAGTAAATACCTATTTCAATGTCAGAAGATACTTTAGTATCGACAAAGATTAATTTTGTCGTGTTTTCAACACTTTTCTAACCTCATGAAATCATCATATCCGGTTTAGCAAAAGAAACATCTTTGAAAAACTGTCATGAAAACAATGGGAAATCGACACAAACTAATTAATCAATCGACTGATTACAAGAGTTCATTAACATAGGAGTCAGTTTATTCATTTTTGAAAATATAACTATACAAATCTGGTGCGGTAATCATTTTAAACAGGTTCTCCACATAACTCATAAGATTCATTAACTGTTCTATGATCAAATGAATGAGTAAACACTAAGTTATTGCTCTTCTTACGAAAGCTACTAGGCTAACTATTGAGATAGTATGCTAGGAAGAAAACACAAACCATATGGTACTGTCATAAACAAAATAATTGGGTTGCTTTACTGGTTACGCCAACTGAAGATAATGGATAAATTAACCGTAAACGATATCAATATCAAAATCATGACCTAGCTCATGATCTAGCCTAATCATGAACTGTAAACATATTAGAACTAAGTTGAGGAGTAACCAAACAAAGATACGTACTTCGTGAGACTAATCGTAAATATAATGCTAATTGAATTGTAGTGGCTACAGATACTGGATGTCTCGGTTGAAAGTTCAGTTTACTTTATTAGGATAATAAGCCACTGAACTATCTAGTGCAATGTACATACAGAAAAACAAGCAGCTTAGAAAAGAACATCTTACCATTAAATAAAGATAGCTCAGTAAGAGTATTCATTACACGTTGCTTCTCAGTAAATTCGTTGTGAATTTGGTGCATCGTATTTTCTAATTGGCTAGCGGCTTTACCAGCCTTAATAAACAGTTTGTAATTTTCAAAAACTGCACGTTTCATCTTGCTGGCGGCTTCAGAGGATATAATGTTAACTTTTTCCAGCATATTGCTGGTAGCCGTATCTCCATTTTTGGATACATTTTTCGCAACTGAAGAATTCAAAAATATCAGAATCGTTAAGCAAACCAAAGTGATATTCTTTTGCTAAAGTTTCTGGAGTTAAAATTTATTTTCATTAAACACATAAACATAGGTACAAAAAGGCATCAAATAGATATGCGCCACATAAATCATTTGATTTGTGTGAGGGCTAGGATACTGTGCAGGTGTCCAAACCGAAGCAGGTGGTTCTTTTAAGGAATAACACCCCGAGCCTTTGACCTAAAGGTCTAATCCACAAGGCAGTGGAGCAACGTAAGGAGATGCAGTCCCATGGTTGCCGGTGACCAACGATCGGTTCATACGCCCCTGGATCCTGGAGCCCATGTGCACCATTGGTTTGGAATCAGGGTTTTCCAACTCACTTAAGTAGAATGTGTCTACAAACCCGGCCAAGGCGCCGGACATTCGCTTTTCGTTTTCTCAATTCCGTAAATAACATTAATACCGCGAGGAGGCAGTGAGTAGAACTTCCTTGACAGTGGTTGTTTGCACGTGGACGTGTGAGAGCATTTCGAGAGGGCGAGTTAAGTCTCTCCACTCTCGACCGTACCACGGCACTTGGGGGTTAAAAATTATATAAAATAATTACGATTTACAAATAATAGAAATGAGGCCATGTGACAGTTAACTGTCAGTTGGCAGTTCAAATGGTTGTTGACGGAATAGAAGCTTTCGCTTAACAGACTTCCGTGTCTAGTAGGAGGGGATCACCAAATCCTCCAGGCAGGAACCTAGGTATGTTAACAATAAAACAGGGAAAGAAATTGACAAATAATAGTGCAATACTATCCTTAGTCCTTAAGAATAGATCAATTGTATTTGCTTTCCACCCAACTATATAACTAAAGTGATTTTATTCACTAGGATTCCGATAGTTCGGAAGGCTTAAAACTTTAGTGAGATGACAATGCATCCAACTATGTTAGGATATACACTACCCAATCTCCCAAATTAACTTGTGGGAGTTTATAAATTAATAAACTCTGGTATTTAAGGGTTAGAACTAACGAGCAAAGCTTGTAAAAATTTACGGCGGAGAATGATATCTTCCTTACATTTCTCACTGTTAAACGTTGGTTTTGCGAACACTCTCCGAAGACCTCCAATATCCGATACCTCGAACCCAACTACGTTACGCGCCTGATTTGTCTGCGTTGACATTTGTATATATGAAGGTCAATTGTAATTGAAAAGACAGGAGATGATATATTTTATTTTTGTAGATTGTTGTACTTTGCACCTACAAAATGCCGAAAACATATACTCAACCACGTGTTTTAGTAATTCGTGAGTAGGCAGAGGCAACTAACCTTTTTTAGAGGTAAATCCCCAAAATAATTAGCTCCGTGAGTCTTCGAAATTAATTAGTTTTACTGGAGACACTGTGGCTGAAGGCTCTCGGTCACGCATCCTCATCAGATCACGAGTATGTTTGCCATGCTACGTATCCCTTGCGTCCACTTACAGACTTACGCCTGGTACTCCCAATGGAGTATAGGCCGCCGACCAGCATTCTCCGACCCACTCTGTCCCGGGCCTTCCTTTCTAGTTCGATCCAATTTTTTCATTCTTCCCATGTCTGTCCCCATTCCTCGACGTAATGTGTTCCTCGGTCTTCCTCTTCTCCTTCGACCTTGAGGATTCCATGTGAGGGCTCGTCTTTAATGTAATTGGGTACTTTCGTAAATGTGTTTCCTATCCACTTCCAGCGCTTCTTCCTGATTTCCTCTTCCGCTTGAATCTGGTTTGTTCTCTCCCACAGTTGGTTGTTGCTTATAGTGTCCGACCAACGGATCTGAAGTATTTTGCGTATACAACTGTTAATAAACACCTGTATTTTCTGGATGATGGCTTTCGTAGTTCTCCAGATTTCTGCCCTATACAGTAGAACTGTCTTGACATTTGTATTGAAAATGCTGACCTTGGTGTTGATTCCCAATTGTCTTGAGTTCCAGATGCTCTTCAGTTGTAAATATGCTGCTTTTGCTTTTCCCATCCGCTCTTTCACATCTGCATCAGATCCACCGTGTTCATCAATGATGCTGCCCAGATATGTAAAGGTTTTTACATCTTCCAAATCTTCCCCGTCAATTGTGATTGGATTGGTGCATGCCATGTTGTATCGGAGAATCCCACTGTTCACTTTAAGTATGTTGAGGCCTACTGCTGCTGAGGCTGCTGCTACACTGGCCATCTTCTCCTGCATTTGTTCTTGCGTGTGCGACAGGTGAGCCAGATCACCTGCGAAGTCTAGATCGTCCAGCTGCATTCTAGCTATCCACTGTATCTCATGTTTCCCTCCAGATGACATCTTCATGATGCAGTCGATCACCAGGAGTAAGAGAAGGGGTGAGGGAAAGCAACGTTGTCTGCCGCCGGTCTTTACCTCGAAAGAGTTCATGAGCTGTCCTACATGTCCTACATGATTTAATCCATTATAGGAATTCCGTATGATATTGACTGTCTTCTGAGGCACGCCGTAGTGTCGAAGAAGTTTCCATAGTGTTGTTCTGTTCACGATATTAAATGCTTTTTCCTAGTCAACGAAGTTGATATAGAGTGATGAATTCCATTCATTTGATTGTCTCACAATGATCCGTAGCGTTGCGATTTGGTCTGCACACGATCTATCCTTAGGGAATACTGCATGTTCGTCACGAAGTTGAGCGTCTACGCAGTCCTTCATCCTGTTTAGCAATACCCTGTTGAAGACTTTTCCAGGTATTGAAAGAAGAGTGATGCCCTTGTAGTTATCACACTTGCTGAGATCGCCTTTCTTCGGTGTTTTGATCAGGAGTCCTTCTTTCCAGTCTTTTAGTATTTTTCCTCATCCCAAATCTTATTGAGGAGAATGTTGAATATCCTTGCACTTACTGTTACGTCTGCTTTCAGTGCATCTGCTGGAATTTTGTCTGGCCCTGCTGCTTTGCCACTCTTGATTTGTCTGATGGCCATGCTGATCTCTTCGATTGTTGATAGGCCAACATCGATTGGGAGGTCCGTGAGTGTTTCGTGCCGATAGGTAACCCTCGTGCTATTGATAGAAGAAACCAGACCAGTAGTGAATAGGTCTTTATTTCGGTCTTAGCGCAGTCACAGTGGAGCGTGGGCTTATCTGTTCAGACAAACATATTTACGTTTTTCAGTTCTGATGCTCCCCTTCACTCGCTTGTTTACTTCTGTGTATTCAGTCTTGGTTGGGTCTGCAGATGACTCATTGGCTCATCTATGGGCTGTGATATACTAATCGGCTGTAGTGTAGTTGTGCGGTGTGTTGGGGATGGCAGCTTCGCATGCGTGCCTAGACCTTCGAGCTTTGTTGAGTCTGGTCAGCTCGTTACTAGCTTCGGCTGGTTGGCTGATGGCTTGATTTTGTCGCGTTGGCGGTTGCGTGTGTGGTTTGCGTTAGGCCAATAGTCTGTGGTGTAGTGGTAGACGATCTCCCCGACCCGTCTTGAAACACGGACCAAGGAGTTTGACATGTTCCCGAGTCATCGGGTGTTACGAAACCCAAAGGCGAAGTGAAGGTTAATGTTCGGCTTGTCCAGACTGAGGTGAGATTCTGTTGTCTTGCTCGTACTTTTCAAGTTGCGAACAGCGGGGATATCACCGGCCCGTCCCATGACGTAGATATGTGATCTCGTGTTGTGTGCACCGTTTAGGAGGAGCAAGAGCGCACACGTTGAGACCCGAAAGATTGTGAACTGTGCTTGTGAATGTTGAAGCCATAGGAAACTCTGGTTGAGGACCGTAGGGATTCTGACGTACAAATCGATCGTATAACGTGAGTATAGGGGCGAAAGACTAATCGAACAATCTAGTAGCTGGTTCCCTTCGAAGTTTCCTTCAGGATAGCTGGTATTTTGAGCAATAAACAGTTTTATCTGGTAAGATGAATGATTAGAGGCATTAGGGAGAAATCATCATCAACCTATTCTCAAACTATAAATGGGTGAGAAGCTTAACTCGCTTAATTGGAGTTTTGTATTGAATGTGAGTGCCAAGTGGGCCATTTTTTGATTAGTAGGACTGGCGCTGTGGGATGAACTGAACGTTCGATTAAGGTGCCTAACGTGACGCTCATGCGATACCACAAAAGGTGTTGGTTGGTCTAGACAGCAGGACCGTGGCCCTGGAAGTCGGAAGCCGTTAAGGAGTGTGTAACAACTCACCTGTCGAATCAACCAGACCTGAAAATTGACGGTGCTTGAGCGTTGAACCTATAACGTACCGTTGCTGTAAGCTGGGCCTATGCTATGTGAGGACAGGCTGCACTTGGTTCAGGCATGGAGTAACGGCAACGAGTAGGCGGGTCGCCTTGGCTAGCGGGAAGCCTAGGGGAAGCAACCACAGGCGAAGATCTTTGTGTTTGTAGCAAATATTCAAGTGAGTACCTTGAAGGCCGAGGTGGAGAAGGGTCCCATGGAAAAAGCAGTTGACCATGGGTCAGGCGGTCCTAAGTGATCCGGTAAATCGGACCAGGGACGGGGATGCCTGACATTGTCCTTTTGAGGGCTTTGTTCAATAATCTGCAAAGTACTGTTGCATTGCAGCCCCCTGTAGCAAAAAGGAATCGGGTTAATATTCCACACCCTGTCCACGGAGATCGGTGCGTGTCGGAAATTTGGTACGTCGTGCGCCCAGCGCGGTAACGCAGCCGACCTCGGAGACCTCGTTGAGAGTTCTGGGAAGAATTCTCTTTTCTTTGCTAGGAGTGCATCCACCCCCGGATAATCGGCTTGTTCGGAGATAGGGGGCTAGCCTTTGTAAAGCAATACCATTTTTGTGGTGTCCGGAACGCTCTTCTCAGCTATTGAAAATCCGAGCGAAGCAGCATAATTTTCGTGGCAGGCCGTACCCATATTCGCAGCAGGCCTCCAAGGTGAACAGCTTTTGGCGATTCGACAATTTAGGTGATAAAAATCGGCAAACTTCGTTAGAAGGATTGGCTCTGAGGGCCGAGTCAGACAGGCCGAGATCAGATACGTGTCGGTCCAGTCGGGGGTTGATTTTTTTGCTGCTTTGCGTGCTTCGGTGCGCCTTGTGATTAAGTTACTAGACTCTGACCCGGGTCAGTTGTGGGGGGTTTCAGCTGTTAGTGTCATGCAGCCAGCACGTCGCGTCAAGCAGCTATACTTCAATGGTCTGACGCGCGATGGCTAACTAAGAAATGACACGGACCTGAAGGATCCGACTGTCTAATAAAAACAAAGCATTACGGTGTCCACTGATTGGTTTTGACGCAATGTGATTTATGCCCAGTGCTCTGAATGTCAAATTGAAGAAATTCAACCGAGCACGAGTAAACAACGGGAGTAACTAGCACTAGAGACATGTGCACTAGTGTACTTTATCGCCCAATAGACGCTTGCAACACGTCTGCAGGCAACCATGTCAACCATAACAATTTTATTTCAAACCCTAACACTTTCACCAGTGGCAACTCTAAGAGCAGTCAAATGGGACACAACCTCAATCAAACTATTCACGACTCATTACCGTACAAATATCTAGTTAATGTACCAGTGAATCCCGATTACTAAATTACAAAACTGTACACAAACCATCTGCGATCATTCCTCTTAAGCTAAAACGCTCAAATACTTTTGAATCTAAATCCAGTTCCACCTTTACAGTTCCCCATTATTACTCCAGAGGCTTCGATAAAAGTTCAAAAATACTTAAAATGTCCTAGAAACTGTTATAATATCTGTAGCTACTCGATCACGGAAATGCGAAATAACAATAAACCCTCTGGGGAGACCCACAAGGAATGCAGCACACTTAGCTCACAACCTGCATCTGTCGACAGCACTAGATGACCCTAAAACAAACACTATGAACTGACAACATCCATTCATTCTAATGCTAGACTATACCTATCTAACATCACGCCTACTCATGACAACAGTAAGCTACTTTGAGTGAGTATTGAGATCTCCAAGAATCAGAACACAACCATACCCAATAGAAACATCTCTCTTAACAATAGTCTCAGATAATGTTTCATTTCTAACCCGAAACACACAACGTGCTTAGCTACCCATAACAGGGCTGTAATGATCCAAAGTACTCAAGAAAGCTACAGAATTAGCCTATTCGGGGGTGATCTTATCCGCAACGCAACCATGTAAACTTAATGTATCGGTCATCTGTGCGTCCAAGTAACCACAGATTTTGTCATTTCATAATGTATTTTTAATTAAATAACTAGATTATATAGCTAATTTTGATCTTTTTATATATTTTTATTCGCCACGTTCGACTGCATTACATTGCACGTCCATTGCATACTGATGATATCTCAAGTCATAGTGAGTTTATTCACATAGTTGATTGTTTCCAGATAGACTGTCAGTGCATGATTTTACTGTAGAAAGGTTTATTGTACTATAAACTATGTTTTTATGAACAACTGACTGTTGTCTTCAGCCGGAAAGCAATATATATATTCTTTGTCTTCTGTTAGGCAAGTTCAATTGGCCTATATTTCGTGTTTTTGTTTTATCGTCTTAATTATGTCCATTTAACTACTTTAAGCAATTTGCCTGTGCAAATGAAACAATAACTATGACATTTGCTTAGTTTAGTATTCTTGGTGGTCGTATAATTCAGTTTAGTTGAAAGAATTATGGTATACTTAAATATAGTGCTTGAAGCCTGTAACGAAACAGATCAGTCTAGTAAGTAGAGTTGCCTGTTTCTGATGAGTATACTAATTCAAATCAGTCTGATTAAAAATAGGAAAAAAGTGCTTTTGGTACTGTTGCTGTCATACATTATAAGATAGCGATAAGTATGTTTGGTGTTTATTTCTAGATTGCACATCTATCACTGACCATATTTTATGATCACTGTCATTAAACAATTTCCCCAGCAATAACAGCGGTAGCAGGATAGCTAAGTGTGTAAGCTCTTATTTTCCCGCAGAAGAGCAGTATACAGTCTTAGTAGATGAGTGTTCTGTATCTCAATTAAATGCAGTTGGCTGTGGACAAATGTTAAGAATCTTTTTGACAACTAGGACTTTTAGTTCATCAAACACTAACTCTGATTGTATGTCTCCCTGTTAAACTAGATGCAGATACATGGTAATACTTAAATGAGAGAAAAATAATAAAAGCATTGAGATACGGTATTAAGTCTATGTTATGCTTTGCACAAGTAATAGCTGACCTGACCTAATATTCATGAACTAAAGGTAAATCACAACTGCATAAATTCTTTGCTAAAAAAACATGTAATATGGTTATTTATCTATTCCACATTTCTGACTAAATTCATTACTATTTTCTCATTTAGAATGCAACAGGACTGAGTCTTCACAGATCCTGAGAACTGTTTCGCCCTTAGAACTATGGCCCTATGGATCTGTTTACGGGAGACTCAACTAACAGTAGATTATAAAAAGGATGCTGGGTGTCCATTTTAATCTCACAACCACTTCCAGTACTTTTTGAGTTACTTCTTTTACCCTTTCGTTTGGAAAAAACAACAAAAACTGCAGCTTAACATTACCAATGCAATTTTTAGACTGGAACTTGGTTTAAACCTTTTTTTCATATTCGATTCTTAACGAAAGTTCACGAATAAATTTTTGAACCTAGTGCTACTTTGTTTTATCTACTTAATCGTTGCAAGAAACTTGTGATAATCGAGCCTCTCATCACCTAATTCATATGTTCAGGCTTCCGTGTCTAGTAGCAGGGAATCACCAAAACCTCCAAGCAGGAACCTGGGTATGTTAACAATAAAAGATTCAGTCGCCTCCCAAAGGACTCCTGGGAAGTCGCTTGGACTAGTTCGGCGGGAAGCGAATTCCAGCATTCGACAACTCTTAGGGAGAAGTTGCGTCTACAGCCCATTCTGTTATGTCGTGTCTCTAGTTTCTGAAACTAAGCTCAAGTAGGTGTTTAAGAGAATGTCCAGAAGTGTTAAGGATACTGTAAGTAAATAGGTCACCTCTAAGACGTCTATACTTTAATGAGTAGAGGTTAAGTGATTGGAGGCGCTCTTCATGAGGTGATTTGGTTCATATCTCCGTCATTTTCTTGGGAAACCTACAGGCTCGGGTCCTCTCACCACTTATTCTAGCCACCATGAGTTGCCACGAAAACTGATGGACGGACACGTGTTACACATCCTAACCGTCCCTGCGTCTAATCTCATAGCTTCTTATTCAAATGTCATGATAAGCAAGTAATGCTTCTACCGACACTAATGGAACACGAGTAATTCAAAGGCACCCTGTATGGTACTTTACATTGGTCTACCCACTAACTTAGCTTTTTAGTGAGAATATTACTACAGTTCTGCTAAAAAACCTATGAACCGACCTATCTCCATCAAAACCAATATGTCTGTATTTGCTGCATATATGATATTTATTTTTCAGAAGATATAACAGTTAGAATTGGAGTAAAATGGCAGTATACAGCAGATGCACGTGATGCATGTCTTCATCGATTAACTGAAATAGAGAATACGGATATTAGCTTGACAGGCTTATTAAGAAAAACTAGTGTCTACTTTGAACTTACTGCGTGAGAAAGTTATGCCGGAACTATTTAAAATGTAGGAATCTATTCCCCAAGTGCGTACGAAGCGCTTAAACTGGAAGACAGTTGTCCAAAAATAATTCGAATATGAAGGTGAAAATTTGCAGGTACTTTTCATCGTAAAGGCGAACATATTAGGTACCGGTTGACATTATACTGTGAAAAGACACAAATTTGTGAGTGGTGAATTATGATCTATAAAAAAGTGGGCTTAACAGTTAATTACCTTTTTACTCCCTGACAATGACCCTTCGGCTTCATTTTATGGCAAAAACAGCAAACATACACTACACACTGATAGAAGATTTCCGGCTTTTCAATGTTAAGCTTGCTTTAACGCACTACGTAATGCGTACAACCCCTCCATTACTGCTATGTGGCATATTTTTTCATAACAAACCCTCTGCAATAGATTGGTAGCATCTGTGACTTCGTCTATGGTTGTCGGAAGCCTGTGTACTTTCGAAAACAATACTGACATCCCCTACGGCTAGGCACTAAGTATTAGTTTGACTCGTTGGTGGGATATTTTTGTCCGCAATACTGAAGAAAATTAAAAACCGGAAATTGTTTCCTTTCATTTCGCCGATAACATCATAAAGGACAGTTAGGAATGAACATGCGGACAGTTAGTCACAGGAGGCAGCAACAGTTATTTCAGCTAAGAGAAAACGAACTTCGGCTTTGGATATCCTGAAAACAAGTCAAAACAAAACCGATTTCCATTTTTTAAACATAAGACTAATCAGCTTGACTGAAGAAATACATTGACTAGAGTAGAAGCAGCAAAAAACAATGCTGATTCGAAGTAAATTTCACACCAACATGTAGAACATTACACTAACTGCGGCATCTTAGCACATTGAAACATTAATTACATAGCTACACAATAGAAATAGCTAAAAGAAGCACAGAACGATGAAAGCCGGCCGCCATTACGTACAAAGATGGCGGATATAATAATTCCCGCCACATTCTGATTGGTTGCTAAGCTGAAAAGCACATTTACGAAATTGAGTTGCGTTTAATTGCAGCCCTATTCGGCCACCCACTTGGTGATTCTAGACACTTTCTGAGTCTAGAAGCCCTACGAAACTCTTTGTTCTCCTCAGTTCGACATAAACTCCACCTCGCACATTTTTGTTTCCATCTCTTGATAATGTTTCTGAGAAGTCTCGAGGGCGATGATCCCACTCTTTTGAGACCAGTCTTTATACGCTCCGACCTAAAGAGGAGTGATATATCTTTCTCTTCATTGATGACTGTCCTCCATCTTAAAGGCTCTTTAATTAAACCTACTGGCCACTCTCAAAATACCCTATTTATCCATTCGACCCACTCTAATCCACCTGTCACTCCTAAACATATTTCTTTCCCCAACCTACCATCTGACCATTCTTCTCCCACCATCCATATCGAAACTAAGACAAACGAACATGAATATTGGCCTAGTACCCCCAGTTCTCCCTTTTTTTCTCATGACAAAACAAACAACCCACTATATTTACATCACACCCTTCTATTGGATCTCATATAATAACTATTAACATCAACTAAGTTATTAGTTCTGGTGCACATAATACATGGGCTTTTTTGGTATACAACAATATCACCTCAAAATACTAGTTCTAATCTTTGATTTTTGTCCCCCTCAAAATACTACACACAGTCATTCCTAACGAATTAAATATTTTGTTTGCTCACACCAAGAAATAACTCCTAGGTTAAATGTAATGAATGAAAGGAAAGCGCCAATTTGACGTCGATTGGTGTCTTCGTTTGTTGTGGGAGATGTCAGTTTGTTAATTAGCTAAAATACACTATGATATTATGGATGACAGTGGAAATAATCTTCACAAAAAACAGGGTACCAGGTTAGTATGTAGCGGTTCTTCTTTACTTCTTAATTATAGGGTCTTCAAGAAAAGCAGCCCAAATGGAAAAGTAATGGTGGTTTTAACTGTATTTTCTCGTAGATCACAACATACTTGTGCAAAAGGGATTTCATCGACAGTCTAGCAGATGTAGATCCGATTGGTGAGGCCTGTGTAATCTATTTGAGTTTAATATGTGTTTCGAATTCGGAATGATTATTTCGAAATATACTTTTATGTGTTATGTGAACAAATGACATGTTAACAGTCTTTATATCAAGCTTGTAGTAGCAGTAAATTTTCGTTCTACTTTCTACATGTCTGTAGTTACTTATTACAGTTTTGCGGTGTCAGAGAAACCACATATTTTTGGATGTTACTTGCTGAACTCATATATTTCAGAACCTCATTCCAACCGAATTTTATTTCGAATAATATATTATTCTGTAGCCAGTGTTTTTTGACTTCATCTGGTTGCAGGACAACTGCACTTCTAAATTCATATGTGCAATCGAAGTGGCTTATTGAGGGACCGTTTTTGGCTATAATTGAGATACTGGAAGGTGGATACAAAGATATTTTATCAAATGTTTTCCTTGAATTATATCAGACAACAGATTATGACGCTTTATTTCTGCATTACAGACATTTACATTTTGGACTCTTAGTTTCCTCACATGAATATTAAAAGTACTATAGTAATATAAGCATAGCTAGTCATATTAGTCAAACAGAATGTACGAAATCGTAATTTAAAGTTCACGTGATTTATATACAATTCCTACTTTTCAGAGGGCGTCGTATTGGTTGACCCAGAGTATGTCAAGGGACGGAAGGTGTTCACTCACGTTTTATCAGCATTTCGTTATGGACGTGAAGATTTGGATGTACTTGGGTTGACTTTCCGCAAGGATCTCTATCTAGCCTCAGCTCAAGTTTATCCTCCAGTTTATGCATCCGAATCCGATAACTGTGGAAGGGTTCTATTAAATCCAGCAAGTACAGCTGTTTGTGGAAATTCTAAGCCTCCTGGTCCAGAAGTTTCTGAAGGGACAGACGATAATTTACATTCTGGTACTCTTCCGCTGACAAGACTACAAGAACGTCTGATTAAAAAGTTAGGAAGTAATGCCTTTCCATTTTACTTCAAGGTAAGCTTTTAACTTTGATTTATTTATATTTTGTACCAAAAATAGTCCCTAGGCACCAAAGTTAACTTGCCAAATTTTTTGCAACAAGAATGTCAAAATAACTCAACTATCAAAAAGTTTTGCATATAGTAGTTGTGTGTTTGCTCAGTAATAAAAGCAACAAACTAAATAGAAATGGGAAGACTCACCGAAAGAAGCGTCTTGATTGTCTGAGAAAGTGCAGTTAACTAAAAAGCGTTTGGTTGACCTATTACAGATTACTGGAGTAAATAAATGTATTTTTGCAACACAGCTTGGAAAGTGGGTTTTGATAAGATGATAATTGCACACTTTATGTTCCCAAAACATTTCTGACAAAACGTTTACCTTTACAAACTTTAAGTCAAACTCATGAACATCTTTACTGAAATTACATACGATATTGTGCATCACGATTAAATGACAATTGGCATAAAATGGATTAACAAGCCAGCTGTTTACATGGTATGAATTCAAAATTGTGTTTAATGAGGGTATTTGTGGAGAGGTTTAGTACCATCCCTTCCATAGACCATAGACGTTGGGTGTTATGGGCTAATTACAATGGCAAAGAAACACTCGATTTTTTTCAACCAGTTCTGAAATCTGCCTAAATTCAGTTTCCGTATATTTATGCAGTGATTTTATAGACAAACTTAGCTTTCGTTTACTATCTCGTCAACCATCAACTGGTTCACGTTAAATATATTTAGTGTGGAGAAATATGAGAATTGTGTTGGTTGAATAACTGCTTTTTAATACAAAGCCACCAACTATTCTTTCGGATCATGAGTAAAACTTGCCGTTAAATTCACAAAGATGTTGAATATACATCTTTTTGTACAACATTTGTTTTGACAAAATACTTAGTGGGTATTCAAAAATGATTTAAAAAGTTTGGGGCGCGATATATACTTCATGTTTGTGAAAGCAGTTCACTGGTATTGGACAATGTTTTGAAATGCTTGGTAATATTTTACTAACGAGACTATTCAAAATTTTGGTAATCGTGTTTCTAGAAGAGATATTTAACTCAAACTGTTATGCTTTTCAAAATAAAAAAGGATGCATTACAGTGTCAAACAAAACACATTGTTCACTGTTTTGTAATTTAGTATTTTTACACGAGTAAATTGAGGAATAATGGAAAAGATTTCTGATGATTATGGACGTTTGTATACAAAGTGGCTTTGAATAAGAGAAGACAGGATCTATTACTTGAAATAAACAATAAACCTCCTGAAGTTTCCTCGTTTCGATTTCTAAACTTGTGTTCAGACATTGAAAAATAAACTTTTATCTTATGTTACAGTCAGTTATTTCATACCATTTATCCTTTAGGATATTTATCAACTCGTGTTGTTTCGTTTTGCATACATTTATTTGTTAAAGCTTCCTGCAGACGCACCTGCTTCAGTTACACTTCAGCCAGGTCCGAATGAGAACGGCAAAGTAAGCAAGACAAATAATTTGCTTTCTATTGCAAAGTTTGCTTGAGGTTTCTACATATCCATTTAACTTTAATCCATTTATGAATAAGGAGTATTAACTACAGGAATAGAAAATTTACTTGCACTATGGTAATAAACCGTCTCAGTGGTATCTATCTTGGAGCAAGAAAGTTCGTGTTTTACAGTGTCATTAATTTAATTTCTGAATCCGATGACTTTATAGACGCTATAGTACGAATTGTTGGCAGTGAATGTGTTACCAATGGCTTTATCATTTTATCCAGCGCATTGTGTTTAGTTGCTTTGATAGATGGATATCCCATTGAATTTTCCTTGTTGGTTGTTGTACAAACATTATTCTCCGTTTTATAATGAAGTCGTTGAAGGCGCAAATAATTTCATGTTGTTCATAATAAATTGTTTAGGGATATAAATAAATATATTCTGGTCAGACGAAGTTTCATTATGAAAATTGTTTTCTTGAACTGAAATCTATTTCTTTTGTCTAAACTACATTTATCACCATAACCGAGCCTTAGCAAATTACCTACAAATCTGGTCTACTTCATATGCCTAAGTGATATTCACTGTAGTTTTATAAATGTTTCAGGTACTATCGAGGATATGGTGCTTCTGATTATAAGATTAATTCTAAAGTTATTATGATTTTATCCTGACCGATTACCACAGTCATCGAATCGCAATATGTAATGCATATGAATGGTGTTTATACCAATTGACTACCGCCCTAAGTACATCAAAAAGTCAGAACATAGCCATTTTGTGATGCCCTACTGTTAGTGTCTTCTTGACACAACACAATCACAAAACCTAGTGTCTCCGATGATCAAGTTATCAAGTGTCTCGTGAATATTCATATGAATATTTAACGTAATTGTGTCAGGCAAGTTTTATGTAACGAATCATGACATCATGAAACGAGCTTTATCATGTCATCAGTCCATACAATTTAAAAAGATCTGCCAATAGATTCATATACTTATATTCAAAAACTAAAATCGTCGATATGAATTATTAATAGTATGAATCTAATGTTGACACAAATCGTCGACAAGTGTTAATGTAAATCTTTCGAACAGAATAGAAGTGTTAATTATCTAATTTCCATTTAATATTCTAACAACATTTTCCTGTAACATAAATGATCTCAATCAAAAACTTAATGATCTCCACAACCCCTATACTAGTAATCAACATGTGCTCACTAGTAACTAGCTTCGTGAGGGAATTCTCGGAGTTCTAGTGAGAAGCCGTGACCAGTGGAGCTAGTCCATGTCGGGTAGAGACAGGTATCTACCTCAGTACAATGGAAGTTGGTCGCGCAATTTCGTGGATTGGTTGATGTTAGACACTATCACCATTGGATGCCGGCTCAGTGGTCCAGTAGGTTAAGCGTTCGCGCGCGAGACCAAAGGCACTGGGTTCGACTCCCACGAGCGGGATCGGGGATGCGCACTGCTGAGGAGTTCCACAATAGGATGAACTGGCCGTCTAGTGCTTCCAAGTTTTGAAAGGTGGTTTAATATCAATTGGTTCATGATCTCAATCAAAAACCTAATAATCTTCACAACCCCTATACTAGTGGTTTTTAATTGTAAGTGAAATGTTCTTTCCATTATGTGATATAAATTCAGTATTAGTTCACAGGTAATTTCAAAATATCCTCGTACATGGAAGATTTCTGAAAATATTATAATGATTTCATTTGTACTTTAAACGCTTTTTTGATGAATAAATTCAATGCCCATTGCTCAAAGTACCTAAATGTTATTTAGTGAACAGATAGATATTCAAACCAAAAACCATTTAAATCTCCATTCTTTTTTAACTTTTGATTGAAATGAGATTATAATATTCGTGTCAGCTAGTTGTTCTCAGTATAGAGCATGGGATGTGCTTTGATGGATGCTACCATATGATATTAGCACAGCAAGATGAAACTAACAAGGTGGATAGCAAATGAGATCAAGGCACTCTAGTGGCACTAACAATAAGAAAAAACGGATCATTTGAAATGTGGTCGGAGAAGACAGGGATCAAAAAGTTACATAGAAAAGAGTAATGGAATAAAAAATGAAGAGGAAATTAAAGAGTCGATATATCTACGCCACTGTGACCGATCCTGAGACATGCAATCCAAAGTCCTCTAATTATTTTCATTTAAACATTTATGCACTTGTAAATTATTCAAAACTGTGATTTTTCATTGTATAATTCAAAATAATAATTTATTTTTCTAGCCATGTGGTGTAGACTATGAACTAAGAACTTATGTGGCTGAGACATCGGATGATAAATTACAAAAACGGTAAGTTATGTATTATTTTTGGAAATAAAGAATTAACAATTTTATTGATTGAAAAGTTAAAACAAAATAAACCAGAAAAAGTTTGATAAAATTATAAAACCTGATCAAGTATATTATATGTTGAGTTATGACTGGCAGTTAACCGTTAGCTTGAATATCTGGGCCACCTGTTCTTGCCATCTAGAAAAACAACAAGTTAACTGTCTTTTTGCTTGTTTTAACAAATGGTAATGTCTACTGATCGCATAGCCTATTCAGGCGCGTTTATGAAAAGTTTGAAACCTTTCACTGTAAAATTTGCAAAAAAAGTTCAATCAGAGACATAATCGTAGCTGACCATATGCACTGAAATAATTGAAATTTATTCAGATGTCAATTCTTGAACTGTTAATATTTAACTGGCAGCCACTTAATATTTATCGTCAGAATCGATCAAGAAATAAGAAAAAGAAATTTTATCAGAATGGGTTTTGTGGAGATTGTTTAAAAATTTCACTGGTTGAAATCATGAGTCAACTGAAGCTAGACCACCTTGGTAAACCTGGAAGCACTGGACGGCCGTTTCGTCCTTGTATGGGACTCCTCAGCAGTGCGCATCCACGATCCCGCACCCCGCATGATTCGAACCCAGGATGCCGGCTCAGTGGTCTAATGGTTAAGTGCTCGTGCACGAAATCAGTAAGTCCTGGGTTCGAATCTCGTAGGCTGCGGGATCGTAGATGCGCACTGAGGAGTTCCATACCAGGATGAAACGGCCATCCAGTGCTTTCAGGTTTTCCGTGGTGGTCTAGCTTCAATTGACTCATGATTTCAACCAGTGCAAAAGAAATCTGTTGAAATAATTTGTCCTGTCTATATTGTACTAGAAATATAATGTTAAATAAAGCCATTAATAATAATAATAAATCAATATTGTATAAGTCCTATTTTATGATTAAAAATGAGTTTTCGAACCCATATTTTTTGTTGTTGTTGTTGTATCAAGGTATATTTTAATTTTTTCTTATCTTGTGAGAAATCTGTTTAACAAAGAACAATAGTTATTTATTGAAACTATTCATCTAAACATACAAAATTAATCTTTAAAATGATTAGTTTATAATTCTTTATTAATTTTAGTAATATTCTCATTTGAATATGAATACTTGTTTCGTTTTTTTTGGAATGATCTACTTCTAAATAAATTAAATGTCTTCCGACTTAATTGTTTGCATTTCTCTCAAAATAACAATATATGATAATGATTAACAAAATAGTTTTGAAAAATGATAGGTTTATTTGAATGAATGAATGAATAAATAAATAAAAAGGCGGAAAATATTAAAAAAGTAACATGGTTTTATACATTAAGGAATTTTTCTGAAAAAAGAAAGATTCTGATAATATTTGTTGCCTAGTTTTTATTTATATGATGGTGGTAAATTCTTTTATTTGAACTAAGGTTTATTAGTTCTTTTTTTCATAATATAAATGAATAGTTAATGTCTAGTTTGGTGTGTATTAAGTATGTCATATATAATGCTGTTTAGTATTAGTGTACAGACTTTTTCTGATTTATTATTAAATCAGTTAATGTTAGGTTAATTCTTCTGATACATTGATAAGAGCTGAAACTAGAGAAAGATGATTATGTTGTTTAGCAAAATTAATCATTGTTTGGTCAGAGGTAGTCGACTGGAGACTATTTATTCAAGTCTTATATTCTTTGGCACTCGTTATAAAGGTATACCTGTAATATTGACAGAACTAGTTTTCGCTTACGAGTTCGATACAGTTTCATCATGCTTCACAATTTTAGACGCGTTTCAAAGACTACATAAACATGATATCAATCACTACTTAGTAATCAACTGTAAAGTTAATTGCTGTTTGAATTACTTTTTAACCAAAAAACATTATTGCACAACAGTCCTTACAGAAAGAAGCATACAGATTCGAGAGTGCTAAAGACTTATTTTTTCTTGGCTTAGGACGTTTTAAAAGGACACACTCATGTTTCATGGATAAGATAATGCTATTGACTTGGCGAGTTTGAAATACAAAGGTTTTTCTGCTCTGATCAACTGATAACAGTGCCATTTTATCATCAAAATGTCTCTAATAATTACTCAACTCACTGTACATTTATATGATTCTACTGGTTATCATGGTCTTACGTATGTATTATGTTCCGAAATACATAGTATGACTTAGTCACTTTGATTTCATTTATATGATATAAATGATTCCATACGCATAAATTTGATATCTTGTTAGGTAAGGATAATAGATATTCAGTGCACGTAAGCTGTTTGAGGCGAGTAGGTGATCGTATATCTTTCGTACATTTATTGTAAAAACAATTTAATCAACTGTAAAAATGTCTTCTGAACACATTTTTGGTGAATTCGGTAAGCATATTAAAGTAACGTTTCAATATAACGAACAGGAAACATAAGTAATTCAAATAAAGCAGATCGCAAATTGAGTGTCATCATAAATTGATAACAAGTGGAAAACACTTGGGAAATAGGGAGCACCAGATAGTTGTTTAACTATAGTGTAAGGCTCCTAAGCAGATAGTACGCACAGGAATCGGTCTGAAGACCTTCAGAATTCGCTACGAGTTCATTATCTTTAGACTGACAAGTTGAAGTTTGGTGCTACAGATTTTTACTTTAAAACAATTTACATTGTAAAGCGACATCAATCAACGATAGTGGATGACGTGGTTTCTCTTCACTAGTCATTTCTCATTAGGACTCCTTAAGTTTAGCTAAAAGCTAGTCTTTTAAGAGTGTTCGATTGATGTTGAGTAGACTTAATAAAGATAATGTAATATTACATCGGTAATTCAAACAACTTTTAGTATTAATTTGATCTCCTTTAATGTATCCCTCAATTCTAATTCAGTTTCTTCATTATCTATTTACGGTGGCTATAAGTATGGAAATGCGCGCGTGTTGCATTTGTACATCACACATTTTAAAAATTTTTCGTTTATGTAGACGTCTGTAGCATGAAAAGGGACCTTCGAACTAGTGATATTAATATTATCCTTTTACATATTCAGTTGAATATATTATACCATACAATAAATGTCTTTTACCGTGGATTGTATGTCTCATAATAATTTCTCTATTCTATACAATGTCCATTTAATACCAATGCCTGTTTCGACTAGTACACTAGTTTTAAAGGTCTTGTTTATTAGAAGTTGAAAATATCATATTTAATTTTACTTAATCTATGTTTTTTTATAGTTTTAATGATTTTAAAAATACTAGTGAAATCATAGAGAAGTGGTGTGATTCATCACTAATTTTATGAATATTTTATAGTGTCTACTTGAATGTCAATTCGTAGGTGTGTAACTGTTCAATGCTCGACACAATATCAAAATTATGTTTTATCAAGATTAGAATATGTTATTTGAAAAATGCTTATATAGTTTACAATTACTTACAATAAATGAGGGAATGTTTAAGTACTTTGTAGTGTGTATTCACTTCTTGAAGTATTTTTATCATTTTATCTTAACAACAAGAAAAAACGTATCCACCATGAAATCCATCTTACAGAACATTTAATAAAAGTGGACTTTGTTGTTCAGCATACTGTGAGACAAAACATTAATAATTTTTCACATATCTGACTACTACCGATCACTTAGCTGTACTATGATTGAACTAAGTTGGAGAAGAACTATAGGCTACCAGATCAATAAATCCCATCAGTATATGAAGTCGATGACTATTAGTCCGAGCTGTGTTTACAGATGCGAGGGTCCTTGTTTCTTGTTCATCATATACTTTCGTATAGATGTGAAATATAAAAACTTGCACAGATACACATAATGGGCTGTGCATATGTCAGGAGATTATTTCAAAATACTAAAAGTCATATAATTGTAATGTACGAATAATCTTAAATATCAAAATCCAATTATAGAAAATAATAATATTTAGGCCTTAGATGACCGCTGAGAACCAGAAAACACCGGACAAATGTTTTATTCTATTGCAGGACTTCTTGGATGAGCAAATCCACAACCCTGCTTCAGATCTAACCAAAAACCTTTATTCTCGTAGGCTAAAGCTTAAGCTTCAGGCAACATTTCCAGCATCTGATGGTTTACATGTCCAAAGTCAACCAATTCGAAATATTGCGTGACTACCGTGGATTGTCTGCTGTAGATAACTGTCTCACAATTGATATGGTTGAACATCACTGGTTACGGATTCTTACTAGAACTCCAGAAATCGCATCTTGAAGCTAGTCATTAATGAGTATATTACTATTCTTAGTACAATGGGGTTCATGGAGAAATACTGATGAACAATAATGTATATGTAGTTGTAGTGTTTAGATCAATTAGTAGAGAAACTTTAATATGAATAACATTTTCTTTTATAAATTTAAAGTAATATGATAAATGAAATTGTATATTCAAACTATAAATTATGTTGTATTATTCAATATTACCTATTCAAATAATTACAAATGAGTTGTTTGCATAAAACATCAACTCTTTATTCAAATGTAATGATTAGTAGCTATTGTAGATACAATTTTGAATAACTAAGTGAATATCAGTTAAAAGTTCATCTTCTAGTTATTCATAATACACGCTTTCGTTTTTAAAAAGAAACTATGCGAAATTAACTAATTGCTGAATTTCTATTGATCATTTTATTAAAAATCAAGAAAGTCTAAAGCGTATAAAAAAATGCCACATTTAACTGTTAGTATTAATTTGTTTAATGTGTCTAGTAAATACAGAACTTTTGTCTGCATTCAATGAATTACCACTATTTAATTGTTAAGATCTGTATAATAAAGATACAATGATACAATTGGTAAAATAATTTATTTTTCTGAGAAATAAATAGTACCATGTAAAGATTTGGTGTCCAAATACTTATATAATACACATAAATTTTGATACAACAAGACACTATAATAAATATTTGCTACACAAACAAAGAAATGAAATTTTGCCAAAAAAATAAAGAAAAGTGAAGAAGTCAAATGAAAAATAATTCGAGGAACAAAAAGAAGTAAACGAGAGTATCATGTAGTAAAAGATACACTTCAATAAAAAAAGTACATCAGAGAACACTTTTTTTTAAATTGAATGAGATTCTCATATTGTTTTACAAAGAATGTGAAACAGAACTATAGTAGAGCTTCTACTGACTTTTATATCAAGCCATATTTGATTATGTCTCTAGGATATCAACTGGGCAGTGATGATGAACCAACAGATCCTAATCCTGTACAGATCTTTTTCATACCCCACAAACATATCATAAACTGATCTACTTTAGGTTTTTTTCAACCATTCTCAGCGTCGATAAATGTTATGATGTGGAGGTTACTAGGTTGACAGATCCAAGTCAAACAAGCAGGTTTTTCAAGACGGTGACACCAGCCGGAATTATTATCACTATACGAAGATGCATTTTAGAAAATATCCCTATAACTAACATGGTGTTTATACTGAGTACCAGCAACCCTTCAGAGACAATGATGATCAAACATAGATAGTCACCGAACATCGCCAACTCAGAAGGGTCAGGTTTCAAATGAATACAACAAAACTGACTTTGCTGCCTAGTTGTAAACCTGATCTTTTAAGGCCAAATCAAAATCATGAATGCGACAAAGATGGCCTATATTAGCATAAACCGCTTTGACTTTCACTATACGTAGATTTATCTCTTCAATTACGTCTCAACGAATACTCACACGGCTTCACAGACGTTTGCACATCTCAACTTATTCTAACTACTTACTGTCTACGAATATTGGTCGTCAACTGAATAAGTAAGATTTGTATCGTTTGTGTTTCATCGCACAGTAAAACAATGTAATCTACATACACATTATAACGGATATAAATCACTTCCTTTAGAGCTGTTTTCTCAGAATGCCATCAATGTCAGAGTTGGAGAGAAATGATGAGATTGCAACAACCTATTTAACCCAGTTTCTGAAATGTAACAGTGGAGGGAGTTGGCTGCATACTCTTACTTCTCCTGAGGCATTTATGTACAGAGCATTTAAGATGTTACTAAGCTTTTTAGACATCCACTTGTTCAATAGCTGAATACAGAATAAAATCGTGGATTTCTCATACCTAATTATGAACCAGACTGTTTATCTAAAAGTTGACAATACTACCTGAGTGTTCAAATTGAAGTATATGAAACGAAGTCTGAATCTGTAACTCAGTAATTAAAGATGAAAATGATTGCTCTGAACAACTTGTTTTGAAAACGCACTTGGTAAAGTAACATTAAAACTAAATTACTACTATTTTCACTCATGAGCTCGTGATTAATGTTTGAAAACAGATCGATTTTTATTATTTTATTTTTTATCAAGATCATTGTTTCTATCATTCACTGAGTGTATGTACTTATACGTGTGTGTATTGTTTTTTTTTTAAAAAACAAAATTCAATTTGCCAATTATTTTGGTGATAATTGATCATTTCTATAATATGAATTGAATGTTTTTGTTTTTTCATATTAAACTATTACAGCTCATTTACTCCAATTTTTGCAGCCGAATATTTTTATGCGGAGCTATAAGCTACCGCCCGGACAATCAATTACAGTGTAATAAACGGTGAATACTAATATTAATAATAATAATACTAATACTAATAATGATAATAGTAATAACTGCAATTCTTAACAATTAATAATATTGGTATTAATCAGACTAAAAATTACTCTGAGTGTTTTGATTTATACATTTATGGTGATGTTATATTGTAAAAATATCTGAAAATTTTAATGTGGTGTAACCTAAATTATAATAAGATAAACTAACATTTTCTGCTTCCTTATTGATGTTAATAGAACCCCGACGAAAGAAAGAAGTTTTGATTAACCTATGCTTGATTAACTAACTTTTTTTTGAGTGTTTGAAACTGAGTTCGTGCTTCTATTAAAGTGTAATTAACATAAAAGAAATAATAAATAAATGGAAAAATACATAAGAAACAAAATGAAGATGGTTCATTAAAAGAAACATTTGTCTTCAACGAAATTATTTACTTGAGCTGTATACTTGTATGTCGAAGACAAAGAATAAAAGAATAACTAATACTGAAAATTTTCAATAGTGGTAGGAGTCCAAGGATAATAAAATAGAAGACTGAATATGTGATGTTTTCTCACTGAGATCATGCTTGAGTTAATGAATTACTATAGACTCAGCTGTGCACAAGTTTACTGTCTACATAGTAATGCAAAGTAGTGCCCAAATAGACGTCTGGCAAATGCAAACTCTATACTGTTAATATAACATGCAATACAAGATCAAGTAAAGTGGTAGATACAGATCGATAGTAAATGTAACATTTTTTGTGTTTGTTTGAGTGCAAGCAATGTTGAAGTTAGGCATAGGATACTGGAAAACCAGTCGATGACGTAGTGAACCTTTATCGACTAAGGTGACTACGAGAGATTCTATGTATATCTAACCACCGCCCACTCCGATGAGGAATGCTTAGCAATACAAAAATAGGTTGGAAGAAAGGTAGTTGCAATAAAACCAAAAACATGACAGTCTATGAAGTCATTGAGTGTTGGTTCGAAGCATATTGGCAGATGCAGACTGCTTGGGCGAGGTCAGTGTGATAACCATGATCAGTAGCTGGAGACGTTTTGTGAATTCAGAATCGTTTACAGTAACTCAGATATACTCAATTTTATTTTACTGTCGATTTTGTGTTCCGATACTCCTTCATGTATACTTTCCCAGTGGATTTTTGAACCCTTTTCTTTTTTAACCGTGATTGCTATTACGTTGTTTTGATCACTTTTGCTATTCATTCGCCTAATTTCATTTCATCGTGCTATTGTGGTATGGAAACTTGAAGCCACTAAACTTTGATAATGACTGACTGTGTGTTTGAGTGTGTATCTATGAAAACAGAAGTGATAAACAGGAGACAGGTATTATAATTTATTCTATTCCATTATATAAGAGAAGTTTAATGCATACGGTGATATTTGGAGTGACCTTTTTGTTAGTTAACCAATTTCTGTGATTCATACCTGAGCTAAACTGCTTTATAATGCAAAATCTCATCAATACAGTGTAGCATAAATTCACAATAACAACAATTATGATGAATACTTGTTTTTTGTGCGTGAATGATTTTCTCTTAAAGTTAACTTTAGCGTTAAACTATTATCATCCTCTAATTTATATTTTTCGATATCAATAGTAATGCTGTTCGACTCGCTATTCGTAAACTGACTTATGCACCAGAAGAACCAGCCCCACAACCATCTGCAGTGGTCCTTAAAGAATTCATTATGAGTCCAGGTACACTTCGTTTGGAGGTCTCTCTAAATAAAGAAGTAGGTAGTTTTACTGATTCTAAACTTTTTCTGTTTATTTGGATTAATCAATTTGTTTTGAATATTTTCATTCCAGATTTTAAAATCTCTAAGAACCTATAGAAAAATAACCCACATAAATATTATTTAAAGATAAGATTGATTTATAAAATGAATAGAGAAGGAAATGGTCATATAAAGTCTACGAGTTGACACATAGTTTTCCTACTGATAACACTTTTAGTAGTTTTTAACAGTCGAATTCATGAGTCTATTAAAGCTAGACCACCATAGAAAACCTTGAAGCGCTAGACGGCTATTCCGTCCTGATATGGGACTCCTCAGCAGGGCTCATCCACGATCCTGCTCGTAGGATTAGAACGCAGGACCTATCGTTCTCGCGAGCAAGCGCTTGAACTATAGACCATTGAGCTGGTATCCAGCGGTGTTAATGTCCAGCTTTAACCAATCCACGAAATTGCACGACCATCCACCATCGTCTTCAGCTAGTAACTGTTTATACCGGACGGTCGACCTCCACTGACCACGCCTTCTCACTGAAACTCCAAAAAATACCTCATGAAGTCAGTCACTTTTAAGCACATTTTTGGTATTGTTGAGTTTTAAGAGCCGCTTGGTTAAGTCGCGACAATGAATGCTTCACAATCTATCCATCTCAAAGAATGCCACACCATAACAGTGTGCCTAAAACTCCAACCATTTTTCTCTTTTTAATGAGTATCTTACTGATTAAGTCAAGGATAAACCTTTTCTTTTTTCTTGTATGTGGATTGTATTTGTTTGAATTTTAGATATCTGATTTGTAAATGAAATTCCATAGGATTTTCTAGGAATATTGATTAGCGAATACTTGCATCCTGTTACTTTTGAATAACTGAACAAAATTATTTTTTAATGATCTTTTTTACTCAATAAGTTATTACTATTCCTGATCATCAAACTAAACTGTAATTAAATAGATCCATTAATTTACAAATGGTCAAACATAAGATGTTAAATGTTTGATAAAGAATCACTTCAATACTACACAGTCACATTCATTGGTTTTTATTATATATATATTTGCTTTTATCGCTATATTAAGAAACATAATTTCGTTTCTGTGAACGTGTCATCGTTTCATCATGTAAGCTTATCATTTATTGATACCATGTAAAAATACCAAAAGTGATTTTCTTCGGGGATTATACTCAAGTATAAAACCTAAATATATAATCCAAAACGTAATGAAGTGATATCAGAAGATAGCATCACATGATAGTTGATAATCATACGAGGCTGATGCATTATGTTTTCTATTTTCGAGTCGAATATCTTATTACACCTAAAGAATGCTTCCTTAGGTAATTCTGAAGTGCAATGGATGCTTTTTACTCTTTTGTAAAAAGTTTAAATACATATATTTTGTAGTTTATTATCAAAACTGCTTATATTGTTCTCCAATGAATTATAAATGAATCACTTTATTTTTGATTTCAAACCGTATAAAAAAAACAATTCAGTTATTCAACATTGTAGCTATATTTATATAGAGTGAATTTCGTGAAAATCGTTCTATGACTTAAAAAGCAGATTTAATCACGTACTAAGATTCACTAGTAAAGCATTATAAGCATAATGGATAGATCATAATTCAACAAATACCGGAAATCCAGAAAACATCAGTAAACTATTTTGTCTTATTACTAAAATCCTAAGCAGGAAACATCTACGTCCTTACCGGAGATGTAACACAGAACGTTTGGTGTCATGAGCGAATGTTTAAGTTTTAGACAACCGATCCGGGGACCGATTATGTAGATGTCCGAATTCAATCAATTAGCGATGTTGCATGACCATCTTGCATTACCTGCTATGAATAATTACCTCATATCCAATATTATTTTTTAATAATTATCAGTAATATACACTAGCAACACTGATTTTATATTGATTATAAATGTACATCTATTGATCTGTTTTCTCATCTATTTACTTTTTTCTTTCATTTCCCTGTTGATTCATTTTCTTGTTCCAACCAATGATAATACCATCATCAACAACACTAAATAGAAATATTATCATGGTGAATCAATAGATATCAATGTTTTGGTAGACAATAATTCAAATAAGACAGTGAAAAAAATCAAATTATCAGGTAAGTATCGCTCTCTCTCTCTTTCTCTCTACACACTCACACATAGGCAAACATTTACACAGGTTCGTACTCATAAATTATTATGACCATTATTTGCAGACATTTTTTTAACTGTCCAACATGATCTATGGTGTTTTCTTAACTTGAACTATATTAAAATTGTTATTTGAGAATCGAACTAACAAAGGTGTTTTCGTTGAATTTCAACGTTATTTTATGTATACCCAATTTGTTTTTAATTAATAGTCTGAGTTATTAGGGATGTATTTGGATTGTCACTGATGTAATATAATGTAAATCAAATGTAATTGGGTTAAAAAACTCGATTATATATATATATATATATATATATATATATATATATATATATATATATATATATATTGTACAAACAGTATTTCTGATGTATACGATTTTCTGATAAAATCATTATCTAAATGGCCACAAAAATTGTTGTAAACAACAATCCCAAGAAATATCCGTGAATAATTTATGAGAATTGAAAAAATTCGTTTATTTGTCGACAATGTCCAGATTATTCATGACGTCAATAAAAAAAATATAATAATAATAATGATAATGATAATAATTACTATTATTATGGCCATAATAAGTAATTCTAGTCATTAAAACTAGTCTTCTCTAATTATTGAGAAGTACCAAAATTGACCAAATTCACCATGTTCTCTTTGAATCCCATCAAAAAACACCGATTGTATATTTTTTTCTTTCTTATCATGATAAACAACAACTTTCGATTTATCTTGTTTTGTTTCCTTTTTTTTTTGTTTTTCTACAAGAAATCTTGATTTATATTTCTATATGATTGTAACTACCAGAAAAACTTTCAGTGTTAGTACAGAGTACAAAAATAAGTATTTCTTTTATTTATTTATTCAATAGTTCAGGATCATTTTGAATAATTTAGATACTAATTGTTATAAATATTCATGCTTGATGAATGTTTGATTGTATATTTTAGTTAATTGAAATAGTAGTTTTGGTCAACTGTCAATATGACTAAGTAATTTTCTCCAAAATTAGTACTTTAATATGTTATTAAAATTTTTGCAATCAATCAAATATTATCCAATAAAAATAATAATGAAATTGTAATGAGTAATATATTTCATTTTCTTTGAATTTCTATAGTCTTGACTGGTATTGTCAGTTTAACTATTATAGTAAAACTCTGAAATAAGGATAGAAATGTTAGTTAGTTTATTAAACTAAACTGGTTAGATAAAGGTTTAAGTTAGTCAATGAGTTTTTAAATACTACAATCAAATCAAAGTAGAGAAGATTACGATAAGATCGTCTATTCATCACATTGAAAGATTTTAAACTGATTTACTTGACATCACGAGTCAATGTAAAGTCCAACAATTTTCCTTTCAAGAGTTTTGATTCTTCTTCAACATATTCAAAATTTCTTAGATATTTAGGGGTTTCTACCAATGAAATTTTTTCATTAAATATACCTTAATGAACGTATGATTTACAAAAGTCGTTATTCCTTTGCATGTTAAGTTTATAATTGGAAAAATGTATACGAGATTATTTTCAGATAAAAGTATTTTTCATTCAGTCCAAGCACAACAGACGAATATCTGTCAGCTTTGAACAAACTCTGTTGATTGGATCTTTTTGATGTTCTTACTTGAATATTTGAATATTATTTATTATTTATACTGAATTTATGTCTATGGTTATTCCAAGAACTATTTTTATTTCAGTGATTAAATCTTTTGTATACAGGAAACGATTTCATATAATTCAAGAATTGTCTTTGAATGACTGTGATTGAATGGTAGCTAATACTAATTATTAGTACTACTATTACCGTACTTTTTTTCCAAATTTCATTTTTACAAATATATTACATATACGTTTGTTTGTGTACACTTCCGTTTTATCATTCTTTCTAATTTCAATTTTATTGTTATGAGTATTTCAGTATTCACTGCAATACATAAAATCTCTTTATAATCAGATTTCTTCTGTGTATACTTATTATTCATGGTTTCAATTAAGTGTATATTCCTTTGTTATTTTTCTTTCTCATTAATTAAACAATAGAAGATAATTAAATGTCATTTTTAATTGATGTATCATAAATTTTCATCTTTCTGTATGCATTTCTTCTATTTTCCCTGTCATAATTGTTTTTGATCACATTTTTCCCCCTTAAAGTTATTCAAATTACAGACATTACATTGTTTAGTCGTGCCGTATACAAATGTACAGTTGATGAAGCTGAATATGAGTAAGAATTAGTTTAGTGTTATCTTTAATGCATACAACTTAAATAATTATGCATACATATATATAACTCTTTATTCATGGAGTTTATTGAATGATCATATATATATGCTTACGTTTCGTGTATGTGATGTTGGATAGTTTTTTTTTTAAATTTTCATCTTGTTTTTATTACTATATCGATTTTGGGTATGTTTTCTTTTAAAATTATTGTTGTTGTTTGTTATATCTGTGTTGTTATTGTTGTTTCTTTTGAGTTATTTATGAGATTCCCAAGAGAATTGTTTATCTCCCAATTGTTTAAATGATTTCAATAGTTGTATACACGGTTGAATATTCAATTATACTTAAAAAAATTTCCTTTTTATTTAGATCGTTTGAATAGTTAACTAAAAAAACAACTTATTAAGCTAAATTGGGATGACATAAATAGGTTCCATAAAGTACTATTCTAAACGATAAATTTCATGGAAAAGTACATAAACAATCATTTATAGGTTTGAACTGTTTTGTTTATATTACCAAGTATTCACTCTTCAACATGGAATATGTAAACTTCAGTAAAGTTTTATATTTTTCTAAGATGAAGTTTACGTCTATTCTATATAGGTTCATTCATATTGTTTATATGATAATTATTCAATTAATAATTTGTTTGAGTGGAAAACATGCAATAAAGTTATGTAGTCACACAATAGAATACTATTTTACAATGATATTTTATATCTAGCGATAGTAGCAATAATTTTCAGAATATGAAAACAGAAAATAAAATAACCAGAATTACAGAGATATTGTTTCTAACAACAAACTGGAAATATACTTGGTTAATCCTTAGAAATTAATTTTAAAGAGTGCCATAAAAACTAGGCAACTATTTTTATTATAAAAATAAATTACAAAAGAGGATAAGATAAAATTTTGGTCAAAGAGGGTTTGAAAGCGTGAATTAATCTGTTAAGAGTATGTTAATTGAGCAGAGAAGGAGTAGGTGATAATTTAGGAAAGTTAGTGATTGTTTGTGGTAGGAGGAGAGGTTAAGTAATTTTATTTAGGTTACATAGTTTCGACCTTTGTATGTAAATAAAATCTCGAGGGATGTAAAAGTTAACTACTTTCGGCAGGTAATTTTTCATCTGCTATAGGAGTATAAATGATTAGCACTTTTTGATCGATTGATCTGTATGTTCATGAGTTATCTATTATTGATTTACTGTGAATCTACTACTGTCTCTTTTTGACCACGTAGTTTATGCCTAGCTTCACAAGAACAAATACTGGAGTGGCTGAGTCTGAGGTCTCTTCCTTTGTTCTACTGGTAAATATGAATAGACTAAAGCATATCAAACTTAAAGCTCTTAAGAACCAGAAACTTTTCTTTTAAGTCAGGTGCTATTTGTCACCTTCTAGGTCAATTTTTATCATAGAAATCTTTTTTTACTGAATCCCTGAAAGGTTTGAGTTTCCCATTCTCTTCAAATTTTTTTAGCTAGTATACGTTCTCCATTAGTAGTTGTTTTAGGGGCGGAAAGTATTCTATGATCCCATGTCTACAAATAATATATAATTGTTTCTATACATCTTTGTTAATGAAATCGTCGGAAATAGATTTGTTTCACTAAATTAAATATTTGTTTGATGAGAATTTATTACCAACAATAATCATGAAAATTTATGAGGATTTTTAACCGACTGGTTTATTTACACTTAGCTCTCCGGAAAACTAACCAGTTTTCTGATGTTTTTCTTTAATCCATAAACTATTTGTATACATACACTAGTGACTGGCATCAATATATATATCCTCGAGTTCTAGTGAGAAGCAGTGACCAGTGGAGTTCAACCGGGTCAGTTGCGAGGTAGTAACCCACTGATGACAGTGGTGGATATATCGCTCAATTTCATGGATTAGTTGAAACTAGACAATAACACCGCTGGATGCTGGCTCAGTAGTTTAGTTGGTTAAGCGCCTGGCGCGAGACGGGGTCGTAGATGCGCACTGCTGAGGAGTCCCACAATAGGACGAAACGGCCATCCAGTGCTTCCAGGTTTTCTATGATAATCTATCTTCAATTGACTCATAATCTCAATTGTTTAAATATATATATTCGTTTATTCTTAAATCAATATGCCATCTGTGTATGTTTATTAATTTTTCTATAGTGTATATTAGTTTACTTATTTTAAGAGGAAAAATCCATTAAATTTTAGCTCCTATACATTTAGATATGTTAAAACATGTTCAATCGGCTAAACTGTAATATTATTATAGAAATAAACTTCCATTTATGTAATGTTTATGTCAACAAGTAACAATATTCATAAAAGTTTAGTAATATAAAAACTTATTGTGTCCATAAGCAAGTTTATTTGTAAATAGCTTATATTTCAAATGGAATTGTGAATACATTTCATTCGTGTTGTAGTATATTTAATAATTTTCATATGTTTGATAATAGCAACAAATCGACCAATATATTGTTTTTCAAAAATATACATCAAGTTTTGGGCTTAGCATATAAAGTCAACCTTACTACTAGCTATCTTTAGTATTTCAGTCAACTTGTTACTCACTGCAATTTATCGTGTAGTTTCAAATACATTCCGTTTCTTAACATTTCTGGTTCTTTAAATTGTTTATCGTTGAAATATTTAAAAAGTCTTGTCAGTTTTTAAATAAAATAGGAGAATTTTTAAGAAATGTAAGGTTTTTACTATTTCGTTGGTCTTTACTATTAATTTGTAGCATTTCTTGTAAGTAACTTAATCGTACTAAGTGTTATTCCCTGATTACTTAAACAGTAAAATCTTTTAGTCCACTTATCAAAAATCCATTCACGTAACTTACAGGAAAGCAAATTATTTCAATGGTCTGATGATAACTTATTTTCTTACTGACGGTTATCAAAAGAATTCGATTGTCTTCGAGTAAAGATTTTCTAACCACGAAGGGAGGTGTTCACTAACTCTTTGATTCAGTTACCTGGTAGTGCGCCTAATATAGGTTTCTCCACAGGAGCAGCTGAATTCGTAGATGCACATAGAAGTGGCATAACCAGGTAACTTATCCTTCAGTTGGGGAATCACTATAGATCGGGTCGAATACGATAGACAGAGGTTGGCAACATTACTGCTCTAGTCAGTCTATCATGTAATACGTCACTAGCTACATCACCATTGAATTGCAGCTTCAAGAAAAGAGGTTCCTTATTAGCCGTTAGTGTTACTATTTTCTTGCTTGTTATACGCAAGTGTTTCATCAGGAAACCCTGTGGATATCTCGATTCAATCAACATACTATAAATGAGCTCTAATTCCTTATCAATTGTGTCAACTGAACATATATTAATAGCTCTATTTGCCAGACATTTGACTAAGTTTCCCTTATATTGAAAAGACACAAAGCTTAAAAAATGTGTGTATTGGCTTGAAGAAGAACTTTTTCTACCTCTACTGATAGAACCATTCTTTTTCTATTTAACAAAACTTCAAGGAAACGTAGTTTATTATCTATTTCTTCTTCATATGTAAATTTAATTGCAGGTTGTTTGTTATTGAATAGTTCTAGTAGTTGTTCTTTTCTAATGTTCTGATCGACAATGATGAAAGTGTCATCAAAGTAACGACAGTAGAAATCAAGCTTATTGGTAACCTCTTTGAGAGGTCCTTGCGCCTACGAATTCAGCTGCTCCTGTGGAAAAAGCTGTATTGGGCACACTACCAGGCAACTGAACCAAAGAGTTAGTGAACACCTCCCTTCGTGGTTAGGAAAAGGTAAAGTCAAGACAATACGCAGCTCGGTTCTATCACACTTGATCGATAACGGTCATGTAGTGGACAGAAACGCGTCATTTAAAGTTATTTATCATATTCCCACTAGTTTTCCTTATAGTGTTCGATCTCGTCTCTTACACATAGCAGAAGCTATAGGAATTCGAGCCAACAAGCCAAGTCTTTCTGTTCAGAAGAAATTTGTAACACCCTTCTCTCCCTTGGCCTTAATAAATGAATTTATTTATTATTTTTTCAAACTTTCTCTTCGTTTATTATTTCTTTTCACCCCCTCCTACCATTTTCTCTCTCAAATAGGCGTTTCATGGTCGAATTACCTGAACACTTCTAATTACGTCATCTTATAATTTTCTAAATATTATTTCACTGTCTATATTTTTCTAATCATTGACCTATTTTCGATTGCGTAACATTGGTTTTTGAGCCTTTATTATTCTTATCAAAACTAATGCACCTGTTATCACAGTACCAATTTGTACTTCTAACTTTTCACTTATGTAATCGTTTTCATTGTTATTATTGACTCACAATCTACCTTGATTGGTTTAATAATTTCATATATGCATATAAATATTACTGTATATTCGAGTAAAGCTTGATGAGGATCTAATCGAAAACAATATTGTTCGCTTATATATGTTGTTCTAAATTTTACTTTCTGCTAGTTATATAGCTATCTTTCAATATGTCACCCGTTTCCAGGCGTGAATATTAATGAGATAGTAAACGCAGCCAAAATTTAAAATGTTTCGTTCAGTTTTGTGAATTCTGGTTTAATAAATTTACTATCCTTTTCATGAATCAGGGCACACTAACCTACATAAACTCGAAACTTGCTGCAGTCGTCTCAGTACCGTTTAGAATCTGAGTCCTAATTGGTATGATGTTCCTTTTGCGATATTGTCATAGATATTGACTCATGAGCTTCGAAAACAAACGTATACATACTAACAGTATCAACCAGTAAATTTATAATTAAATTTTACAACAGGGTAATTCACTTTTAGGCTGGTTATACGGGAAAACTAAACGCTATCTTGGCAGTTTATAACCTAAATATCACAGATTAGTACAGTGGAACAACCATAACAGTATCAAGAATCCTAATTGATCACTCACCCCTTATGTATATATTTGTATTGGTCAATAACCAATTACATTCAGCAAGAACAGGTCAATTCCGAATTACCTCGCTTACATCAATATGAAATTCGTTGTTATTACCGATGATAGCATGTATAACAGCATCTCAATCACACCGGCTTTTATTATAATGAGAAGGGACTGCCAAAATATATGAAGTCTGTTACTCGGCAATTCAAGAGTACACATTCTTTTCAATAAATTCTACTTGTTTAACACCACACCGTTCATAACATGACTAATTAACCTCCATTTATCCGAGAGATTTTTCATTCTTTGCATTTACACTGACGTTAATTTTCTGAGAGTTCATAAGGGTGCCATGCAGGACCATCTACTTCCACGTAATAAGATCCAGACACGGTTGAAATCCAAAATCTCGTACCCAACTACCATTGGTACATCTCCCTAAATAACTTATGACATTTGTGAGATTTTCATCACTTCGATACTTTGGGTTCTCAGATATCACCTCATCTCGGTATACTTTTCAAGACATATATATAAACTACACTAAATTATTTGCGGTTGTTTTTGTAAGTATAAAATCGAATATTACATGTAAGCTTATTTCATAAACAATGTTAATGTAGAATTTCACTCGTCTACCATTTAAGCTTCTCATCATTTCTATATTAAAATTAAATTAAAGAAAACTTATTGTTCTTATTATCAGATTGGATTTCCCGCACATTACACGTAGGTTAAATTAGAAAAATACGTAAAGTATTATGGCAAAGTTGAAAGCAGACTCAGATAAAACAATTAGAAATGACAATTGATTACACGTAACTTAGGTTTATATGGTATTTGTTTTTATAAATGTGTTTCTATGCCATTTGACCAGTCCCTTTTAAATAAGATTATTACTTTATTACTAGGTGATAATTTTATAAAGGTTTTCCACCTTAACATTAGCAGATCTCCTTTTTTTTAAATCTGAGAATCAAATTTTATTACAGCGGCACTTGTAACACCATGCTGATTTTTGCAAGTGCTAATCAATCCGCTTATTGTACAAACAAATGAGTAGAAAATCCTATTCACTGACTAAAATGCTTTTGTATAACAAATAACACAATACAGTTATTGATTTCAAACTTTATTGAACAAACAATGGTTTCTATAGTCTACATAAACTTGTTAAATTGGTTCAATGGTAGCTCATTCTAGTTATACTAATCATTTACAAAGAATCAAAAATTTTATTAATTAATACCTGGGTAGTGTTACAATAAACTACGACTTTTTTCTATACCTACTAGATGTTAACAGTTTTTTCATAATTGACTCCAATATTGTTAATATCTTATAACGATTTTAAGTTATTATCAATAAATACATATTTTTCAAAAGTAAGTTTACTGAAACCGGAATAACTTAACTAAATAAAAATTAGGCGTCAAGAGTTGACTTACATATTATCGTCTTCTCTTTCATATGTCAAATAAACTATGATTTTTTGTAATTGACTCAATGAATCTTAATGTAATAAACTGGATTGATTTATAAACTCTTACAATAATTCCATATTAGTAATATTCAAAAATAAATACAAAATGTTGTTAATGAATATTTTCATTATTTTAGAATTATGCTTTTATATATGTGTATGTACATATTTTTCTTATAATACTTATATAATTTTATTTTATCCAGTTTTATTTATCATTTTTATTCTTCTTTCACAATGCATGCATTTATTTACAATAATTTTTTTGGCTGCAATTATTCTCGTTGACCTGGTTTATTGATTCACCTACTCGTTCGTTCGTTCATTCGTTCGTCCATTGGTTCAAACTCACTTTAATCTACTACTGTTTTTGATTATTTCTACCGTTTGATGATAATGATAATAAAATGCTAATGGCATGTACAATTACTTACACATATAATCTCTGTTGGATGTTGTTCATTGGGTGATTTTATGATAAATTTTCACAATCTCTATATATATACATATATGTTATGTATCTGCTATGCCTCGTCATATTATACTCCTCTACGTAGTTCGTCAGTATACTCAATTATGCTTACACAATAACAATCGTTATAACTGTGTTGTGGATGAATTAGAAACTGAGTAAGTTTTATACATTATCGTATTGTTAGATTATCATGATCACTGTGTATACATACTTTATATTCTTTATTCATTCATACAGTATTAATGTCGTTAAAGTTTTTTTAAATCTTCTTTGTGTTTTAAATATTCGTTTACACATACCTATTTGTGCATGTTAGTTATTTCTCATAATCATATCATTGTTTAATATAAGTGACACGCTAATAAAGTGAGTTTTGGCCACATATACATTGAAACTAGAGTTTATTTACATTAAAACTGTTAATGAACTTCATCATATTCATTTGTAATTTCATTATGAATGATTTAAGGTTTTATTCTGTATTCAATGATACACCTAATGTGTTTTACAACAAATTATAAATATTATGACATTTCGCGTACTAATATACGTATATATAGTTAAGATTGCACATTTTATACATTTAATTAGAACTGTTCATTTCCGGTTATTGCATTTCAGTTAACAACATCAGAATTCTTTCATAAATATATTGATTACTTATTGCAAATTAAGGATAAATTATTTCTATAAATAATTCATTTTTGTACTGGTTGTTTGAATTTTCCTGTCGATGTTTAGGACTGAAATTGATCAGTATTATTGGCATATATGCATCCTGTGTGGATTGCCTCGGTATTGCCTTAAGTCACAAACATTGTAGGCAAGGATAGATGGTGGCTAGTAGTGGAATCCAGGACTCGTGTTTCGTCTCATTTAGGTCACGAAGCTAATATGATCTATCAGATGCATAAACATCTGGCTGACGAGTCTGAAACAAGACGAAATGCGCGTCTTGGATTCTACTGCTGGCCACCATCATCTTTGTTTTACTTCCACCACTATTTAACAATAGAATTCAATAATCTTGTCAATTGGTTATCGTTATCGTAATAGAGAAGTATACTATTTGCATTCGCCTGTGTAGTTAATAATCTAAATTGATACCTCTTGATCGTTTAAAGCTAGTTTACTTTTGAAAAAAAATATTAATGAGGTTGTAAATGACTAGATATCATGAGACAAAACGACTAAGTAGCTACTAATAATACAATAAAATGAATAGGAATGGTAATTGACCACTTATCAGCTTATAAAATTGGGACCTTACTTCGTTCACATTGAATTAGTATTGAAATTATATCGAAATTTTATAACTTAGATATTATTCGACAAAAAGCGCACATATTGTTTGCCAAGATTACTGAATCGATAAATTGCAGTTACAGTGTGGAAAAAATTATGATATAACATGCAGTCATTATTTTAAGTGGTAAATATCTTACGAAATTCCAATGTATGTTTTCTAATTAAAAAGGAATGTATTTATGTACAAAATCATTGCTAAATTGGAAACAATCGCTTCACTTATTGTTATTATTATTATGCAAAAACATCATAATATCTTTACATAAACTTTACTGCATTACATTGTTGAGTGTCCTGGGTCAGTTCAGATTTTAAACTAACGATTTTTCTAGTTTTCATAAACAATATGTATTGCGATATTATAATTTATGTGAATACATTCGAAAGATTTTAATTATTATGGATATTAAATCAAACAGGGTATCTTTGTAAGCCTTACAAACTCAGTATTTTAATGAATATAATACTACATGGAGGGTGTAATTGTCAAGCCAATATATCGTTTACAGCTTGTGCTTTATCAAAAGATTCATTGTAGTAATACTTATGATTCACATCTCGTCTCAACTTATTTCAAATAACTAATTCTAGGAGGTGTCATTTATCTTATGCTTGAATATAGTTGAGCTGTGGTTTCATATTTACTAAAATAATTCCCTTTCAACCATTAGATTGTAAATACAAATTTTGTTTATTACTTTTAAGTTTGAGTAGTATCATTAGGTTTTATACAAAGTATTCGAGCATAATAGAATAAGAATATCGACTTATTTTATTGAAATAGTTTGTATGATCAATTATATGAAATTTTAATTATGGGATGTAATTTGTGATCACGTATATATTGACGTAATTACTTTGAACAAGAAAAAATTGCTCTGAATATCCAGCATATAAAATGAATTCATTGATAGTAATTAGCTTTAGTCAAATGTACACTGACTGATACAGTGTATCTAATAAAAAGTGGTGTTTGTACTATCAATGTTCTATTAATTTGAAAAGTAAAACATGAATTTTCTAGCCATTAAGTGACTTCACTATGTGATTTATTAGTTTTTCTTTAATTCTAATATTCAATAATTGATTTTCGAATAATCTAAACAAATTAGTGAGGAAAATGTTTTATTTGATTAAGCTTTTTAACATATCTTTGAACTAGTACAACTGAATTTTACGACTAGGTATAGAAAAACATGTCGGTTAGATAATGGACACGATTGATTGAGAGCAATTCAATATCAGAATTAATGGTGACAGTTATGATGATGATGATAACAAATATTTAGGAAAATGATTCAAAGCTTGAAATGAACAAGGTAATTATAATGTTGAATAAGTTTTATTCAGTGAATATGTTGTTATAAAATAAACAGATTACTTAGTAATCAATGTAAGAGCTGAAAATTCTTCTGAACTGGTTATATGTTAAGATTAAGTGTTTAGGCATCAAGAAATAACACATATAATTCAAACCTAATTAAACGAATATATAGTCATTGTAGACCCTAAAACATTTAGAAATCAATTACTCTCATTCACTACAATAAATCTTTTATGGTTGCATTATTCTGATAAATTTTCAAATAATCGTTCTGTTCAATTAATGTTATTATTCTACACTGGACTTTACGACGAATAAGTTTCATCAATGTTATTTAGTACTTAGTGTCAATCGTTGTTTACTGATCGAATTTCAACACTTTCTACTGTTGTAATAAAGTTATTTAATATCAAACAAAGCTCGTTATGATGTCGAGTCACTTGAACCATTGACCACACCATAGGGATAATCGATGGAACGAGGACAATTACTAGGACTATATGATATGATTTTCGTTAGTATTCAGAAAAAAATTAATACGAACATCTCATCCTTATAAAAGGAGAGTTATTGCCCAAACGGATGAATAGTAATTTCTGTGAGTATGATACTCACTGATATACGACCGCATTCCACGAAAACGATTAAATTGTCTTAAGATTATAAATACAACTTAGACGTAGTATGTGTTATTGGAACTCCTTTTGAAAATTTCTAACAACTTTAATTCAAAACAATGATCGTACGTTTGATAAAAAAAGTATCATTAAGTGTAAATGCGTATCTTTTTCATAATTGATTAACTTTATTACTGTATATGTCTGACTTCTTTTTATCATTCATATCATCATCATTATCAATGGTAATGTCGTAGTAAACGAGAACTTAAATGGGAAAAATCAATTTATTGTTGAAAGCTATACATTTAATATATAATTTGCATATTCCTCATCAGTTGTTCTTTACATGCTTCATGATTCTTTCACTTCTATTGATATCATAGCTAATTTTTGTTTTTCTTTCTATTCTCTTCAATTGAATCTTCTAAATTTTCTGCTGGCATGCATTTCATTTCCGATTGGTAACATAAACCATAATAACATTAATTAATATTACCATAGTTTTGTAGAATGATTCTGATAAGTTTACATGCATTCTAATTATTCTTTTCTAATTATTTATTTTGAGTATTATTTACAATAATCATTTGTTAACATTTTTAATATTATTTTGGTTGATAGTGAGTCATTTCCTATTTTACCAAGTCAAACGGGTTGGTGTAAAGTATATAAACTACGTCCATTACTTGCCAATAACAGACATAAACGTGGTCTAGCATTAGATGGTAAATTAAAACATGAAGATACTAATTTGGCTTCATCCACAATGTAAGTTTGTTATTTGTATTGTTATTTGAAAATAAAGATAAATACTATTGAATTTTGACCGAATTTTGTACAAATACTCAGTGATTCAATGATACTGTGTTTATTGTGAGAACTTTGAACTGTCTAGGCTTTATTATTGATTATCTTCATCCATCTAACACCTGATGCTCCACGTTTCATTCTTTTTAGGGTAATTATTTTCTCTGTTTTGAAAGAAAAGTTTATTCACACTATTGTACCATAGAATAAACGTTGTATTCAATTGTAATTGATTTCCATAAGAAAGAATAAAACACCTTAATAATAACATTATTTACACAGGGTGTAACATCAAGTTTAAATGTTTATTATCATAGTAATATATTATTAATAATAATAGTTATAATAATATATTACCATGATAATATTACCATAAGCAATATCTGACCTAAGTCTTCTATCTATTTTTTTCGTTATATCTTTCGATTGCTTCAAATGATCTTTTACTTCATCTAATCCCTTACTTATTTACTTGCTTGCTTAATCCTGTTACCCCTCGTGAAGGAGCATATATCACTCACCAGAAAGCATGACATGAGCTAACGAAAATCATTAATTTCTAAATATGTATATGATTATGGTCAAATAGTTTATCTAAATCTTTGTTAAACAAAGTTTTTAATACTTTTAAGCTGGAAATAGATGATAGAACATGACATCCATTGAATAAGTTAGCAGTTATAAATATTATATTATTGAATAATCCAATAACAACAACAGTAGAAACAAACAACAAGACTCGTATTTTTTCGAACAATAATTTGAGAATATCATTACTATTACTCTGATTGTTTAGTTTAAAATTATTATTTCAATCTGATAATTTCAAACTAAGATAAGATAACAATAGTTGAGATCATGAGTCAATTGAAGCTAGACCACCATGGAAAATGTGGAAACACTGGACAACCGTTCTCGTCCTACTATGGAATTCCTCAGAAGTGTGCATTTAAGACCCCGCCTCGCTAGATTCAAACCCACGACCTATCGTTCTCGCCCACGAACGCTTAACCTCTAGACCATTGAGCCGGTCGGCACCCAACGATGTTAATGTCTAACTTCAACTAATCCATGAAATTGAGCGACACATCCACCATTTTCATCAGTGAGTTCCTATCTCACAAGAGACCCGGTTGAACTCCAGTGGTCACTGCTTCTCACTAGAACTCTAGGAAATACCTCTAGAAGCCAGTCACTAGTGAGCATATGTTGATTATTATTATGTCATTGCATTTAGGTTATACATTCTTTTGATGTTAGTTGTATAACCAAATTATTTTCCTCCTTACTAAATGTGCTCTTTCAATTGTAATATAATACTTATGACTGAAGTAGATCATTATTTAGGCTTTTTTTCTAATTTTAATATATTAACAGTATATGCAATCCGAACCATAAAGAAAATCTTGGCATGACTGTTCAGTATCGTGTAAAAGTTCGATTAGTATTAGGATTCGTGTCAAGGTGAGAGGGTTGTATATTTTTGTATATTAGTTTTATAAACTATTCATTCATTTATTTTCGTCAGCATATATTTTAAAATAATTAATTATTTTATTCAACTTGAATGATTCCGTATGAAGGTAAGGTTTCTCAGAATTATTGAATATAATAGCATAATACATTTCGAACAATGTGACCACATATTTATTTATGATATTTGTATATATGTATATATGTATGTTTGTATATGAGAAATAAAAGTCAACTAGATAATTCGAACATAAGAAAAGAGCGTGATAATTAACAAAGAAATTCATGTTCACACCTCTTGAGATAGTAAGTCAATATTGTTTATGTTATTTATGTCTTCTTCAAGGTCTTACAAATAGGGGTTCATTAAGTTTTAATAGTTTATCGATAATATTGGTTTTTTTTATTTGAAAAAAATAACCCAAAAGTATGCATTCATTATTGAGATTATTCAAAATAAATGTTGCATTTATATCATTGTTAGTAAGGGGCTCATTTTGGTCATTCTCTGTTGACGTATGTGGGTTACATGGGAATCGCCTCAGTGTAACTATTATGTCTCAAGTTACATAGAATTGATGGATAGTGGTTATCAACTAAGTTTAAATTTCTCTTTTCGTTTTATCTATGACTCATCAATTAGATGAACCTGCATACAAGCGTTGTTGTTTTCACTGGAATTCGGTTGAAGTTTGTTTGAATGCTGTATTCTTTGTATTGATAAATTATAGAAACGAATAGTCTCTATTTACATAACTTATTCGATAATTATACATGGCTTTTTGTACTTGATATATTCCGTGGTAAGTTGAAGTTAATTGTTTGAACAGGTTATTTTGTAAGCTTCGTAGTTAGCTGCCATAACTGTAAATACAGATCTTTGAGTATAGTTTCCATTTACCAAGTAAAAGTTTATCTTGTTCATGTAACTTAAAATTATTTGCATTCAGTACATACGTGTTCACTTTTCATATATTTACTTCATATGGATGTTCCGTTCACTACAATTAGTCATACGCAACTTAGAAAATGGCACATATGTGAAACGCTTTAAGTTACCACATCATATAATTATTATGAGTAATGACAGTAATACTGGTGATATAAAAGTTTTGACAAATAAGTTGTGATATAAATGTGCAACATAGTACTGAAATTCTGTTTATCATGAAAGATAAAATCAACATTACGACCTATTCATAACAATTTCACACATTATTGTCAACCATCGATTGAAATAATAACAAGGGCTTAAACAACAAAGTCTGCACATATCAACCCGAGTGTATTGTTACATTTACTTCTTCATTAACTGATATACTGCTTATATATGGAGATAGTTTGTTTATTTGAGATGTTATTAATATTTATTTCAACATTTCACTTGCATCTTTTTACCTTTTTGCATGGTGTTATAATAAGAAACATAATGCTTTGAATTTCATTTATCCTTATTTAAGACAACATTGTCACTAATCTAATATTTAAATAAAATGTGACGGTATTTTTCATAGAAAAAAAGTTATTTATGAATATCTGTGAATCTTATTTGAGAAATACTGTGATTAAAATTCTACTTTAAATACTGCATTGAAAAGACATTAAAAGCCAAAAAATGTTATAATTACGAATGTTTATGAATAATGCAATATCCGGTTTCATTAATTAGACACACAAAACACGTTTTCAACCATTGACTGACAAAATTCGTGTTACCATTACAAATATTGAATACAAATGTATTGTTTTCATTTAAACAAATATAGATTGGCACTTTGTATCTTGCTGATATTAAGTAGAAAAATAGCTTTAGTTATTCATCGAAGATAGAAATACCAATAGCATATGACTGAATAGTTTGAAGATAGTTCTTTCTAATTCAGTTGTGACTTAGATATTATTGTTATTTAATTAGTTGAAATCATGACTCAATTAAGGCCAGACCACCATGGAAAACCTGGAAACACTGAGCGGCTGTTTCGTCCTATTATGGGATTTTTTTAGTATATGCTCACTTAGTGACTGGCTTCAAGAGGTATTTCCTGGAGTTCTAGTGAAAAGATGTGACCACTGGAGTTCAACGGGGTCTCTTGTGAGATAATTGCTCACTGATGAAAATGATGGATGTGTCGCTCAATTTCGTGGATTAGTTGAAGTTAGACATTAACACTGTTGGGTGCCGGCCGCCCAGTGGTTAAGCGTTCGTGCGCGAGATTTATAGATCCTGGGTTCGAATCCCGTGAGGTGGGATCGTGGATGCGCACAGTAGGACAAAATGGCTGTCTGGTGCTTCCAAATTTTCCATGGTGGTCTAGCTTCAATTGACTCATGATTTCAATTACTTAAATTACTGTAATATCCACAAAAACCCCTTCTGATATTATTATTACGTCGACTAAATTTCTGTTTATAATTTTTCTAACTGTTTTTCTAAGTGATGTCAGCGTGGAACTTCCATTCACACTAACTCATCCAAAACCTGATTCGGATGTCAATGGTACTTCATCAAAACTAATTATTGATGATGATAATGATATTCTTCATTCTTTGTTATCTGGATCTGATGATAGACTAAAACATAATCGACATATCTTGCAACAATCCCAGTTACATTCAAACGAACAAAGTTCATCTGATCGTAATGTAAATATTACAGATGATTTAATTAAATTGGATGATGGAATAAATGACAAGTGAGTTGGATACATTAGTAACCAAAATATTTTTATTATACTTACATATTAATAATAGGTTAGACATTTTATTCAATAATCATAAAATAACAAGACTATTTAATATAATCACAAATACATCAACTATTTTTCTTGATCAAAAATAATCAACTAATATATTAGTAACGAATAGACTATTCAATTTTATTTGGGTACTTTATTATACTAAGAATTCGTTGCATCTTATATAACGTAATATACTAAAACAAAACCCTAATTAGCCAATGTTCTATGATTTCCAATAATCTATTAGCTGTTGGTATTATCTATAATGAAAACTATTTTCATATTAAACAGAAGTAATACTCATATTAAAGCTTATTTCTTATTATTATAGTTTATCTATAATACAATGATTTATTAGGTGTTTTAAACATACATTGATGCAGAATAGTATGAATTCATATTATTTCGAGGTTTCTCGTCAGCTGCTTACAAACCAAAATTGTGATAGAATTTTTACATGGAGATAGTGTGAAAACATTTGACATAAATGAGTGTAAATAACTGGATTACAATAATAACTATATATATATATGCTAGAAACAGGTCAAAGGTCAAAAGAGAGGGGGTTAATCCAGGGTGGGTGGTGTAATAATTTAGTGAAGTTCATAAATTGTGTGATAATTGTAGAGATTAATGGAATTAAATAATGATAAGGTAGATTACGTAATAATAATTAAATAGAATTTGGAAAGTTAAGATAATTTAAGAGGATCAGGTGGTGGAAATGTGTGAATAAAATTTATTTTAAAAATTAGGTAATAGGGGGGAGTATAAAATATCTTAGAATAAGTAAATGAAAAAATAACCAAAACACAAAACAAACAGAAACAAAAAGATTACCAGGGTAGTGATAAGTTTATTAAAGTCTCTTTTTGAATGCATAAATCCGGTTTCAGTTTCTTAATGGCAATCGCTTCAGCAAAGCGGAGAGTGGTAGTAGTTCTTTGTCTATTGATAATTTTAAACGCGCGCATAATATCGACGGTATGCCCGGTGTCAAGTAGATGCCGAGCTATTGCACTGTTAAAAGCTTTAGTCCCTCGTAGCGTCAAGTTCTTCGGAATATGCTCAGAAATGCGAACCTGTACTCTTCTCTCAGTTCTTCCAATGTATGTGCTACGGCACGTACATGTGAATTGGTAAATGCAGTTGGAGCAACTGAGGGGAGAGGACTTGTCGATCTTCGTTTGTTTCAGTGAGCAGTATGTTTTCCATAACGTAGTCAGTTTGGCTGCCGGGTAGGTCACTTTTAAAGCGGAATTAATTCTGTGATTGATAATTCCGGCGACTTCATCTCCTTTGAAGCACAAGGATAGGAAGCAGGTTTTCTTTTCAACTGTATCATGCTTAATCGGATGGTTTGTATTAGCATATTTGTGGATGAATTTATCCGGATATGCATTTTCACGTAGGCATTTGATGATTGTAGTAATTTCTTCTTCGAGGCATTCTTTTGAGCAGATTTTTCGTGCGCGGTCAAAAAGGTTTCGCACAATACCCTTTTTATAACTTATTGGACAGAAGCTGTTAAAATTGAGATAAATTGTAAGCAGCTGACGAGAAACCTCGAAATAATATGAATTCATACTATTCTGCATCAATGTTTGTTCTTGCTCTATTCAAATTCATAAAGGGAACCAATTGCATGAAGTTTTAAACATAGTTGGATTATTATCTAAAGCAACTATAGAATAATGTAATATTTGTCATGAAAACAAACTAACAAATTAATAACCTCAGAAGGGGTATTGTTGACATTATAGTAATTTCAAAGGTTGAGATCATGAGTCAGTTGAAGCTAGACCATCCTGGAAAACCTGGAAGCACTGGACGGCCGTTTTGTTCTATTATGGAACCCCTCAGCATTATTAATCACTAGAATTATTTCCAACGAATAAAAAGAACTGAAAATATGTTTGATTTTTCTTTCTTCTTTAAAAATATAAATCTAAAGTTAAATAGTCGAATTAATCATATTACATAATCTTATAATTTATGGTATATTTCTTTCTACATAGGTTAAATCATATTATATTAATCAATAGTTTATCACAACAAGACTAAAAAGTCACACTTTCTAACCACGTGGTATTGTAGTTATTGGTAAAACTAGTGATTATTTGCATTTGTGTGTTATATTTGCTTTAGTTCAAATGTAAAATAAACACATGATAATTGAGTGAATGAATACTATGAGGTATTTATTTGTAGTTGAATATAATAGTTTGATTATCTATAAAATACATAATATGACTTCAATATCTTGTAATTAAATCAACTGTAAATTTATTGATTCAACCTAGTTAACAATATTTATTCATTCACTTCATGTTGATTAATCATATTCGAACAAGAGTTTTTCTTAAGAAATCTTCGAGATGAGATCATTTTTTTAATATCCCTAATTTTCAATAGTTGAGATCATACACTGATTGATGTTAGATCACTATGGGAAACCTGCAAACACTAGACGGTCGTTCCGTCCTATTTTGGGACTCCTCAGAAGTGCGCATCCACTATCTCGCCTCGCTGGATTCATACCCAGGACCTCAGTTTTGTTTAGATAGGATAGAAGGTGTTAGAAAAAACCTCAAAAATATGCAACAACAACATGAAATTTAATATTTACACCTTAATATTCCTCTTGGTTTTCGGATGTATTACATATGTACGATTGATTTCAACAAAGTGTTTTACCTTTTTCTACTGAACAACTATGCTTGACATTATATGTATTTCTTGAAAATATAGTTGAAATGAATTTATCATCATATTATTGGTAGTTAGCTAGCGTACTATTTACAGGATAGGTATTTTGTGTATGTGAGTGTGAAAATATATTTAAATTGTCTGGATCTGCATGTATGTCTGTAAGTGTACATTAAGAAGAGAACAAATGAATTATTGATCAAAAATGTTATAATCTGGTAGCAAACATGCGCGCCTATCGCACAATAAGGATTATTATGCTAAATGTTTCTTTTTTGTCGTCGAGATACTGATATTTCATAACTCCATACATTTCTAAGCCCAGATGATGTGAAATAGTAGTATACCTTTTTTTCAAACTTGTATGTAATACAACTCTAGGAAAACAACAAATATCATGAAGCTTAATAGTATTTATTTAAGGAATCATGTTAACTAGAAATTGCTGTGATATTCTGATAATAATATCACTTTACATAAGATAAAATGGCCTAATAGTTGTAAATTAATGGTAATCTGATATTCTTATGTTTTAAGGCTAATTATTCAAGTTATCTTGTTGATTCTTTTGTTACGATTTCTCTAACACCAAAATCCGTACTAGTTGTCGTCCGTGGCCTGTAAATCTCTATAATAACATCTCCGGCAATTTATGATATATGTTAGAGTCGTATAGTGGTCATTGGGTTACTAATGATGAGAGATACGATTTTCTGTTGAATATTGGCTAAAAGAACTTAAATTTTGATGGCATTTTATTGGCTAACCGTAATCAATCCATAAGTTATTAATCTACATTTTTTTAAACATTTATTCATGCATTAAATCTGTTTAGTACTGTAGAATAAATAAGAATATGTGCCAATATTTTTATTTACTAAATCGTAACATAAACATCACTAGGTGATCTTACCACGATACACGTATCCCAACACAGACTAAACATTTCAGGTCTTTATTACTAACGATTGCAAATAATAAATAATGAGAAATGAATATATGCATTTTCAACAATGTATTAGCTAATTGAACTCGGTAGGCAATTTAAACGACAGGTTGGCATTCCAAATGATGGTTACTAAATGTAAGGCGCAGTGAAATTTCGGTACGTATTGGTTTTTAATCGTAAACTCGATTAAACCCATGTCCTGTATTCCTCTCCTAACTGCAAATTGCCTCTAATAAACTAACTTACTTGCCTGAATGACGAAAACAGAACACCATAAGCACTTTTTAGTCGCCAGATTTATATTTATCATTGGCAAGATATTTAACTTGGATATTATAAGATCGATCAAAATGTGCATGTACAAATGTTTTCATTTTTTAGTTTGTAAAGAGTAATTAACATAAAACTATATCTATTGTGTGAACTCATGATTTAAATAAATACCGTGTGAAAAACGGACTTTTGTTTAAACTAATCTATTCATTTCTCTTTACAATTCTTTTTTTTTCAAAACAACGAATCGTTACAAAAACAGTAAAGCATATTTAGTCAGTAGTTATGGTGGCGGTGTTGATGATGACGATGATTTGATTTTTGAAGATTTTGCTCGTCTACGTTTAAAATCATATGAATCTGATAAACGTATGGATATAGCAGATTCATCTACGGCTGATTCAACAATGGCAACAAATGTCAATACACCTAACGCTGTCATTTCTCCATCATCTCCATCATAACAGTAATTTTTAAAAAAATGTATAATTCCTTATTTTCTACTAACATTCATTCTTGAATAGTTACACGATTTTTTTTTCTCTTGCTTTCATTACAATATATAATTATAATTATTATTTGTATTTTTATGGGTACTACTACTAATACTACTGATATTCAGTGCTTTTAACTAATGCTTTTGTTTATTTCAAAAGAAATTTTAATTCAATAATTTCAATTTATTACAAGTAAATCATTTCTTAATTATTATTCAGGCTGACTGATTATGATTTTTAGATCAGCTTGAATTTAAAACTGGAAAAAATTAAACATAGATTATTCTGACTGTTCAATATTTCTCTTCTTGTCACTCACTCTCTCTCTCTCTCTCTCCATACTCATTTGGTTTCTCTTCGTTTTATATGTGTCTTTCATCAAAATAGTTTGATCAATTTGTTTCCTTATAGAATTTGTACTAATGTTATACATTCAATGTATTGATTTTCAATGTATTCAACGTTATTTCTTATTCCCATTCATAAGTATAAATTATTTCATAACAATTATCAATTTATTTTCTCTTTTTTCTTGTTGCAAATCTCATAAATTAAATGAAAAATAATGAAAAGTAAATGAATGAAGAAATCTTTTAATGTAATTTGTCAATATCATTATTATTATTATTATTATTTAAGTTTTAATGATTTATTTTGAAAGAATAAAAGTCTTGTATATTTGTAACTTTCAATTGAGTTTTACATCAAAATAATAATGGACTTGGTGATAGAAGTATAGTAAGTAATAAGTGTTTGATTAGTAATGATCATCTATTAAGAAAAGTATATCAGTATTCATGTTTTAGCGTAAAAACCCAAACAGTACAGCTCAACTCTGTTTAGCAGGGGAACCAGACACCGTACAGGCTTTAACGCTACAATCTTAATAGTACAGCTCAATCCTGTGGCGTAACCACATAGGTACCAATAACCTTGGTGGACCATATATATATCTTTCGCTTTAGTTTTACTTAACTGAAATTAGGCTTATCTCATGGAGATATGTTCTATTCGAATACGGTGATAATTATACTACTGATATTATTTTTTATTTTAAATGATCTCTCTTGTATTTCAATCTATTGTTTTTTTAATAATTTAGAAATGAATTATTGTTTAACTAATATATCTTTAATGTTTCTACCGTGTAAATAAGTGAGAAATCTACATTAATACATCATCAAGTGGTCATTTTAACTTCTATTTATCGTTCTTTTATTCGTCACCGTAACTTTTTGTTTGTATATATTTGTTATTGACACATCACCATTAACATAAATGTCATTGTGATTGTCTTCAGTTTCTTTGCACATATATATATATATATATATATATATATATATATATATATATATATATATATATATATACCTATTCTTTGCTGATTGTCATACCCTGTGGCTATTATTTTCATTTCTCATTTACATAACCTTTTTTCTTCTTGTTGTTTCATAGCTGCTTTTATTCATTATTATGATTATTAAGTTTAAAATTTATCAGTTGAAAAACCCTTGCAAAGAACAAACCGAGTAAAGAAAAGAATAAATGAAGGGAAATTATGCGAATCCACGACAAATCTAATGAAGTTTTCTTTAATTTGTATAATAAAAAATATATCTTTATATTCTTTACTTCATTACTCGTGTTGTCATCAAAAATAAAAACAAAGTGTACAGTCAGATAAACGCAGAAAATATATAAGCACATTGACATTTTATGTAGTCTATGACTGATGTGAAATTTTAAGCTGCTCCCGAGACTTTTTGAAATATACCGTACAACAAAATATTTCAGACTGAAGCAATTTATTTCTCTACTTAATAATGAAGTTTTTAAACAGTCGATTGTACCCTGAAACACTTGTTTCAAAGTAATACATTACTGTATATTACAGTGGTTTGACTATGTTTTATGGTTCTTTAAAACTTGAAGGTTTCAAATTGCAATCAATATCTTAGAATTCTACAAAAAATGATGGCTGGCATTGGAATCCAGAAGGCTCATTTTATATTTTACAGGACTAGTCACCTGGATATCTTTACATCTCATTGCTGATATCCATTCATGGACGCATATAGTTTAACATTCACATTGTTGATGTACCTTTTTATATTTACATACAAATTGTGTTCACTAATTAAGACTAAATTTTATTGAGATTGTCTTGTAGTTAACAACCAATAATTTGGTTCGATAGGAGTGCATATCAGTAATTTATGCACTGCGAAGCCGTTGGCAAACAGTCTTTTCCAAACTGAACTCTGTGGTCAAAAGAGAACCATTTTTTCATAGACTTCACGCTTGATTTTTATAAACGGTAATCTGATTTCATCACACTCATCTAATATTTTTAATCTTATTAATTTTAATTGTTCGTTATAATCACCATGTTGTTGATTTATTCTTCATTTTTCTCAAACTCTTCAAGTTGACAATTATTCTTCGCATATTTAATTCCTTATTATTATCTTTCTTCAATCCACAATTATAAAGCCACTTTCTTCGAAACATAATATAATATAATCGTCTTCTTAATTTTCGGTCGACTATTTTATGTATAAATTAACCACAAATACGATGACGCAGTTTGAGTAAATGATATCGAAAAGAAAATTTTCTTTGCTGAACTATATCAACAAGTGGAGATTTGTAGCTCAGGTGAATGATTTTGGTGGAGTTTTGTTCTCTGAGCTGATTGGTTTGGTCGTGGAGCTTTCATCGTTCTTCTGAACGACATCATCAGCACAAACTTCAAATAGAAGTGAAGTGTTCGAATTTCTTCATATGTGTTTCACAGCTTGTTCTGTGCACCTCGATGTTGATTGGTTCTTGTTGACCTTAAATTTATCATTGTTTACTTCTTTGTTTTGGTTGTGTCTCCCATTGGTCTCCCATTTGTTCCTATATTTATGCATGATTTTCCTGATTGGTTGATAAATTGGATTGATTACAATATGTTTGTTGATTGCTGATTGACTTGAGTGCCAGGCTTCTAAAACAGGAGTCAAACAACCAACTAGCATTCTTGGATATATTGATCACTAGAACTGACTCAGGAAAACTGGAAACTCAAGTATATAGGAAACCGACCCATACAGATCAAATTCTCAACTACAACAGCAACAACCCAAGAGCTCACAAAATCAACTGCATACACACATTGTTCAAGAGGGCGAGGACACACTGCAGCACACTGGCAGCACGAAAAAATGAAGAGAAACACCTGATGGACATATTTCAAAAGAACGGCTACCCAATCAACTTCATCAAAGAGCACCAACTGCACACAGCATCAGAACCCAAGTCAAGCACAAAAATCAACAAAAGGATCACCCTACCGTACATACAAGGAATATCAGAAACCGCAACGAGACTGCTGAAAATCTTCGGGATAGGTGTAGCACACAAACCAACAAAATCACTACAATCAATCCTATGCAAACCAAAGGATGAAATATCAAAGGAAAACAAATCAAACATCATCTACAAAATAAATTGTACCAACTGCGACAAACACTACATCGGACAAAGCGGATGCCCCCTCCACCTACGCTTACATGAACATCAATTAGCAGTCAAACGCCATGATATCTCTTCACTTATATCAATACATAACTATGGACACTCATTCGATTGGGAAAATGTAGAAATCTTAGACAGAGGAAACTCCAAAAACACCAGAGAATTTCTAGAAGCCTGGCACTCAGGTCAATCAGCAATCAACAAACATATTGTAATCAATCCAATTTATCAACCAATCAGGAAAATCATGCATAAATATAGGAACAAATGGGAGACCAATGGGAGACACAACCAAAACAAAGAAGTAAACAATGATAAATTTAAGGTCAACAAGAACCAATCAACATCGAGGTGCACAGAACAAGCTGTGAAACACATATGAAGAAATTCGAACACTTCACTTCTATTTGAAGTTTGTGCTGATGATGTCGTTCAGAAGAACGATGAAAGCTCCACGACCAAACCATCCTATATCAACAAGTCTTGAATAATATCATAGGTTACTTTCATTATTGTCACTTTATTAAGTTCATAAGTTTACCATACTGGTACCTATTTAGATTTTAGCTTTACACGTAAAATCATTTTATAAATAATAAAGAAATATTTTATTAGTGTATGAAGTTCATTTTAAGAATCCGAGGTTCATCTGAGATGTTTGTTTATTTTTCTCGGAAAAATAATGTCTATCTATGTCCTTTCGAAAATTAAATTAAATGATTCCCTTAAAAACTAAGATATTGATTAGTACTAGATCACAGTTTGGTCTGGAATAATTCCAATATTAAATTTTGATGTAGATATACTTTAAATATTTCAACCTGTGAAAGATGAATCCACTATGTTATTATAGCAAAAATGACAAACTGTATGATTTAGCCGTTAGCACTGGTCAGTCATCAAGTTGACGTTAAGTGCTATTGAAATCAGGAAAAGATGACAGTGTCAGTTGCATAATGATCAAATATTGTGAACTAATACCTCAGTTTTTTTCACATTCTATATTTATTTATGTCTAATCGGAATCGTGTATTTATATTGACATTTTTTTCTACTTTATTTATTCATTATTTTTGTATGCAGTAATGCCTTGTTTGAACTTTGTTGTTTAACTGATCCATCATTTAAATAAATTTTGAAAATAACTGAGATCATAGACAATAACTGAATTCTAGATTTTCTTTTAACTCGGTTCGGAAATTAGTTTTAAATCCCTAATTTTGTATGGATCAACTGGAGAGCAAGTGCTTCTTTACTAGTGATAAGAAAATAGTTGTCAAATGACGCCATGTTTTCAATAGTTATCTAGTTAAACTCAGAATATAATACAAACTGTCTTCTAAGTGAACAACCTCCACAAATCTACTATACCAAAATTAAATGAACATTTAACCAGAGTGTTTATCATGCAAATTTTAATATCTGTTCTTACTTTTAGTAGGTGATGGGTATTCACACATTGATACTAGTAAGGTATATATTTTTGAATGACAATGAATGAAGTTTCAAACAGTGAGTTTATATTACTAGAAAAATCGTACTTCACTATTCAAATAATATATAGAAATCATACTAAATGAAAGACATTTGACTAATTTTCATGTTTCCATGAAACTAGAATCAGTTATTTCAATGATGATTAAAACTGAGTTTTTTTAAGAGTATCCACAGAATTCACGCCAGTTTACAGGCATGATCAATTTGATATAAATAGTAACATTAGATGTAGAGAACAAACATGTGATATAAGACAGTTTTAAGTATACTAGTTCAGTGATTTTTTAGGTAGTAAATAAGTTGCAACAGTCCAGTGCATCCGCAAGGAACTTTTAACTTGTTTTAAGTGGACAGCCTGTTGATTTATAAACGATATATTTAAGATTATTTCCTGTGCCAGGACGAAATATTGATAATTATCTACAACTAGAGAAAATAAAACGATCAATCAGGTCTACCATAATGCATGTGTCATATACTGTTAATGTTAGATATTATTCAAATAAGTTAAGGTTGCTAAGGGCAGTTTTCACGTAAAGTCAAAACAGGTAGATGATTTTAATTAGGGAACTCAGTAATAATAATGGTTAGAAATTTGAAGTTTCTATAATCTAACTTGTAGAATAAGATACACATACATGTATTAGAACATTTAATGCATTTTCAGAGGAGCACTATGCATCAATTTACCGAACAAAGAATGAGAGTGATTTTATCGCACGGATAAATTATGTTAGAGTCTAGAACATTTACAGGTAAATTTATTCATATAGAGAGATGATTTACAATGAGTATGTTTCATTAGTAACAAAGAGTTACGAATGTCGTATTAAGAAATTTCTTCATATTGAATTACTTGATTAAATCTATAGCAAAGTTTATTAAGTATTTTGAAGAGAAACCTAAGATTTATTTTGAATCTCCTCTTCCATAAACAGTCGAACACACGTTTATTGTTTTATTGAACTGAACCAACTAATTAACAATATCAGTCACCTGAAAAATAGAACTAAAAGAAAATAAAAAAACAAGGAAGTTCACAAAGAAAATATGGAGGGACTATAATTTATGGACGATCTTTGAACGAATCTTAAGTGACCGCGAAAAATATTAGGCAATCAGTAAACAGTAAGTATAGAGTAAAAATACATAATACAAAATCAAAGAAATAAACTGGATACACTTATGATACATCGTTCAAAAACTTGTCAAGGTTATAAAGAGGTTCAGAAGTTCTAAAATCAAAATGCACACAGTAGAGGAAATCATTCATATGGCTACATAATAGTCAGCCTCTGGAGTCATGATAAGGTCGCAAAAACTATTTCAACCTCGACCACATAATTTCAATATTGTTTGTGTGCACTCCAGTTGTTGAGTACAC